>CM060940.1:287708139-288360016 GCA_030765085.1 Allium cepa
TTAAAAAGATATATTCTCTAACCCAGTTCAATTTCGACATTGGAAAACATTTCCAAATTCTTATTTAACAATAAGTAATTCACAAATTCATTTATTTTCAATACTTAGAAAATATCCAATATACTTGAAACACGATTAAATATATATTTCATTTTTTAAGGAAAACATTCTCTTAAACACATTTATTTGGGCCAAAACGAATGCTACGTAAAACATTGTTACGACAACCCAAAATCACTAGCATAGGGATTCGAAATTTAGATAGATATATAAATCCCAATACTATACAAAAACATTTTCTTTCGAAAATCATTTAACGTAACAACAGTGTTATAGTCCATCTTTTCCTTGTTTCTCGAAAACGTCTATTTCAACAATGAATGTTGAAATCTATGGTTTCAACACTTAATACTTTTTAAAACAACTTCAAATCGTTTTAATTCTATTTAATGTATCACTTCCCCAAAACACTTTAATATATTATTCACTGTCCCAAAATCGTGAATATTCTTTGTTAACTAAATTCAACATTTTTCTACACATTTTATTTAAAGGATTATCCACCGTCCAAATTCGTGAATATATCTCCTTTAGAAATCTAAAATAATTGACTTATCAAATTAAGTCGATTTCGGATTTATAAAACAACATTTACAAATCCCATTTACATTTTATAACAACTTCAACTTATAAAATCACTTTATTAACAAATTCTATTTATATCCCAATTAAATGCCAAAATCCAATTTATAAGTAAATCCACTTATAAACCTCTTATTTAGGAAATTAATTCTATAATAACTTCATCAATTATAAATTTGTAAATCTTATTTACTTATAAAACCCATTTATACTACATTTTAACGTTTATAAAAACTCATTTTATAATTCTAATATTTTTAACTTATAAATATCAATTTTATAAATCTTTTATATAAACCGTTTATAAAAATTCAAAAATCTCAATTTAAACTATTTTAAAAAAGCATTAACTCCATATTTCAAAAATCAATTTTTTACTATAGTTTCCCAAAAAATCATGAATTTTATACCTTAAAATTATAACATTTATTTATTTAAAATGAATCAATTTCCAAAATTCAATAAAACGTATACTTTCAAAAATCACTTTAAAATCCTTTTAAAATTTTGAAAATCATTCCTTTAACATTTTTAAAACTCCAAAATAGGCCCAATGATGCTACAGCACCAAATAATCAATCACGGCATCCAAACATCATATATCATCATATGATAATCAACAAATATCACGATATCTGAAATCAAATAAATACTGGTGAGGAATCCAGTTGGATCCCTCCAACTTGTTTCCCTGCATCCACAGATGTTAACACAATACCAATCCCGTTCCAATACGGACTATCACGGTATATAGGATTTATAAAATATTATGAGCTATTATGCGGCGCAATAGGGTCTCATCCGCTATATAATGCGGGAAAATCAACTCCAAGTACATATATAATACCAATTCCAATCAAGATGGAATTATCGCGGTATGTGTTTTTAGTAAATAACATCCGCTTAATATACGGCGTATAGGGTCTATTTCAACAATGATAGATAATAATTTATCATTCAATCACACAATCAAGCAATTTTAAATCTAACTATTTAAAATTTAAATCGAAACAATTTCGATTGAGCGAGAAGTTCTCACCTTGCTTTCAAATAACAATTGCAGCGTTTTATTTCGAATAAAATTAAACGCGCGTTTAATTTTACCAAAATTTTTCACTAGCTCCAATCAATTCCAATCCAGCTCCATAGCGTAGTGTTCGACAAAATGAACCCAACGCAATTCGTTTCGTCCAATTCCGACCTCGTATGAACAAGTTACAGCGTTTTAAAGATTTGAACGAATTAATATAAACAAATTCAATTAATTTTAAATTTTAAACCTAAACTATCATCTGGCCGTCCAATTCCTCCAGCTTGCATCAAGGCCGTCCCCCCATCCTTCATCCCCATCGCATATCATTTCCAGGTCGCGCACGAATACAACCCACGGCCTCCATCCAATCCTAGATCACGCGACCAACACGTCGACTTCTACCACGATCAAGTAACGCCAAACGAAAGCTCGTCTCGAGCTCGACCCACGCCGTGAATCACACGCAACTCGGTGGCCCTTCTTGCTTGAATTTCATGCACGAAGCTCGGCTCTTCAAGCCCCTTTTGTCGTCAATCTGTCGCGTCATTTCCGATCATGACCGTTGAGAATATAGATCTCGATACGATCTTCATTTTTGTAGTTGGATGTTTCTTGAAATAATGAGTGGATTTGAAAATAATTGAGGAAGAATTCAGGAGTTTTTCGACCATTAATGAGGATGGAGGCGGCTGTAACCCTAGCCAGGGTTTGAGTGTAAAATTGTGAATTATGTGGCGTTTATAATGTTTTATCCCCATTCCGAATGCAATGGAATATATATCTGGAGCCATTCGATCAAATTTGGAAGATACGATTTCAAATCGAATTATTTAAATTCAAAATTCACTCGAGTCGATTTCTACGCGTTTTAGCTTGCCCTGGACAAACCGTAAGTCCGATTGACACGAAATTTGAAACCATAAAATAATATAACATTATGGATCCGATGAAACTGGTATCGTCAAAATCCGAGTCTGTTTGAAAAATGCCTATTTTAACTCGTCAATTAAATATTAAAATATTCAATTTTCATAAATTAACTTTTAATTCAATTTTAAAAGTTCACAAACATTGTTCTAACTCCAATATGATTTAATACAACTTTATAACCCATTTTTAATCACATTAAACCCAATTTCTAATTATTTCTGTAATTTCCAATATTAAATTATCGATTTAATTATCCAATTAAATCCGAATATTCGAAAAATAAATTATTCGACTTATAAATTTTACTTATTAATATTTAAAATCAATTAAATATACGAATTTTAATTGACAGAAATTATGGGTCGTTACAATAATCTATGTGATGCATGTCAATTAAGAAAATTTAGAAAAAGTTCCTTTAAATTAAAAGATATGATTTCAACTTCAAAACCTCTTCAATTACTTCACCTTGATTTATTTGGTCCATCTCAAATTCTATCAATTAATCATAGTAAATGTGTTTTTGTAATTGTAGATGATTATTCTAGATTTACATGGACAATATTTTTGAAACATAAAAGTGATACTTTTGAATGTTTTAAGAACTTTACAAAAAGGATTCAAAATCAACTTTCTCTAAAAATTATAACCATTCGTAGTGATCACGGTGGTGAATTTGAAAATGAAAAGTTTGAGGAATTCTGCATTAGAAAGGAAATAACTCAAAATTTTCATTTTCAAGAACTCCATAAAAAAATGGAGTAGTAGAATGTAAAAATAGGACGATTCAAGAGTGTAGGAGAACTATGCTTTTAGACAGTAAATTACCAAAGAATTTTTGGGCAGAAGCAGTTACTACCGCCTGTTATATTTTAAATAGAATTATAATTAGACCTTTAACTAATAAGACTTCTATGAACTTCTTCACTCAAATAAACCTAATGTATCTTATTTTAGAATTTTTGGAAGTAAATGTTTCATTTTAAATACTAAAGATAACTTAGATAAATTTGATTCTAAATCCGACGAAGGTATCTTTATCGGATATTCTAACAGAAGTAGACAGTACAGAGTATTTAATTTAAGAACTAACACCATCAAAGAAACAATGCATGTGTCATTCGATGAAAATTTCAAAATTTTTTAAGATATAAATGATGAAGATGATTTATTTACTCAAAATCAAGAGTCAACTGAAACTAATAATGAAATTAATCATCCTAATAAAAGGACTAAACTTTTAGAAGATCATCCTATAGAAAATATACTAGGAGATATGCAATCTGCTATTAAAACTAGAAATCAACTAAGTCAAATGAGTAATGTAGCTTTTATATCAACTATTGAACCTAAAAATCCAAATTAAGCATCAACTGATGATTCATGGATTTTGGCTATGCAAGAAGAACTAAATCAATTTACTAGAAATGATGTTTGGAAACTTGTTCCTAGACCTGAAAATAAAACTATGATTGGAACTAAATGGGTTTATAAAAATAAAATGAATGAACTAGGAGAGTAGTTGAAATAAAGCCCGATTAGTCGCTCAAGGTTTTTGTCAAGAAGAAGGAATAGATTTTTATGAAACCTTTTTGCCCGTAGCAAGATTAGAAGCCAGTAGGATTCTACTTGCTTTCACAAATCATAATAATTTCAAACTATGGATGTTAAAAGTGCCTTTTTAAATGGATTTGTAAAAGAGGAAGTATATGTTGAACAGCCACCACCTTTTGAAAATGAAAAATTACCAAATCATGTTTACAAACTTAAGAAAGCTTTATATGGTCTAAAGCAAGCTCCTAGAGCCTGGTATGATAAACTAAGATCTTACTTATTACAATCAAATTTTGAAATTGGTAAAGTAGATAATACTCTTTTTATTAAAAGAAATAAAAATGATATTCAACCAGTACAAGTCTATGTAGATGATATCATTTTTGGATCAACTAATTTTGAAATGAATAAAGAGTTTTCTAAAATAATGACAAAAGAGTTTGAGATGAGTCATATGGATGAATTAAATTTCTTTTTAGGATTACAAATAAAACAATTAGATAATGATATCTTTATTAGTCAAGAAAAATATGCTAAAGTGCTAATTAATAAATTTGCCTTGACTACTGCGAGTGGAAAACCCACTCCCATAGCTACCAATGAGTACCTTAGTAAAGAAGATCTCTCGAAAGATGTAGATCAAAAATTATATAAAGGAATGATTGGATCACTACTCTATATTACTGCTAGTAGACCTGATATCATGCATAGTGTTTGTCTCTGTGCAAGATATCACTCAACCTAAAGAGATTCACTTAAAAGCCGTAAAACGTATCATAAGATATGTTAAACACACCTTTGATTGTGGCTTATTTTACCCTAAAAATGATTCTTTTGATTTAATATCTTACTGTGATGCTGATTATGATGGTTGTAAATCAAACCGAAAAAGTACAAGTGGAGCTTGTCACTTTTTGGGGCATTCTCTAATTTCCTGGTTTAGTAAAAAGCAAAACACAGTTTCTTTATCAACAACTGAAGCAGAGTATATTTCTGTTGCTTTGGCTTGTTCTAAAGTAATATATATGCAACAAACTTTAAAAGATTATGGTTTAAATATTTCAAAATCACCAATTTATTGTGATAATACTAGTGGGATAAATTTATCCAAAAATACTACTCAACATGCTCGAACTAAACATATTGATATTAGACATCATTTTCTCAGAGATAATATAAGTAAGGAAGTAATCACTCTAGATTATATCAATTCTGAGAATCAAATTGCTGATATCTTTACAAAACCTTTAAATGAATCTATATTTATTAAATTAAGAAGAGAATTAGGTATTTGTTCAATAACTGAAATATAAAATATAAATAACAAGTATAATTAAAAATTAATTCAAAATAAATTAAAAAGGCAAACATTCAAGAACCATGTCGGCATACCCCTCTAACCTATGTCGACATACAACATTTTTAAATTTTTGAAAATTTTCCCACTAAAATTCAAATAATTGGTTATATATTCTTCCTATTTTCGAAATTTTGATCATTCTCTCTGTTCTATCTCTATTCTAACGTCTGAAAACTATGACCTCTTCTTCCAAATCAAACATAAAATCAACCTTTTTGTTCCCTTCTCCTACTTCTGGTCCGTTTCAACGTACTACTCTCGCTCGTGTGACTAAAATGGAGGATTCTCTAAAGGATGCATTTCAGTTAATGACTAAAATCCAAGTAATGCAACTTTGAATGGCCAAGGAACAAAAGAGGCAAGGCAAGATCCTTAGGAATTTGCAAAAATTTCTAATGGACAATCATGCTTACCCAATCTTGATTGATGAAGACTCTTCAGGAGATTAAGAACAAGAGTCCAGTGAAGAAGAAGAAGAACCCGTGGTAGAAACGTATGCGGAAGATGACGACAAGGTCGTTTGCGTTGGTGAAGTGTGTTTTGACAAAAACGGGAATCTTGTCGAACAACATGGAAATTTCTGTTTCCACTATCCAAACTGTTCGATTCATAGATCTCCTATGTTCAAAAACACACATTAGTTTCTTCTCTTTCTTTACCTTTGTTGTATGTTTCTTCTTACGTTTCCCACGAAAATGTAAATATAACTATATGGTCAATAAATAAATTATATTTTTATATGTGTCCTTCCCTATTAATAAATATAACTATATGGTTATTATATACTTAGAATAGTTAGTAGTTTAGGATTAGGTTTTTTATTAGATATAAGTGTTGATTATTTATGATAACACTATCATTATAATCAAATGTCATAGAGTATTAGATTTAGGGGGAGTTCTATAGTTTGGTGTTATATAGTTTAGAGTTAGTTTTTTTGTTGATGACAAAGAGGGAGAAGTATAAAATAGGGTAGTTAGGCATATATTAAGGAGGAGTTATTAGGATAGAATTAATATTTTATAAACAAAGGTTGTCATCATCAAAAAGGGGGAGATTGTTAGTTTGTGAGATGATGGTTTTGATGACAACAACCTTAGAATAAATTATAAAATATAAATACTAACAATACAAGTTTAGATATATGTATATGCAGGATTTAACCATGTAGGTACAAAGAATGAAGACTGTACAGTGTAAAGATTCAAGATATCAAGATTAAAGACTCATAAGAATCAAGATTATCAAGAGTTCAAGTAATTTATTTTTTAATTAGAAATTTTGTTAAAACTCCTAGAAAAGCACTGGCATCTTAAAATCCAATTTATTCATGTAATGGAATCCACTTCAAGCCTGTTAAAGGGATGGAACCCTAAGTAGGATGGAACCTACGAAAAATCTAGCGAAACATTGTTTTGTATCCGCTAACTTTTTATTCAAAATGATTTTTCAAAAGTATATCTTGTTTTCAAAATGATTTCAAAACCTTCCTTTCAAAAGAATCAAAAACACCTATCCTGATTTCAAATACTTTTAGCCTCAAAATAATCTTGAATTTCAAAATCAAATTATCCTTGGTTTTAAACTATCTTTTGAAATAAAAGCATATTTAATTTTTTAATATTTATATACTTAGATTTAAATATAAAATTATAGTAAAATTTTATATATACCAAAATATTATTCTATATATTTATTTATGTATTTCAACTATATTTAAGTATATTTACAAAAGTTTAAAATAGTTTTAAAATACGATAAAAGTTATTTTCAAAGAGAAACAAAACATCAAAAATTCCCTTAGGTTGTCGACATGCCCAAGTACTCCATGTCGACATAGTGTCAGTTGAGTTCAAATTTAAATTTCAAAAGAAGTGTCTATTCGCCATAACTCTTCACAAATGAACATGGCTGTTGTTCTTCTATAAATAGAGGTTAGTTTCAACGAATTTTATATACAGTTTTTCTGGTTTTTCACTCCTCTTCTTCTTCCACATTTCTATATACATATTCTTACTTTTACTCTGCCGAAATCAACATTGAATCTAACTAGATTATCTCTGGTTTGATTCTCTATCACTATCTCAACAGGATCCTCAGTGCTATTCAGAGTTATAGGCTTTTTGTAATCAACTTAGCGAGAAAAGGTGTGATTGTAGCCTTGGAAATCAATCAAGCGAGCTAAGGTGTGATTGTAGCCTTGGGAAATCAATTGGGCGAACTTGTTGCCCGTGAAATCAAGTATCTCTACCCGGAGGATTGTGATTCTGGAGGGTGTACCTCGTTGCCTTGAAATCGAGGGTGTAATTGTACAATTGCTTTTGAAAAGAAATCTGTACTTGTGTGCGTGACTAGATGTAGGGTAACTCCAAACTAGTATAAAATCCGATGTGTTCTTCCTTTACTGCTTTTACTTTATTTCTGCATCTATATTTGTTTCTGTAATCATAACTGTGTCTGAATATTGCATACATCTGTATTCAAATTAACATAAACTTAAAAAGATTTAGTAATTCTTTATAAACACTATTCACCCCCCTCTAGTGTTAATCCTAGCCTTAAGATCCGCAATCCGCATTTCTCACATGTGTATGTATGTATGTGCATGTGTATATTTAAACATTTATATTCATATTTAGATCATTAAGGCATGCATTTTATAAACAACCTTTTTCATGAACTTACTTTTTATTGAACAATTCATAATTAAAGCAATAATATATATATATATAAATAATGAACGTATGTATGGTAGATATAAATCCCTATATATATATTGACCATGTTATTATTTGTTGCTTTTGATATTTTAAACATATTTTTATTTCATATCATCCCTTGTATATTGATTGGATGTAGTATAAATTAAATGTTTGCAAAAGAGGGAAGGTAGATTTAGTCAATAATGGCCTATTTATCTACTCCTTTTAGATCTTGATGTAATTATATCTTTGTCTAACTTCATGTTTGTTTCCATCCTTAAACACTAAACAAGTATATCGACTATATGTTTCACATGTTTTTCACAGCTTTCAGAATATTAATATAATTAATTTATTCATCCTTTTCAAATTTCACATTTAATTAACATTGGTTTAATTAATTAAGAATTAGTTGGACCTAGAGAAACATATTAGACTTCAAGGCCCACTATGATGCAAATAAAGATTTTTTTTGAAATTACCCATTTTACCCACTGCAAAATGGACTAGGTTCCCACAATTGTATCAAAGCACCGATGTTCAACGCAATCAAATTAGTCAATGTTTTTGGCCAAGTAATAAAACTCACTTATCTGATTGGTGTCTAAAAAAATTGTGTCTATGTTTGTTGTTGAATAATCAAATATTCTCCCCTCTCTGACTACTGGTCTAGCCCAATGGGTGGAGATATCCAAAAGATTGATCCAGATGTAAGGCCACCTTGGGATAATTTTCAAAATTTTGTTTGAAAACTTAAAATATATTTTGAACTTAAAAGTTAAGTTTAAAATATAAAATGAAATTTTTGTAAAAGTTATTATATAATTTTCAAAATGGTTTTGAAAATCAATTTAATATTTTTAAATATTTGATATGTAATTAGTTAGATTAATTGAATAAAAGTTGACTGATTAAAATAAACATATATAATGATATATATATATATATATATATCTTCAATTATTAAAGGTAAAATATAAATAAAAGTCTCAAACTGATCGAAAATATTTAAATAAAAATGTTTCAATTAAATGAATATTTTTTGATAAATAAATTAATTAAATGTTTACTAATGAAAACATATACATATATAATGATATATGTATGTAACTATAATTGTTACAATCATAAATTTATCTTAAATTTGTTTAAGATGAATAATATTAAATTTTCAATTTAATTTAATTTTTTAACTAAATAAAATATTTCATTAAATAAATAAATAATTAAAAGTTGTTTAATCGACACATGCATATGTATATACAAATAAACTATAAATTTTATAGTGGATTATTTATCATAAACATTTAAGATGAATAATATAAAAAATTTAATAAAATTTAATTAATTTGGTTCATTAAACAATATTGAAAATTAATTAAAAACGATTTAATAAATAAGGATTAAAGCTAACTAGATATTTAATAAAAATGCATGTGCATATTATATAAGTTAATTAAATTATGTCATTTATTTATAAATTAAACTTATATAACTATATATGTTAAATATAATGAAGGTGGAACTGAATAAACCTAAAATAGATTTTTGAAGTAAATACATACATGGTACATATGTTTTGATTTCAGATGTATCTGGCACTTGAATTACAAGGATATTTCATAAGAAAAATATTATTCCTTAAAGCGATGTTACTCTAGTGTATATATTGAAGATTATAAATCTTAAGTATACAAAGTTATCCTCTGTCGTTTATGCTTTGATAGTACTTGCGTAAACACCAATTGTTGAGCCAACTCAAGTAAGGGATGTTATGTGTAATGCTATTAATATATTGCCTAGACGAGGTAAGACACATACATGTATTTGTTGAGCAAACTTAGGTAATGTGCATTATACTTATCTCATTGCGAAATGATATATACTAGTGAATAATCTCTTTGGATTTGTTGAGCTTACTCAAATTCAAGAATTAGATTAAGACAAAGTACATGGTTATAAGTGTATATGATACAACCAATTAGAACCTTAAAGCAAGCGAATCTTAACTATTAGAGGAATCAAAAGGTTTCTATATTTCTCTTAAGGAGTTTGAGGAATACAAAAATTTAATGGGAGCCTTATTAGAAAAAAGAAATGTCAAAATTTAACCTTTCTAATATTATAAGGATGCAAACTACACAAAAAATTATTTGCATTGCAAATTTTATGCAACTAAATTGATAAAATTATTTATCAATAAGAACATACTTATGAATTGAGTTAAGATTGATTGAGAAATATAAGATATACTTACCAATAAATTATTTGGCGTATTGTCACTTCAAGACACATACAAGAGCCAAACGATTCAACTACTAAACACATTCTGTGATAACCCAGATTTTTAGACCTCTGTTAATTAGTAATTAACAGGATTAAATTTATTAAAGATTGGTTTGTAACATGTAAAATTATCATAAATATCTAGATATATATCTATATATAGAGATTGGAAACTATAATAAATGTTGAAAAATAAATCTTTGGATAAATGAACAATATATTTCACTATTTAATCAAGATAATATATATATATATAAATAAAGATATATGAAAATTTTATAATGTTGAAATTTTTAAATGAATACATATACAAATATATAAGTTGTAAATATATATATATGTATATATATGCCATGGATGGTAGAATATATGGAAATATGTAAAAGTGTGGATACATGTATATATCAACGATTCACATAAGATATTTCTAATTATAACATTTATATATATTATGATTTGAAAGCATGGATTTTAAAAGCTAGTTAAAAGTAAATTGAGCATTTTTTTAAAACACTTAAGATAATTATTTATTTAAATATATATATATATATATATATAATAACTTAAGATTTAAAATAGGATTTAATAAAAAAAGATTTAGTATGCTTTCCTTTTAAATTCAACATGAAACAAAATGTAGTAGTATATATATATACAAATTTAAAAACATAATAGATAAATTTATAACAAAACATAAAATAAAAATAAATAATATATATGTTATGACAATTGTAGCTTGTACATGCCATGCATTAACAAGTGGCATATCTCTTTTCATTTGAAATCAAATATTTATAATTATAAAATGGAACTAGGCAGTATTCAGCTGAAACCTTTTTCATATGCATTCCTCAATCACATCTTCTTCCATCTTTTAAATTAAAACTAAAAAGAAATCAAAACTTTAAGCTTCAAACTGAAATCAAGCAACTTCAAATTCAATTGAAACAAGCAAGAATTCAAGCTTCTAGTTTTTGATCAAAACAAATCAATTCCAGATCAAAGGGGAAAGCCTATTCTCTGTTATCAATATATATAGGTGAGTAAACTAACTTCTTAAAAAGTTTAAACCTGGTTTAAATTATGATGCATGTAGTAATTACACGAAATAAAGTGTGATAAGTGTTTGCATGATTGTTTGAATATGATTGCATGTGTGTGTGTGTGTGTGTGTGTGTGTGTGTGTGTGTGTGTATATATATATATATATATATATATATATATGACGATATGGTGTGTATGTCTGTGTACAGGAAAGATTGCCCTATTCCATTTTTACAGGTTTAAAACTAGACAAAAAAATTAATTTCTTTTTCCTCGATCTTCTATGGTTAAGATTTATAAACAAGATATGTTAGGAATAGCAGGATATTTGATTTAAAAATAATCTCAAGTAAGATTTGTAGATAGTTTTTCACTGGAGGGGAAATTACAGTAAGAACACAAACATATCAAAAATTTGACTTCAATAATTGATTCTTCCATTTATATAATCTGATTAGTCTTTAAAAATGGTGAATTTTGATAATAAAATCCCGATTTTTAAGTTATTGGTTGTAGTGAATTTTCGAGTTGGTCAGTAAATGGGTTTCATACGATTTCGGGTGATCGGAGTATGGTGGTAGGTCGAGATCATTTCTGGAGGTGGTTTGGAGGTCGGGGATCACGGCAAAAATGGTTGGAAAAATTTCCGATCATCGTGGCTGCGGCATGATGAGGTAGTAGGATTTAAACCCAGTTTTTGGTCAACGTCGAACTTCAAGCTTCTGCGTCGTCGTCGATGCATCGAGTTAGATCGGAGGTGGGGGAATAGGGATAGGGAACTCTAGTGTGGGTCTGGACGCAGTGGCGAAGCTTCAGATCATCAAAGGTAGCGAAGCATGGAGGTTTTAGGCGATCGAGTTGTTCCAGGAGATAGTCGAGGTTGCTCGAATTCGGTTTTTGCGATCGATTCAGGTTTGGGTGGTCGGAATCGGAATCGGAAGGGAAGGTCGAAGTCAACTCATCGACGGTGGCATGGATGACTGGATCGTCGTCGTTGATCTATGCATGTGCACATGTACCTGTTTGTATCTGTGTTGTTGAGCTTGAGGATGGAGAAGATGTCGACTCGGGTGGGAACTCGAGGTAGAAGGAGTTTGGCTCGAGTGTGGCTTTGGGAATTCGCGTGGTTTAGTTTGTTTTTTACAGTATTGAAGTTTTAAAAATAAAAAAAACAAGTAAAAAAAAGGGTTGGCTCGGGAAAAATGTGGGTTTGCACTGGAGTCAACTCGGGTCAGTACTATAGGGTATTACCAAGGTTTTAAATTTTAAATTAAATCAAGTTTTAACATTCCTTAATTTATTCTTTAAAAATTTAATAAATGTTTTATTTAAGTTTGGATTAGTTTAAAAATTATAAAATAAATTATTTTAAATTAATTAAGTTTGAAATATTTTTATTTGTTTTATCCTTAAGTTCATATAAAACTTAATTAATAATGTAATTAAGTAGCAATTAAGAAAATGAAATGTTTTTATAATTAATAAAATTTTATATTACGTTATCTCTAAGTGTTACAAAAGTGATTAATCAAGGATAATTACTTGAGGTAATTAATTATAGGATTATTAATTAATGTAAGTAATTAAAGGTTAATTGTTTGAATGATTATATGATTAAAGAATTAATTTCAATAATTAATTAAAGGGTTAATTAATGGTAATTAAGCAAGATGTAAAGATAATTAATTTATTTTGTGATAATTAAATTAATTAGAAATGCACTAATTAATCTTGCTTATGAATGATAAACCGGAATTGAATGCCTTGGTTTGTTTGATATCTTTGTTATGTAATTTGTGATGTGCTGTGATATGAAATGGCTGGCGTGATCTGTTAATAAATATGAATCATTTGTCTGTGTTAGATTTCTGTGTGTGTATGTTATTAAAACAACTTGGTTTAAAGATGACATTGGATTCGAAGAGATCAGAGTCGGATATCAGCAATATCTGAAATCACTTCGGTTAGTAATATATTGTAATTCTTTATAGATTTGAGTTTAGAACCAAACAGGCTGGAATTGGAATAAATTAAGTAACTTGGCCTTTTAATTGAGTAAAAATTCTTAGATATTGATTTGTAATAAGTAATTGACTATAATAAGTTAAGAACTCGTAGAAAGATACAAGTTACCCTGATATTTAATAGTTTTACAACTCAGTATTCAAATTATTTGGGTTTACTCACGCTGGTTTCCAGCCTGACCCGGGTGTTAGTTTATCGTAATGCTCCGGTCAGACCGGGTATTATAGATTTCCTAGTTATGACGTTCTGGAGCTCAGGTGACAAGCTGGATGGCAGGATCATATGGAGTATATCCCGCTGCGTATTATTGTTTGTATTCTGGGACAAGTTAACTATAACTGTCTAGTTTATATGTGTATGGATGTACTCTGATGTATTGTATATAAATTGATAGATACAACTTTTCTTTGTGTAAATGATATTATTTAATATTATATTTTGATGCACTTCGAATATGAGATTCTTGTTTTGTTTTCTGTTCTTCTTCTACCTCTTTTCTTCTTTACCTTAACAATCTGGAATTTTCGGCGTTCGATTGCTCGGCACTTCTACAGTGAACGTATTAGTGTCGAATTTTCGAGATCAAAAATTTCGGGTCATTACATTTTGGTATCAGAGCAGAAGGTTAAGAGAGAACCTTGGCTTTGGTGGGTTTACTCATTAAGGATATGGTCAGTAATACCCTAGAATGAGTTGAGTGTATTATATATGAGGGCGTATTTGTTATTTTGTTATGTAAAGATTTTAAAACGGTTTTAAAATTAGTTTTTATAAACTTATATTTTGATATAAAGCAATGGTTTTTCGAATTATTATATATATTAAGGGAATTGGTTGTTGGTTATTGAAATTGAATAGGATAATAAGAATATAAGTTGGAATTCTACTAATTAAGTCTAATATAGGTTAGGAAGTCCCACTATATCCAGTCTTAGAGAGAGATGGCTAAGAGTGAAGAATGGAAGGCTAGACGCAGAGAGCAAAGAACAGCTGCACGTAAGGATCCAGAAGAAGCAATTCAGGAGTATGAGAAACATGTTAAGGAAAGGGCTAGACCAGGGCCTTATGTTAATGTCACCTGCTATAGATGTTTCAATAAAGGTCATTACGCAGCCAAGTGCAGTAAAACAAGAGAGGAATCGAACAGTACATTCCAACGGTTTCGCTCTGAGATCTTATGCATTAAGTGTCATAAGAAAGGACATTTCCTAAACCATCGTCCTGAAGTGAGGAAGGTGAAGCGTAATCCTATAGAACCAGTCAATGAATTGACTATTTGCTATCATTGTAAGATGTCGGGACACATCACGAAGAATTCTCTTAAGAGGCGGAAGAAGAGTAAGATTATGGAACTTCCTGCAGGAGGCGTAAAGGTTATCCAGATGGATGGAAAGATAGAAACCTTTTTGTGGTAAATGTTATAGGTGGGGACATCCTATTGAAAAGTGCATGTTCGAGCTTTGCCCATTAGAAGGGAATCCCTAGATTCTTGTATGAATACTAAGGCCCTGTTCTTTTCCAAACCCCTAGGTAATGGAAAAGACGTCTAGATTTATGACTTCTATAAGACTCTTATATTGGATAATTGGATGTAATGTTTAAACTACTAGTGTGTAGACTATCAGTGTATGGAATATTTTGTAGCAGTACAATCTAATATAAAATTATCTTTATTTATTTGAGAATAGTATTGGAATTAATTCAAAAGTGGAATTGTAATGAATTAATTGAAATTTGAAATTGAAGTAAATTAATTAGGAATAAAATCAAAGTTAAATAAATTTAGAATGAACAACTTGAATTGAAAATTTCAAGATGAAATTGATATTTAGCTTAGGAAAGTTAAATGGTTGGTTTGAATGGAAATTATGTGTGATCTCAAAATGGAATTGAGTTCTGAAAATTGGTAATGGATGCTATTTATGGATGTTTCAGATAATTTGGATGTTTATTTACTTTGACATATCCTGCTATCATCTTGTTGTTATTATTGATCTATAAAACTATGAATTGGATTATTTTTGAATTAAGAAGTGGATCGAGATAATATATATCCATTACTAAATTAAATGAACTTTAGATTTGAATGTTTCAAAATGAACTTACAAACTGAAATTGTTTAAGAATTGGTTTCTAAGCTAGAAGTTAAAATTGGGTAATAAATTGGATTCTGAAGATTAAATTATTTAAAAAGTTTTGAACTCTTACTTGAACCTTGTAATAAGGTAAGTAAAGGTAATTTAAAATGAATATTTGAAATTTGGACTCAAAATTAATTGTTTAAAACTTAGGTTGTTAAATTAAAAGTAAGGGTTGATTTGATTTAAAAGGATTAAATCAATATTTAAAAATTTAGCTCGAATTTATGTAATTCGAGATGGTTTAAAGTTGAGATTGGAATTTAAATTAGTTCAAATTGAATTCGATTTGAATAATTTGAAAGTGAGCTTAAAGTTAAATAAGTTTAAATTCAAATTGGAATTGGTTTAAATTTGGAATGGGAATCGAGGTTAATTCAACTTGAATGAAATTTAATCAATTTAAATGGAAGTGGAAATTGGGAATTGAATTTGGAATGGGATTGGAAATTGATTGGAATGGGAGATTGGGAAATTGAACCAGTTTGACTCTAAAACTATTTTCAAGTAAATTGTTTTAATATAAACTGTTTTAAATCTATCTTTTCTAGTTATTTACTATACAACCTTTCTTTTAAAACCCAAACTATCTTATACTTATTTTACAACTATTTTGAGAACTAATTACTATCTTACATCTATTTTACAAACTAATCACTATTTTACAACTATTTTGCAACTATCTAACTATTCTACAACCATACGACTATTTTACAACCATTTTATAATTACCTAAATATTCTACAGCTATTTTACAACTAATAACTATTTTGTAACTACTTATCTATTTTAAACTTTTCAAGCTATTTTCTAAATTCAAGTTGATTAGAGTGCAAACTGTTTATAATTGAAGTGATAACCCAAATGGAAATGGAAGCAATTGTGAATAAGTGAATAGAAATCAAAATGAAGGTGAAAAAATGCATCGATTTAGCTAATAATCAGTGAAGATAAATATTTGGGATGCGCGTATAATATTCTATTCGCGTAATGATTTGATCCAGATTCGAATACAGAATTTCGAGATAGTATATCGATCTGAGTTAGGATCTTTCACTCGATTTTCAATGGCGAATCATAGATATAAATTTTTTATTGGTTTGGGAAATTCTCTATCATACTAAAATTGCTCAAATTCGATTTTTGATTGGTTGTTCCAGGAGAAAGTCGAGATTGCTCGAATTCAATTTTTGTGATCGATTAAGGTTTGGTGGTCTGAATCAGAAGGGAAGGTCGACGTCGACTCGTCGGCGGTGGCATGGGTGACCGAATCATTGCTGTTGATCTGTGCATGTGCACATGTACATGTTTGTATCTATGTTATTGAACTCGAGGAAGGAGAAGATGTCAACTCGGATGGGAACTCGGGGTAGAAGGAGTTTGGCTCGAGTGTGGATTCGGGCATTCGCGTGGTTTAGTTTGTTTTTAACAGTATTGAAGTTTTCAAAATAAAACAAACATGTAAAAAAAGGGTTGGCTCGGGAAAAATATAGATTTGCACTGGAGTCAACTTGGGTCAGTACTATAGGGTATTACCAAGGTTTTTAAAT
Source organism: Allium cepa (assembly GCA_030765085.1). Classification (NCBI taxonomy): domain Eukaryota; kingdom Viridiplantae; phylum Streptophyta; class Magnoliopsida; order Asparagales; family Amaryllidaceae; genus Allium; species Allium cepa. The sequence continues at coordinate 287,725,404 of CM060940.1, forward strand.
TTTAAATTAAATCAAGTTTTAACGTTCCTTAATTTATTCTTTAAAAATTTAATAAATGTTTCATTTAACTTTGGATTAGTTTGAAAGTTATAAAATAAATTATTTTAAATTAATTAAGTTTAAAATATTTTTATTTGATTTATCCTTAAGTTCATATAAAACTTAATAAATAATGTAATTAAGCAGTAATTAAAAATGAAATGTTTTTATCATTAATTTAATTTTATATTAGGTTATCTCTAAGTGTTACAAAAGTGATTAATTAAGGATAATTACTTAAGGTAATTAATTATAGAATCATTAATTAATGTAAGTAACTAAAATTTAATTATTTAATGTAAATGATTATATGATTAAAGAATTAATTTCAATAATTAATTAAAGGGTTAATTAATGGTAATTAAGAAATATTTAAAGATAATTAATTTATTTTGTGATAATAAATTAATTAAATATGGACTAATTAATCTTGCTTATGAATGATGAACCGGAATTGAATGCCTTGGTTTGTTTGATATCTCTGTTATGTAATTTGTGATGTGCTGTGATAAGAAATGGCTGGCTTGATCTGTTAATAAATGTGAGTCATTTATCTGTGATAGATTTCTATGTGTGTATGTTATTAAAACAACTTGGTTTAAAGATGACATTGGATTCGAAGAGATCGAAGTCGGATATCAGCGATATCCAAAACCACTTCGATTAGTAATCTACTGTAATTCTTTATAGATTTGAGTTTAGAACCAAACAGGATGGAATTGGAATAAATTAAGTAACTTGCCCTTTTAACTGAGTAACAATTCTTAGATATTGATTTGTAATAAGTAATTGACTATAACAAGTTAAGAACTCGTAGAAAGATACGAGTTATCCTGATATTTAATAGTTTTACAACTCAGTATTTCAAATTATTTGGGTTTACTAGGTTGGTTTCCAGCCCGACCCGGGTGTTACTTTTTCATAAAGCTCGGGTCAGACCGAGTATTACAGATTTTCAAGTTAGGACGTTCTGAAGCTCAGGTGACAAGCTGGATGGCAGGAACGCATGGAGTATATCCCGCTTGTATTATTGTTTATATTCTGGGACAAGTTAATTATAACTGTCCAATTTATGTGCGTATGGTTGTACTCTGATGTATTGTATATAAATTGACCGATACGGCTTTTCTTTTTGTAAATGCTATTATTTGATATTATATTTTGATATGCTGCAAATGTGAGATTCTGTGTTTTGTTTTCCGTTCTTCTTCTACCTCTTTTCTTCTTTACCCTAACAATCTGGAATTTTCGACGTTCGATTGCTCGACACTTCTACAGTGAACGTATTAGTGTCAAATTTTCAAGGTCAAAAATTTCGGGTCGTCACACATTCATACCTTGGTCGATTAAATATTTATTTGCTAGAGACTGTATATTGTCTTCTATGAGTTTTTAACTCTGAAGTAGTAAAAGGTTATGGATTTTGATCCATATTAGATCGCATACAAAAGTTGTACGGTGATTAATCATGTTCATTATATATGTAATCTCAATGAAATTGTTCCATGTGAAATAAGAAAATGAACCATAATGCAAGAGCATATGTCTGATGCGATTAAATACAATGAGAATCTTGTTGTGTCGAAAACGTTGAAAGACCAAGAACCAAAGACAAACCTAGGAATAGATCACTAAAACATCAGTTTCGATCAGTTTACTATGAGACTTGCTCGATGTCCTCAAATGCTAAGGATGTCCAAAAGCACTTTGGTAAAGAATTCGGTGCAGTCTCATGATAAAATTTCCTTTGGATGGTTTGAGCATTTGAAATAAAAGTGAATGCTGGAGAATAGATGTAAATAGGCGTAATTGAGATAAAGAGAGTGAACTGTCTCCTCTACTTCATGAAGATACATCAGATGATAAAATGTATAAAATTCAGTAAGATTTTGATATTGAATAAGAAATGTAGTTTCCATTCCAAATGTCTTTTATTATAGAAAAATCCATAAGTTTAAGATATTTGATTTAAAACTCTTAACTATAAACTAGTTACAATGGATGAAATAAATAGGCCATAATAAGTGGTTGATGGAGCTTTGTGTTTCATGTCCTGTTATGGTAATGGCGGAAACTGTGGAAGTTTACCATATAACACTTATTAGTGGATGCATATAGATACGAAAGATTGTTTTTGTATATATACCAAATATTATTTATGAAATAATGATAGGTATTCAATATTGACTAAAATAAATACATATTTATTTTTTTATGAATAGAATGAATATTCCTCATAAAACAAATCTTTAATGGTACTTATTTTCATAACATGAATAGACTAAAGTATCTAAAATTTCGACAGTTGTTTTAAAATTATAGACTATGCCATATGTTTGATAAATAATTCTTTGATCATATAACTATGAATAGATGGCATTAGCGAATTGTATCTCAAGCAATTAAGGACAAAGCACACGTTCAATGCAAGTGACAAAAGAGTAGATGAACTCTTTAGATTGATGCACATAGATGTACTTAATCCGAGACCTATTGATACCAAAAGGGACCAACTTACTTTGTGAAATATACCGATAAATCATCATGACATGAACATATGTATTTGATACATAAGTAACATCTCTTTGATTAGTTCATAGAATATAAAATGAAAATAAAAAACCTAATATGCAAAAGAAATAAAGCAATTGGATTTGATCGAACAGATGAGTATATTGGAAAGATTTCTAAAAGTATGTAAAACAAGTAATATCCAACCTCAAAAGTTACTTCTCCTTATGATATATAAATATGATGTATTGATAAGGAGTAATAATATTTTGTAGGAGAAAGTACAATTGATGATGAGTAATGTCGAGTTAACTTCTTTCTATAAGATATGTACTTAAGAGTAAATAGGAATTTAATTTCATCTAAAGCATAGTTTACAAGCTCATATGAGATGGAGATCATAAGAAACCCCCTACACATCCTAGGTCAAGGAGTTGATAGGCTGTGTAAGTCGTCAGGCCATAGGTAAAATTCGATCGTCCAGGATCTTGTGTTGATAACCATAAAGGAGTCTGAGACCAACCAACAATGGTTGGCTAATTTATCTTATGAACATAAGTTTCATGAAATCAAAATTGAATCAATTTCATGTAAGTATTAGATACAATCCAAAGAATCTAAGATATACGCTAATTATACCAGTACTATGGCACATCAGATGTGTACAGTGAAATATATGAGTTGATTTCTCTTTTTTGCAAAAATACTTATACATATACTCGTAATTATGTATAAAACTACTTAAATTTGAATACATATTCAATATATAAATCCATACAAATAAATGATTAGAAAAAAGCTAAAATAGTCTGCGGCTATTTGAATAGTTTCATTTTCAGCCCTTTAGCCATCGCCAATCTTTCTAATATCTCAGCTATTACAACTTTTATATTATATTTTTGTTTGAAAAACTATAGTTGTAAATAACTATATAGAGAATAAAAGCAGCAAAAATAGCGGTGAGAGTTAGTGAAAGTGTGCTATGGATCGTGTAATATGGATATATAATAATACAGAGTATAATGATGATAGTTATACAGTAAATAGTGCGGAATATAAAAGCAGTATAATAAAAATGACACCAGAGATTTTTATACTGGTTCAGAGCTTCTTCCTACGTCCAGTCCCAGACTCCTTCTGGAATTTCACTAAAACAATAACCCTCACTTAACTCGGAGGAACAGGTTTATGCAACCCTTGAGCAACCGAAAAAGGACCTGAGCAGCGGAACAGGATTTCACCTCAGCAGCTGAAGAGGACTTCACACGCCTGAGCAGCAGAACATGAATTCAACAAATATAAAATATTGTTTGACTTTTTTGTGTTCTGATAACACGGATAAGTCTGTTTGTAGTACACCCTTTCTATGATCTTCTCCTCAAGTATAAATATATATGTTTGAAGTTTATGAAGAATAGAAAGTTATGATATAGCTTTAATGCAGAATATTTGAAAGCATGGTTGCAAGTAGATTCAAGAGAGTTAGATAAGAAAGATAAGAAAATTTGGTAGGTTGGAATCAAGTTAGAGTATGTATTTATAGATGTTACAAAGCAACGACTATTGACGAAGAGTTCCGGTAGAAGTGTTGCGTCCAAATCTTTTTGTAGGTATTCGTAATTCTTCACAAATAGTCGTGTCATTTCAGCTGTTGTAGAAATTCAGTCCACTGAACCTCTGGGTCAGTCGACTGGATATTCAAACGTATTTTTAATATATATTTGTTTATTTGTGTACCCATGCATGTTGCACAGAAATTGACAGGTTTAGTCGACTGACCTACCAGGTCAGTAGACTAACCTGGTGATTTCTATGAAATTTGCACAGTTTTCCTAGAATTAAATATATATATATATATATTATATATGATTTTAAAGTGAAAACTTTGATTATATATATATGTATAAGTCATTAGGAAGATTATATATAAGCTAATATGTACATTAAACGAGGAGAGATCTTAACAAAATGACTTAAGATTCAAAACAAGATAATATAAAAATTGATGCGCCGATTTTGATGTCTTGCCTCCATGTAGTATATATTTTCTTTTTGTCGTAACAATCGTCAAATCTGTATGTTGTAGTGATAGCTTTGTGTCGTGAATCAAAACCAAGTCTCAACATTCTCCCCCTTTTTGATTGATGACAACCTGTAAATAGATATAAATTTTGACTGTATATATAATATAAATACTTACTCCCCTTGAATTTTTGATGATCTGTATCCTGCATTCTTAATGTTAGTGATAATATTTCGCCCCCTATGTCATCGACAAAAAGGAATAAAGAATATAAAAGTATGATGTATAAATAGATATTATGAAGGAACCAAACATACATACATTACAATATCACAAACAAGAGTCTTGAAATAATACGAAAAGAGTGGCTATTAATACAAGCCATAATGTTGCGAAATAAAGACTAATGTTTTTATAATATAAGAAAAGCAACAACTAACTCCATTCTTTGCTTACCCCTATCACCATGCGATCTTTGACTACCACTATCGCCTCCATTTTCACCGTTGTCGCTACTACTTGCTTGATCATCAGAAGAGGAAGACCAAGTGAAGACGGGTTGCTTACCCGGATCACCTAGTGTAGCTGTGGAAGTGCCGGATGAACATGGGATAGCTTGCCATAACTTTGTGAAAATATTTTGACTTTATCAAGCTTTTTGTCAACTTTAGTGATATGGGATTGAAGAATTTGTTGGTTACGACATATCATGGAAATAGATTCATGTGGAGGAAGGCCAGGATTAGGAATATAAATTTCGTCTTGTTGATGAATAGTTGATCTTTGGTGAGTAAGACGGTGAGATGCTTCACCTTGTTTTTGTCGTGGTTGATCTTGAGGTAATTGGCATTAAGTCCATTCTTCAAAAGTAATGATAGAAGGAGGTCAAGCAACCGGTAACTTCATTCATGCTAGTGTATGAGAGTTTAAGTAGCCGACAGTAGAAAATGGTGAGTCAAGTTCTAGAATCTCACATTCTTTTAGCAAGCACATAATATACTCACCATAGTATATAACATTCATTCGACCATTAACCGAAGCCAATTAACTTTGATATTGCCAAAGATGGCGTATAAGGCTTTGAAGTTGTGTTCATAAACAAGTTCATAACTTCCAGTTCACGGAGTTACGGTTTTCATTGATGCATGGTGTAAATTCTAGCTTTTGGTCTTAAGGACATAGACTTGAGCTGGTGCACATCGTCTTCCAAAAATAAGTAACTTATATGGTCACGAACGACCATATCACAATCCACATTGCTTAATTCAATACCATCATTTTTAGATCTTAAAATGTGAGCCATTCGATCTAACGAGAAAAATACCGGTTTTCCACAAACCAAACTCCATACACAATCTTCTTGTTTGAATGTTTTGTTGACCTAAATTAAGATTAGCTTTGAATAACTTGACCATAATTCGGTTTATTTTATGCTTATTTTCATCAATATTGAACAAAGACTCCAAATTGCTTCGACGAGCCAATTCTTGTATGTGATAAGGAGAAAAATCGACAAATTTTACAAACGAACCTTCAAAAATACGAGAATCTTGCATTCTCCTCCATCTTTTAACTGCAGTATCATCGAAGAGCCATTGTTGGATTTGCTCATTGGAAGGAGGTTGGGAAGATGAAGATGCTTGTCCTTTTCTTTTTGAAGCCATTGAATGTTGAGGATTTGGAGGTAAAAATTGGGTTTTTGAAGATCTAGGGTTTTAGAAAAGTTGAAAAATCTGAAATGAGAGTGAAGAGTAAAGGGGAAAGTGAAGGTTAAAAGGTGAGTATGGGTGGGTATGAGCAATAATTTTGCTCAGATCCACGAATTAATCAACTGAATCAGTTGTTCAGTCGACTGAACCTGAAATTCAAATTTTTTGAATTTCTGGTTCAGTCAACTGAAGGCTTGATTCAGTTGACTGAATCTTGGTCATTTGGATTTTGTCTTCTGGCCCAGTCAACTGATCCACTGTGACAGTTGACTGAGGCTGGTCAAAATTTTTTTATCTCAGTGTTAGTCGACTGATACACTGGTTCAGTCGACTAACCTGTGTAAATTTTCCCAATCATCTTTGTTTTGAGTAATATTTTATATATTCATACTTATGAAGCTTATTAATTTATTTAAGTATTAAAACCAACATACGTGTTGATAATATGAAGGAAAAGTAATGATTTATTCTTAAAAAAATTATACATATTATAGTCAAATTATTCGGATAAAAACATATAATAGCAACTACTCTTATTTTGAAGGGCCAGGAGTTTTGTAGCCCTATAGTTGTTTGCAATGAACATTGGATGCCTCATTTCGATCCCATGAGTTTGGTGAGACCGGTGGTCATGGCGGGGATGAAGTAGAAGGTCGTAGAATAGAAGAAACAGCATGTTCATCTATTGGATGGGATGAAGCACCACAAAATTTTGTAGCAATGTGTCCTACGATTCCTAGACGTCTCGAGTTGATTTTTTTCTCGTAATATATTTCACGCTGAAGCATCAGCAACTCTTGTTGATAATGATGCAAATCACTTATTTTTTGTTTAGTGCTTGGAGAGACGTCAAACATCATTTTCTTCCCTTTCTTTTTCTCTAGAGTGTATCCAGTGTGATTATGAGAGATAGAAGGTGGTGTAGTATGATGGACGGGTATTTTTGGCGATTCGAAAGAGTCTAGAATTTCAATGGAATGAGTGGATAGTGAAGAGGTTGACATTATGATAGTTAGTTTGTATTTCTATTAGTCTGTATGAATAACATAGAATAAGTATACCTATTTATAGACTAATGTTGAGAATAAAAAGGATGAAATGAATGGTTTGTATTGAATTTAGTTATAAAAAGGTTGTTAGCTAGGAATGTTAGTTGCTATTTCGTTGGTTTTCTGTTATTGTGATTTTTCTATGTAAATGTAATATGCAAAAATATATATTTATAAAGGTAATTGTTATACATAATTTAGAGTATAGTTGCCACCATATAATAAATCCCCAACCTGGACTGTAATGAAAATAATCAATAGCTCAGGTGGTTAAGACATCTGAGCTATTCACAACAGGTCATAGGTTCGAGTCTTAGCATGGTCAGGAAAATGAATTTTTGTCAAAATTTTTATTTTCGAGTTTTTAGTCAAAATTTCATATTTTTTCATTTATATATCTTTAATTGACATTATATCTAGTTCTCGACGTAGTTTTATAAAAGTGTTCTCTAACAATGGTTTAATAAAAATATCAGCTAATTGATTTTTAGATGGAACGTAATCTAAATTTGTCACATCTTTTTCTATATTGTCGCGCAGAAAGTGATGTCTAATATCTATGTATTTAGTTCTAGAGTGATTTACTAGATTTTTGGATAGATTTATTGCACTGGAATTATCACAGTAAATTGTTGATTTTGATAAATTGACTCTGAAATCTTTAAGTCTCTATTGCATATAGATCACTTGTGCACAAGCTAATGCTGCAGAAATATATTCTGCTTCGCAAGTTTATAGTGAGACACAATTTTGTTTCTTGCTACACCATGATATTAATGATTTACCAATGCAGTGACATGTACTACTTGTACGTTTTTTATCCGTTCGTGATCCTCCGAAATCAGCGTCGCTATGTGACACTAACTCGAACGAGCAATCTTCTGGATAGAAAAGTCTGAAATCTTTAGAATGACTAAGATAACATAGTATTCGTTTTACGACTTGTAAATGTGATTCTTTTGGGTCAGCTTGAAATCTTGCACATAGACATACACTCATCATTATATCTGGTCGACTTACTGTTAGGTATAGTAATGATCCTATCATACTACGATATAGTTTTTGGTCCACACTCTTGCCATTTTCATCTTTATCAAGATGTGCTGTTGTGCTAATAGGTATTGGTTTGGCAGAAGTGTTTTCCATTCCAAATCGCTTGATAGAATTATTACAATAGTTTTCTTGAATTATAAATATTCCATTTGAAATTTGTTTTATTTGAAGATCTAGAAAATACGATAATTCTCCCATATGAGACATTTTGAATTCTCTAGTCATTATTTCAAAATATTCTTTACATACTATATTATTAATTGAATCAAATATAATGTCGTCTACATATATTTGAACTATTAAGATATCATTTTTAGAACGTTTTATGCATAAAGTCTGATCTACTTTTCCTATTTCAAATCTTGATTCAATAAAATAGCTTTTAAGGCGTTCATACCAAGCACGTGGCGCTTGTTTTAAACCATATAATGCTTTCATAAGTTTATAGACACGATCTGGATATTTTCATGAAAAAATAAAGGGGGGTTTTAAAAAAACATTTTCTTTAATATAACCATTTAAAAATGCACTTTTAACATCCATTTGATAGAGTTTAATGTTATTAAAACATGCATAAGCCGATAAGATTCGTATTGCTACTAGTCTAACGACCGGAGCAAACGTTTCTTCGTAGTCTATTCCTTATTCTTGGTTATACCCTTGTGCTACTAGTCTCGCTTTGTTTCTAGTTATATTTCCTAATTCGTCTGCTTTATTTTTATAAACCCATTTAGTTCCTATAATAGTCTGATCGGTCAGTCTGGGTACTAGCTCCCAAAGTTCATTTCGTTCAAACTGATTTAGTTCTTCTTGCATAGCAATAATCCAATTTTCATCGGATGACGCTTCCTTAGTATTCTTAGGTCCTATAGTAGAAAGAAAAGCTACATGACCCATTAAATTTAATTGATTTCTAGTTCGAACATTTGAATTTATTTCTCCAATTATATTTCTGTTGGATGATTTCTTAAGATTCTTCGAGGAGATCTTATTGTATTAGAAATATTTCTATTTTATAAATTATTAACAATTTTTTCATCTTCTCTAGATTTATAAACAATATCTTCATCTTCTCTTAAATTGTTTATTATATTCATGTTATTATCAAGTAAATCATCATCATCATTTGTTTTTGGAATAAGTTTAGAATTTTCATCAAAAGATATATGGAGCGTCTCTTCAATATTATTAGTTCGTTTATTGAAAATTCGATAAGCTTTGCTTCGATTCGAATATCCAAGAAATATAACTTTATCACATTTGGATCGAATTTGCCAAGCTGATCTTTGGTATTTAATACAAAACATTTTGATCCAAATAATTTAAAATAAGATATGTTTGGTTTTCTACCGTTAAAAAGTTCATAAGGTGTATTCTTAGTGAGGGGTCTAATAGAAACACGATTCAAGATATAATAGTCAGTTGCAGCAGCTTCTTCCCAGAAATGTTTTGGTAATGTGCTTTCGTTTAGTAAGGTTCTTGCACATTCTTGTAGGGTCCGATTCTTTCGTTCTACAACTCCATTTTGTTGTGGAGTTCTAGGAAACGAAAAGTTATGAAATATTCCTTTCTTTTTACAATAGTTATCAAACAATTCGTTTTCAAATTCACCTCCGTGATCACTTCTGATATTTTTAATTTTAGTACCTTTTGAATTTTGAATTCGTTTAAAAAATGTTTTGAAATTTTCAAAAGTATCACTTTTATTTTTCATAAAGATAGTCCATGTATATCTAGAATAATCATCAACTACTACAAATACGTATTTATTATGATTTATGTATTGAACTTGGGTAGGTCCAAATAAATCCATATAAAGTAATTCAAATGGTTGTAATGTCGAAATGACTTTCTTAGATTTAAACGAACATTTAGTTAATTTACCTAATTGACACGCGTCACATATATTATTAACTTTAAAAGTCAACTTTGGTAATCCTTTTACGAGATTATTTGTATAAATTTTATTTATAGTTTTGAAATTGATATGACAGAATCGTTTGTGCCATATCCAAGGATCATTTTCTTTGGCTATTAAACACATGTTTGAGTTATGATTAACTTTCATATTCAAAACGTAAATGTTTTTATCTCTATTTCCTTCAAAAATAAGATTCTGATTTTGATCGAAGATACTACATTTATTTTCAGAGAAGGATATTTTAAAACCTTTATCGCATAATTGACTTATGTTTAATAGATTATGTTTTAGATTCTTGACTAATAAAAGTTTGTAATAAGAGGTAAATTAGATGTACCGTAGTTGCTCACATCGCCTTTGTCAATGATATAGCCCTTGGAATTATCTCCAAAGGTGATAGAACCTCCGTCTAAGTATGAAATGTTTGTCAGCATATCTTTGTCTTCTATCATGTGTTTTTAGCAACCACTGTCGAGTATCCATTTTCCTCTCTTTTTGAGTGGGACCTGTACAAAATATGAGATAACGTTGGTACCCACCTTTTTAATAGGGTCCTAAGAGTTAGATCTTAGAAAACCAAACACAAGTTGTCCCTTTTATAGATATAATGCTTATTATTATGAACATTTTCTATGAATGATCTAATATACTTATTTCTTATTAACTTGTTATTAGTTTTAGGAACCCATATATGTATAGTTTTAGAAACTAGTCTTTTTGAAGATATGGGTGTTTTATTAGACTTAACATTGTTTAAATTACTAGATTGTGAATTCGACTTTCTTCTTATAACCTAAACCATTTTTACTATTAATAGGTTGTGAATTTTCAATAATTCTAGATAAATTTTCTCTGTCTTTATTAAAATTTGAAATGTTTTTAGTGATTCCTTCTAGTTTGGTCTTTAGACTTGATTTTTCTGGTTTTACCATTTTAATTTTAGAAACAAGAACATCATTCTTTTCTTTTTGAGTCTCAATTTCTTAACTTAATAATATCCGTTGAGAATTAACATTTGAAAGCGATTCTTAAGTTTTCTCAAGTTCTTCTTCTAATATTCTCTTCTCGTCTTTAAGCATATCTCTTTCGACTTCTGCCTTGTTCTGATTTTCAACGGCCTCTTTATATTTTCTTTTGAGACTTTTTAAAGTATCTAACAATTCTGAGTTTATCTCTATCATATCATCAAAAGTTAAATCACTAACCTCATTATCTTTGGCCATAAAGCATACGTTGGCTTGTTCACTATCACTGTCACTCTTACTTTCAGAAGAAGAAGAAGAGTCTGAATCATCCCATGTAATTGAGAAAGCTTTTCTTCTGAATTTGACCTGCCTTTTATTGCGATATTCTTTTTTTCGATCCGGACAGTCCTTCTGAATATGCCCATTTTTGTGACAGTTAAAGCACTCCAGAACTGATGAAGATGGTAGTTTATTGTTGTTTAAGCTACTCTTGCCATTATTTCTGTTTCCTTTTCTATACTTTAAGAATTTCTTGAAGTTTTTGGCAATAAAGGCTATGTTGTCTTTGTCTGAATCTGATTCTTCTTGTTCTGCAAGGAATGTTATATTCTTTTTATCTTGAGCTTTAACTCGTTTAGCCTGTAAATTTACTTCATAGGACATTAGATTTCCTATTAACTCTTTCGGGGTTATTTTGGAAATACCATTCGCTTCTTCAATAGCAAGAACTTTTCTTTCCCATTCTTCCATTAAAGAGTTAAGGATTTTGGATAAATATCAAAATCTAAATATTTTTCTCCTAGTCCTACTAATGAATGGTAGATATCCTGAAATCTTGAATACTTATCATTTATAGATTCATTTTCTTTCATCCTAAAGTTTTGAAACTGACTTTTGAGCATGGATATTTTGCTTTGTTTCATCTTGTTACTTCCTTCGTGTGTAACTTTGAATGTACGCCATATTTCATATGGAGTATTGCACATGCCAACACGGTTAAACTCATTTTTATCTAAGGCACAAAACAACATATTCATGGCTTTTGCATTTACTGTGCCATCTAGTTTCTGTCTATTTGTCCAAGTAGAATACTCTTCAGTAGGAATAATATATTCTTCTGATTTATAGCTTGCATACATATTCTCATTAGCATGGCCCAATAGTTATAATTCATGCCATTAAATAGTGGTGGACGTGCAGTGGAATGTCCTTCAATAAAGCTAGTGTTAATGCTAGTGCTAGTGTTAGGTTCTATATTATTAGATTATTGGATAACCGTGTTACGGTTATATGATGACCTTGCTCTGATACCAAATGAAAGTGTGTTATGGGTCGTGTAATATGGATATACGATAATACAGAGTATAGTGACGATAGCTATACAGTAAATAGTGCGCAATATAAAAGCAGTACAATAAAAATGACACTAGAGATTTTTATATTGGTTCGGAGCTCCGTCCTACATCCAGTCCCAGACTCCTTTTGGAATTTCACTAAAACAATAAACCTCACTTAACCCGAAGGAACAGGTCTATATAACCCTTGAGCAGTCGAACAAGGACCTGAGCAGCAGAATAGGATTTCGCCTCAGCAGCCGAAGAGGACTTCACATGCTTGAGCAGCAGAACTGGACTTCAACAAATACAAAATATTGTTTGACTTTTTTGCACTCTGATAACACGGTCTGTTTATAGTACACCCTTCTTATGATCTTCTCCTCGAGTGTGTATATATATATTTGAAGTTTATGAAGAATTAAAAGGTACAATATAGCTTTAATGCAGAATATTTGAAAGTATAGTTGCAAGTAGAATCAAGAGAGTTAGATAAGAAAGAAAAGAAATTTCTTTAGGTTGGAATCAAGTTAGAGTATGTATTTATAGATGTTAAAAAGCAGCGACTATTGACGAAGAGTTCCGGTTGAAGTGTTGCGTCCAAATATTTTTGTAGAGATTCATAACCCTTCACAAATAGTCGTGTCTTTTCAAAAAATAGATGTTGTAAAAATTCAGTCAACTGAACCTCTAGGTTAGTCGACTGGATATTCAAACGTATTTTTTAATAATATTTGTTTATTTGTGCACCTGTGCATGTTGCGTAGAAATTGATAGTCATTCGACTGACCTACCAGGTCAGTCGACTGACCTGGTGATTTCTATGCAATTTGCACAGTTTTCCCAAATTTAAATTTAAATATATATATATATATATATAATATGATTTCAAAGAGAAAACTTTGAATATATATATATATATATATATATATATATATGTGTGTGTATGTATAAATCATTAGGAAGATTATATATAAGCTAATATATACGTTAAACGAGGAGAAATCTTAACAAAATTGACTTAAGACTCAAAGCAAGATAATATAAAAATTGATGCACTGATTTTGATGTCTTGTCTCCATGTAGTATATATTCTCTTTTTGTCGTAACAGTCATCAAATCTATATGTTGTAGCGATAGCTTTGTGTCATGAATCAAAACTAAGTCTCAACATTTAGGATATCATTTGTACAAAAGATGAGACCCAACATATATTCACATACCAAGCACTGTTTATGCTGTTATTTCTTTTCCTTCATTTTTTATGTTATGCTACAAATTGTAACAGAATGAAAAGCATAATACACTATTCTGTGACATTTTACTGAGTATGTAGATTTAAAAAACTTTATAGAAACAATTCAGAATCACAAAACTACATGACATATAAGTATATAACCTTTGGGACAAATGCATAAAAAAGAGAAAATAAGTCCATTTCAAATGAAAAGTTACATATTAAGTTTCATTTGCCTTTTGTCTTTAGTCTAATAAGCAATGAGTTTTCTATATATGCATTATTGTTATTTATTACAGATATAATGGTATAAATATATCAACTAACAAATAATTAGCTACCTGGCGGATTAAAGACATTTATCTAAACATCAACAATAGAAATACAACTTCAATAATAGAAAGGCAATTGAAATAATATAAAATGTTGAGAGGACCAAAGTAATATGTAATAAAGAGATGTCAACTTCATATTGATGATTCCAAAATATAGCTAGAGTTGTTGAATACTTGCATCAGTAATATGCATTATTTTCTTGAAAACTATATCATAATCTCACGTGGATCCATCACTATATAATGCCTTAATTCATGGCCATCTCCAATATATGTCCCACGTCGTTGTCAGAACAAATATGAATATTGAAATAGCTCCTTGACAAAGAATTTCGTATTATGAAACATTATGCTTTTGAGACATTTGATCAAACATGTTACAGACAACATGAAAATGTAAAATGGATAGACTTTTAAGAACTACTGCATTCCAATACAAAAAATAAATTACAACTCGAAGAAACTACTGAAATAAATCAAACAATGAAACTATATAAGAAAAGAAACCGACGATGGAGAAATTGATGACGAAAAAAGTGCAATATGGTCTATTTTTGATTCTATTATGAAGAGCAAGCCCAAAATAAATCCATATATTCATTCAATATCAGATACAATGAGTAAATGAAATTAAAAAGGAGCATCACATAAAAATTCTAAACTACCGAAATTAACAATGATGAACAATGCATAAAACTTGCTACTCCTTACTAGAATTCACTACTATGGTTTTCTAAATCCGAAATGGTGATTTCGCTCGAGAGTGATGTCCCACTTTAGAATATGCTCCATTTTAAAAGAAGATAATATGATTTAGTTTATGGTGAGAGAGAAAAATATGGCCATAGGGTGAAATGTGAATGGAACCGTAGAGCGCAGTTGGATATATGTTAAGTGAATAGGAGGGAAATGGACTACTATAAAACTATTCTCACTTAAGGTTGAAAGTTATATTTGCCCCTACCGTTAAAGTGTGCCTAATAATATAAACTACTTAAAAATTAGGGTAATTTTGAAACTGCGTAAAAGCTTCACCATCCTAATGTATTGCATTATTAGTAGAGATAAAATGAAATAATATTTACCAAGAGTAAAATAAACACGTCTTATTATAATGTCTAATAAGAATTCTCACACATAAAAGAAAAACTACAAGTTTCTCATCAATATAGAGAAAAACGATTGTTCGTGATCACAGTCTCCTTAGTTGTTAATAAGCCATGATGGGTATATACTCTATTATATGACATGATGCTTAAATGTAAACTAGATTCCAACTACATTACTGAAATATGATTTACCCAAAGGGATATGTTCAATTGGCTGTAGGTGTTTCTTCAAAAGGAAAACCAATTACAATTGGAATATAGTAAGCAACATTGATGAAATAACCTATAAATTTCAATTGTTGAAACTAGCATAGAAGATTCGTCAATCAATATGCTTGAGTTAATTCAGATTTTATGCACAAAATTATCATCCAATATGACTTTTAATTTTGGTACATCTTTATTGAAACATGAATTTTAAATAATAATTTAGAATAGACTATTTGCATACGGTAACCGAAATGTCACAATGTCAATGGAAGCGGTAACTAAGTTTGTAAGTTTTGGATAAGATCCAAGAACTGATTCGACAATATCGTATGACAAGCATCAAAATTGAGTACATATTTTGATAAAGAAATCATGATTTTTAGTCAGTATGTAGATGAAGCATGTGTTTGTAAGAAAGAATATTAAGGGTACCAAAATATTTCAAAACTATAATAAGGATGTTGGGATTATCCTGAATGATATGCATAGAAACCATACTAAAATGTTTATAGGTGCATATGAGATGGATTCCTTATGCATCGGTAATAGGAGTTATCGTATATGTTATGATTCTACAATACCGTATTTCATTTATGTATTTGATGTATTGAGGGAATATCAAATTCGATTTAATACCCTTAAATTGTAGCTAAGAGTACTCTCAAGTATTTACCAAAAACTAGAGAATTGTTTATAGGAACAACGTACTCCTTATGAGGGAGTTTTTGGCCTCACACTTTATAAGTGATATCGAATATAGCATATCAATCCTAAATTCTTGTCCGACCTTAATTAAGAAGCTTTATGTTGGAAATGTTCCAACCAAGAGATGATTGCTGATTCAACGGAAAGGCTAAGTTCATTGCCTTTAATGGCAACGTAATAAAAGCATATTAGTATAATTGCACAAATTTATAACCGAGTTATGGGTGATTTCAAATGTTGAGGATCCCATGACATTGTTTGTGAAACAGTGTTGCGTTATAGATTGTAAAAGAAAATAGAGCTCACAACATGTCTAGATATATATTATGAAAGTTCCACATGAAAAATGAAGTTTATTAATGATGGAGAAACGTTGGCTGACAGAGTAGATAGTAGTACAAATAACAGTCATTCACTATGGGACTAACTATATCACTTTTGAACTAGGCATAGGAATGGGATTAAGATTCCATAATTGACCCTAAGTGCTAGTGGAAGATTGAAAAAGGCAGTGGTATGCCATAGGGACAATTATGTAATTTGTTCCATATATATCTAACTCTGTAGTCAATCTTGTTCATATTTACAGTGTTTGTTATCCTTTATTTTTTTATTGTGATGTTACTAATTAAGTAATAAATTTGAATTATATAATATAATAAAATCCTTAAACTGTTATATTATGTGATTCTAGTTGCAAATAGTTGCAATCAAGTATTTAATCACAAAATAAAATGTCATTTTGTTTTAACTATTTCCAATTAAGATGTTTCAAGGAAAAGGATACTAATTCATCCATCAAGACCAAACTATGTGACGTTATCCAAGCGTTAGGCAGTGTATTACTTATAGCTGTTGGGGCCCCAAGGGGTTACATACTTCTGGTTACTATATAACCACAGAATGACTGACCTGAGGGTTCTTAGCTGGTTAATAATAGCTAGGTCAAACAGGAAATCTTGGAACGACGATATTACATAGTTCTCTCAACTTAAGAATAATGTGGAGCTTCAATATGGATACCCCACTTTGATTATAGTTAAACCATGGCATAATGACCATCAAGCTACGATAGGTGGGCTTGAGTTGAAGCATTGGAAGTGAAACATTATCCAATATAGATTTTGACTCCTCAATTGTATGAAGTTAGTATCACGGTCAAATGTAGTCCAATCAATGTCAAAATCTCTGGCTAGACTAGTACAACTAATAACTAACGTTATTATTGACTAAGGATTTTGTGTATGGATAACTAAGTTGAACAAGAATGTATTCTAATTTTGACCAAAACCAAATTCTATAATCCTAAAGTGATCTTGTGTTAAGGAAGAGAATGTGTATAAATTATCATTACTAAAAGGTACCATTAAAAAATATAAAATTGTATTTTACCGAGAAGATTTGTAAGTAATGAATTCGACTAAACTGTTACACCACTAGCTAAGATAACATATGAATGTTAATATTTGAGTTGTTCAAATATTAATCGTTGATTGAATTCACATATCTGAGTCTCACAACTGCATTTTTGAATTTACCAAAAAACCACACTATTTAATTAGTTTGTAAAATGATATAAATTAATTAAAAAAATATTAATATTAATTTATTTGATGTTTTTAGGTGTTGACAATAATTATTTAGATGTATATATAAAAAGTTATATATGCGTGTATCGATATGCGATATCAGTGTGTATTTACAGGCTTTAAATGCAGTTGATAATGTTTTTTTTGAAAAATTAGTCCATGTAAGGAGACTTCTTGGCCGGCCATGCAAAGAAGGGAGAATGATTGGCTTGATCGAAAATTGATAAGGAATAAGGAATTTTTTAAAGAAAGGATAGGGCAGGTTTATTTTCTTCCTTTAAAGTAAATTATTTTTGGTCATTTCCTCCTTCCATTTTCTTTTCCTCCTTCCTCCCTCAACCATGGCCGAGAATGTTTTTCCTATTTTTGAAAAATATTAACTCCAAAACAAATTAAAATATCAAACAAATATAAAGGTTGCATGGTTCATCCTTCTCCTACAAAGTCGGGTGAAGATTCGAGGATCTTATAAGGGATTTCCAAATCAAAGTGTCACTTATTGGCTAGAACTCAAAGTTATATTCTAAATTTATTTTCTTAGGTGTAATATACTTATTAAAATTTTATATTTACAAACTATTGCCTTGGCTTGATTTAGAATTACCAATTCAATTCAAACAATTTGTTGAATGATTCGACTGTTTTACATTGAAAAACTAAAAAAAATTTATATATTCATAAAATCATGTTTTAGGTTATGAAAACATGTTTTAAAATTACCTATAATAATATTTTAAACATATTATACACTTTAATGATCAAAATATTCCTATTTGAACTTTTAGTCTATCCTAAAACATAGAGATTATGGATATCTTATCTGATTTGATGTATGCAATTCTGGTTGTATAATATTTTGATTATTAAAAACAATTTACTTTTGGGTATATGTGTATGTGTAACTACAAATGCATCAGAGAGGTTTAATGTAATATAGATGTTTGTTTTTTAACCAATCTGAAAATATTTTTGCTTACTCATGCACACACAGATATATGTGTGTAGGGGGTGCATTTGTATTTATATTGTTAAGACATTTATTTTAGAGACAATTTTTTTTCATAAATTTAGTTTTCATTGAACAATTTAAAATTAAGGCTGTAATATACATATACATAAATAGAGAATATATACATAGTAATTATAAATCCCAATATATATATATATATATATATATATATATATATATATATATATATATATAGACCGACTACGTTAGTTTGTTGGTTTTGACATTTCAAACATTAATATGTCATCCCTTGTATATTGATTAGGTGTAGTGTCAATTAAATGTTTGCAAAAGAGGAAAGGTAGAATCAATCAACGACGCTTCCTTTCTCTCATTCCTTTTAGATTTTGGTACGATTATATCTAGATCTAATTTCATGTTTGTTCCCCCAAACTATTACGCTCAGTAAAGGTTTCACGTGTTTGTGACGTCTTTTAAAGTATAAATATAATTGATGTATCTATATTTTTCATATTTCACACTTAACTAACATAGATTGTATTAACTAAGAATGCAATAATATTAATAAAATATGATTTCATGATTAATAATAATTAGATCAGATCAAGTTAAACTCATTAGACTTATTGTTCTACTGTGATCCAAATAGGATTTCTTTTGAAAATCTACATATTTTAGTCATTGCGATACGGACCAAGTTTCTACATATCATTAATTCCATAATAACAAACATGGTGTTAGATGCCAAACTTGGAAGACCAAGGATTGTCCCTATATCCCTTGCGATTATTGTTCTTCAATCTGCATTTTCTAATTAGAAAAAAAATCCTAATTTATAGTGTTGTTATTAAAAAAGTCTCTGTAGCAATAAATTTGCAGACCATGTCCGTAGTTTTAAAAAGTAGAAAATAAAAGCTAACTTGCACATTTATGCTGGAAAGTGCAATCCGTGTTGCGTTTTCTAGAAAAATTCAAAAATTCTTTAAAATTTGGTAATAGGGAAAACTTGAAATAATTTTATAAAAGCATAATTAAATAACAACTATAATTATTTATGAATAACGAAAATCAAATCAATTTGTTTAGTTTTGGAAAATTTTACAAAAAGCACAAACTAACTTAAGTTTTTTGTTAGAAAAGTGCAAGCTAGCTTGCACTTTATGTTTTGAAAAAATAGACACCTAATTTATATTTTCATTGGTATATGGAATTATTTTACAACCATGTTAAAAAAATAGGGATTGGATGCGTAAAGTTTCTTTTCTAATTACTTCCATTTCTGTTTAACCTCGTTCTCTCGATTTTAAATTTGAGACAACCTACTATTTATGATTTTTCACAAGCCTAGGTTTGATAATACTGAACTTCTAAATGATAAAGGAATATAAGTTAGACTCAATGATGATTGAGTACAAAGCACAATAACAAGAAGGATAAGAAAATTTGCCTAAGTTCATGGATAGCTACCAATCCATGGATGGATCAGAATCGATCCATCAAACTTTCTCTTGTGTCATCATTCTCACTGAAACTTTTATGGAAATTCTGTCGGAAGTATATAGGAAGGACTAATATTTGAAGTAGCAAACATATCTTGAAGAAATAATGGATGTAACATCAAAATCCATGGAATGATACCAATCCATGGATGATCGATACCAATTTATAGATTTGGTCTTCCATAGCCTGCTCTTCCTCTTATTCTCTAAGATTATGATACATGATGTATTATAATAGGTTACCAGAGAAGATTGACCACTTTAAAGCCTAACATCAGTCTACAATAGCTATAAGTATGGACCTACATGCAATGGAAAAGAAATCTTGGAATTTTTCTATTTTATATCCAGCGGAATGTGTTGCCATTATAACTCTTGATTGAATTTTGGGACTGTAACTGCATTTGCTTCTAGATCTATTATAAAAACAACAATAAAACATCTTTAAAATAGAAGCAAGCATAGCGAAACCACTCTAAATCATGTATCTTGTTTTTCCTTTCCTATTCTTCAATTTTTTGCATACTTTTAAATCGAAAACAAATTTGTAACTTGAATCAAAGTCGAGAATTAAAAGGGGAAAAATTCACGTACCAACTTAGAGCATCGATTCGATCTCGACTTAATTGAAGTAGCCGTGAACAAGTTAATCGATCAGACAAACATCGAACTAAATTGAGAGCACCGAAAAACGATTCGAGCTTTAATCTTTCAAGCGGCGCTTCAAAACAATCAAAGCCCTACTTTTTGAGAGCAAACAAAAGATCGACGGAAGTACGTAGAAGAAAGGGGATGTCCTTATTTCTCTTGTGTTATAAATTTTAGTGGGTCGGTCTACATTATTTTATTGTTGGGCTTAAGTTTTATTAAATAGGGTTTTGGTTTTGTTTTGTTTAGTTTTATTTTACCTTTTAATTTTCCTTTTTAAATTGTTTAACTTTCTATCGTGTGACTAAAGACAAATTATGGGGCATAGTTTTAGAATTCGCAACTCAGTGGCCGAGTTGTGGTAGGGTTTTGAGCGTAGAGTTAGGTTAGTCATTAGCAGGTGTCGTAAATTTACATATGTAAGCGTCTGACTACTTAATTTCTAGTAGAAAGCTTGGGGCAGCACGTAGGCAAAGTTTAATCGAAGCTGGGTAAATTTTTGTGTGATCTCTTCTACATTATTTACTATTATTATTTTATTTCCACATTAATTTTTATTATTATTAGTATCACCCTATTCACCTTCCTCCGCTCTAGGGTCAAAACGATCCTACAAGCGGTACCTGAGCAAGGTTAATAGCATAGATGTCTGACCCTAGTTTCAAATCTAGCGAGAGTCAGCCCAGTATTATTCCCTCTGATTTTGATGAAATAGATTTTTTAAATTGGAAATTAAAAAAGTAATTTTATTTACAATTTGTTAATTTTAAATGTTAGGATATTATTGAAAATGGATGTAATATGGTAGACAAGAAAAATACTTCGATTAATGCTCTTGCTATGCATATAATAAATTTGTAATGACCCGCAAATCCGTACCCCTTGAGTCAACACTATTCTACATCAATTTACTCAAGTGGAACAGAAATACGAACCATTAGGGCTAAAGAAGAGGAGATAGAAGAAGAAGGAACTAAACAATATCAGAATCTCACAGTCGCAGCGGAATAAAATATAATAGTAAATAATAGATCTTTACACAAAATGAAACTTTATCTTTTTTATACATCATATCATCAGAGTATCTCATACAAACATTTACCTGTCAGACAATCCCAAACAATCACAGCAGCAGATATATATATACAAGTACGGATAATACGTCTCGGACTCCAGCTCCTCTCCTGCTCCAAAGCATCATGTCCTAAACATATAATACTCGGCCTGACCCGAGCATTATAATGAAATAACACCCGAGTCAGTCTGAAATACCAGCTGATAATAATGCACCCAAATTTATTATTAAAGTTTCAAAAATCCTTTTGAAAACAAAAGCATCTCGTAAGACCACACCACAAATAAACATGTCGGGTTTTTACCTTACGATAGCTAAAACACTTTTTATAAAAATCCTCTGATATTATAATAGGGTCTATATACAAATACTTATAAAATAGCCAAAATTGTTACGTCTATTAAATTCCAGCTACTAGCCACAGAGTGTGTGATACAAACAAAACTCGTAAAAGGCTCGTAGGGAGAATGGATTCCAACTAATGACTAGGCACTGGGGTACACCTATCACAGTACCTGGTCTAGATCAGTGTACCGAGGACCACGCCCGATCCCCTACAACTCAAGGCCTGGACTACCCCTTACTGGATAGTCCCGAGTAAGATCACCCCATGGTTGGGATCAGCAACCGCACCACTAAGCCGAAATAAAAGGGACATCTAGATAGGAATGACCTTACCCGGAAATGGGTGCTGCCCACGAAGCCTTACTGCATATCCCCTGATTTTCAGCCATTCCCGGTTGATGAGGCTTGAGGCTAAGCGTCACCTTTTAGAACGTTTCACTTAGAATACCCATCGCCCACCTGACGATGTTCCGAAAGCATTCGTCCGTACAAGTCTATCCCGGGTACGAACGGAACCGAAGGCACTATTCCTACTACATCCATTTGGAAATATCGTCAGGA
Organism: Allium cepa; assembly: GCA_030765085.1. Lineage (NCBI taxonomy): Eukaryota > Viridiplantae > Streptophyta > Magnoliopsida > Asparagales > Amaryllidaceae > Allium > Allium cepa. Next base: position 287,748,291 of record CM060940.1, read on the forward strand.
TTAGTAGCGACTAGCCCTTGCACTTCACTGCTCCATCTTCGACTCCGAACACGTTTTTCCACGAAACGCACAAATTGGATCGAAGTGGTTTTCGAGAAATAAATATAGACCTGTCTCTTCGAAACGATCAACGCATTTGTCCAATATTGATAGTCGGTGATTTAACTATCAATTAACATTCATAAACATCCATCACACAATAAATAATTTGTACAATTATTTATTTCCTCAAAATATCTTTACAAGATATATTTTCGATTCAAATCTCTTTTGAAACAGTTTTCAAACCTAACTCCTTCCATGGAATAAATTTCCCAAATTGTTACTTCCCTTGAAAACATCCAAGTACCAATCTTTAAGGTTTAAAATAATTTAAATACTTTATTCTTGAAAATACATCAAAACATTCATATTAAAACTTCCTACATATTGATTTAAAAAATATATATCCTTTAGAAATATCTTGAATAAAACTGCTTAATAAACTATTATCTTTAAAATAAAGTTAAGTCATACTAGATTTTGAAATAAGGCTATGAAATTCTATTACAAGTTTCAATAAAACTTAAATTGATTATCTTTAAAATAAAACCATTTATAAAATATAAATGTTAATAATATTCTTTTAAATAAAAATGCTAGTTACCTTTTAAAATAATTACTTCTATAATTACCTTGTTAAATGTTCACTTATAAAATATCACTTAAATGATTTTCTTGAAACCATTCTTAATATAACTTCAAACTTCTAACCTTTCGAAAATCAGCTTAAAAACGTACTTGGCCTTTCAGGGAAATATCCTTCCATTTATGATAACCCAAAGAATTCTTTTTACCAATCCAACACGTTTTATCCCAATTCAATTTTACGTTCATCCCCTAAAATCCTTTCCATACTTTAAAAAATAGCTCCTTTTATTTTTAAAAGCATTGCTATTTCCTGGAAATCACTTTCAAATATGTGTTTAAAATATTTAAAATAAAGCTTCTAGAAATTATTTAATTGAAAATAATACATAAGGAAATATATAGGTGTTTCCTAAGTATGTTAAATAAAATTTAACTTTTAAAATAAGGTTATCGAATCAAATATTCATATTAAAATTTCCTTTTGAAAACTTAATACTACTTTACCTTTTTAAAAATAGTTAAATACCATAATTACTTAATCAAATATTTGCTTTCACTTAAAACATTTTAAAATAATATTTCTTTCTAAAATATTCTAAACATATTTAAACTACAAATTTATAATTTGAAAGGCTTCTTAAAAACAAAATAAAATTTCCAGAAGAAAACACACTTTCCATTCTTTAAAATAAATCTAGCTACTATTTTTAACAATTCTCAATTCCCTTTTTAAACCATAAATTCAAACACTTCATATTATCAACCAATCACTTGAATTTAATTCCCTTTAAATTCCTTATTTAAGAATTTCTTTAATTTTTCCTTTAACCCAATTTATTTATATTTAAATTTCCAGGTTGTATTCACCCAATCATATCACAATATATAAATAGAGCATAGCATAACAGGATCTAAAACAATTTATCACAGATTATAAATGTGATATATTAGAGAATATAAATAAATTTCTATTTGTGAGGAATCCAGTTTGATCCCTCCAACCTGTTTTCCCTGCATCCACAGATATTAGCACAACAACATATATCGATTCAATTTGATAATAATTATCATATTCATCCAATCAAGCTATCATTCAATTATTGACTATTTAAATTAACTAATATTCCAGATGTGAGTGAGTTAAACTCACCTTGGATTTTCGGCGAGCGTTCAAATTTAAATTAAATCAAACGGCGTTCGATTTAACCTAAATTTTTACTTACTCTGAACGATTTCAGAACTGCTCCACTGCGTAGTACGTGTCTCGGCGATTCCGGCGTCGCCAGTTTCGTCGAAATCTGATAACGTATGTAATAGATATGAATTTTCAAAGTTTGAATATAAAACTTAAAACAAATTTCTCTTTTTATTTTTATTTTTATTACCAAAAACAATCACGGTCGCACACCCTACAGAACGAAATCAAGGTCGTCCCTCCTTTCTTCCTCACGCACGCGAATACACAGTTTAGCCGAACCCAAAACCATCTCAAACCCTAATCGCCGATTCCACAATGCTTGCCGAGACCACGATCCTTTACCTCCACCTCGAAGCCCTACGTCGCCTCAGCCTGCACACCAGCTATCACTAAGCTCGGCTTCCCCTTTACATCAAAAACCATGCACAAAAAACCCACGAACGCGGGCCTTTATTTCCTCCAAATGACGACGATAGCCGAGATCCACCGTTGGATAGGTAGACGTTGAGGTGTTCTTCGACTTTCCAGTTGGAAGCATCTTTTAAAACTCGATGAACTGATCGATAATTAAAGAGGAAGGTGGATGATTTTCGGCCATTGGAGTATATGAAGATGACGGCTCTAAAATAGGGCTAGGGTTAGGCGTATAAACGCGTATATTGTATGTATACACACACACACATACGTATAACTGATTATTTAATTATTAAATTCACTTTAAAGCAACCTTCTCAAACGATCTCCAATAACGCGTGCCGACCGGCATTCCTAAGGTTTCAACTACATTCCGAACACAATGGAACGTGTTTCGGAAGCTAATTTGGTCGTATGCGCGAGTTACGAAAACAAATGATCAATTTTAAATTAAATCGATTAAAGTATTTTCTATGTGTTTTAAGCTATCAGGGTCAAATGACAACTCCGATTGCTTCGAAAATTGAAATCCGATAATAACTAACTATTACGGATCCAATGGAACTGGTTTCGTCGAATTCCGAGACTGTGCCCCGGAAAGCTATCTTAACTCGTCGATTAAATCGAGCAATTTTCACAATCAACGAAATCATTTTAAATATCACTTTGAAAACTTTATTAACTCTGTTATAAATCGTATAAGATTTATATTCCCATTAGAAATCATTCCGATTCAGTTTAGATCAGAATTTGATTATTTGCATTATTATATTATTAAATTCCATTATTAAATTAATATAAATTCCCAAATTCAATTTATTAACTTCTAATTACATCCAACAGTCCAATATTATAATTCAAACCCAAATAGACTTAAAATAAATTTAGAATCTAATTTTATCTCTATTTACACTCAAAATTACCAACTATCCCAATTATAATATTAAGTTATTATTATTCAAATTCTAATTAAATTACCATATATAAAGTTTTAACCAAACTTATTAATTTAACCAAAGTCTTTTATTTCAAAATTCAAATTATAACACATATTCAACATTTAAAATGAATTAAATGTTCAAATCTAGCGACCTAAAATTCCGGGTCGTTACATTCCTCCCCCTTTATAAAAATTTCATCCCCGAATTTGCTAAGGTAGAAGAATGTTCCAAACCCAATAGTAAAACCTACATAGTGAAAATCTCAATTTTCACTTTGCCTAAACTCTTTAGTTTCAAATCGAAACTGCTAGTTTTCAATTTCTATCCCAAAATTCTTTTTATTTTTATTTTATTTTGAAATCAATATGTTGTTAACAAAAAGTTTCATTTTTTTAAAATTTTCTAACTCCCAAAATTTTCGAAATTTTTTGGCAGAGTTTCCCCTGAATGGAGGAGCTTTTGCAATATCACAATAGATATAAATATATATACATCGACCCACACGGTCGGAAAAACCAAAAACAGTTCATATTTCCTATTTTTATTGCGTAGGCGCACCTTTCATTAGCATTTTAAAAGTATGCGGCTAATTTATATTGCATATACGTGCTCCAACTCTATCTACTGCCTCCCGCACCTGTACTTACTTGAAAAAACACATCAGTTTCCAATAATATGAGAATTTATCAACATTCCTTTCATTAATCTAGCCAAACTCATCAATTCATAGTTAAACAAGCAACTCCATAGTTTAACAATGTTAACCATATTTTATCAGCAATTCAAAGATTTCAATCACCTTTTTAAATTTCTTATACAAGTCCAAACTTTATTTCATTTCACTCGAATAATTTACATTCAATTTCACTATATACCATTCATATTAATTACAACCAATTCATTTCCACTTCAATATGATTAACATATGCCTTAGTTACATCTCTTTACTTCAATTCAATTCCCAATTTGATTCACAACCAAATTTTTATTTTTAATTTGACGTATTTGCATTTCTTTTATGATTCATTTTCATTCATATGCAAAATCACTTAATAAAATTTCAATCCAATCCAATTGATTCAAAAACCAATTCCATTTGCTTCTTTAAACCAACTCAATTCCGAATACAACAAAAAAACCAATTCTTATGAAAATTTTCATGTCATTCAAGAAAATAACCATCTCTTAAACTTATAACCATTAAAAATTAATTCTAGTTTAAATTTTTTATATTAATTTTGTTCCATTCGGAATTATTCACAACCTCAAATATTCTTATTTCCTTGAAATTTTTAATTCAAATCCTTATTCTTACTTCAAATTTATCATTCAACTAAAGTTTATATTAATATCATCCCATTCTTTAATATTAACAACTCATACAACTTTATTTTATCACAATAATTAACTAAAATCTTTTCACTTGCATTTCAATGCTTATTATCTAAACAAATTTATCCAAGACCACATTATAAAGCTCGGTCACAATTTTTATCCAATTTACTTAAGTTCTTACAATTCACAATATTTCCATTTCTTCTTATATCAATTTTATTTTATTTTCATTTGATTTTCATTAAATCAAATTCCAATCCATTTACAAATTTTAATTCAATTTGTTTACTTATTCACTCCATTTAAAATTCTAATTCATCTCCTCGATTCATCCTGAATGTTATTAATAATGTGACCACTTAAAATCATACCACTCATTTGAATTTATTTATAAGTCAAACCCACACTATTATAATCCAATTCCATTATTTATTCACACTCTTAGCTTTTTATTGCCAAAACTAAATCCCATACTAGAACTGGGTTTTCATTTTTCTTTTCAAAATTTTCTTAACAAACCACCAAAATTTCATCCATGCCAATACGAATTCCATTTAATTTAGTTTACACTAAATTCATCTTCAAGCTTTTCTTTTTATTTAATTTAGCTTACGCTAAATTCATTCTCAAACAAATTTCTTTGGACTTGGTTAAGTTAAAATTTTATTCATACAATATCGTTCGTACTTACTCTAAATTAAATTTCCTTTCAATTTAATTCTTTTCCAAATTTAATTCAAGTCCAACTAAGTTTTATTTAGCCAACTTGAATTCATTCCATTTGTTTACTATTTTAAATAAGAATTTAATTCTATTTATAATTATTTGTAACACAACTGAATTTTGATTTTAATTTATTCCAAATTCAACTCAATTTCATTTAATCGAAGTTAAATCCAATTCAATCCAATTTTAATTCTCCATATACAAGTTCAAAATTCATTTACTGACTTAAGTTCATTCACCCTTGTATATATTTTATATTTTCTTCACCTTATCTTACGTTACATCTCGTGTAGGATTAAATTTGAATCCCCCATACCATTCAACTATTTCCCATTTGTGATCATAATTCCATTTTCTATTTATAAGTTCACCAAATTATTTACTTTAAAGTTTATATTGCTCATTTGAATTATTTTCATCTTATAATCACAACTCCAATTATATATATATATATATATATATATCACTGAATTCTTACGATACAAATTTTCTTCAATTTAATCCTTTGCACCATTTTAAATTCACAATTTTAGATTATAAGTATAACACTTACTAGCTTATGAGTATAATTTATTACACAATGACCCATAATTACCAATTATTTTATATTTCAATTTAATCCAAATCAATTTAATTCTAAGTTCAAATCATTTGACTTATCCCAAGTTAAAATCAAACATATTCTATTCACTTCAATATATTTTATTCACTTCCATCTACTCAAGTTAAATTTTAATTCCAAGATTAAAATTTTCATTTCCTTCTTATTCATGTCAACTTCACCAAATAAGTCCAATAGTTGATTCATTTTAATTTTACACATTATTTAAATAGAATTTTCCAGAATTCAATTACCCGGTTTTATTTCAAAACCATTTGGAAATAATAAATAACTCATACTCCCCTGGTATATCAAATCAAACTTCCAGATCGCTAAAACATTCTGTTTTTACCAAAGCAATTTCCCTTTTTGGAACTTCTAAAATCACTTGTATCCCAAACAAGTCCAACAAATATCATAATCACTCACATGGTAGCAATCCATCACTTTAGAAACTCGAAAATGAATTCTGACGATGTGGCCATCATCATCAGGATTATTTTCCAGCGACTGAAGTGAGTTCAGTGCTTCCTTACTTTCCCAAATTCATTTCAAAACAATTTCCATTCAAAATTACCACCAAAATAATATTCTATTATTGCCTTCAAACACCATAGCAAACATTTCAAACTTTCCAGGATTTTAAATTTCCAAACTTTTGTTTTCAATCATTTAAAACACCTTTCAAAATTTCTGGGATTTTAAATTCTAGTTTAATTCAAATTTAGTTATTCTTCTTTTTTAAAATTTGTACTCATAAAATTTATTTGGTTATAACCATTTCAAATTTTAGATCAAATTTTAGATTCTTATTTGATTAAGATATTAACAATCAAATATATATTAATTTCAGAAAAAATATTCTTTTTATATTAAAATATAATTTTGGGCAAAATTATTTCATTTACCCACTTTAAAAACAATACTATGTCGGTTTATCTTGTTTAAGAGTTTAGAAACCCCTATCATTACGGTTGTACTTCCCGCACCGATCAAAATTCATAAACACTCAACCGATAAGTCAACACAGTATAAAAACAATTTTATATGCACTAACAAGTACGCTCTCGTATTTATCAATACACTCAACTCATTATAGAGTACTATTGACTTTGTTTAATTAGTAATTTTACCACCAAAGCCTAGGTTGTCGCCAACCTAAGCTCTGATACCAAGTGTAACGACCCGCAAATCCGTACCCCTTGAGTCAACACTATTCTACATAAATTTACTCAAGTGGAACAGAAATACGAACCATTAGGGTTAAAGAAGAAGAGATAGAAGAAGAAGGAACTAAACAATATCAGAATCTCACAGTCGCAGCGGAATAAAATATAATAGTAAATAATAAATCTTTACACAAAATGAAACTTTATCTGTTTTATACGTCATATCATCAAAGTATCTCATACAAACATTTACCAGTCAGATAATCCCAAACAATCACAGTAGTGGATATATATATATATATATACAAGTACGGATAATACGTCTCGGACTCCAGCTCCTCTCCTGCTCCAAAGCATCCTGTCTTGAATATATAATACTCGATCTGACCCGAGCATTATAATGAAATAACACCCGAGTCAGTCTGGAATACCAGCTGATAATAATGCACCCAAATTTATTATTAAAGTTTCAAAAATCCTTTTGAAAACAAAAGCATCTCGTAAGACCACGCCACAAATAAACATGTCGGGTTTTTACCTTATGATAGCTAAAACACTTCTTATCTAAATCCTCTGATATTATAATAGGTTCTATATACAAATACTTATAAAATAGCCAAAATTGTTACATCTATTAAATTCCAGCTACTAGCCACATAGTGGGTAATACAAACAAAACTCGTAAAAGGCTAGTAGGGAGAATGGATTCCAACTAATGACTAGGCACTGGGGTACCACCTGTCACAGTACCTGGTCTAGATCAGTGAACCAAAGACCACGCCCGATCCCCTGCAACACAAGGCCCGGACTACCCCTTACTGGATAGTCTCGAGTAAGATCACCCCGCGGTTGGGATCAGCAACCGCACCACTAAGCCGAAATAAAAGGGACATCTAGACAGGAATGACCTTACCCGGAAATGGGTGGTGCCCACCAAGCCTTGCTGCATATCCCCCGATCATCAGTCATTTCCGGTTGATGAGGCTTAAGGCTAAGCGTTACCTTTTAGAACGTTTCACTTAGAATACCCATCGCCCACCTGACGATGTTCCAAAAGCATTCGTCCATACAAGTCCGTCCTGGGTTCGAACGGAGCCGAAGGCACTATTCCTACTACATCCATTTGGAAATATCCTCAAGATTAGTTACGACTAGCCCTTGCACCTCACTGCTCCATCTTCGACTCCGAACACGTTTTTCCACGAAACGTAGAAACCGGATCGAAGTGGTTTTCGAGAAATAAATCTCGATCCCGATCTCTTCGAAACGATCAACGCATTTGTCCAATATTGATAGTCGGTGATTTAACTGTCAATTAACATTCACAAACATCCATCACACAATAAATAATTTGCCCAATTGTTTATTTCCTCAAAATATCTTTACAAGATATATTTTTGATTCAAATCTCTTTTGAAACAGTTTTCAAACCTAACTCTTTCCATGGAATAAATTTCCCAATCTGTTACTTCCCTTGAAAACATCTAAGTACCAATGTTTAAGGTTTAAAATAATTTAAATACTTTATTCTTGTAAATACATCAAAACATTCATATTAAAACTTCCTACATATTGATTTAAAATATATATATCCTTTAGAAATATCTTGAATAAAACTGCTTAATAAACTATTATCTTTAAAATAAAGTTAAGTCATACTAGATTTTGAAATAAGGCTATGAAATTCTATTCCAAGTTTCAATAAAACTTTAATTGATTATCTTTAAAATAAAACCATTTATAAAGTATAAAGGCTAATAATATTCTTTTAAATAAAAATGCTAATTACCTTTTAAAATAATTACTTCTATAATTACCTTGTTAAATGTTCACTTTTAAATTTTTTATCACTTAAATGATTTTCTTGAAACCATTCTTAATATAACTTCAAACTTCTAACCTTTCAAAAATCAGCTTAAAATTGTACTTGGCCTTTCAGTGAAATATCCTTCCATTTTGGATAACCCAAAGAATTCTTTTTATCAATCCAACACATTCTATCCCAATTCAATTTGACATTCATCCCGTAAAATCCTTTCCATACTTTAAAAATATAGCTCCTTTTATTTTTAAAAGCATTGCTATTTCCTGGAAATCACTTTCAAATATGTGTTTAAAATATTTAAAATAAAGCTTCTAGAAATTATTTAATTGAAAATAATACTTAAGGAAATATATAGTTGTTTCCTAATTATGTTAAATAAAATTTAACTTTTAAAATAAGGTTATCAAATCAAATATTCATATTAAAATTTCCTTTTGAAAACTTAATACTACTTTGCCTTTTTAAAAATAATTAAATACCATAATTACTTAATCAAATATTTGCTTTCACTTAAAACATTTTAAAATAATATTTCTTTCTGAAATATTCTAAACATATTTAAACTACAAATTTATAATTTGAAAGCCTTCTTAAAAACAAAATAAAATTTCTAGGAGAAAACACACTTTCCATTCTTTAAAATAAATCTAGCTATTATTTTTAACAATTCTCAATTCCCTTTTTAAACCACAAATTCAAACACTTCATATTATCAACCAATCACTTGAATTTAATTCTCTTTAAATTATTTATTTAAGAATTTATTTAATTTTTCCTTTAACCCAATTTATTTATATTTAAATTTTCAGGTTGTATTCACCCGATCATATCACAACACAATTTAATTTCAATTTAATCTAACACAATATATAAATAAAGCATAGGATAATAAGATCTAAAACAATTTATCACAGATTATAAATGTGATATATTATAGAATATAAATAAATTTCTATTTGTGAGGAATCCAATTGGATCCCTCCGACCTATTTTCCATACATCCACAGATATTAGCACAACAACATATATCGATTCAATTTGATAATAATTATCATATTCAACCAATCAAACTATCATTCAATTATTGACTATTTAAATTAACTAATATTCCAGATATGAGTGAGTTAAACTCACCTTGGGTTTTCGGCGAGCGTTCAATTTTAAATTGAATCGAACGGAGTTTGATTTAACCTGAATTTTTACTTGCTCGGAATGATTCCATAACTGCTCAACTGTGTAGTACGCATCTCTGCGATTCCGGCGTCGCCAGTTTCATCGAAATCTGATAACGTATGTAATGGATACGAATTTTCAAAGTTTGAATATAAAATTTAAAACAAAATTTTCTTTTTATTTTTATTTTTATTACCAAAAACAATCACGGCCGCACACCCTACATAACAAAATCAAGGTTATCCCTCCTTTCTCCATCACGCACGCGAATACACAGTTTAGCCGAACCCAAAACCATCTCAAACCCTAACCGTCGATTCCACGATGCTCGTCGAGACCACGATCCAATACCTCCACCTCGAAGCCCTACGTCGCCTCAGCCTGCACATCAGCTATCACTAAGCTCGGCTTCCCCTTTACATCAGAAACCGTGCGTGAAAAACCCACGAACGCGGGCCTTTATTTCCTCCAAACGACGACGATAGCCGAGATCCACCGTTGGATAGGTAGACGTTGAGGTGTTCTTCGACATTCCAGTTGGAAGCATCTTCTAAAACTCGATGGATTGTTAGATAATTGAAGAGGAAGGTGGATGATTTTCGGCCATACGAGTATAAGAAGACGGCAGCTCTGAAATAGGGCTAGGGTTAGGAGTATAAACGCGTATATATATACGTATAACCGATTATTTAATTATTTAATTCACTTTAAAGCAACCTTCTCAAACGATCTCCAAACAACGCGTGCCGACAGGCATTCCTAAGGTTTTACCTATTTTCCGAGCACAATGGAACGTGTTTCGGAAGCTAGTTTGGTCGTATGCGCGAGTTACGAAAATAAACGATCAATTTTAAATAAAATCGATTAAAGTATTTTCTATGCGTTGTAAGCTGCCGGGGTCAAACGACAACTCTGATTGCTATGAAAATTGAAATCCGATAATAACTAACTATTATGGATCCAATAGAACTGGTTTCGTCAAATTCCGAGACTGTGTCCCGGAAGACTATCTTAACTCGTCGCTTAAATCGATCGATTTTTACAATCGTCGAAATCATTTAAAATTTCACTTTTAAAACTTTATTAACTCTGTTATAAATCGTATAAAATTTATATTCCCATTAGAAATCATTCCGATTCAGTTTAAATCAAAATTTGATTATTTGCATTATTATATTATTAAATTCCATTATAAAATTAATATAAAATTTCAAATTCAATTTATTAACTTCTAATTACATCCAACAGTCCAATATTATAATTCAAACCCAAATAGACTTAAAATAAATTTTAGAATCTAATTTTATCTCTATTTACACTCAAAATTACCAATTATCCCAATTCTAATATTAAGTTATTATTATTCAAATTTCAATTAAATTACCGTATATAAAGTTTTAACCAATTTTATTAATTTAACCAAAGTATTTTATTTCAAAATTCAAATTATAACACATATTCAACATTTAAAATGAATTAAATGTTCAAATTTAGCGACCTAAAATTCCAGGTCGTTACAATATTCTCATATGAATCAAGGTAATTTTAACCTTATCTCTCATTGTGAAAGTGCATAGGAAATCTGGAATACTTCTGATGCAATATATGGTGCAAAAGTCAACAACGGTGTGAAATCCTCCACAATCAACTCGGTTAAAGAAATGTGCTTGACAAGTTTTGCAAAAGACAGTAGTGATGAAGATTCACTAACCGAGGAGATAAGTGTTCTTTCATTTAATGATTTAGTTCCCTTGTGCCGAAAATTAATTGAAAATAATGAAGCTCTTGAGATGAAAAATATTAAGTTGAAAAGGGAACAATCTAAACTACATCATAAAAATAATGATTTGGAAAATGAGCTTAAAAATATTAAGAAAAATAAAAATTCTAATTGCAAAAGGTGTTTGGACTATGAAAAAGAATTTGCCTGTTTTCATGAAAACTTTCAAAAGTTAGAAAATAAAATTTTAATTTGAGATAAAAATAAAGCTGAGTTGATTCGTAAAAATAATATTTTGCAAAAAGACTTGGATAATTTTAAGAGGTCGGAAAGTTTTAAATGTGCGATTTTCGAAAAGAAATTAAACGAGGTCAACCAAAATTTCAAAGCCTATGAAAAAGAAAACGTGATTTTGAGCAAATTTGAATCAAGGATTTTGAAAAAATTGAATCTAAAAAACTCCAATTCTTTGATACTGATATGTTAGAAATTGAGACTAAAATTAGAGAGCTTGAAAATGAAAATATGGTATTGAAAATTTATAATTTTGAAAAGAGAAATAGCACCATTAGTTGTTGTTCGAAGCTAATAAATGAAAATAAACTTTTATATCCAAAGTTAATAAACTTGAGTTGATTACTCGAAAAAAATTCCTTAGAGAAAAATCATTTAATATGCTCTTAGAAAATTAACTCTTCATAAATAAAAGGAAAGGCCTTGGATTTGCGAAAGTATCAAAATATGAACAAAGGACTAATAACATTATTAAGGGGAAAAGTGTGATACCTAAATGCGTAAAGTGTGGAAATATTGGTCATGGAAAGAATAGTTGTCAAAATATATACAAACACAAAACCGTTGAACATATATGGATTCCAAAAGGTACGAATATAAATGGTTTGAAATTTAAACAAATTTGGATTCCCAAGAGTACAATTGTAGATGCTAAAGGTTTGTTATATAGACAAATTTGGGTACCAAATATTTTAATAGATTATAATAGTGATCCTACATCCTTAGTTAGACCACTTGCCTTCTCCAAAATTAAGACACATAAGTGGGCTAAGGAAAAAATTTGATGAAGATAGATTTCGAGCTGTTCTAGTGATTGATAAACTAAAATTTAAATGTTCCTTGGCCTATGAAGATTAGATGGAGATCATCGCATTTCAGATATCATAGAATCAAAGGAAAGTGAGGTATGATCTCTTAACTCAATTTTGTTCACATATTATTAATTATGTTTTCATTTACATTGTTGAAGTATTTCTGCTATATCTTGAACATCTCAACTTTGATTTTTGAAATTCTTGAAGTTCCGGACAGCTAGCCGATAATGCTACAACTTTTCTTTTTTAGATTCACTTTAGAATGTCATGAAAAACTACTTTGACGAATTTCTGTAACCTGTGTTTTTGCTTAATATAGATTACTTTACTTATGGTTGACATAAATGGACGTGTTGAAAGAAAATTTCAAAAAACAATTCAAGTGTTGATGAGTACACGTTTTTCTTATATACCACTATATATCACCATGAATACCTCAAATACAAGTGGTATCTGATATCATCTCGTGTTGAAATCATTTTTATAATTTTTTAATTTTTTATATTAATTTTCAACTAGAAGTCATTTTCACAAAACTCCCTTACAGAAAATTAATTTTCACGTATGTTAATTTTTGAAAATGGTTTTTCATCATGATAAAAATACTCTAGTTTATTTCTGTAAGAGATTTACTCTAGAAAAGATAATCATTGACTCATCGAATCTTTTGGAACTTATCAAAATTATTATAGTGCTAGAAAATGATGGATAGTGATTAAAATATATTTCATAACAAGAGGAAGTATAATTTGGTAATTTCATCAAAATTAAACAAATTTTTAATATTTTTAGATTAGTACTTATTCCATGATCATTTTTATCACTTTCATCAACTGTCAATCCATACATCATAATATAGTGTGCAGAATTTGATATTTCAAAAATAAGGAAATACATTTTTGTAAAATAATTATATCCTAAGTATTCACTCTCATTTGAAAGTCCTCGCGGTTATGCATGGGTGAATTACTTGAATTTCTACATATGGGCTTCCATTCTCGTTTAAAAGTCCTCGTGTTTATGCATGGATGGGACGCATATAAGAAAGGAATAAATATCAAGTATATTCTAATCTCATTTAAAAGTCCTCATGGTTATGCATGGTTAGAAAATACTTGACATATTTATTTTATTTTAAAAAAAGGTTAACTACTAACCTCATTCAAAAGTCCTAACGGTTATGCATGGTTAGTAAGTGCTTCACATTTTTTGGGTATAATATTTGAAAAGAGAAAATGCAAAAATATTTCCTTTATTGAAAATATCATCTTGTCACTATATAAAATTTTCCATAATCCTACCATTTCTCTAAGTGGAATTTGTTTTTAATTAATAAAATATTATGATTTTTGTTCAATTAATTGGAATTTGAAATCAATATTTCCCTCTTGATTTGATTTTATATTTTTAATCAAAATTATAGCAATTTCAATTATTATTATTATTTTTGATGATAAGAAAAGTGGGAGGGAGGTTAAGATTTTAATTATTGAGTGATGTCCTTACTAATATTCGAGAGTTTTTTTATTCAAAGCTATTTTTAGTTAATTTTTCAGTTTTAACTACGTGCGTCTGTGTAGAGGGAGCTTTGTTATAGGGGAGCATTCAAATGGAGGGAGCTAATAGAATTCATCAAGATCAAATACATTTAATAAAGTCAAAATCTTAATATATGTTTGTTATCATCAAAAGGGGGAGATTGTAGAATATAACAGCGTATGATTTTTTATGATAATAAACATATATATATATATATATATATATATATGTTTTTAAATGTATTTGTTGTTGTACTATTTTATTTTTCACAAAACTAAATAAATATTTATTGAATATATAACTTAGAATTCATACTCAAACAAATATTTTATTCAAACAAATATTTTATTACAAATTCAAATAGTACAAATTTGAGCTCTCACTACATTTACACATTGTAAAGAACCGAAAATCCGAACTCTTTTGAGCTGGCAACATTCCACAACAATCCAGCCAAAGAGGAACGAACTCCCGAATCTTTAGGGTTTTATTTATTTCAAATCATTTTAAAGCTTGGTAATTTAAATCAAATTTGTCTAAAAAAAAACTCCCTTAACTAATTCAAAACTGGTTAACATTAAATTTTTACCAAAATTCAAAACTGTTTTAATGAAAAATTTCAAGGTGAGCTTGATTTTTTTTTTTTAATCAAACCCTAGTTCTAGGATGAAAAGTAATTTGAAATTGGTTTTCAAATGGTTGAAGTGTGGAAATTATATCGTGTAAAGATATTTTGGTAAAAAAAATAATTTGGGAAATTATTTGGAAGGTGTATATATATATATATATATCTTGTGAAGATATTTTTGGGGATTAAATAATTTTGGAAAATTATTTGGTATCGGAGCATATGGTTAAGCGACAACCATGGCTCTGTTGGGTTATTACTCATTAGAGATAGAGTCAGCAGTGCTCTAGAATGAGTGTGAGTGTAATAATAGCTATGAGCACGTATTTGTTAGTGGATATAAAATTGTTTTATATTGTGATGATTGGTTTGTTGAGTGGTATATGGATTCTGGTCGGTATAGTCTGTACAACTCTATC
Organism: Allium cepa; assembly: GCA_030765085.1. Lineage (NCBI taxonomy): Eukaryota > Viridiplantae > Streptophyta > Magnoliopsida > Asparagales > Amaryllidaceae > Allium > Allium cepa. Next base: position 287,763,718 of record CM060940.1, read on the forward strand.
GATAGGGATCTCTAAACACTTACACAGAACAATTCGACACGATATTGATTTAAATTGGGTAAATGAAATAATTTTACCTTGATTATATTTTGTATATAAAGGAAATAATTTTTTTCAAGCATTATTAAGTGTATATAATTGATTGCTTGGTTATTGTAAATAATATAAATATATAAGACAATCAAAGTTGTTTGAATGAGTTAAATAAAACTTATTGTAAAAAGAATAATTGTATAAGTAAATGAATTATAAGATGAAATTATAATTAATAATGATTTACAATTGTAAGATAATCTTATATATACACGGTGGAATTTTGTGAGAAAAGGGCTTACAAATAAATAAAAGAAACTTTTCGAAAGAATATTTAGCACTGATTTCACTATTGTCACTGGGAAAATAATAAGGATGATGACTGCAGCATCATCAGTATCATTTTCGAGTTTCTATGTGATGGATTTGCTACAATAATGAATTTAAAATTGAGGTTTTGTTGTAATAAACAAATTTGAAATTAAAATTCAACTTGAAGTTAATAAATATAAACGAAATAAGTTTTGAACTTATAATATGATTTGGAAGTTGAATAATAAGTTGTATAACTTATAGAATGAGAAAATGTAAGTGAAACCAATTATTGAAGTGGTTAAACAATTAAGTTAAGTAAAATAAAATTTTAATTGGAATGTCGATATGAATTTGACTTAAGTAAAAGTTGAATAGAATTCACTTTAGAATTGAAAACTGAATTGGATTGACAAGTGTAAACTTAAGTTTAATCGAGCAAATGATGTTTAATGGAGTTGCTGTGCAGATTTGGAGGCGAGCTTGGATAGCGTAGTCGATTATCTATTGTATATAGTATTCTTTTCCGCTGTCTTATTGTTGTACACTCTGATGATGTGATGTAATGTGATGTATGTATAAAATGTATAGTTCTTTTGTTTTAATGATATTCATATATCTATTATATGTTGTTCCGCTGCGATTGTGAGATTCTGATATTGTTTCCTGTTCTGTTGTTTGTTTCTGCTTCTTCTATCTTTTCTCTCTTCTTCTACCTCTTTCTTCTTCTTAAACCCTAAAGATTCGGGAGTTCGTTCCTCTTTGGCTGGATTGTTGTGGAATGTTGCCAGCTCGAAAGAGTTCGGATTTTCGGTTCTTTACATTTGGTATCAACTGAATTGGATTGACAAGTGTAAACTTAAGTTTAATTGAGCAAATGATGTTTAATGGAGTATAACTTAAGTGAAATTGAATAAAAATTGATGTATTGGATATTGTATTCATGTTGTATCAGTGATATCATCTTTTATTTCCGCTGTGTTATTTATCATCTAATGTTGTTGCAAGCTCTGGCGATACGAATTTGATGTTTTTATTGAACATCGAGTTCGGGTCGTCACACACATTTTCAAATACAATACAGTACAATTTCAATTACAACACAATTTTCAATTTACATATTACACCTCACTACATATTCACTCAACACTCGTATTTTATCTCCAACTCTATTCCAGCCTGTATCCAGCATCTAAACCATCTGCAAAATAAACACCGACATAGTAAAATCGAAAAATAAAATATTTTGCAGTACTTAATAAAGTGTGCGTTTTGAAAATAATGTTTGCCTCGGTTATTTGGGTTGTTCGTCATCATTTTTTATCTTACACGAACAACTTGTGACATGTGATGCCCCACCCCGAGACCTACATTAGTAAAGAGAATTACTAAGTAATCCTGTCTACTAATACAAAGAATAGGGCTGGTTAAGGGCGACCATCATAGTAATACGTTAGTTAAGAGCTAAGCATGTCAATTACGTCTTGATTTTTTTTTCATTGCCTCATAAGTGGTAGACATGCTTAGTCCCTAACTAATGCACACTATGGTGGATTCGGACCATTTCTGAAATAATATAATATACATGAAGATAGAAAACATCAGTCAAAGAACAGCAAACCCAGATCAGAGTACATATATAAATACATACATCACCATACATCCTCATAATAATACATCATAAGTAGCAAGGACTACTGAATCACATATACACCCATCCCATGAGATAATATACAATAATATAACATAAAAGTAGACGACTCTAAAAATAACATCCAAGCCAAAATGATAAGTCCAACAAAAGCTATCAAGCTGATCTAAGAAGTGAAGCAATCCAAACTAACCTGCAACTCGGTCTGACCTGAGTGTAAAGCACACGGGTCAGGCAACTGAAATTTATCAATAGTAAGGGTCTCAAAAATAATAAGCGGAAGTGAAATATCCATTCCATTGTTGCCAACGGAATGATATATGGTTCATCATGTCAGTCATAAAAAAGGGGACATCAGTGATTCATCTATTTAATTCAAGAGAATTCAATAAGCAACATGCATATGGTTACTCCTAAGGACATCTATAAGTAAAGTGGATAAGGGATGAGAACCATATAATAACTTCATAAAGAGACACCAAATCATCATAATCTATCATAAGAACTCACTAAGAGTTAAAGGAAATCATAATCGAAATCACCATATAGCACAATGTGAATGTAGCCTATATCATAGTCAAGGCCGTGTTCAAATAAAAACATCACAAAAAGGTGAAATCGAACGTGGAAAACTTCATAGAAAATTGCACGTGCTTTATATCTTGACCTGTACTACTATTATTTGGTACCATACGTCGTGATGACTTGGGGTCGTTAACATCTTATCATCGTGATCATCTTGATTGACTATAGTCGAATATCGCGATGACACCCAAATCATAAAACCCGAGCAAAACATCATGATGATTGGAATCTAGTAATGACATCAAAAACATCGTAATGATTCCAATCTTATACTCGGCTTGTAGTACTAATAACATCTTAAATGTGTCACAACATGTAACGACCCGCCTTTTTGGACAGTTTAAACCGACGATCAAATACACATGTCGATTCCAAACCATTCAAAAGGGCAGATGGTTATTGCGGTAAATAAGAAAAAAAAGAGGAAAGAGAAATAAAAGAAAGGAAACAACACAGAATCTTGCAGCGGAACGATAAAATATAATAATCAAATAAATAGTTCATGAAGTTGTTTACTATACGTTGATCATTATTTATACAACATTTATCAGAGTTATACATATTCAACAGAATAAATAAAATAATGCAGCAAACAACATGATGCAAGGATAATAATAGTAATAGTATACCAAATCTTCGTCTTTATCCTCCAGAATAGATCTTCAATAAGTTGAAAACTCAGGTCAGACCCGAGCGTAATGAAAAGACAAAACATCCGAGTCAGGACTAAAATATCCTCATGTAAGTTAAATCAACCGTAAATAAATATGAGTGTAACGGCGTCAGAGATGTTTACGGGGTTTGACATCTCATATCCAGTGTCAACGTGCGTGCAATAACTCAAGAGATATTACGGGATTTTTCCATCTCTTAAGGATCCGTTAAACTATCTACTATGTAGTAATGTACGCTAAGTAGATAATGCCTATCAGTAATATAAAGTATCAAAATAGCGTTAAGGCGTTACCATAATCCCTTTTAACACATTTTTATAATGCCATAGTCTATACAGCACCGTAAGCCCCACCGTAAACTGGTGGTTATCAAAGGGTACCCCATAGGTATAACACAAAACATAACGTAGTGGTTGCGAATAGGATAATCAGTATGACAAGGTACATGAGGCGATACCAACTAGGATACTAGTAGTTGCGTGATCCGAACTGATGTTGAGCATAGCCAGCAGCTACCCCAACACCGCGAAACAACACTCCCAAATCAAGGGGTGCACCCAAATAGCATCACAAATGTAATAGATATGGTATCGAAGAAGTGTGTCCGCTAGAGATGGCGAACCTCAATGGCCCGGCGCGGCTCCTGTTTTAGTCATATCAGGGGTCATCCAATATCGTTCTCTTTCTTCAGTCAATGCGTTCACCAAACCATCCACTTCATTCTGGATCAACACTTCGCGTATAATAGTTATTAAAGTGGTGTTCGTTATCGACAGAGAGTATGTCCATATCCGATCCCGGTCTCTTTAATAACTACGTATTATTACACCGTTGGCTCTTTTACATTTCAAATCGATTCATAATTGATAACAAAATATCATATTCGCTTCAAAAATTAAATCCATTTCAAATATCATCGTATCTATTCAAATGTAAGATTTCGTTTCAAAAATCATTTTCGCATCAATATCTCATTTCGATTTCAAAATCATTTCGAATTTCAATTTAGGTTGCAACTTCATTTAACCCAGTTCGTATTCAAATTCAAGATTTAAATATAAACATTTCACCTTATTGACCAGCTTAGAATTTTAGAAAATAATTTTAAGCAGTTTAAAGGTAGTTTAAATAATTAAAACTAGTTAAAAATACTTAAAATCTTAAAATGGATTTGGAATAGATAAATTAGTTTAAAATAATTTAAATTGGGTTAAGTAGATTTAAAATAGATTAAAATAGTTTAAGTATTCAAAAATAGTTTATATAACTGAGTAATTTGGAAAACAAAATAAAACAGCTTCAAAACCAAACCATTTCAATTATAACTTCCCAATTCAAAACAATTTCAATTTCCCTTCTACCGATTCAATTTCGATTTCGATTCAATCAACGTCAATTTTGACTTCAAATTTATTCAATTTTATATTCACTTTCAATTAATTCAATTTCAATTTATATCGATTTGGAGCTTGATTTTTCAAAAATATCCATTTATAACACTTAACAAAATTATCCATCAATATTCAAGTTTAAATCCAAATTTCAAATATGATTCAATTCCAAGCTCGATTTCAAAATTTCATTTTTATATCACTTTTACTTAGTAATATTCAAAGCTCGAATTAAGGTTAAATCTTTAAACAAATCAATTTCCGAAATTCAATCATATCCCGCTTTTAAATTCCAAAGCCTCCACTTTAATTATTTAACAATTTCTTTTTTAACCAAAATTTATTTCAACATTCCAAACTCAATTTTTCGATAAATTCGATCTCTATAAATTGATTTCTATTTATAACTTTTAAATCAAAACATTAAATAAATTTCAAATCGACGATTTTAAAAATTATTAATTTAGCTAATTCGATGTCCGTATATAATTTTCTATCCTATGGCCAAGTAATTATTTATTTCAATTAAATGTCAGGGATGAATATATATCACTTAAATCAAATCACGGTGTCATATGTATGAAAAATAGTATATCTAAGCAAATAAACATCCAAACATTTAACTATCAACCAATAACATCCATCGACATACATCATCCAACAGGCACTACAATTCATGGCAATTTCATAGCTATCAATGTCAGGTAATTTAATCGCAATTCAATTTCAATTTAACTGTCAATTTAACTGTCAATTTAATTTTCAACGGTTAATTCAATGACAATCCATATGACAATTAAATTCTATCAAATAACGACTAATAAAATTCATATCACTTCATAATGTCAAATTTAACTAGCATAAAGATATTTAGTACGTTGTGAGCGTTATAAAACACTCACCTTGATTTTTACGATTTTAAATCAAATCGAACGACGTTTAATTTGACCCAAAATTTTAACGAGCTCCAAACACTCCCGAATCTGCACTGTAGCGTAGCTCTCGTCTCTGCGATTTCGGCGCTGCCGGTTTCGTCCAATTCCGACCTCGTATGGATGAGATATGAGTTTACAAAGTTCTATACGAATTTTAATACAAAAATTAACAACTTTTATTTTATTTTTAACCTCAAAAATATCACAGCCGTCCATTCCTAGCTTGCAATCATGGCCGCCCACCCCTTTCTCTTCCCGTTCCCGTGAAAACTCCCAGGCAACCCCTGTTCGAAGAAACCCATATGCACGATCGAAAAACTCCAGGTCGCGATCAAGCCAAGCCTCCTGACGACGATCGAAAAGTGCCAAATCGAAGGCCTCACTCTCCTCTACCTTTGGCCAGGAGCAGGTGGAGCTCGGCCCCCCCTCCAACCTCGAGATGCGTGCGAACGGCCGGCCTTCACGAGCGATTTCCCATTGATTTACTTCGCCTATGACGATCTCCACCGTTGAGATCGAAGATCTCAACGTGCTCTACAACTTCCATGTTGAAGGTTTCGCGTGAATGTCGACGGATTGGGAGATCGGAGGGAATGAATTTGGGTGCGTTCTGGCCGTTAGCTTATATGGAGGCGGCGGCTGATGATAGACTAGGGTTTGGACCAAATGAAATGAATTAAGGGTCCTTTTATAGAAAACTGACGAACACTATTCATTCCCAATTTTCCGAACTCCAAATCTCGCGTAGTGAACGGCGTTTGTAGGGTTTACCCCGCGTTCCGGACACAATGGAACAGGTTTCGGAAGCAAATTCGATCATCTGTGCGAGTTACGGAAATAAATGATCGATTTTAAATTAAATCGGTTAACTAAATTTCTAGGCGTTTTGGCTCGCCCCGGATAAACGGTAAATCCGATTGACTTGAAATTTGAAAGCATACAATAATATCACATTACAGATCCGATGAAACTGGTTTCGTCGAAATCTGAGACTGTTTGAAAAATGACTATTTTAACTCGTCAATTAAATTGTAAAAACAATTTCGATGCGTTTCGAGCTGCCACGGTCAAACGAAAACTCTGATTGCTACGAAAATTGAAATTTGATAATAACAAACTATTACGGATCCAATGGAACTAGTTTCGTCCAATTCTGAGACTGTTCGAAAAATGGCTAATTTCACTAGTCGATTTAAATATTAAAATATTCAATTTTCACAAATAAACTCTTAATTCGATTTTAAAAGTTCTATAAGCTCATTATAACTTTAATATGATAAAATAAAATTTTACAAATCATTTTTAATCATATTAAACCCGTTATTCAATTATCCAATAAATTCTAATTTTAAAATCTTATTAACTCTATTATAATCCCGATATAACTTACATTCACTTTGGAAACCAATTTGAATCATATTAAATCAAATTTCAATTATTCATTCTATTTTGATATATTAAATTTCAATATCATATTAATCATATCAAATTCGAAATTTAATTATTCAAACAGTTGTAATATTAAATTTAAACAATTTTTTTTATTCTTGAATCACTATCCTTTGAAATATTCAAAACGAACTTATAAAATTTAACAAATTCAAATTATAGAACAACCATTTTCATTAAAATAGTTATTCAATTATTCAATAAGTTTTAAATATTTAATTTAAACAATTTACCTGTTCAATATTCAATATTTGATTTTAAATAGATTTTACTTATCAATTAATTACTCTATTATACCCAATGAATTCAACATTTATTATCCAATTCAACTATTGATTGCAAAGGCATTCACTAAGTAGCTTTTATTTTTCATTACTTGGATAATTATTGTTGCAATTCATTCCAGTTATTATTACTCCAAACAACTTACAATTTTTTTTCTAACACTAAATCACGAAATCTTATTAAATTTAGCTATTTTAATTATCGAAAATTTATGGGTCGTTACACTCTCCCCCACTCAAAACTTTTCGTCCCCGAAAAGGAAAAAAGAAGGGAAAAGGAACTAAGTATAGAATTCAATATTAGCTATATTTTATTCAAAGTTACCAACTTATAAAACAATGAAATTCCATTTATAAAGTCATAACTACGCTTCCACTAAGTTACTCCGAACGACTTTCTAACTTTAAAAGTTAGTTATCAAAACAAGTTATAAAAAAAATTTAAAACTTGAAAAAATTTCTAACACCCGGATTTTACGGAAAATTTCGGCAGAGTCTCCTTTGCGCGGCTCGATCGGAAAAAATGGCAGTATATATATCACAAATATACATCTCATCAAGTGATGAGGCATCCCGAAGGGAAAAAGTGTAAAAGTACGGTATGTAATCCGAGATATGTACCTTATATATTATTAGCGATCATATACGGCTAATATAGTGCGAAAGCGAGCTCCAAATGCGAAGCAAGCGCAATCCGCACCTACTAAACACTCAACAAACCATGAGAAACATGCATATATGAAAATAATATCAATATACATCATATAGCAACATAACAACTACATGTGCCAACATAGCAAATGCAACAAAACAGCAAATGCAACCATCAATCAATTATCATCCGACTATCATCCAACAAATCCATAACCAATCAATAAAAATTCACTTCTCATTAATATTTATTCACTTGGTTTTCAATTTTAATCACAGTTGATTCATTAACGTTGGATTTTACTAACATTCATTCTTAATTCAATTAGTTAACATTCACTAATTTATGTTTACATTAGTTCACTCCCAATTTGAATCAAATTAAATTCTTTTAAATTCATTTAACTTCCAATTTGATTCCAATGATTTATAGCTTTCAATTTCATTAACACTTAATGAATTATATACAATCAACTAACAATCATATAACAACCAAATCATACCCAACATAACCAAATTATTAATTTTACATTCAATTTGGTTTATCTCTTTCAATTCCAATTTATTCCTAGCCATACCAAATTCTTTTGTTTACATTTACTTCATATTCAGTTTCAGTTAATAACCAATTTATTTGCGAAACATTTTATTAATGCAGAACATTTTATTAGTCATAACTTTAATTTATAGTCATTCCATAAAAGTCTAACTTCTTATATATGACTTTCCTTAGTTTATAGTTATCTCAAAAGTTACAAATTTATCTTCACATATTTGGCATCTTAAATTTCCAATATTAACTTTTAATTAAGTCCGTAAGCCGTACATATATCATCCGTGAGCAATATCAATCTAATCGCTTATTCGATCATACAATTTCACTTCCAAAATAGTGTCGTTCACACGACTCTTTAGTGCGGACTCAGATTTGGTTCCTTGATTGGAAACTGTTACTCTCCTTGCATAGCCATATACTATGATAGAGAATTCCAGAATCAAATTAAAAATCCATATCTAGGGTTCGCCGTCGAAAATCGAGTGAAAAATCCTAACTTGGATCGATATAAATCATCTCGAAATTTTGTGCTCGAATTAGGATCAAATCATTATGCAGATAAAATAATATACGTACAATCTCACGTATTACCTTCCAATGGATTTCTATCCAATTTATCTATACTAATTTCGATGCGTTTCGAGCTGCCACGGTCAAACGAAAACTTTGATTGCTACGAAAATTGAAATTTGATAATAACAAACTATTACGGATCCAATGGAACTAGTTTCGTCCAATTCTAAGACTGTTCGAAAAATGGCTAATTTCACTAGTCGATTTAAATATTAAAATATTCAATTTTCACAAATAAACTCTTAATTCGATTTTAAAAGTTCTGTAACCTCATTCTAACTTTAATACGATAAAATAAAATTTTACAAATCATTTTTAATCATATTAAACCCGTTATTCAATTATCCAATAAATTCTAATTTTAAAATCTTATTAACTCTATTGTAATCCCGATATAACTTACATTCACTTTGGAAACCAATTTGAATCATATTAAATCAAATTTCAATTATTCATTCTATTTTGATATATTAAATTTCAATATCATATTAATCATATCAAATTCGGAATTTAATTATTCAAACATTTGTAATATTAAATTTAAACAATTTTTTTATTTCTTGAATCACTATCCTTTGAAATATTCAAAACGAACTTATAAAATTTAACAAATTCAAATTATAGAACAACCATTTTCATTAAAACAGTTATTCAATTATTCAATAAGTTTTAAATATTTAATTTAAACAATTTACTTGTTCAATATTCAATATTTGATTTTAAATAGATTTTACTTATCAATCAATTACTCTATTATACCCAATGAATTCAACATTTATTATCCTATTCAACTATTGATTGCAAAGGCATTCACTAAGTAGCTTTTATTTTTCATTACTTGGATAATTATTGTTGCAATTCATTTCAATTATTATTATTCCAAACGACTTACAATTTTTTTTTCTAAGACTAAATCACGAAATCTTATGAAATTTAGCTATTTTAATTATCGAAAATTTACGGGTAGTTACACAACACCTCGAATAGGAACCCAATATGCGTTAATGTACGTCCCATACCATATATTCGCACATATTGGTTTACTATCAGTCGATGCCACATTAGAAAACATTCATAAAAATCCAAATCAAACATACACCGCCTCGTCTCATTGGCGAGTGTAAAGCACCCAACTCATTGTGTCTCATACTTTGATGAGTTTAAAGTGACATCAAGACTTGTCTCATTTCATCGACAAGTAAAAATCCATCTTAAACATCACAACCATCATCAATTCATCATAACATCCTCGCCTCATGTCCTTGGCAAGTAAAAATATCATAAAACGGTACTTCAAAGCAGATTCGACAGTATAAGTCCGATATTAAGCGATGAGGAGAAAACACATGTCTCATACCACGTATTTTTGCCAAATCATTTAATTCTCATTCTTATACATCGAAAATCATCCAACTAGGCTATAACATATTTAGAATAATTTTATAGAGAAAACGGGATTTTCAAACAATTTTTAGAGATTTTAAGTAATTTATATAAGGAAAAATCCATTTATCAAATAGATTATCTATTTATAAAATACTTTAAAAAAATTGGTTCAAACCCTTTAAAATGTATTAAAAATATTTATTTAATTAACCATAATTTATAAATAATTTTCAAAAACTTATTCAAAACCAAAATCAATTAAAACCGTCGAATTCTTCAAATATCGATATTTATCGATATTTAGATTAAAACAGAATTTAAATGAAATTTAAATTCTAAAAATTTCCAAAATCAAGCCAATTTATTGTCGGATAAAAATTCTTAAAAATTCATCATCAAACTTATTCAAACAATATTTAAAATCATCGAAATTTGCAGTGAAACAGTTAATGAAAGCGTAAATAGGAGCAAGAACAATCTACCAAGCAACTGAGTTTTTGGCTAACTTTTGACAGTAATTTGGGGTATCTAAACAACCCAGATCACCGCCAATTTTTTTGGTATTATATTATGGCATGAGTACTACAATATACACAAAATTTGGAGCAATTCGCTGCAAAGTGAAAGAGTTATGATTTTTCGAACATAACACTTTTCAGCAAGCACAAAAAACAAGATTTTTTTGCTGTGTTGAACCAACGATTTTCTATAACAAAACAACCCAAAATTCCATGAAAATTTTCAAAAACATTGTACAATCCAACTATTACAACATATCAAAAATATGAGGCAATTAACTGTAAATTGAAGAAGGTATAATTTTTCTAAAATGATGTATTTTCGGCCAATACACAGAGATCAATTTTTGGCCTAATTCAACCATTAGTTTTTCTGATCAAAACAACTCCAAATTCATTGAAACTTTTCAGAAACAATGAATCTTCCATGTAGAGAAACATATCATAAATTTAGGATCATTGACTATAAATTGAAGATGATATGATTTTTCTAAAATGATGTATTTTCGGCTAATAAACAGAGATCAATTTTTCGCCAATTTCAAGCATTAATTTTCCCGATCAAAACAACTCCAAATTCATTGAAAATTGTCAACAATATTGAACCGTCCAAGCACTACAACATATTAAAAATTGAGGTTCATTGACTATAAATTCTAGAATATATAATTTTTCTAAAATGATTTATTTTTGGCCAATAAACAGAGATTAATTTTTGGCCGATTTCAACCATTAATTTTCCAGATCAAAGCAATTTCAAATTCATTGATATTTTCCAGTAATGTCTAAAAATCTAAGTACTGCAACATATCAAAAAATAATGTTCATTGAATGTAAATTGAAGAAGATACGAATTTTTGAACATGGTACTTTTTCAGCCAGCAAAACAGAAAACCAATTCGATAAATTGAGCAATTCCATCAACAAATTGATAGCAAAATTTGATATTTTTCTTAGCTTGCTGTAAGAAAACTCTTACCTTGCTTACCACTTGATTTAGCAATGTTTTCAGCAGCAAAATGATGGATTTAGCTAGAAAATGGTCTTCAAGAGCCTGTAGATTGCAAAATAGGAACATGCAGAAAGGAAATCAATCAAAATAAGATTATAGTAAATAGAAATCCAAACTTTGGATGGATCAGAGGATCTAAAAGGTTGAAAATTACCTGGCTATTCTTAGTTTAGAAAATTCTCTTTGTAATCAGCAGCAAAAATTATGTAGAAACAGATTTTTTTTTTTTAAGATGAAGATAGCTATGGTTTACTGTCTTTGTTTTAGAAGAAGAAGAAGAAAGGAATGAGTAAAGAGGAAAAACAACGTACAAGTTATTTTTCTTCTTTCCTGAGGCTTTTGGAATGGGTTTGGATCTAAACCATATACCCATTAAGCCCAATAACAATACTTAGTGAAATTTACTAAGTAAACGCACACATTTCACCTATTTAACAATATAAACTCATGTTTTCCTATTTTGAAGCAAAGTTAAATTTATACATAAAAGTGCACGTAAACTAGCAAAATTTTCTCAACCAAATAAAATTTATTTTAACAATAAAAATTTATTTTTAACATTAGAACCTCATATTTAATAATATTTTACAAGTTACACAATTTTAGTGTAAAACACCATTTTTAACATAACAAATTAAATAAAAATTTCTTTCTTGCCAAATAAATTTGCAAAAAATCATTCTAACACTTGTAAAACCACAAAATAATATTTTTACACAATATTTCATCTTTTATTTTATTAAAAGATATGTTTTCTTCATATTTTTCCTTTTATATTCAATAAAAGGCTAATATTGGCAATAATTATCAATATTATCACATTGACTTAATTAAAATACAGTAAATGATTAATTTCACTCCAATACCTCAAAATAAAGTTTTGAAAACTTTATTTCCATCAATCTGCATTTATTTCAACAATTAAATGTTGAAATACATTACTTGGTAAATTTATTTACTCAAATTTACCTAAATTCCAATATTTTTCATTTTATTTAACCAAAACACCAAACAATGAATTTTAAACCCAATATTTAACTCCATACGTATTGTTTATTTGAAATACACAATTTAAACCAAATTTATTTCTCCATTACATTCTATTTACCATATTAAATTATAAATGTGATTATAATTTAATATCATCAGTAATTTCCAATACCAGGGTTGTTACATGACATGTACAGTGTATCACTGTACATGCTACAAGGCCGTGCACACCAATATACACTTGCTTGTTAAAATTGCAGAGACATGTGAGCACAAGGTCAAACCCAAGTAAAATCTGGATTCAACTCAAGTGCACTTATCAGAAGCAGAAAAAGAAAGCACACCAATATACATATGTATATAGAAATGTATTCAAGTGCACACAAATGTCTAGATTCAAGGCAGTGACATGTATACAAGCAAAATCTGAAAATCAGTGCAGATCAACCAAATGTACAAAGACATGTACAGGAGCTTCAAAGTGCAGACTCATGAAGCCTCAAATCATCTATGCAACCAGGCCAGACATGTTCACAATGAGACTAGATTACAAGTACATACACATATATACAACAACAAATAGGCCAGCAAATCAATACAATTGAGCTCGAAGCAAATGAAGACCATACATGAGTGTCAACCAGCACAATAGCAACAACCCGGATCAATAAAGATACGAAACCACACACACATGGATGCAAAGCAATCACAGTTTCAAACTGAAGTGAACCAAACCAAGATCCAGACCATAATGCATTTAATCAGACTTCGAACATACAAACCATAACTCCATGATGCAACAGAACATACTGAATTATACATATGCATATGGTCAGATACAGGGCAGTACATGAAGCAACTCAACAAAGCAGTGGTGCATGACTTCAACATGAAACCAGACCACTACAAAATGCACAACAAGTCCAGCTACAACATGAACTAGCATGGTATACATATGCATATGGACAGAGCAATAGTGGTACAAATTGTGCATACCAGCAAACAAATGGTCAGGTGCAATGCAATGGAGAAACAAGTAAATCGCATGAACAAATGCATTCACATGAGTCAGCAAGCTTAAACAGGCTCACCAAAACACATATATACATACATATATGTATGAGGACAACATTCAAGCATGAACTCAATGAAGCAGTGGACTAAGTAGCCAGAGCTACAAACTTATATGCATGCATATATGCAATTATATACATACACTTAATAGCATAAGTATGTAGGCAACTGGCTAACGCGGCTAACAGGTTACAAATGTACAACAACCAGGATCACAAACTCGAAGAAATCAAAATTACAAATGCCACATGAAATTAGATACAACAAAGTAAGCACGTGTAATGGCAACACAAGTTCAAAGTTCATGGAAGCAAAGCATATCACATATGGTCAGAGAACACAATGAACTGTTTGAAACAAAAAGTAAACATATCAAGTATTAAGGCATGAACATGACTACAGTGGCATCTAATGAGCACAGTGAAGACAATGCAAGGCAAATTAAATGAAATGACAAATATACATAGCTTGAATGTTCCATTTTACAAAACAATGAACCAGTCAATATAAATTATGGTGAAGAAATTTGAATAGAGTTGTAAAACAAGTCATAGCTAGAAAATCTAGATCATCTCAAAATTCAAAGGGCCGAAGTCAAAGGAGTAATGAACGGAACTGACTAAAAAAATATTCAAGCAAATTCAACATGAACAAGTCGACAATTCATCACAAGCGCTCGAGCAAAGATCGGATGAACAAGTACAATTCACGAAAAATTCAAACTTGAAAATATGAACGTAAATTTAGGGTTTTCATCCTTATATAACCCAATCACCATCGGTAATTAGGCATTTGAGTTCGAGACAAAAATCCAGAGCATAGTTTTAAATCAAAAACAAATTTGTAACTCGAATCAAAGTCGAGAATTAAAAGGGGAAAAATTCACGCATCAACTCTGAGCATCGATTCGATTACGACTTAATTGAAGCAGCCGTGAATAAGTTAATCAATTAGAGAAGCATTAAACTGAATTGAGAGCACGGGTAAACGATTCGAGCTACAATTTCAAGTGACGCTTCAAAACAATCAAAGCCCTAATTTTTGAGAGCAAACAAAAGATCGGTCGAAGTATGTAGAAGAAAGGGAGATGTCCTTATTTCTCTTGTGTTATAAATTATAGTGGGTCGGTCTACATTATTTTATTGTTAGGCTTAAGTTTTATTAAATAGGGTTTTGGTTTTACTTTGTTTAGTTTTATTTTACTTTGTAATTTTTCTTCTTAAATTGTGTAACTTTCTAGTCGTGTGACTAGGGACAAATTATGGGGCGTTGTTTGGGAATTCGCAACTCAGTGGTTGAGTTGTGGCAAGGTTTTAAGCGTAGAGTTAGGTTAGTTATTAGTAGGTGTCGTAAGTTTACGTGTGTAAGCGTCTAACTACTTAATTCTAGTAGAAACCTTGGGGGCATCATATAGGCAGGGCTTTGCCGAAGCTAGGTAAATTTGTAGGTGATCTCTTCTGCGTTATTTACTGTTATTATTTTTACTTCCGCAATAACTTTTATTATTATTGGTATCACCCTATTTACCCTACCTCTAGGGTGAAAATGATCCTACACAAAATGCTAGAAGAAGCTCTAAAATCCATGCCATAGCACATGCTAAGCAACGCACGAGGAATTGCCACTCAAATGGCATTCTTAGAGGTAAGAGGATCAAGAAGATATGATGCAAACCGAGATCAATTACAATGCCAAGCTCCTATGCTATTTTGTTACCACTCCCGACTGACTAGCTTCCAATGCTATCACGGAGCTCCTATCGTTGAATCATGAACGGTCGTAGTCGAAAATCATCAAAAATCATCAAAATGGTTATTGAAAAACTTACTTCAGTCCTGACACAAAGTCGAACTCGGGTAATCACCCATTTGACTCGAAGCAATCACCGAAAACTTTGGTCCAAAGCCAGATTTGGATAAACCATCTTTTTCCCCAAGCAGGCGCCATAGTGATTCCAAGCGCCAATCACCAGGCCTTTGAATTTAGTGACTCCAAGAAAACCAACAATTGACTCCAAGCAACTAGCAGATTTTCTTGGGTCCGACTCCAAGTAACATGTCACCGATCTGACATTACCAGTCCATCTTGCTTTGCTCATATCTCGGGCATGCATACATCGCACCAACCCTGGACTACATCTCATGAATTCCTATATTGAAGGTGTTTCAATCATGCAATTTATGCGATTATCGCCCAAATCCATCTCCTCATTCAGTTAACTAGATCAGAAGTTCGTCGAGCAATTTAGAATGCTTGCGACTCACACCAATGATGTGATGCCATTATCTAATTTATTTCCTGATGCTAAACAGATTTCGGTAGCTAGTTAGCTTGAGAGCCTCCTATGACCTTGGATCGTCTCTGTTACACCGTGAATCAGAAGCTAAGCAAGGAGGTGGTAGAGAAAATTAGGAAAAAATATATGGTCCCATTGGCTAAGGATTTAGATTCTAGGATACGACCCAGGATCTTAAAATTCGACTCATATGCTTTTTTGAATGATTCAATTGATAACCTCTACTTGAATACTCATGACTCAGAGCAACCTAGAAACCAACCTCGAGAGAGTCCACCAGAGTCCAGAGAAAAATTCGGGAAATGTTGCATATTCCAAGATGCACATGGTCCTAACACTTATCTTCGAGATGTGATCGGAAAGCTGATTCGAAAATGAATGCTTCAACAGTACGTGCAATCCCTGCAGAATGGCGATCAAGGAACATCTGACACCTATCAATAAAGAACTTTGATTATTAATTAGACCATTATGGGGCGCCACCCACCTAAAGGAACTAGGGGCAAAGTGGAATAGTGAGCACACGATGTTGCTTCACTTATCAATGAGATTTCTTCCGATCTTCTTTGAATTATTTTATTTTAGTTTCAATTATGTTGTGAACTACGACCAAGTTGAACTAAACTACTTCCAAAACGACGCAGGTGACCAAGTACTTATAGTTGGCCGCCAGCCAATTTCCACAGACCGTGATCGAACCTATGGAGTTTCATCAAGACAAACGTGATTCGATCGTTCATCGTCTAACATATAACCTTAATTTGGGATACCGAGGTGCAGAATAAAGAATCTGACAAGTTTAGAATCCAATAGAAAATAGACGTGACGGACTATCCACTCGGCAACCTTTGTATTAGAGTCGAATTAGTTGCGACCGACTGCCTGTTGATCAACCTTGGATTTCAACAAGTGGACATGATTGCAACCCAAAACAGACGCAACTTAATTGTCCGCTTAATAACTCATTATCTCCGCTTGCTAGAAAGAATACCAAGCAAATTGTGCAAGACTCGATCATCCGACCCCAGCATGGATGTGATCAAATCCTTCATCACCCGCTTTTTTCCCAACTTAATGGAAGATACTGCAACTATCAAGTGGATGTGAATTGACCATATGATTGCCAAGTTTCCAAATCAAATGGGTGGAAATATAACTTCTCTCAATGAAAATCTTTAAGTCTCCATAGTGCGGACTAGAGCACTCTAAGTCCCTGGAGCATGGACTAGAGTATAAACAATTCACCAAAAATCTCTAAGTCACCGGAGTGCAGACTAGAGTACTCTAAGACCCCGAAGTGCATATTAGAGTATAAACGATTCACAAAAATCACCCATTCCTCGACTACGAAGTACAAACGATGCGATCGCCCACGAATTCTAAGTCCCCAGAGTGGGGACGAAAGTATGAATAAAAATCAAGTGTGAGTCAACCGCTCATAGAATGACTCTAAGTTCCCAGAATGTGGAACAAAATGCAAACACCATGTAGCAATGAATGGGTTTCAACCGTTCCCTACTCTAGTAATTCCAACCTAAAATCGGCAAAATAAGTACAAACCGGTTTTAAAGACTAGATATAATGCAATTAAAAGAAGAAAAACCCGGTAGTATGCCAAAGAACATACCAAACAGTGAAGGTGTTATAGGACCTTAGGGACCTTCTACTGAAGCAAGGCTACTAAGAACCAGTAGAAAAGCGCCCCAACTAACTGACGAAAGGAAGATTATCAAATCACACTCTAGATAGCTAGCAACTAAGAAGTGGGACAGCAACCTAAAGCGATGCCTTCTCATCCATCCTAGTCTACTCTCTTTTTCCAAATGAGCTGTAGCGGGACACTAGGGGTATTGCAGATAGCATGGCGAAAGAAATGCTTTTATGCCTTCGACGAGTCATGTCAATCACCCTTCTGAGAACCGACATTGCTAGGGGCATCGGGAAGTCTTATCCAAATGATCAACGAATAAATAAATCTAACACCTTAGCCTACAGGAACCAATAAAACCATGTTCCATCAAGCTGAATCCGAAAAATTCCTCTTAAAGTTGATGAATCATTACTTTAAGACCACCAGCCGTTAGACACACAACCCAAAACTCCCCTCGGAATCGATAAATTATCATTCCAAGGCCATCTGGTCATCGGACATTCGACCACAAAAAACCCTTCACGAACGTGAAGGTCTTTCACGAACTAGAGCGTTGTGAAGGTAAACTTATGGATCTGCAGTCATCTGATCCAAAAAAACCACTAATGAACGTGAAGGTCATTCATGAACTAGAGCATATTGAAGGTAAACGATAGATCATCAGTCATATGATCCAAAATACCCTTCACGAATGTGAAGATCTTTCATGAACTAGAGCGTCGTGAAGGTAAACCGGTAGATCAGCGGTCATCTGATCCAAAAAACCCTTCGCGAATTCGAAGGTCTTTCATGAACTAGAGCTTCAAGAAAGTAGACCGCTAGATCAGCGGTCATCTGATCCAAAACACACTTCGCGAACGTGAAGGTCTTTCACGAACTAGAGTATTATGAAGTTAAACTAGTAGATCAGCGGTCCTTTGATCCAAAAAAAACCCTTTGTGAAAGTGAAGGTCTTTCACGAACAAAAGCGTTGTGAGGGTGAACCAGTAGATCAGCGAAATTTATGTACGACTGATATCCGTGAAGGTGAGCTGGAAGATCAGTGGTTATCTAATCCAAAGCCCATTGGAGTTAACGAAGCCATGCTCCAAGGCCACAAATCGACAATCATATTAATCACTCAGCATAATTAAATGATTGATTTAAACAAACAATGCTAAACCCTAAAGCTTCAAAATCGCTCAAAGGAACTAAGCTAAAACTGAACCGAACTTGTGGTTAATCAGAGGCTGACTCGAATCAAACCAAGACTTATAACTCAGAAGAACCACTCTAGCTGGACTAAGGGCAATCGAATGAGTTCTTGAGAGACCATGGATACAATTCAAGCATGCCAACAGCCCTATGGCATGAGGGGCACCATACACACTTGAATAGACATAAGAAAGGCCTAGACTAATCATACCACAATTCTGTTATGCCCGATCAAAAATTCTGGCATTTTGACAACTGCAGACTTAATGACCTAGCTAGTGCAACATATGAAATACTAGAATAATACTCGCCCACTTCTTTCCAACTACTATTTTACCGCTATATTCCTCTTCCTTTTAGACCATATGCCCGTCAAAGACCAATTCTCTAGTTAAAGTTTGAAGAAAAAACTAAGAGCCTTGCCTCGAACTCCCATAAGCTCTTTCTTCATAACCAAGTCACGACTACCCGATCTAAAAACTAATTGTCTCTTAGAACTGACAAAATCGCGTTCTAGCGATGTCAAACCGCCAGATTGATAAGAAAACTCGATCCGAATGTTTTATGAACCGGTATCACTCCTCCAGCACTAGGAAGGCCCAACCACTATGCGCATCCTGTAAGCCATGCCTCATTTCTTGAACCAATAAAGCCGTGTTCATACTAAATGCACGCCGAGTTGACGGAAGCAAATCGAATCAGACCGTTCGATAGGCAGAACACGATCTTGCCTTTCAAAAATCAATGTTGTCCCAGCAACATCGGGAAGGACCAAAACTTAAACTCCTCATGTTGCCCAGAGATTGGCAGCGCAAAGGAGCACCAAAACCTTTGCATCTCATAAGTCGCGCATCAAAAACTAACTCCTCGTGTTGCTCAGAGATAGGCAACGCCGAGGAGCACTAAAAAACTAACTCCTTGCATTGCCCGGAGATAGGAAACGCCAAGGAGCACTAAAAGACTAACTCCTTGCGTTACTCGAAGATTGGTAACGCCGAGAATCATCAAGGACTAACTCCTCGTGTTTTCTGGAGATAGGCAACGCCGAGAAGCACCAAAAGCCATGCATTACAAAAGCCGCCCCAAAACATACGCTCCTCGTTTAGCATAGAGATAGGCAACACCGAGGAGCATGTAAAGCCGTGCATTTCGTAAGCGGCGCACCTACTCTTAAAGAGCTTAAACCCCTCATGTTGCCTAAAGATAGGCAACACAAAGGCAACTCATATGCCGCACTCTCCCAAAAGCTAGGCACTTTGATTAACAGGGATCAACTCCTGCTATTCCAAACAACTAACATTGCTTCGGTAGTACCGCAAAGCTCATAAACCATGATATCGGCAAACAGTTTTGATTTTTTTGACAAAGTTAATGTACAAAATGTCAAAATTCAAGACATCCAAATCATGAGTTCCAAACATAGGAGCTGTGACGTACCTTTGACTAGGGGCATCCAGGGAGCCACCCAGAACGTCATGTCTCACATCAATTGTTTAGAATAATCAGCCCTATGGACCAAGGGGAATATAATAGATTTAGCACTTGGTCAGGATAAAAGATCGCTCCAACTTGTAATAAAAGGAGGAACTTACCGCCATCCAGAGATAAATGATGATGGAAGGCTGTTCTAGAATCAAATCATTAACGCTCCAGTTTCCCAAAGAACAGAGCCGGTGCTCGATTGAGATGTTAAACCCTAACTTGTAGAAAATCAGCTGTTATTCGAAGACAGACCATGACAAGGAGAGAATGCCCAAAATTGAGTAGCTAAAGCACTGATTCCCAAAGATTGGACCACCATATAAGTTTGATATCCGCAATAATGCTATTGACCTAGCATAATGCATGTGGCCTGAAACAATCAAGGTTAGGTGCCATGGATTTAAGACAAACACTACCGGACTCTCTCGGTAGATGATCAATATAAGAATGAACATGGTCATATCAAGGGCATAGTGATGACTTACTCCATAATTTTGGGTTTCCTATAAGAATTTGGAGTTTGAAACGTAAAAAGTGAAGGGCTCCGCCCAAAAATGAAGGGTTCCATAAATAGTCGTTAGATCGTAAAAAAAACCAGTAAGAGGAAGAATAACTATGGAATTTGTTAAGTAAAAGCTTGCATCTCCAAGGTAATACTTAACGGTTATATACAAAGCTATGCAGCAAAATGCCTGGGACTCTCACCATTCTAAAATATTGCATCTCCTAGATTTAAGCAACGTTGAGAAATGGCACCATTGAGGTTAAAAGGAATCTACACAACTCTATAGGATCGAATGGATGATTCAACCTTCACCAGCCTAACTTTAACATTGCCCGAAGATAGGAAGCACTAAGAAAATACTTATACAATTCAACCATCGAAGTGCTAGCTTCTGAAGGCCAAAACTAGTACCCAATTGAATTAAGAGCACCGCTGAATCAACAGGGAAAATCGATCCCTGTCTCCTGAGTGTCGGTGTTGCCTCGCCAACACCAAGGCATCCTTTTATCTTTTAGGTACTGGTGTTGCCCTAGCAACACCAGGAAAATTTTCTATTTCCTTAGTACTAGTGTTGCCACAACAATGATAGGAAACTTTCTATTTCATTAGTACCGATGTGGCCCCGGCAACTCCGAGAAACATTCACTCATTAAGTACTAGTATTGCCCCGGCAATGCCAGTAAAACTTTAATCTACAGGGCTGATGAGAAACACTGATCATAGTGAACCATCGATGCACTCTTCCAGAAATAGAAATCAGTCCTCAACTGAGTTTCTACCTTGTCTTCAAAAGACTACCATTGCCCAATGACAGGCAACGACGGAAAGATATATCCTTGCATAGGTCAACCGGATGGGCTGACCTTTTATTACAGGAATCAGCCACAGCACAAGAGTAAAGCGACCTCGAAAGGAAATCCCATGATTGAATTACCCATATACTAGTTTCTTAGGATGAAAGCTGGTGCACAACCGAATTTCTTAAGTTCAACATAGAAAGAACTTAGACACAACTGAAAGATAGGAAGCCTCGAATAAATGTTGCTTGGAACCAAATAGCTAAGTTATCAATTCTCAAAGAAGGAGTTGACATATGAAAAAAACTTCCATGAAAACGTCAGCAACCAAGAAGAGAATGCATGGCCTAGAAAAAACGGGAGCAATCATGGAAGGTGGAAAATAAAATTCCCAAACATCCTCACTTACAGAATGGGATTGTGAGCTAGATTGGGGGCAATTGATCAGTTTACCCTAGAGATTTCCATCTCTCACAATCGCCCAAATACAGGCATTTGAAATAGCCAGTCCCTCAAGAAGGGATAGAAGCATAGATACTTGATCGACAGAAATTTTTTAAGAAGTCTAAACACAAATAACCGCAAGGTTGGTTAGATAATGGTTCTGTATTACGAAATAAAGCATTCTGGCAATAAAATCACCAACAAAGGAAATGAAGGATTTAGCGTTCAGAAATCAACCGTCGCTCATAGTCGAGCAATGGTGAGAAGGATCGATGACCTACTTAATGTTTAATTAGATCATTTGGTTCCAACTTGTAGGATTATGCCATTATTCGAAGTTTGGTCATGCTATTTGAAGGTTCAAAACACCAAGGAAAAATCTATAGAGTGGAGTCATCCATGTATGAGTTTCCGAAGATAGAAACCAACACATGATTAGGATCTCAACATCAGGCTCAGAAGAATTTACTTTAGAAAAAGATGCCAGAAGTGCATCTTCCTAATTCCTACTGACATCATTACAAAAACTCATATCTTGGGATCAGTACACAAAATCACTAGTTCCCGAAGATAGGAGCTATCGTGTCAATCGGACTTATTTCTCAGGAGACCTAACCTCCCAAAATGCATTGGTTCAGTAGTCAAAGTAATCAACCCTACGTGCTAAGGCATTTAGCCCAACGCTTTGTTGAAACAAATTCAGTTGAGCATAAGTAGGGATTTGCTATAGAACTAGCTAGACCAAACTACTTCATAGTCCCAAACAAAGCTATGAAATAGAATGTGTTGAAATGACTGCAGGAGTATTACTTACACATGTAGAATAGCAGTAAACGAGTATGTTGAACATGAGCATAGGAAGTGCAATAGCGAGACAAAGAAATGCTCGGAATCAAGCAATTAAGCCAATAGTTCCCAAAGACAGAGGATGATGTGCATTGAATTTCGAAAAACGCAAAGGAAGGACAATCACACTCGGATGACTCATCCACTATTTTTCGAAGGATGAAACAGTGCTTGATTGAACTTCAACAACAAATCTACAAGAGCAACTGTGCCTTGTAATTTGACTGTAATCAATCATCCCAATATAATAGGGATAATAAAGGGATAATAAGTGAAGCCTAATTTACGAAGGACCCATCTTCTAAAGGAGTGGAAGTACCTCTACTAGACTAAAGATTGGATGACCTAAAAATCATTTTCAATGACAAAACTTAGCATTCAACCTAGTCAGGTATGTTTTACTTTAAATAATATGCTCGTATAACCAACACCCGAAATTCAAGGGAAATCAACAAATGTTGACAATCAAGTCCTGAGTGTTGACTGAGGCAGATGTAGTGTGTTATCTACATGAGAATAGTCTGGTATCCTAAATACGGAGAACAAAAAAATCTAGTGTATCTAGCTTACTTGCATTTTAAAAAAAATTCATATAATCATTTAAAATCATCTCCTCCACACTTACCCATTATCGATCAATGATCGATAACAGAGCCGCTATTCAAAGCAATGCGGGAAGCTTTTCTTTTCGGGCTCGCTGGAATACAGAAATAGGAAGAGTGCTATGATTGAATGATCGACTACATCTGATTTTAGAATAAATTGTCACATTGGAATACAAAAACATTGATGGGAACTTAACCAAATTTTTGAGAAGAAAACGCTAAAGGCAAAGAGCAAGACTTCGCTCCAGAACAACATACAATCGTTCGAGACAAACTTAGCTTCACCACGGGTCAAATCAAAACTATAAAGGACAACTCCAAACCTACATCATGCACCCACTTACCGATTTATACCCTTGCATAAACTACAGAGAAAAGATTGCATCATCAATACTAGGAATTGAAATCCAGATTGAAATCAAAAAAAGAACAGTTGTCAAAAGTCAATCAATCGAGAATAACAGGTTGAGGTGGATTCTGACGATTCACATCGAAAATTTATCAGTCAAATCATAATTTTCATGGTAACCTCAACACGATAAACTAGAACCCACAATTAAAGACTTAGAAGAAGTTATTTCCAGAGCACACCTTATTTTCGACGAAGGCATACTATGGGGGGCAAATGTTATCCGGGGTTTTAACCCAACAGGAGATAGAACAATTCCATTTTATCAGAATTATTTGGAACTTTACCAGAAAGGATAAGGCAATGAGTTAATGAGAGCCAAGCTATACTACTAAGGCAACGATTGAGATCGACTAAACTAAGAGATCAGCATTCTTGTAGCTCAACAACCAATTAAACGTGAACGGCTAGCGACTTGCTATCAAGGCGTAACGATAACGATGAATGTCTATGAAAACATCTCCAATTTCAGAACCCAGGATAGTCTCCTATGGCCAGATCGTCAGCAACCCATGCACTTCTTCAAAACCTCGAACAAGCAAGTTATGGAATACGAAGAAAGGAGGCAGGATTCGGTCGATGAAATAAACTAAGTCCACGGGTTACCAGCAACCCAAGCACCATGGATCGCCAATAACCCATGGTGTTGGCTTATTTCGCCGACCAAAATCTCCTAATTCTCCCGTTGTCCCTCTACGAGCTGGTGATGGCAGGCCTAGCCCAAAAACCCTCCAACTCTATAAACACCATGCCACATGCAACACAAAAGGAGGCTACTCCAGACTGGTTGCTGAAGCTCTATTGGGATTATTCTTCACTTCCTACCTTCCTCACAATGATCTCAGAAGGAATACATCATGATTCTCCTGTGGATTCTAACTCTAGAGATTCAATCTAGCTAAGAAATAGACAAAACCTTGCAATCAAACAGCTTTTGTAATAGCAACTAGTCTATAATAAAACTATAAAGTGGACATAGGCTTTGTTAACAGCCGAACCACTATAAAAATCCTCTGTTTATTTTCTTTTGCTGCTTCTTTCTATATCTATGATCTGTAATATTGCTCTATAAAGAAAGGGTCGGTGCTTTGAGGACCAAACCAAATTGTTGGTAACTTTTTTAGGTCAACGGGAATTTTTTTTCTCCTTGAAGGGAAGAGAGATAAGAGTAAGGGAAAAGAGTTATCGGATGAGTTGAATGAACAAAAGAATGATTTTTTTTTCAAAATAAATAATTAAAACCTTTTTAACTCCTTCCTAAAACCTTCCCTCTTTAATTCTTCATTAAATCTCAATCAAATCCCTCACTTCATATTTTCTATAGCAAATAGAATAAATAGACAAAAGGAAGAAAACATTTCATAAATATGTTTTAATTGATTCATAAAAAGAGTAAAGGATGGAGATTTATTTCCTTCCTTTAATTGCTCCTTTTCCTTTTCAAATTACAATTGACACCTCTCCCTTCCTTCCCACTTTGGCCGGCCATAATGGAGGCATCATGGGTGTTGAAAAGTCCCAAATCCACTTGATGTTTAGTTGATAAAATAAAATTTGAATGCTTTATCGATATCATATATCGCTACGCGCATATGTAACATTGTTATATACACATGTCATTAAATACTAATGATATTCAAACATAAAAAACAAATAATAATTAACATTTCAAAAATATTAGTTAATTTAATTAATTTATTAACTAATTAAATCATGTTATTTTTTTGGAATAGTAATCCATTCAGTTGTGCGACTCAAAGGCGTAAATTCATTTGGCGATTAATATCGAATAATTCGAAACTCACATTCATATATCTTCCTAGTTAGTGGTGTGACATTTTGATTGAATTCCTCGATTACACATCTGTTTAGTAAAATCCAATTTTACTATTATAAGTGGTACTATAACACTCCACAATTTGGTGTTAATTATTTTATTATTTAGTTAGTTAGTTAATTTAGCTCCAAAAATGGAATTTGTGCAAGTAATGGAATTTGACCTTGAATTTACTCTATTGTATTCGTTGTGAAATTATGAGCAACTTTTATATTTGGAGTTTTGTGATCGGAGTCCAAACAAAGAAGTTACGGATGAAAAAATAATTTGAAGCCAAGATAAATAAATAAGATAAATTAACTAAATTTACCCGGGCCCAGAGGTCGACCAACCAAAATGGGTGATCAAGCAAGGGCGTTCGACCCCTAGGTAGGGGGCAGTCGATCGCTCCCTATGTGGTAGGTAGGCTTAGCCTAGGCCCAACGGCTCGAATTTAATATATTTTGATTTAACGGTTGAGGTTGATTCTTACGTCTACAGATTCAGGCCTAACTCTCCATTCGCTTCTCATATTTTTCTAAAAGCAGCAGCGAAGCACTGTCATTCCTTCTTCTCCACTTCCTTTCTAAATTATGAAAAAAGATATTTATATCTATATTCATACAAATTGGAGAAAAATAGAAATCTAATAAAAAGGAGAAGAGAAGAGAATCAACTATATGTGTATTTGAACTAATTTATATATTTATATCTATTTTCTCTCCCAATCCTAAATCTCTTCTAAAATCTGTAATTCTAATGTATGCATATACCCCTTTTATATAAATTTCCTGGATTAAAAAAGATTTGGTGATGAATTTAAGGTTCTACTTCAGATCTGGAGACTTGGATTGCTTTTAAAAGGTGAGTGGGAAATTTTATAGATTGTTATAATATGAAAATAATCCCATTGGTGTCTATTTGATTATTATGCCTAACTGGATAATTGTATATGAGTGTAAGTAACAAATTCAATATAATCTGAATATAATAAATATTCCCTACATATTTTTATTTATGAATAGAAATATGTACAACCTATCTAAGAATTAGTTCCAAAAGTATGAATTTAGAATATTGATTTGAATGAAATTTATTCTAGATCTAAAAATAGGTTGTATAATAATGTTATGAAATTGGATTATTACCTTAGTCTTGTTGGGATGTAAACATTTCATGTTTGGAACTATAAAAATTTAGATCCGTTTAATATTTGTAAATGAGTTTGATTTCTTTCGCTTTTTTAAAAAATACAGCATTTGATCTAGCAATAAATATATGCAAATAAAAAGAGAAAGAGATGTATAAAGTATGAATTCATTATAGTTTACATTATTATTTCAGCAATAAAAAGAAATTATTGTTCCTTGTAATTTCAAATGATGTAATCTTTTATATTTTAATGTTAAATATTTCATTTTGGACTAATTTTTGAAAATTATAGCGGATAATCTTTTTAGATATGATTCTAACAATTAAACATGAAAAAGAATATTTTAGTAAAAATATTTACCAGAATATATTCGATAAAATTAGATATTTGTACGCAATCTATTGTTCTTATAATAATTAAATAAAACTTAGCTAATAATGTGCTTACACATAATATTTGCGTTTAGGATAGATAATTAATGTGAAAGGAATTTAAAAGGCCGTATCTCCAATAAATGGAAAATAAATGGTGATAAATAAGGGAGTTGTAATAATTTGATAGGGTAAATGGTTTAATGAGACTGATAAATATAGAAGTTGAATTAATAACTATGGAATAGCTAAAAGGGTTATTAATTTGAAATTAGTAATCATACATCAATGTATTAAGAAATGTTCGTTAGGATTTTATGGACACTTTGACATTTATGAGTATTAAAAGGTGATTTATGGGTAGATAAGTATTTAAAGTAAATCTCACTGCCTTAAATAAAAAAGGAATTAGTAAGCTAGTCCAATGTGTACCTAAGATAATATAAGTAAAGACTTAGAATGGTTAATTGGACTTAGTAGGTTAGTGATGCGAGGTTAGTAGAGCCACTCGACGGAAGACTACCCTTCACTTCGAGACTACGAGTGATTGGGTGCACTTATTACCGATGTGAGATATCACTAATTCTAGAACCCATGACGACGTGAAAGTTTGGACCTGCTTTCTTAATTGAAAAGTAATAAATCCAAATTTGGAATTAGGAGCGGCAAGGGATATCTCATGAGGGGTTCGCTTCTGGTTTGAGGTATTAAGTGGTTGTAAGTTTCGCCTCTCTCCTAAAAGGAAGTATTAAGTAACTTGGTGAGATTCAGATAAATAAGGATGCCATTGAAAGGGTTTACTCTAGTGCTGAGGTATTAAGTGGCTATTTTAGGGCCCGCCTCCCTATCGAAAGAAGTAACCTAATACAATTCCACATTTATAATTAAGAGTTCTAATGGATATCTCGAGGAGGGTTCGCTTCGGGTTTGAGGTATTAAGTGACTAATCTAAGGGTTCGCCTCTCTCCTAAAAAGAAGTATTAAGTAACCTAGTGAGATTCCAATCGATCTCAGCTATGTAGTACCAATGAGGATTCCGCCCTGGGGTTGGGTACTAAATGACAAAGGCTTACCTATAAATACGTGTTAGATGGTCAGGGGTCTGCCTAGTCCTTATTAATAAGGAATTAAGTGGCTTAGGTACAGTTTCTAACATTGCTAAGGCCGTAATAATGATAGTACCAGTGATAAGTCCACTTAGGGATAGGTATTAAGTGATGAGGACTTGCCTAGAATGTACGTATTAAGTGATTAGAAGTCCACCTAGTCCTTTTTAAAGTAATTAAGTGGCTTGGATACTACCTCTTACATGGCCTACAATTTTATTGGCGATAGAAGTTGTAATAGTTGGAATTAAATCCTGAAAGCCTTAAATAGTGGTTAGATGTCTTTGTAGCTAAGACCCATCAACCATTAACATCATTGTTAGAAAACCACCTTGGGAATCAGTCTTAAATGATGGGGTCTACCTTAATTGAGGTCTTAAATGGTAGAGTCCGCCTATTTCTCTTTTAAAAGTATTTTGTGATGATCATAGAAGCCTGCTTCATTTTTAGAGGTATTAAGTGGAAAATGGGGTTGGAAGTATTAGGTGATTGATAAGGCTTCATCACCATTTTGTAGCTTAGCAAGGGTTTGGTTGATAATCGTGTATGCAATGCAAGGTCATAGTTTCTACCTTAATAGACATAAAAACTAAATGGAAATCAATCAGTATAAATTTCTGTTATGGACAGTTGTAGATTTTCTAGTCATCAAAATGTGGTACTGACCTCCTCCTCAATAAAAGCCACATTTTAGATTTAGAGTAACAGGTCACAGGGGCTGGATGTGCTTTGTTGTTGTAGAAGTCTTCTTTCCTCTTATGCTCGATGCTGATGTGATAATCTGCTATCCAAGGAATATCATTAATTCCAAGGTAGTAGTCATAATTAGTACTGTTATTCGATTATTACTTCTACCGTGAGTTTAGATTTCTATCAATCTTTGATAATGCTCATGCTTATTTGCAGGTACCAAATCTAACGATCCATGGTTTGATGGACTTGCATTTCGATTTTAGTCAAAATTTTGGCCGATTAAGGGATGGGTTATTAAATTTGGTATCAGAGCCTAGGTTGTTAGATCAAAGGAACTAGGATAAATTGAGAGAACGTATTTGTACTTTCCTATCTAGTAATATTATTTTCTATGTTAGATTTCAAGTGTTTCGATTATAAAAGTTGTTGTAGTTCCACTCCGAAGGAATGGGCAAAGCAACTATTGGTTGGAAATATCTTAGAGTTAAGGTTTCCATGCCAACTCCGTAGTACCTCACGGAGTACAGGCAATGCATTAAGAGTTGTTGATAGTCAGCATGAGTGCGACATATGGTAGAATCCCAAAGACTTGAGGTGTTTGACTTGATGGTTGAGATTCTAGCAACCTTGTGATTTTGGATTTTGATGACGATTTCCAGTCAGAGACACACATTTATTCCAGATGGGTAGGAAATTAGAGTCTATATGTCATAATTGTCCAAAAGCAAGTTTTTGCTAGGGTGCATTCAATGATCACCTCTCTGATGGCAAACTGGATTTTTATTTGGATAATTAATGTCAGTTACTTAGTCTAAAACCCATAAGAGAATTTTTATAAAGTAAATTTTGGAAATGACTTAGATATTGGAAAAGGGTTTTCAAAGGATTCCTTTTCTCAAGGATTTGTTTTGGAAATTTTATTTTGCAAAAGTTTTGAAATTTTAATTTTCAATGAAGTATGTATATCATAGGTTTGGTTGTGTTAAGAAATTTTTAGTTTATAAAAGATTTAAAATCCTTGATTTTGATTTTTGATAAGGAAATAGTTTTTCCAATTCGGGAAATTTGTTTTTTAAAATGGCTTTTGGAAATCCTGAAATATTATATATATATATATATATATATATATATATAAGTTTTATTTTTAAAGGGAAGCTTTGGTATGAAACAATTTCTACTATTTAGAAATAAGTATAAAGGAGCATATATTTAGCTCGGTGATTTTTTGGTTTATAAAATCAAGGTTTTTTAATAACCTTCTCACTTTAAGGTGAAGAAAAAATAGGAATGACATTCAATTTTATTGGGGTATGTAGTTTGAAGAGTTGTTGTACCTGCCAGTTATTGGAGGAAACATTGCCACCAAAGTAGGAAGGAAATAGCAGCTAGAATATTTTTGGGTTTTTGGAATTGTAATTGGTCGTAGAAATTTTGTTGGGAGTGCTATGGATTGCTGGAGCAAGTTTTTGGACTAGACGGTAGGCTTTAACACTATCGGATTAAGGATAGGAATATTTTTGGATCATGTCGAATAAAAGAGACAACGCGAAACGATTATTATTATTTTATCCAACCCTAATTGATCCTAGGTTCAATTATTGTCCAAAGCCCGTCTAGCCATTAATTACCTAGTGGTAAACCTAGAGTGGTCTACCAACTAATGAGTTTTGGCACAACTTGAACCTAGAATGAGACTATAAAAGTCGCTTCCGAATTTCCCCAGTTGCCTTCTTTCGTTCCTCCTTCCTTAACAAGCCGAACCCAATCTCCATCCTCCTCCTCCTCCTTCAAGTATTAGCTTCTCTCTTCCATTTCTCCCCTAGGCAATGCCGTTTTTCCCTATGAGCAGTAGCCTCGCCTCCCCTTCGTGTTAGTTTTGCACGTTAGATCTCACCCCACCACCACTCCAGATCTAAACTCTACTCCCTCCCTCCGACCACTTCATAGCCCAAGACTCCTTTCCACATTGCTAGTTTTTTTTTGCACTACTATGGTATTAACCCTTAAGAAGCCACTTGGCTAAACCGAATTGAGTAGAATGTTTCGCTGTTTTTGGCCTGGAAGAGCTATTTGTCGTGGTAGGATTTGCACCGATCCTCTACTACAAGACCTTTGAGCGAGAATGTTACCAGTGCTGCATCTACCTTTTGATGTCCTGTTAGTGTAGAATTTTGATGGAGGAAATAGTTTAATTCGTTTGAAGGTGAAGGGTGTTTTGATTGAGCTGTCTAATAATGATCTCATTAAGATTTTAGAGGCCTTTGGGAAGGAAGCGGACTTGGATAATCTTGAGACGATCGACTCACAGATTTTGCAACTTATCTTTTCCTAAGATATCGTGTTTAAAAGATGGATAATCAACATTAGATTACCCGTTATGTTGGGCGCATCATTCAACATAACGTCATCCCTAAGACATGACATTACGTTGGATTAATCCCATGGTGCGGAAGACCACCTATGCTAGTATTGGCGGAATCGCCATTTATTGGACCTGTATGGTGCAGTTTATTGATTAAGGATCTACATTCTATAGAGTCACTTTCCATATTTTCACCTATCCACTCTTGTCTTTAGGTAATACGGGTTAACCTCCCTAGAGAGATAGTTTAACAGAAGGTTCCTTCTTCCATCAATGGATCCTTCCTTTGGAAGATGGCAATTCTGAAGTCGTCGTCAACACTAATAACGCCAGCGGCACGAGTTAGATGTATAGCCGCCATGCTACGACCATTCAAGGGTAGCAACAACGGATCGAGCTTCGACTGTGGAGCAAAGGTGTCTCATAATATGTATGCATTGTTTTAGAATTTATGGTGTTATTGTCTTTTCCCTTCCAGCACTTGGTCTTTTCTTTTAGGATTGTTCGGGTTGTAAAACTATTAGTTGTCTCTTATAAAAGGCTTATATGATATTATGAGTTTCTATTTATTTACTATGTTATTGTTTCTGGACATGCGAACCGCTCTTATATATGCATAGTAAAGAAGCAATTTAAATATGAGAATCTCATAGAGACACTTGAATAATAGTAAATGCAATATAAGACCGGAAGTTTATAATAGTTGGAAAATTTTAGTGAAGGACATGATAAAGTTGTTTTGGTATCACGGGTCATTACTCATGTTTCTTAAAAGCTAATGTAATGTTTGGTTTAAAAATGAATTTTGTGATTTCGGTATTCAATACGTATGTCAAACATAAGAAGAGTGGAGGGATGACGGAGGGAATGAAAGAAAGATAGAGAGAATGACGGAAGGGATAGAAGCACAATGGAAGAAAAGATTGTTTCTCATGCTTGTTTTATTTTCCAAAACACGAAGAATAAAAAAAAGTTGTTTTCAATTTTGTATGTCAATTTCGTTTTTTAAATTGGTTGTTTTCGACGATATACATGCATCATGTGCGTTTTGCATGGACGAAAACTCAAAAATAAAATTAACAAACCAAATACTACCTATTTTTTTGAATAATATATGTGATGACATTCTTAAACAAGATGTGAAGTTTATGGGTAAAGTTTAGTTGTAGAATTTTGGAATTTGGACTATACTTTTAGTGCATAACCGACTTCTAGCTATGTAGAATGATGGCCTGATTTATCAAGATTTTCGAGAAGGAAAATATTTTGAAAAGCTTTCCATTAATTTGAAAGTTTTCCTTTCAAAAAATAGTTTTGTGTTTTAGTTATTTTTGACTCTTAAATTATTTTTAGATTTTTTGTTCAAAAATTTGATTTCAAGGGAAGATGTGCGTCTAAACTTATTTTGATGTATGAATTTGAAAAGTGAAAAAGATTCTAGTAAAATGTTTGATTTTTAAGGCCATATGTTAGACGTAGGGAAGGAAAATAGAATTAGAATTTGCAGTTTATTGGTGCATTAGGATCGACTATACGGTAAATGCAAGCGATAACAAGGGAAAAGCAGTTTAGCCTTGGAATTTCTATTTTCATATCTTGTCGGCGACGTGCATGAGTCTATTTTTAGATTTAATTCCATTTTAGAGCTTGAAATAAGCCTTCTTATGCGTTTAGTATGTCAAAAATTTAGAGTAGATCCAGGGCAGTGGAGAAAGTTCCACTGTACTACGGGAACGTGAAAATTTAAGGTGGTAAGAGTGGCAAATTCTCAACCTAAATTCCTTTTTCCGGCATAGGAGTAAAATTTAGATAACGATTTTTGGACGTGTAAGATTACTGGATGGTAGTAAGTGGATTCGAAATTGGTTGTTTTATACTTATATTCGTAGGAGTATAGAGTTTTGGTTGAAAAGATTTCTCAAAAAACTGGATACATATAGAACTGCCAGTATATATATAGCTTGCATGCATCATGTTTTCAAAAATATTTTCAAAAGAAATGCATCCATATAGGAAGATTCGATATAGAAACATTCTGCATACATATTTTCCGTATGGTGATACAGTAATACACTATGAACTTGTGCACGTTAGGTTGCAAAAATGGTTTTTAGGATAATTGGATGCCAAAGCTATGACTTAGTGAATGGTCAAATTTTGAGGATGAAATTCTTTTTAAGTGGAGAAGAATGAAACACCCTGCAATTTGACATTAGTTATTTAATTAGTTAATTAGTTAGTTAATTTGCTCAAAAAAATGGAATTTGTGCAAACAATGGAATTTGACCACAAAACTTGCACCATTCCGTTCGTAGTGAACTTCTGAGCAACTTTCATATTTGGAGTTTTATGATTGGAGTCCAAATAAAGAAACGAAGGATGAAAAATGAATTCGGAACCAAGATAAATAAATAAGAAAAATTAACTAAATTAACCTGGGCCCATAGGTTGACCCACTAATGGGCGATCAACCAGAAGCGCTCAACTCTTAGGTGGGGGTGGTCAACCGCTCCCTATGTTGTAACGACCCGTATTTTTACAGATCGAAAGATCGTAGAACTGTCGACATTAAGTCGTTGATGTTGTTAAGTTGTTTAGAGTTTGAGTCGACCAAAGCTTAAGTCGTGTGAAAGTTAACTCGTGTGATAACTTAGGTCGTGTGGTGCTTAGGTCGTGGACGAGTTAAGGAATGTGCGAGTTAGTGGAGCTAACGACTTAAGTTGGTTAGCGGTTTAGTGGATGGAGCGACTCATAGAATGGGACGACCTAAGGGTTAACAGCCTAAGGGGTTAGGTCATATGTTAGTTAGGTCGATGGAGTTTTGGAGCGACCTAAGGTAGTGGAGAGACTTAAGGATTTGAGCGACCTATAGGAGTTAGCGGCTTAGTGGTTAGCGGCCTAAGGAGTTAAGTCGCATAGGATTTAGGTCGTGTGGAAGTTAGGCGACCTAAGGTAGAGAGCGACTTAAGGTATGGAGCGACCTATAGGTTTGAACGAGTTAACAGCTTAGTGTGTAGAACGACTTAAGAGAGTTAACGAGTTACGGCTTATAGATTGAGACGACTTAAATACAGGAAGCGAGCCATAGTAGTTAGCGACTTAGGAAAGGATGCGGCTGTGTTAGAGTGTTAGGTCGCATATAGGGTTAAGTCGTTAGGTCGCGCGTGTGTTTTAGGTCGTTGGGTTTGTAAAGTCGCTAAGCCGCATGAGTTCTTTAACCAGATAGGTCGTAAGCCATTAGGTCGGCTTTGTAGTTGAGTCGTTAGGTCGGCAAGGTTTGTTGAGTCGTAGGTCGTTGAGCTTGATAGGTCGTGGGGTCTGATGAGTCGTGGACAACTCATGGGATAGGTCGGCGGCGACTTAAGGGATTTTCAGCCTATAAACAGAGGGCTTTGGTTCACTTTTTGGCACCGGATTTTGAAGCGACGAAGTGCTGCCATTTTGAGAGCTCGACTACAACACTTCTTCACTTCTTTTCTCCACTTTAATCTAGTGCTTCCTTCCATCCAAATCGAAGATCAAGATCGAAGATCCAAGAGCTAAAGTTGAAGATCTACATTCTTTAAAGAGGGATTTCATCGTTTGAAGCGGAATCTTGTCGGATCAAGCTAGTTTCTTCGCTGTCCAGATCTGAAATTAGTAGCTTTTGAGGTGTTTAGGTGTTCGGTGAGTGGTAGTTATCTCTCATACGGACCCAAAGGAGTATATTGGATCGGTGGCTTGTTTGTGTGATAAAGATTGTGATTTCATGCATTTTCCTTAAGTCTGCATGTAGATCCATTGTCTATGAAGTTTTGGATACCCATTTTGCTATATGCTAACTTATATAAGTTTATTCATCAAGTTGTAGAGACATTTGCCTATTATTCATGCTTGTTAGATTTGGACACTTTAATTACCAAATTGCCATTTTCTTGTATAATTTCTTATTAGATCTTGTTTGAATGTTTGAATGTTTGGGTTTATGATTGATTTGATTGTTTCAAATTAGCTAGTAGTTGATTTGGACAAGTTGGTTGAAGACGATTCAAAAGCTAAGAGGAAAGGCTCTTGAACGGTGAAAGCTGCTTGTGGCATATAAAGCGGGTGATGAAGCTCATATGGATAGATTCGATGATGATGGACTTTGCTATGATTAGAGGAAGCAAAGCATGATGTTGAGATGATGGACTTTGCTATAATGCGATGGAGCAAAGCATGATGTGAGAGCTTGGTTTAATCCAGACGGGATCATCCCAAGCATGTTGATAACTCGAGGGATGGTTCGAGTTGGTTGATAATGGATTTCTCGAGAGGTAGCTTGGGCTAGTATGAGAATAGTCGTCGAGGAGGATGACTAGGAGGCTTGGATTTCATCGTTGTTGAAGGTTCTAGTAAACTCAAAGCAAGAGTACATGGGGCGCCCAAACGACTACAGGTAGGTGGTCGGGACACCCAAAAGACTACAGGTAGGTGGTCGAGTACTCTGGGCAGAGTAGGTAAGTCCTAGGCACGGGCTGCGACGACGTGCGGAGTTTGTCTAGAACCGGGGTTACCATTAGCCCTTGACGTACGGCTGAAAGAATGTGCCGGTCATTCAATTAACGGTGGTATCGAGGCAATGATAACAGTGATAGCCAGAGTCATGGATGTTTGGTTGTATCATCATTCGGCCTCAAGAGCGGTGTTTTCTGGGTACTTATCTGATCTTGGTTTAGGCCTTGGGGGTTTGTATTTCGGAAAACATCGACCTTGACTCGAGTGATTATTGCTTTACTTTAATTGTCTGCTTTGTTATGCTTGCTTCTCCTTAGTGTGTATCTGGGGGCTATCACTGTAGAAAGAGGTGGAGTGGGATGGTTGGGTTCCTATTCCTTTTTATCCCTTATGCTCTTTTGGTATGTTGGTAGTTAATTTACCGTTCGTAAGACTGTTGTCTGACTCAAGGTTTTATGTTCAACTCTTATTACCTTGGGCTGTTCATCCATGTTGGGATGGGCAGACTAGGTAGCAGGTGACAGGTGCCGTTCTTAGTGATTGACGCCGTTGATGATGAAGACGAGCTGGAGGCTTTTGCATATTGTTATTCTTACTATATGTACTGGATGTTCCGCTGTTTGTTGATACTCTGAGTGATATGTAGTGAGGCTTGATTGTATTGACTGTTCAGATTGATGTAATAAACTACTATGAAGCTTATATGATATGATTCCGTTCTGTGGAGCTTCATTATATATATATATATATATATATATATATATATATTTGTCTATTGTATTTTATCCATGCGCTGTGAGTAATACGATAGAGTTTTCTGTTTTTATCTTACCCTGACTATCGTCCATGGCTGCCTGGCACACTTTACAGCGCACTATCTCCTTATTTAGTGCGGGAGTCATGGGCGGTCGTCACATATGTAGTGGCTAGGGTTAACGTAGGCCCAATGGCCCAGATTTAATATATTTTGATCTAACGGTTGTGGTTGATACTTACGCCTATAAATTCAGGCCTAGGCCTTCCTTCTCTTTTCATATTTTTCTCAAAGGAGTAGCAAACCTTTTCCATTTCGTCTCCCATTTCTTTCTAAATTATATATATATATATATATATATATATATATATTCATACAAATTGGACAAGAATATAAATCTAATAAAAAGGAGAAGAGAAGAAAATCAACTATATGTGTATTTGAGCTAATTTATATATTTATATCTATTTTCTCTCCCAATCCCAAATCTCTTCTCAGATCTGTAATACTAATGTATGTACATATCCTTTTTATACATTTTTTTGGACTATAAAGGATTTGGAGATGAATTTAAGGTTCAGCTTCAGATCTGGAGATTTAAATCACTTTTAAATGGTAAGTGGGAAATTTTATAAATTGTTATAATAGAAAAATTATCCTGTTGGTGTTTATTTGATTATTATGCCTAACTGGATAATTGTATATGAGTTGTAGACAACAGACTGAATCTGAATATAATAAATATTGCCTACATATTCTTGTTTATGAATTGATTTAGAATTTTTTATAACCTAATCTTGAAATTAGTCCCAAAAGTATGAATTCAGAATATTGATTTGAATGAAATTTATTTTAGATCTGAAAATAGGTTGTATAATAATGTTATGAATTTGGATTGTTACCCTAATCTTGTTGGGGTGCAAACTTTTCTATGTTTGGAATTGTTGGACTTGGATCCTTTTAATATTTGTAAATTAGTTTGGTTTCTTTACCTTTTTGAAAAAAATACAGCATTTGATCTAGTAAGGAATAGATGCAAATAAAAAGAGAAAGAGATGTGTAAATTATGAATTCATTGCAGTCTACCCTGTCTATTTTAGTAATAAAAAGAATTGATTATTCCTTGTAATTTCAAACGATGTAGTCTTTTATATTTTAAAGTTAAATCTTTTGTTTTGGACTAATTTATTGAAATATAGCAGATAATATTTTTAGATATTATTCCAACAATTGAACATGGAAAAGAATATTTTAGTGAAAATATATAACTAGAATATATTCGATAAAAGTAGATATTTATACGTAATTTACTGCAATATAATAATTAAATAAAACTTAGCTAATAACTACGCTTGACATAATATTCACATTTAGGACAATTAATTAATGTGAATGGAATTTAAAAGGTAGCAACTCTAATAAATGGGAAATAAATGGTAATAAATATAGGAGTTACAATAATTTGAAATGGTAAATATATAATGAGACTGATAAATAAAGAAATTGAACTAGTAACTATGAAATAATTAAAAAGTTTACTAATTTTAAATTAGTAATCATACATAAATGTCTTAAGTAATGACTTAGGATGGTTAATTGGACTTAGTAGGTTAGTGATGGGAGGTCAGTAGAGTCAATCAATGGAAGACTGGCATTCACTTAAGGCTACCAGCAATCGGATGCACTAACCACTGATGTGAGATATCACTAATTCTAGGACTCATGACTACGTGAGAGTTTGGACTTGCTTTCTTAATTGAAAAGTATTAAATGGTACAAATTTGGAATTAGGAGCGGTGATGGATATCTCCATAGGGGTTTGCTTCTGGTTTGAGGTATTATGTGGCTATAGAGTTAGCCTCTCTCCTAAAAGGAAGTATTAAGTAGCCTAGTGAGATTCCAAATAAACAAAGATGTCCCCAAAAAGGTTTGCTTTAGTGTTGAGGTATTAAGTGGCTATTTTAGGTCTGTCTTCCTACCGAAAGAAGTAGCCTAATGTGATTTCATTTTCATAATTAAGATTACTAATGGATATCTTAAGAAGGGTACGCTTCGGGTTTAAGGCATTAAATGATTGATCTTAGGGTTAGCCTCTCTCTTAAGAAGAAGTATTAAGTAGCCTAGTGAGATTCCAAGTGATGTTAGTTAGATAGTACCAATGAGCAGTCTGCTTGGGGTTAGGTATTAAATGATAAAGGCCTACCTATAAATAGGTGTTATATGATCAAGGGTCCACCTAGTCCTTATTAATGATGAATTAAGTGGCTTGGGTACAGTCTCTTACATTATTAAGGCCGTGATAACGATAGTACCAATAAGGAGTCCGTATGGTGATAGGTATTAAGTGATGAAGACCTGCCTAAAATATAGGCATTAAATGATTAGAAGTCTGGTACTTTTTAAAGGTATTAAGTGTCTTGAGTACTGTCTCTTACATGGCTATGATTTATTGGCGATAGATGCGATAATAGTTGAACATTAAATGTCAAAAGCCTAAAATAGTGGTTAGAGATCTTTGTAGGCAGGACCCACCAACCATTGGCAACGTTGTTAGAAAACCACCTTGGAAATATGTATTAAACGACGGCATCTACCTTGATTGAGGTCTTAAATGGCAGAGTCTGCCTATCTCTCTTTTAAAAGTATTTTGCGATGAGTATAGATGCCCGCTTCATATTTAGAAGTATTAAGTGGCAAAAAAGTTTTGAAGTATTGGATGGTTGATAAGGCTTCATCATTATTTTGTACCTTAGGAAGGAGTAGGTAAGTAATCGTATGTGCAATGCAAGGTTAGAGTTGCTAACGTTGATAAACATAACAATTAAATGGAAACCAATCGGTATTAATTTATGTTATGGACAGTTTATCAGTTTTCCAGTCACCAGAATGTTGTTCTGTCCCTCTCCTCATTACAACCCATATGATAGATTTAGAGGAGCAGATCGTTGGAGCTAGATGTGCTTTTTTGTTGAAGAAGTCTTTTTTTCTCTCATGCTCGATGCTGATGTGATAATCTGCTATCCAAAGAATACCATTGATTCCAAAGTAGTAGTCATAATCACCATTGTTATCCTGTTATTGTTTCCATTATAATTTTAGATTTTTATCATTATCTGATAATGCTTATGCTTATTTGCAGATACCAAATCCAACGATCTATGCTTTGATAGACTTGGTTTTAGATTTTTGTCAAAACTTAGGCCCATTAAGATATGGGTTATTACAGATACTTAGTAGTAGTAATTATTTACAACAATTCACATTGACAAAACAATACCACTTAGGAATTATGGAGCATGATTTTGGTCAAAATTCCAATATTGCCCATATTCAACTTGGCTAGTCTAAAAAAGAAATCCTTGGTTCAATGACAGCATTTATTATTAATCGTTCTACTCTAGCCAGAGTCTTTGACTTTGAGCTAACTATATTTAACCATGGTACTAACATCATATAATTAAGGAGAAGAATTCTCTTCTGAATAGTGTTTCAGTTCCACTACTTCAACTCGGATCCAACTATAGTTGTTCGATGGGCGCCATGACACGATTTAACTATAATCAAAGTGTAGTATACGTGTTGAAGTTTAAGAGTATTCTTAAGTCGAGAGAACTATGTAATATAATCACTTTAAGATTCTTTGTTTGACCTTAACTATATTAACCAACAAAAAATGCTTGAGTGAATCATTCCGTAGTTATCTAATAACTATCAATACATAACATCTTGGTGCCTCAAACAATCATGAGTAATACACTGTCAAACATTTAGAGCATGTTATACACTCTAATCTCAATGGATATATATATATATATATAATCTCAAAACATCTTGACTAGAAGCATTTAAAATAATATATCATTTTTAATGTGATAAATTTCTCATGATTACAACACATTGTGATTGCCATCATATAACATATTATTTAAGGATTTTCTATTTAATAAACTTAAATTAAAAAATTAATTAACATATAAATGAGAGAAAAAACTCTTGAAATAGCAGATAATGGTAGCTATAGAAATTCCTCTCAATAGCCTCCCCTTCCCCCCGCCCAAAGTGCTGCTGGACCCATCTTCCTCCTCCTAATTTGCGCAACCGGACTCAGATGGCTTAGCGCTAGTGATTTCCATAAGAACGACAAAAGTTTCTCGTCAGTAATAGAGAAACATGAATGTTATCCCTAGTTACGTGAGTAATAACCCAAATCCCATGAAGAATTGTTCCATTTCTATTTTTTTCAAATATGGCTTCAGTCGTAATATACGCAACTCTATTCAATTCCGTAATACAACTTTCCTAGACTGTGAGTTTTAACCATGATTACGTGAATATTTATCATCACCGTTTTCCTTCTATATCTTGATATTCCCACCCTCCCTCGCAGTCAACTCATAATGGTTCCGTGCCTATCTCTGAGCATGGACAAACGAATGCCATCCCTAAATTTTCAATGAGACCATGGAATGCGGTTATTAAAGATGATTAAATTCCAATTGCCGCACCCTTAAAAATTTACTCTTCTATGAATTTCAGCTAGAGAAGTGTGCTACGATGACTAGTTCTGCTAAAGAATCAACGAGAAAATATTGGGATAACTCGGTTGTAATTTACGTGGTAAGTTGGCATCGTTATTATCACTACTTTAAAGCTTATATTGAAAGGGTTTGGAAACCAAGTGGAGAATTTCAAATCCACATGAAGGATAATGAGTTCTTTGTAATTAAATTTGAGAACAAAGAGGACTGCGATCGGATAATGGAAAGAGATCCTTAATTTTACGATAGAATATTAATAATGATGAAAAGGTGGGCACTAAGTCTGAACTTGTCAAAGGAATTTTTGCAAACTATTCCAATTTGCATTTCCTATGCCTTAAATTGGATTTTTGGTGAGAAGAGGGGATTAGCAGAATTACTTCTATTATGGGCAATCCAATCAAGATGAACCGACACACAAAAGGCTTAAAATTTATTTTTCAAGAGTTTGGGTTAAGATTAGTAATGATTTTAACCTTCCTAGAGAAGTGACGGTCTTAGGAGATAATAATGATATAATCATGCAACCAGCAGATTATGAGAGAGAGCCAACTATGTGTAGAAATTGTAACTGTTTTGGCCACTCAGACACACATTGTGCAATCGGAAAAAATATGGCAACCCAAGACAAACATACCGCAGGACATTAGTAATAGTAACATGGATATTGATTCTAGCACTAGAATGGAAAACCCTTCAGTAAATGGCGTTGAACACATTAATCAGCAACTAAACATGCACAATGAACCGCATGTCTCTAATGAAAATAGCAAATCAAATTCTGGCATTTCAAACTTATTTAAATATGGCACCGTATCAGAAGTATCCAATAAGTTTACATAGGTACAAGATCATTACATTATTTCTACAATGGATAAGCATAAGCATACACACTTAGTGGACAACACATCATCAGATCTAGCAAGCAATCAAAAACTAATATTTGTTCCGATTTAGTATACATATCAAAACCCGTCTCTTACAAAACTAGTGAACCAATGAAACCATATGACCATTTCAATAATACAAACAATGCTAATGACTCACTAGAACCAGAAAATATCATCAATAATACAAGAGACACAAGCCTAGCAGTAGGAGGTGGACTCAACGTTGATTTCAGTGGAGAAAAGTAGTAAATGGGTTCATCGATATGCATCTTCCATGGCCTTAGACAATCTTTGCACCGACCCTCACATTCAGAATAAAGACAGCTCAGGCCCTTGCACTAGGATGAGGAAACATTGAAGATAGAGAATCGAGGATAGTATCTTCGAATTCAAAGGACAACAAAATAAAGATTTGTTGGTTAACCCTGCATAGTGAAATATTATTTCTCAATTGAAAACAAAATGCAGGAATTTAGAGTTTTTTAGAAAAGTTGCCATAAACAAAAGTGCATCTATACGAAAGCAAAATATTATTTCTCAATTGAAAACAATGAAGTCAATATTATTAAGAATCCTCTTTAAAGTGCATCTCTTTTCTATAAACCAAAGTTTCCATCAAAATTGCTTGAAACCTCTCAACCATGTTCTCTATGTCATGCACAAACTACCCCAAAAGATGTTGCTTCTCCATTTTCCAATTGTGCTTGCTTGTAATTCACCATCCAGGTACACTTCAACTTGGTGCTGAATCATGGGTTGTCGAGTCATAAATACTTGTTCAATTTTTGCTATCTCTTTTGCAATTCTCTACTTTGTTATCTTATGATGTTTTCCAAGTGCTTGTATCCATTTCTTAATCGTTCCTTAGTTTAGCATGACTGCTCAAGTCTGTTTGGACACCATGGAAATAATTAGATAATAAAATATAGAAATATAAATATGAAAAATAAAGAACACAAAGAAATAATCAGCTTTGGTCACTAATCCATTTGTGCCTACTGCTGATCCCAAGATTACTACTTGAACTGAATATTCGACTACTTACAACACTTATAAACTTGCAATCCCTACTAACTTGAATATACAAATTATATGCATTGGAACCTAACTTGATTTTATCCTCAAGTCGACAATTCAAGAAATACAAACCCTGTAGCTTACTTCTATAAAAAAAATCTAGAGTTCAAGGTTTAAAAAACTATAAAAAATAATCCTCTAATGACTCATATGATTTTCAATGCAATTTTATAATTCTAGAGGACTCAAAGAAAAATTCTCTTTTCTTTGATAACTCAA
The DNA here is from genome assembly GCA_030765085.1 of Allium cepa. Taxonomy (NCBI): domain Eukaryota; kingdom Viridiplantae; phylum Streptophyta; class Magnoliopsida; order Asparagales; family Amaryllidaceae; genus Allium; species Allium cepa. Next base: position 287,807,476 of record CM060940.1, read on the forward strand.
ATCCACTTTTCTTTCTTCTATTCGAAATCAAATTGCTGCTCCTAAGTAATAATCCTCCTTTCAAATTAATTTTCCTCTACCATATAAATGATAAAGATGTCGCTCCTCTGGTATAGGAGAAGTAAGGCAACGACAAATTGAATGTCACGCTCATTTGGGATGAAAATTGCCATGCCCGAGATGCTTGTAATAGAGATGTAACTTCACGTTGCTTTTCTTAATGTTTGGAAACGATTGCAAAATTCACTATTGATTCTCTTGGAGATAATATATGACTACTTACTATTGCTATTTGAAACACAAGAATTCCCACTGCTTGAGATGCATGGTTGATATTTGATGGTGCTATTGTTGTGTCACCATCAGAAAGAACTACGACTCTCATTGAAGAATCATGTGTCCATGGTTTTACTATATACGAATCTAGATTGCAATCATCCCCTTCTCGAGTGTGATGCCAACGGGAGATGATTTAGTGTCGATGATGTTCGTTTGAGGGTGTACGATATATTGTCAAGTTGTGGTTTCCCTTGATCTAGGATGGGTGAAAAAAAGTTACCCTTCGCCATCGATCTACGGTTTGCATGCCTTGTTTGAAGTTTGTATCCTTAGAAATTTTAATTAATTAATTAAAATAATAATAAGGATGAAAATATATATTGAGAGGTAAATATATAAGTTTTCATAAATGTTGGACTTAGGCCACGAAACCTACTTCATTGGGTCAGAATAGCGTCTATAGTCAAACAAATATATATAACTTGTTAAATTTGATAAGTGAATCGAAAATGATGGAAAATACGATCAATGTCATTTTTCATAAATATGGATTTCAGGCCTTGATTACAAATTCCAAGGTTTCAACTATAAAATGGACCCAGCCTTCATTATTTCTCCTCCCAAATCCAAGCCACCGCTTGTGCATACACCTTCATCCCCCTCAAAAACTACTTGACTTAAACAAAAATCCTAATTTCTTTTAGAATTCTAAATAAAAATAAAATAAAGATAGAAAATGGAAATCAACAATTACAACAGCAAGAGAGAAGAGTGGATGGTTCAAATCAAGCTAGGAAAAAGGAAGCTTTTAAAAGGTGAGTGAATTAATTATTATGATGTGTTGATTCATGAGTAATCAAATTTATTTATGTTTCTACCTGATTTAATAATATACTCTTTTAATTAGTAGTAGATGTTCTAGTCCAAAGTTATTTAAATGGATTAATTTTAGTTATGCATAGATATGATGGGAAAACCCAAAATTAATATATTGTAATTGTAGAAAATGGGAAAGGCAGACTAGGTTAATCCAATCTAAATTATATGAATTTAAATCCTTACTTGATAAAGCTTAGTTTGATTTGAGAAAATTTATTTGGATTAGATGAATGAAAGAAACTGAATGCTCCTTTATCTCACCATGCATTGATCAATAAACTATAAATATATGTAGATTTATGGTTTGAAAACACATACGTAGTTCAGAAGTCTTGTTTTGAGTGGCCAACAGCCAAAAATCAATCGTTTATTTTTCTTGGCATTGAAGAAATTAGATAGCGTTAATTAAATATTCTCTAGCAGTTTAACAATGGTCAGTATTAGCTTGAACCCTATAAATACGACACTAACTCAAACCCTAATTCACAAAAATTAGGACTAAACGTCTAAACTCTGTCAAAATCCAAGCTCTTCCTCAACTTAAAAATTCTTTAAAATAAATAAAATATAAAATTAGATATATTAAGAAGGTCAAATCGAGTGAAGAACTAACGACTTGAGGGGGAGAGATTTCCAAAGGTGATTCAAAGGGAGAAGCTTGGATCTGAGATGAGTGCGTATATTGTTAATAAGACGATTTACATACAGTTAATTTTAGTACACCCTATTTGATCTTGATTGTCAGGAATCAAATTGGAAATATTATATGATTAAATTGTATATTCCTTTTTTCTAATTTAGATATGTTAACATAAATGCGAGAATTGACATACCTTTTCATGTTAATGGTTACTCTAGGTTAAACCGTTTTTATTGTAAATCAGCAAATTGAATTTGAATAGGAAGTTTTGATAATTGCAAATTTCGGTTCACCGTAATTACTGTAAAATGAAATTATAAGTTACCATAATGAAAATTTTGGAACAAACATCATTAATTAATATTAACCAATGATGACCGGTCGACTGCTCTTGCTAAAGCGGTCGACAGCAAGCGGTAGACCGCTCTAGCATATAGCAGTTGATCGACTGGCATTTTTAGACGACAATATGAATCTTAGCCTTAGGCCTCCGTTATAAGTAAAATAGTTAAGTGATATATTATATATATGTATATATTTGGATATTAGCATCGGTGTGGAAGCTAGTTCTCTATGAGGCGACACTAGGATGTTGCGGGACTGGATAAGTGCTATTTATCCAGCAGGGATTGATATTCGATTGGTGGGCGATTGCAAATTTCACTCATACGAGGTTCACAGGTGGATGCTCCAGATCGATGATGATGCTTAATGAAGTTTGTGGCCTAGCATTAATGGGAGTTTCTTGTTATTCACGGATGATTCGACGTGATGCTATGTTGTTGTTGGATCATGGCATAATGCAATAAAAGGCATTACATTACCATTGAGAAGTGGACATGGGCGTAGACGATGAGACACATCAACGCGTTGGCATTGCGAGCTCCCACTCAATGCGTATCATAGGTACGTGTAGTCGTAATTGTGGAAAACTTAGTCCTATGGTAGGAATTGCAAGGAAACATATGTTGGAATAATTATGTGTAGTCATAATGTGGGAATTGGTAGGGTAATCTTATATGGAATTATTCTAGTAGTTATTAGCCGATTATTAATTGTGTAGAGTTTTGATTAGTTGTTCGACCCTAAATACGAGCATGCACAAGTAGTTAGCATAAGTGTGTATTGAGCTAAACCCCTTAAGTAAAAAATTCATGGACGCATGTAGAGCACACTAGGTCAAATAGGGTATTATTAAAGTCAACTGTATATGATCACCAAATATTAATAATATACTCGTTCACCAGGCTTTTGGCTGACCTACTCCTTTCCTTCTTTTTTCCCCACCATAGAAGGACAAGGTAGCCGATAATAGGTCTGAGATCAATACGTGGAGTGATGAGCTTAGCTTTGGAGTTGCTATATAATTTCCATTTCTCTCTATATATTTAATTATAGTATTCAGTACATAGTATTTATCAGACCATGTTTTATGTGCTTGTATTGTAGATTGGAATGCGTACTATTTTCTAAGACTGTGTTTTGAGATATTTTATGAGATGGTTATTTTCTATGTTTATATTTTGTTGCCTTCCACAGTGAAATCTGAAAGTGTAGAATCTCTTAGATAATATTTATATATCTGTAATCTTTGTAATCTTTTAAAACCCCAATAGCTCATACTTATTGGCACTCACGCGAGTTTGAAAGTCACCCTAGGCTTTGGATTAGTATGTTATGATGTGCGGGTTGTCAAAGTTGGTATCAGAGCTTAGGGTTGAAATTCCTTAAGGATTAGGGGTGTATCGAGAGAACGTACTTGAAATTTTCTTTTGAAATGAAAAGTTTTTCAAATGTTTTTCCAAAAATGTTTTCAAAATGAGTTTCCAAAGTATGTATATATATATACATGGAAAAATGTTTTTAAAATTTTTTTCCAAATTTTTTATATAAGTAACGTGCGAATAACTCTTCCTCTTATTCTTGCCAATATAATGTGTGGAAAAGTTGCTAATGAATTCCTAAATCACTGATAAAAGATGAGCAACCCCGCTGGATCAGGCTCAAGTGATGCGGCTTAGATTCTGGGTGTGAACATCCCTATTTGGTTTCGTTGGTATCTTCAAGCAAGAGTACAAGCCAAGCTTAACCCTAATAGAGGACCCACAGAGCGAGCGCCAGGTGCAGTTCCTGCTCTCCCACCTGCCATGAATTTTGCTAAGTTATGTAAGGACTTTGTAAGCATAAAAGGGAAGGCATATATAGGAAATCGAGTCATATATAGATTCGAAGACATAGATTCATACTTATGAGAGTTTTTTGGACTGTTAGGTCTTGCTAATAATGTGAGGAGATAGCTTGCTACTTGGCATTTGTTGGAAGAGACCTTGAATTGGTGGGATGTAGTAGAGATAGAGGCTGATAGGGGGATAGATTATTTGTGTGGAGTTTAGGAGACATTTCGAGATGAATTTTCTTTCTAGAACAAAGGAGGGAGTATAATTGGAGAAGTTTATTCATTTACGGCGGGGGGAGATGTTAGTGAATGAGTATGTGAAATAATTTAATGAGTTGGCTAGGTTTGGGATAGAGCCAATTAATACCCTTCAAAAGAAACTTTGAAGTTTGCTAAAGGGATGAATCAGCCTAAGTTTGCTAAAGGGATGAATCAGCCTATCTAAGATTTGCTCTTATTATCTTCCCGTGGGTGCGAATGATGAGGGTTTGGTGGAGTTGGCCTTGCCAAGTACCATCTCCAAGGAGGAAGTGAAGGAATAACCTAAGAAGTTTGAAGGAAAGGCGCCATAATAGAATCAACACAGAGCAGAGAGGGACCCAAGGGAAAGATTAAGAAGCAGGATATTCATTGTAGCAGATGTGATTAGAAGGGGCAGTTTGCTAAAGAGTGTAATGCAGAAAGTTCAAAGACTAAGTGTTACAATTGTAATCAATTCATGCACATGACGCGGGAGTGTCAACACCTCCCAAGACCTCTACCTAGGTGTTTCCAGCTTATGCACTAGATGCATTTTCCAGCTCGATTGTGCCTTTAGTAGTGGAAAAAGAGAAGAAAGTCATGATTGAAGGTGTGTTAACCCTATGGTTTATCCATTCAGACCATATTTGATACTAGGGCATCACACTCTTTTATTTCCAGTAAATTTGTATATGAGTTACACTTAGGAACCAACATAGTTATAGGTCTGTGGCTGTATCAAACCCTGTTGGAGGATCGACATATTTGTCTATGATATGTAGGGGCTTGAAATTGTTCATCTTGGGGGTCAAGTTCGATTGTGATGCTTTTGTCTTAGGATTTCCCAGGTTTGGGTTGATTTTAGGCATGGATTGGATAACATCGTATGGGTTGATTCTAGAATGTGATAGGAATGAGTTAGGTTAGTTACTTATAGTGGGAGAAATCTAGAGGTTTATAGTAATCCCAGAGGTTCAGTTACGTTGAGTTTCCTATATTCATTAGTCCTATCACATGATGAGTTAGATCAGTGCCTGTAGTTAGAGATTACCAAGATTTCTTTTTCGAGGTTACCGATATTAGACTGTAGAGCGAGATCGAGTTATGAATTTATCTTGTGGAGAACGCCATACCCGTGCCCTACCCTTGAGGCATATAGCTCCAAAGGAGTGACATGAAGTGAACAAGAGAGTGAATGAGCTATTGGAGAAGGGCTTTATTAGGAGGAGTACTTCGGAGTAGGGAGCACTATTTATCATTACCAGCAAGGAAAATGGTTCTCTAAGGCTTTGCATTGATTATAGAGAGCTGAATAAGTTGATAAAGAAGAATCATTGCCCACTGTCCTGTATGGACGATCTCTTTGACCCAGTTGGACCGAAGGTGTTCTCTAAGATTAATTTGGCTACTGGATTCCACTAGTTATTTGTAGCTAAGGATAGTATTCAAAAATTGCTTTTCGTACACCAGACGAACTATATGAGTGGTTAGTCATGTCCTTAGGACTTACTAATGCACCCACCAACTTTGTTGATCTAATGGGCAGAGTTTTCAGAGGGTTACTTAATAAGTTTGTGGTGGTATTTTTGGATGTCATTTTAGTCAATTTGAAAAACGAGGAGGATTTAAGGTTGCATTTGGAAGAAGTGCCGAATACACACCGTGAGCATAAGTTGAAGGTGAAGTTTTCTAAGTGTCACTTTTGGCACGAGTAGGTACGCTTTTTGGGACACTCTATCTCAGAAAGTGGGCTGGCAATCGATCCTAGTAATGTAGCTATAGTACAAAATTGGCATGTGCCAAAGAATTCCACGGAGGTAAGGAACTTCCTGGGTTCGGCAGGCTATTGCAGGAAGTTCATTAGGGACTTAGTTAAAATCTCTACCCCTTTAACCCGCCTTACCAAGAAGAATTTGGTTTTCTCATGGGACGCAGTGTAAGGATGCTTTTATTAAGCTAGAGGAGGCATTGAATAGTGAACCTATCCTAGTGTTAGCCGATGGAACAAAGGCATTCATAGTATATACAAACGCTTGTGGTTCAATGCGGTGTTGATGGAGGAAGAGGCCACAGTGAGCTATGCTAGTCGACAGTTAAAGGTCCATAAGAGAAACTATCCTACCTATGATTTTGTGTTGGCAGCCATTGTTTTTTCACTCAAGTTATACAAGTAGGAGAGTGGTCTGAGCTGTATGCAGATCATAAGTCCCTGAAGTACTTTTCTCCTACAAGGGCTTGAATTTAAGGCAGTAGAGGTGGATGGAATTTTCAGAATCATATGACTTTGATATTTCATATACTATGGGCAAGGGCATTATTATTGCCAATTCCTTAAGTAAGCGTCATGCAGTGTTGAGTCCTTTATTCTTAGAGTGGAAGCATTTAGAGTTCATTTCTACGTTCGATTTTCGGCCATTATCATATATCACTCTGGGATTACTAGCCACTTTAGATGTGTAGCTTACACTTATGGACGGTATTGGGTCAAGTCAGAAGCAAGATAAGAGGCTAGTAGATATTTTTGAGAAGCTTGGTAGAGGAGAGCAGTTGAGTCAGTCGAGGCATTATACCATTGACTTAAAGGAGTCGTTATGGAGAAATGGTAGATTGTGTGTTCCTCTCATTATGGATTTGATTGACATGGTACTAGCTATGTCTCATCTCTCTAGGATGACCATTCATCCAGAAAGGGACAATGTACCATGACATGAAGAGGGTCTTTAACTATCCTAGTAAGAAGAAGCATGTCGTAGAGTATGTAGCCCAATGTATGACATGCTAGAGGGTAAAAGCTAGCATAAGAAGTTGGGTGGATTGTTGAAGCCATTGGTTACTCCACAGTGGAAGTGGGTTAGTATTTCTATTGACTTAACAAATGGACTACCTAAGAGTAGGAGAGGGAATGAGAGTATTTGGGTCATGTAACATCCTCCACTTGGAGGCCCAAAACTAACGGCTACGGATGCTGCAGTCATCCATAGTTATTAATCCTTAGCGACCAAATATGGTAATATTAGATTCATCGATATAACAGAAACATATGGATATGAAGGAAAAAAAATCAACAAACAACTTTGTCATTCCATTTCAAAGCATTTCAAATTCGTTACATAATCCCATAATCGTTAACCACGTTAAGAGAAAATATAATTATTACAACATATGCCAAGAGCGACATATGAAGGTGCCCCCTTTGGACGATCAGAGTATATAACTAGGAAATTAACAACTTTGCATTTACAATAAAATACAGCGGAATCAAAATAGAAAAGAACTCCAAATAGCTATCATGCCTCCTATACGTCTCCGGAAGCTTATTCGTCTAAAGTGGCACCTGAAAACCTCAACTTCCAAACTATTGAAAATCAATATAGCACCTTAGAGTTTAATGGGAAAACATAAACTTCGAGTCAGACATAAAGCCTAGTACGAGTAATAATTCACCATCTCAAACCATTTAGAAATATAGTGGGACCACGCCGCTTAACGGAACAGGTTTTCGTCTCACTAGTATCTTATTCAAAACTTTATAAAACCATACACTGTGCTCCTACATCCATAATGGTTAAAACATAGCAATTCAAAATATTATGATGATATTCAAATAAGTAAATCAATTCTATATTACTCATCCCCATTCATCTTCGACTATTTGTCTCAGTTATAGTTTCTAGGGTCACTATTAACCTAATAGTTTTCATGGGCTGACTAATGACCTGTATATTGTTTATGGACTCCCTACCAATTTCATAGTTTTCGTGGGATCACTAAGAACCTATTGGTCCCTGCCAATAACTCTCATATTCATGGGTTCTTCCTAAACCTACTGGTATGTCCAATAACTTCCCTCTTATTCTAGTTTTCATGGATTTAATAAAAACCTATTGACATTTGTCAATAAATTAATCCAGATATACTTTTCATAGGTTCACTACAAACCTATTGGCCCCTGCCAATACTCTTTCTATTCATAGTTTTCATGGGTTTACTATGAACCTATTAGCCCCTGCCAATAACTTATTCTAGCACAGTTTTCATGGGGTTACTATGTCTATCTGATAACTTCTTCAACTAGTATTTAGGCATCCTATATTCTGGTCTACCTGAACTCCTGTATGCAATTATACTCATTTAGGAGTTGACTCGATTTATATTCACTACTGGGCCAACCTAGGTGGTTATTCGACCCCTTTTCCTCCAAATTACAATTATAGTTCCATATTAAAGTGAATATGCAAACTAGAAGAAGCAAACATATCAACATAATAATCACCAACATCTGTGGTTCAGTATCCTTGAAATCTTTTTCCTATAAAACATGGTTAATCCCTTTAACCTATCATTTTATTAAGTAAAAAATTCTTAAAAGCTCTAATTTCAAACTATTTAAAAGCTTTTTTATACTATCATGGGTTTTACCTTTAAAAACTGAGATTGGGTTCTTTGTTTAGAATACTAAGACTTTTGAAGCATTTAATATTTACTTTCGAAACCATTGGAAAATTTCCTTTTGAAAGCATTCAAATCTTCTTTTCAAAACACTAGGCATTACCTTTCGAAACACTTTAAAGCCTTTCTTTCGAAACCTTTCGATTATGTTAAAGTATAACCATTCAATTATAGAAGCGTATCTTCGAAACAATTTGAAAGTACCTCTTTTGAAACCATATCTTATTGGGTCTAGGTGAATTCAAGAAAAAGTACCCCTTTTGAAACCATTAAAAAGAGCTTTCGGTACTATCCTTTCGAAAGCCTAAACCATTTAAGTAAACATTCGAAGGATAGCTTCGAAACCCCCTTTCGAAGCCCTTGCCTTCGAAACGCTTGAATCCTTTCGAAAGCTTTAGAAGTGGCATAGTACAGGTTTAAAATAAAAGCTACCTTACGAATTGGTTGATAACTTCAATCCATTCGAAAGGCATAGGAATAGCAGTAGGGTTTCGACTTGGTTGAAACTAATCTTTTTGGCAGCATTGATTTTAAAAACCGACTCATTCGAAAGCTATAATTTAAACAAGAAGTTGCAACCTCTTTCGAAAGCAATTTAAATAGACCCCTTCTAAAGCATATGTTTCGAATCCTTTGAAAGCATTTAGTAAAACAGACAAGCACACTTTTTTATAAAATAAAACAAAGGTTTCGATCCCATCGAAAGCTAAGTTTTGACACCCTGTCTTCTGCCCTTCTCCAATCCACTACGTATCAACGTTGTGATACCTTATGTATTGGTTTTGGCTTAGTTGCTTTCGACCTGGTAGGTTTCGACTTGGTTGAAGGTGGAAGCATATGGTAAAGACAGATTTATGGTCATTTAAAGTGAATACTTTATAGCTAGCCTACCTATTTGTAAACATTTAATTGGTTGCCATAAACTTTTCAATTTCTTTACCGAAATAACTACCGCATAATTTTAGATCTAAACAAATTAATTTTCAAAATTAAGCCCTTCCATTATGCAAAACAATCAAATAAATTAAACCCTTATTGTAAAATAATTTAATTTCCATAGTAAATTACGTAGGAAAAATCATCAAAAATTACTGAAATTCACTTTTAATAAGTTATCTGACATATAAAAATTTCATACCCTAATTCTTCATACAATAATCAAAATTATTTTCTAAACCCAATTATTCATATTTTACTTTCAAAATTCATATAAAATTTCCATAGCTTCGAAAATTATAAAAATTAAAACCCATCTCCAAAATCATGTTTTACGTATCACATAAAGAGTTATCGAACAATCTGGTTTGAATCAAATATGTTATAAAATTCAAGCATATCATCATCAAAAATCATCATAATGGATTTAATCTTAAACCCAAAAATCAAATACATAAAACAAAATAGAGATGGTTTAGATTATTATTCAACTTGATTAGGGTTAGAACTTTGAGATTTGATTGAGATTAATCTTCCTTGCTTTAATTCCTTTACTTTAGATTGATTTTCTCTTCTTTTCTCCTAAGTAATGGCCGACTGCACTTTTGATTTACGTTTTTTTTATGTTTTATAAAATGAACGTGAATGGGAATAAAACGAGAATATAAGGCAATAGTGTGGAAATTTCCTAATAAGCCCTTGCGTTAATTGTTTCCTTGTTAATTAACAATTAAAACCATTTATATGCCTATTTATATCATTAAGTACAACCACTAATTTATTTTCAAATCTCAATCCCCGTATCACTCTAATATTTATATTATTCTATTTAATTTATCTAATTAAATCTCCTAAATAATGTTATTAAAAATTAGGAGTGTTAGAGGGTCCCCTTCTTAAATTATTTCGTCCTCGAAATTCAGTAAGGACTAAATACTTAACATAGCAATCATCTGTAACACATCCTATCAACCATACTAGCCTAATTGACTAGCCACTATCTATATAAAGCTAATATAGACATACCCTCAAAGAAAATCAGGATAAGTATTTCTGATCCTATCTTTTGTCTCTTAAGTCCAGTCCTTCTCATTGTCGCTCCACTGAACTTTCATCAACTTGACTATCTTATTATTCAATCTTTTCTCATCTCTCGCTACAACCCGATCTAGTTGTCTAACAAAAGTCAAATTAGGCTCTACTATCAAATATTCCAACCCCTATCAGAGGAATAATAGTCTCTGGATCATGCACATACTTGCGCAGATGAGAAACATGAAATACATTATGGATACCTGCCATACTGCTCGGCAACTCTACTCTACACGCAAGCTATCCAATCCTCTCTATAACTTGGAACATACCAACATATCTCGGTGTCAATTTCCCTGACTTTCCAAATCGTACCACACCATTCATCGGTGAACTTTAATGACAACCTTATCTCCAACTGAGAATTCTAGGTCTTTACGCCTCTTATCTACGTAATTCTTCTATCTAGACTGAGCTTCCTTCATCCTTTCTCGAGTCAACACAATCTTCTCTGTCGCCTCTCTAATCAGGTCTGTACCTAAGACTATTCATTCTTCAGTCTCAAACTAATATGCTGGCAATTTGCTTGGCCTTCCATACAAATCTTCAAAAGGCACCATTCCTATGTTAGTCTGATAACTATTATTATAGGAAAACTCCACTAAACGTAGGTAATCTTCCCAAGATCCACCAAAATCCAACAAACATGCTCTTATTAAATCCTCGAGTATCTTATTGACTCTCTCTGCCTGCCTATCCATCTGAGGGTGATATGTAGTACTCATCTTAAGCTTGGTACCTAATACATCATGTAGACTCTTCTAGAATTCTCTAGTAAACAAAGCATCTCTGTCACTGACTATACTACTAGGAATCCTATGTAATCTAATTATGTTCTTCATGAAAACTTAGCTAAAACAGGGGCCGTCCTGGTTGACTTAACTCGAATGAAGTATGCAATTTCGGTCAACCTATCCATTATAACCCATATAATTACATTTCCTTTATTTGACCTTGGCAATCCGGCTATCAAAACCATGGATATTGAATCCCATTTCCAAACTGGAATCTCTAAAGGCTGAAGCAACCCACTCGGCTTCTGATGTTCGACCTTCACTTGTTGAAAGTTTGCACACTGCTTAATCCACCAGCCAATATCCCTCTTCATACCTTCCTAATAGAAGCACCTCTTTATATCTTAATACATCTTGGTCCCTCCAAGATGAATCGTAAATTTGTACCGAAGACATTCTCCCAGAATTTCTTTATCAAGTCCTTAACATTCGGAACACCCAACCATCCCTTCTTTCTCAACCATCCTCTCTAGTCAAGACTATAATCCTTCAAATCGTCGATCTCAGTTCCAACCTCAAGCCTTTTAATCTTCTTGGGTTAAAATGGATCCTTCTTCTACGTAGAAGCAATCCTCTCGATCAACACCGGTCAAACTTCCAAACAGGACAACATAGCGATGCTTTGACTGGAACTAGTAGTTGATCTTAACTGCACTCTACAAGTAATCAAAGCTTCTAAATATTTCCATTTTTCTAACATAGCTAACCCCACATTCTGATGTCTTCTACTAAGAGCATCCGCTACTTTATTTCCTTTTCCAGAAGTATACTCTATACTAAAATCAAAAGCAGCTAAAAACTCCAACCACCTCTATTGTGTCATATTCAACTACTTCTGAGAGAATAAGTACCTTAAAAACTTATAATCTGTGTATAGCTCAAATCTCTACCCTAAGAGATAATTTCTCAAAATCTTCAATGAAAAGATCACCGTAGCCAACTCCAAATCATGAGTAGGTCTCACTTCATGCGGTCTAAGCTGTAGTGAAGCGTAGGCAATAACTTTACCCTTCTATATCAACACAACTCCTAATCCAGTGTCACATGCATCAGTATACACCACTAACCCTTGGTTTCCGTCTGGAACTACTAACATATGTGAGTTAGTTAACAAATGCTTTAACTTAAGGAATGCTTCCTCACATTTGTCGGACCAGACAAACTTCACCTCCTTCTTGATTAACATAGTTAAAGGTGCTGCTATCCCCGAGAAATCCTTGATGAATCTCAAGTAATAGCCAGCCAATCCAAGAAAACTTCTAATCTCAGTCACCATCTCTGGTCTCTTCCAATTATTAACAGCTTCGATCATATCTGGATCAACTGACAAACTTTGATACCATGTGACTAAGAAACTTAACCTTTTTCTTCCAAAAATGACACTTAGAAAACTTTGCATTTAGCTGATGCTGCCCAAGCACTACTCTAAGATGATCCTCGTGCTCTCTTTCATCTTTATGGTACATTAAAATGTCATCTATAAATACCAAAACAAACCCATCCAAGTACTCTCGGAAAACTCGGTTCATCATATCCATGAAGAAAGCAGTGCATTTGTTAACTTAAATGACATTACAAACCACTTATATGAACCATACCTTGTCCGTAACGCTGTCAATGGAATGATGTCCTCTGCCACTCTTAACTGATGGAAACCTGTCGCCATATTCAACTAGGAAAACACTCTAGCTCCACACAACTAATCAAATAGATCATTAACTCTTGGCAGAGGATAATTATTTTTAGTCGTCCTCTCGTTCAACTTACGATAGTCGATACACATCCTCAACGACCCATTTGTTTTCTTCTCGAACACCACGGCCACTCCTTAAGGCGAAGTGCTTGGTCTAATAAAGTTCTGTCCTTCCAGATCCACTAGTTGTACCTTCAATTACTTTATCTCAGTCGGTGTCATCCTGCAAGGCCGTCTGCTAATAGATTCAGCTCTTGGCACAAAATCTATCCAAAACTCAATAGCTCGTTTCGGTGGTAGTCATGTAACTGGCTCAAAGACATCTGCAAACTATCATGGTATTCGAACCTGACTTAACTCTGCTCCCACTTCCATAGCACTTAACAAAGCACAACTACTCCGATCAGAATTCTCTACAGAGAATATGATTCGGTTATGACTATTAGAGTGTCTTAGTGATATCTCCCTATCCTGGCAAAATATCCTAACCTCATACTTACCCAACCAATCCATGCCTAAAATATTTCGAAATCTACAAAATTGAAAACATACAGATTGCATGCAAACTTATGATCTAACAAGTCTAGTTCTAACTGGTCACATCTCATCCCTAGAGTTGTATATCCTCCCATTAGATTCACAACCCTTAAGGAAGTAACAAGGTGTGTAGGTTCTAAGCATAACCTATCAACCAAACTCTGAGATATAAATGAATGTGATGCATCGGTATCAAGATATCTTAACTGATATACTCTAAATCAAAAGCGTACCTTCCATCATAGTCTTCCCCTTTTCAGCAGTAATTACCCTAGTTGATGATGGTCCAACAGTAAAAACCTTTCCTTTGTCCACCCTGACTGCTTCTAGACATTGATTCTTATAATTCCCAACTTGGTCATAGTCAAAACAATTCCCATTCTTCTTTTCTGTAGCCTTCTTCCACTTGCCCGACCAACACTCATAGGCATAATGACCTTTCTTGTCACACTTGAAGCAAACTAAAGCAGCCTTTACCTTCTTGGCAGCCTCTCCCTTCTACGCTCCCTACTTATTAAAGAACTTTCTCTTTTTTCTTTGGGAACCCTAGGTTTCAACCGGCTTTTCTCTCGCACAAATAGCAAGCATCTCCTCATGTCGGATTTCCATCTCCCCAACTACATTACAAGGATCACGGATATGTGTCAGGGTCACCCTAGCAATCTCAGGCCTCAATCCCCGAATGAACCTCTCATTCCTTCTGATGACGGTGTCTATGGTAACATACCCATATCGAGAAAACTCATCAAACTTTGTAGCATACTTAATTACCGACATCTACCTTGGCACCAAATCCATAAACTTTCTCAGAAATGCTGACTTGGAAACTTCAGACAAAAACCTCTATTCAAATCTTGTTCAAAAACTTCCTAAGTCAACTCTTCCTCCGGAGCTTCGATAGTAACACTATTCCACCAATGAAGTGGTGACCCCTACAACTGTCTAGAGGCCAACCTTCTCTTTTGCTCATCATCCAAACCCAGATCAGCAAAGATATGCTCACAATGCCATAGCCAATTCTCTACTTCTATGGCATCCTCCGTTCCCATAAACGCTTTCCCACCAAGACTGGTGTATTCTCTACTCAACTTAGCATAGTTATTTCCAACTGAAGCCATAGGATTAGATCCTCCAACATTTTCAGCAACACCAGCAGCTCCTGCTTGCATTAGATTGATGACGAACGGATACATAGCCCCCGTATCCACTGGTCGATTTCTCGCACCTACATTGGCATCTGCATTTTGGTTAAGATTAGCCAATCGACCAAGGTTCCTCCCGGTGGGTCGAACATTTCCGTTAATTGTGGTGTTCCTCCATCGAGATTTCCTCATTCGTTTCCTACCTCCATATCTTCTTTCTCGTAAATCTACATAGGAGCATTAGTAAGATACAGAAGAATAATATAAGACAGAAGGGAATATGTACTTATATATATATATATATACACATATCAAGTACATGTAAGTTACTATAGTGTTATCCCAAACCTCGATCTTATTTTCTGATTCATTGGTTTATGTTTTGAAAAATCTTTTAGGTTTAAATTTATTTTAAGTTTTCAAAAACCAATGTTTTGATACCAACTTTTAACATCCCCCACTTGGTGGCCCAAAACTAATGGCTATGGATGCTGCGGTCATCCATAGTTATTAATTCTCGACGACCAAATTCGGCAATGTTAGATACATTGATATAATAGAAACACGTCGATATGAAAAAAATTAAAATCAACAAACAACTTTTTCATTCCATTTCAAATCATTTAAAATTCAATACATAATCCCATAATCATAAACCACGTTCAGAGAAAATATAACTATTACAACATAAGCCAAGAGTGACATATGAAAATGCCCCCTGGACGATCAGAGTATGTAACCAGGCAGTTAACAACTTTGCCATTACAACAAAACACAGTGGAATCAAAATAGGAAAGAACTCTAAATAGCTAACATACCCCCTGCATGTCTCCGGAATCTTATTCGTCTAAAGAGGTACTTGAAAACCTCAACTCTCAAACTATTCAAAATCAGCACCCGAGAGTATAAGGGAAAAAAAACTTCGAGGCAGACATAAAGCCTAGTATGAATAATAATTTACCATCTCAAACCATTTAGATATCTAGTGAGACCACGCCACTTAGCGGAATGGGTTTTTCCCTAACTAGTATCTTATTCAAAACTTTGCAAAACCATATACTATGCTCCTGCAACCACAATGATTAAAACATAGCAATTAAAAATATTATGATGGTATGCAAATAAGTAAATCAATTTTGGATTACCCATCCCCATTCATCTATGACTATCTGTCTCAGTCATAGTTTCTAGGGTCACTATTAACCTAATAGTTTTCATAGGTTGACTAGTAACTTGTATATTGTTTATGGACCCCTGTTCGATTTCATAGTTTTCATGGGATCAATAAGAACCTATTGGTCATTTCCAATAACTCTCTTATTCGTGGGTTCTCCCTAAACCTATTGGTATCTCCAATAAGTTCCATTTTATTTAGTTTTCATGGGTTAATAAAAAAAACCTATTGACATATGTCAATAACTTAATTCGGATATAGTTTGCATGGGTTCACTACAAACCTATTAGCCCCTGCCAATACTCTTTCTAATTATTATTTTCATGGGTTTACTATAAACCTATTAGCTCCTGCTAATAACTTGTTCTAGCATAGTTTTCATGGTACTATGATCTTGTTTATCTAACAACTTCTTTAACTAGTATTTAGGTATCCTATATTCTGGTCTACCTGACCATCTGGATGCAATTCTACTTATTCAGGAGTTAACACAATTTATATTCACTGCTGGGTCAACCTAGATGGTTATTTTTTCCTTTTCCCCAAATTACAGTTATGGGTCCATATTAAAGTGAATATGTAAACTAGAAGAAGCAAACATATCAACATAATAATCACCAAAATCTATGGTTTAATATCCTTGAAAGCATTTTCATATAAAACATGGTTAATCTCTTTAACCTATTATTTTATCAAGGAAAAACTTCTTCAAAACCTCCAATTTAAATGTATGTAAAAGCCCTTATAATGTCATGAGTTTTACCTTTAAAAATTGAGATTGGTTTCTTTGTTTTGAAAACTAAGGATTTCGAAGCCTTTAACCTTTACTTTCAAAACCATTGGAAAAATTCCTTTCGAAAGAATTCAAATCTTCTTTTCCAAACACTAGGCACCTGCCTTTCGAAACACTTTAGAACCTTTCTTTCTAAACCTTTTGAATGTATTAAAGTATAACCATTAAATTATAGAAGCGTACCTTCGAAACCATTTAAAAGTACCTCTTTCGAAAAAATATTTTATTGCGTCTAAGTGAATTAAAGTGAAAGTACACCTTTCGAAACCATTAAAAAGAGTTTGGGGAAAAACAGAAGGCTTCGGCACCATCCTTTCGAAAGCTCAAACCATTTAAGTAAACATTTGAAGGATAGCTTCGAAACCCCCTTTCGAAGCCATGCCGTCGAAACTCTTGAATCCTTTCGAAAGCTTTAGGAAGTGGCATAATACAGGTTTAAAATAAAAGCTATCTTTCGAATTGGTTGATTTCTTCAATCCATTCGAAAGGCATAGGAACGGCAAAAGGTTTTCGACTTGGTCAAAACTACCATTTTTGATAACATTGATTGTAAAAACTAAGTGACTCATTCAGAAGCTACAATATTAACAAGAAGTGGCAACCTCTTTCAAAAGCAATTTAAAAAGACCCCTTCGAAAGCTTATCTTTTGCCTCCTACGAAAGCATTTAGAAAAACAGGTAAACACATTTCTTTAGAAAAGAAAAACAAAGGTTTCGACCCCATCGAAAGCTAAATTTCGACATCTTGCCTTCCGCCCTTCTCCAATCCACCATTTACCAACATTGTGATACCTTGTGTATTGGTTTCGTCTTAGTTGCTTTCGACCTGGTAGGTTTCGACTTGGTTGAAGGCGGAAGCATAGGGTCAAAAGGTGGCTTCTAAAAGAGTCGGAACATACTATTCTGGTTAAAGACAAATTTAATGCCATTTAAAGTGAATACTTTATAACTAACATGCCTACTTGTAAACATTTTGTTGGTTGCTATAAACTTTTCAAATTCTTTACCCAAATAACTGCCGCATAATTTTAGATCTAAACAAATTAATTTTCACAATTAAGCGCTTCCATTAAGCAAAACAATTAGCAACTAAATCCTTCTTCTAAAATAATTTAATTTCCATAGTAAATTACTTAGGAAAATTCTCCAAAAATTACAGAAATTCACTTTCAATAAGTTTTCTAACATATAAAAAATTTAGACCTAAATTCTTCATACAATAACTGAAGTTAATTTCCAAACCCAATTATTCATATTTTCCTTTGAAAATTCATAATAAATTTTCCATAGCTGGGAAAATCATAAAAATTAAAACCCTTTACCAAAATCATGTTTTACATATCATATAAATTCCTCATGGCATTCAAAATTAAATTTAAACGGTTTTACCCTTAAAACCGTGTATACAAAATTATCAAACAATCTTGTTTGAATCAAATATATTATAAAATTCAAGAATATCATCAACAAAAATCATCATAATGGATTTAACCTTAAGCCCAAAATTTAAATGAACATAAAACAATGTATAGATGGTTCAGATTATTATTCACCTTGATTAGGATAAGGACTTTGAGATTTGATTGAGATTAATCTTCCTTGCTTTATTTCCTTAGCTTTAGATTAATTTTCTCTTCTTTTCTCCAAAGTATTAGCCGACTCCTCTTTTGATTTATGTTTGTTTATGTTTTGTAAAATGAACGTGAATGGGAATGAAATGAGAATATAAGGTAATGGTGTGGCAATTTCCTGATAAGCCCTTGCGTTAATTGTTTCTTTGTTAATTAACAATTAAAACCATTTATAAGCCCATATATATCATTAATCATGACCTCCTTATCACTCTAATATTAAGATTATTTTGTTTAATTTATCTAATTAAATATCCTGAATATTGTTATTAAAAATTAGGGTTATTACAGGTCATAGTCGATCGATTGACCAAATGTGCTCATTATATTTCAATTAGGAATATATGAGGACTGTAGCACCTTTGGCGGTACTATACATGAAAGAGATCATTAGGCTACATAAAGGTCCTTCTAGAATCATTAGCGACCGAGATCCGCTTTTCACCGGTGAGTTTTGGAGTAGTCTATAAGAGGCTTTGGGGACCGAGTTGAGCTTGAGTACCACTTATCACCCACAGACAGACTGATTGAATAATATTGTGAATTGGGTGATGGAAGACTTACTTCGGATGTATATGTTGGATTTTGGAGGTTCTCGGGAGGTCCAGTTGCCACTAGTGGAGTTCACCAATAATAACGACTATCAGGCGAGAATGGGACTGGCACCATTTGAGGCGTTATATGGGAGACCTGTAGATCACCATCATTTGGGATACTATGGATACGATTATTCGTGGACAGGATATGGTGAGGGAGACATCGTAAAAGTTAGACTTGATCCATAGGAGGATGAAGACTGCTCAGGATAGGCAGAAGTCTTATGTTGATAAGAGATTCACGGAGTTAGAGCTCGTAGTAGGCGACATGGTTTTTATGAAGGTCTCACAGCAAAAGCATGTTGTGAGGTTTGGTGGTTCAGAAAAGCTAACTCCATGGCTTTTAAGGCCTTTTTCGATTACTGATAGGGTTTGGAAGTTAGCTTATAGAGTGAAGCTTCCTAAGAAGCTAATGTGAGTACACGAAATTTTCCATCTCTCACGCTTACGAAAGTGCTTTCATAAAATAGCCATCGTAGTCGATCCAAGTTAGCTAGAGGAGGTTAGAGTAGAGAGGGAGTCATGTTTTCCATGTACCCACTTGTATTCTTAAGCATGGTACAAAGAGACTCCACAACAAGGTAATCAAGCTTGTTAAGGTTCAGTGGGAAGATGATCTAGCGGAGAGTACACGAGAGCCTGAGGAGAAGGTCTTAGCTGCCTACCCATAACCCTTTTTTGGTACGTTTCCAATTTAGATAAATAATTGCAGGTCACATTTGTTTTTAAGTTCTAGCTTGGTATACCCCATAGGTAGAGACAATTGGATGGTAGGAATGGTTGTGAATGTGTCATTAAGACATGTTTTGGATGATGGCTGCTAGTGGGTGTATTTATTGAATTGGTCTTTCACACTTAGGCAAATATATGTTGAAGTTACTATACACACTTACACCATCATATATTCTATTTTGTTTAGTTATAAGTTATGCTTGTTACTCATGGATTGAGTGGTTGTGCATTCATATAGAATTGCAAGTACATGTACTTAGGATGGTACATACATTTTGGATACATGGCATAAGCACTTACATTTATGGAGGTTGACTAGATTAGGAGATCGCATACTCTTTGTATTAGTATAGGTTCATATGCATTCCACACTCGCCTATACATACTGGGTGGCTAATGACCCAGATTTAAACATATTTTTTTCTTAGCAGCAAAGAAATTAGATAGCGTTCAGGATTTAATCAATATTCTTCGATAATCGATCAACGATCAGTATTATCTTGAACCCCTATAAATACAACATTAAATCAAACCCTAATTCACAAAAATTAGGACTAAACATCCAAACTATGTTAAAATTCAATCTCTTCCCCAATTTACAAATTCTTTAAAATAAAATAAAAAAATAAAAGTGAAGAGATTAAAAAGGTCAAATCAAGCGAAGAAATAATGAATGGGAGGAGGGAGGAGATTTCTAGATGTGATTCGAAGGAAAGAGCTAAGATTTGCGGTGAGTGGGTATATTATCAATAAGATGATTTACATACAGTTAATTTTAGTATACCTTATTCAATCTAGGTTGTTAGAATCAAATTAGAAACACTATATTGTTAAAATGGACATTCCCCTTTTATAATCTATATCTGATAACATAAATCGATAAAACCAAGTATTGACGTAAGCTATGATATTAGTAGTAAACCTAGGTTAAACAGTTTTTATTGTAAATATGTGAATTGAATTTGAACAGGATGTTTTGATAATTGCAAATTTTAGGTTTACTGTAATTATTGTAAGTGAAATTGTAAGTTACTATAATTGAAATTTGGAAACAAATGTCTTTAGTTAGTAATTAACGAATAAAACAACGTAATCCCTAATTAAATAACAATGACCGATCGAATGCTCTTACTGGAGCGGTCGACAACATGAGCTCAACCACTCTTGAATATAACGGTCGACCGGTTGGCGTTTTCAGAGCGCAATATGAACCTCGGCTTGAGGCTCGAGTTATATATAAACAAACTAGCTAGCAGAGAGAGTGTGTGTACGTGTGTGTGTGGATATTAGCGTAGGTAAGGTAACAAATTCCTTATGAGGTGGCATTAGGATGTTGTAGGACTGGATGAATGCTATTTATCAAGCAGGGGTCAATATTCGAATAGGGAAAGGACGTCGTAAATTGCACTTATAGGAAGTTATACGGTGGATGTGCAACACTAGTGATGACGCCTGATAAAATGTGTGGCCTGACACTAATGGGAGTTCCTTGGCATTCATGGATGACGCGACGTGATGTTGTGTTTTTGTTGGGCCTCGATGCGGTGCAATAAGAGGCATTACGTTACGATTAGGAGGTGGACATAGATACAGATGATGGGACACTTTGGTGACATGGCATTATGGGTTCCCACTCGATGCGTAAGTGGGGTACATGTAGTTGTAGTTGGGGGAAAATTAGTCCCTTGGTTGTAATTGCAAAGAAACCTATGTTGGAATAGTTACTTGCATTCGTAATGTGGAAAGGGCAGGGTAATCCTATGTGGAATAGTTCTACTAGCTATTAGTCAATCATTAGTTGTCTAGAGGTTCGATTAGTTGTTCAACCCTAAAGATAAGCTTGCACAAATAGTTAGTATATGTGTATATTGAGCTGAACTATTTAAATGTAATTCACAGACACTTGTAGAGCACCTTAGGTCACATAGAGTATTATTAAAGTCAATTGCATGTGATCATCATATGTTAAAAATGTACTCATTCACCAGACTTTTGTCTAACCCACACCTTTCCATCCTTTTTCCCCTACCATAAAAGGACAGGGCAACACGTGATTGACCTAAGATCTGTACATGGAGAGACAAGCTTAGCTTTGAAGTTGCTATATATTTTCCATTTCTGTCCATGTATTTACTTATCATATTCGGTATTTAGTATTTATTGGACCATGTTTTATGTACTTTATTATTGTGGATTTGACTGTGTACTATTTTTCGAGATTGGATATTAGGATACTTTCTGAGATGGTTATTTTCTGTATTTATATTTTGTTACCTTTCGCTATGAGATCTGAAAGTGTACAATATCTTAGATCATATCGATACATATTTAGTCTCTGTAATGTTTTTTTAAAAAAACCCACCAGCTTGTACTTCTTGGCATCGACGCAAGTCTGAAAGTCATCCTAGGCTTTGGATCGATGTGATAAGAGGTGTGGGTTGTCAATAAATCCCAACCCCAGAGTTTAACACTTGAATTTGACCTAATTCAGACATCTGAATCCATTTTCGAACGTCTGAATATTCGGTCAGGCGTTTGAAAAGAGGATTTATATGTCAAAATGCGACGACAAGGAAATTTTGAACATTTGAAATTGAAAATATTTAATCGATTTTAAATATTTGGAAGAAGTTAGTTCAACCTGAATTTCAAATATCACCATCTATTTGGCAATTAATTATTAAATTAAATTATTAAAAGTTGGGTAAAATATTGAATCTTCAATTTTAAGCTTGTTAAAAATAATTTGAAGTTTTGTAAAATCTATATTGGTAATATTGGAGATAATAGAACTTTTAAAATTGAATTTGAAAATGATTTGTTCAGTTTTGAAATTATGTCATTTAAATCGATATTTAAAAATAGTCTTCGAAGGCACAGTCTCGGATCTCGACGAAACCAGTTCCATTGGAACCCTAATATTATATTATTATTGGATTCGAATTTCCATAGCATTCGAAGTTGCCGTGTGATCGTACGATAAGTAAACGCGCGGGATTTATATCGAAAATTTAATATAATAAGCTGGTCCAAAAAGCTATCTTCTCCATACGAACGAATTTGGACTTTAAACCTTTTCCAGTGCGTTCGGAATAGGGATTTAACATTATAAACGCCTAATGGCACCCTCGATTGGAGATCGAAATTGTGAGTAGCGGATATCGAGACGATTTAAATTTGAATTTAAATTTAAATACAAACAATATAATTATTATGCAAGCCTTTGCAACACATATAGAAATTTTATCCACATGTTCTTTACTTTCTGTTTATTTTCACACGCGTTAGAAAAATAAAATAAAATAAAATAAAATAGAAAGATAGAACAACGCAGAGCAAAAAGGAGAACGAAGACTTACTTCATCTTCAACATAAATCGAAATCCTCACAGTTATTAAAAAAATGGCCGTGTTTTCCTCTTAGATTCGAAATCAAAAAAAAAGAAATCAATTACGCCCTCTTCCAATCGTTCAAGCGAAAAAATCAAACAAAAAAAGGTTGTTCGAAACCTTTTCGAATGATTGTTCGAAACAAAATCAAGGCACTTCAAATTCATTCAAACAGAAATCCATGGCCGTCGCTTAGATCGAAAAAAAAGTAAAACGAGATCGTAATCAAGATCTAGTTTCGATTTCGTTTGAAATCAGGAGGCGATTGAGTTGCCTTCACGCAAGGTAGTGTCGCGATGGTTGGAGATGGCTCGAAGGTATTGGGCGATAGTGAGTGGGATGGGAGCGTGCTCGTCGTGGGAAGTGGGTCGTGTTTGAGTCTCAAAGAAGATGGTGGCGCACGCGGGAGTAGTATGGCCGCGAGCTTGCCACGGGATTTCAAGTGCAGGAGATGGAGTGACGTAGTCGCTTGGTGGTCCGATCGATATGGCATGGGGTCGCGTACGCAGAGGATGGCGATCGAAGTCGACGTTGGTCTAGCTCGATGCTACAGGCGGTGGTGGCAGGCGAAGGGACTCGAGTGGGTTTTGGGTTTTCTTTTGGAAGATAGGTATTTTCTATTTATTTTATTTAAATTTATATATAAATAAGGTTTTAAATTTAAAAAAAAACTTTATTTCAGTAAGTATAGAATAATTGTTTTTAACTTAATGAATATACATGCATGTAGAAAAAGGTACACATTAAATATATATATATATATATATATATATATATAAGATTTTGGAAATTTTGAAATATTTGGAAGTTTATAAAAATAGATTTTTGGAAATCCATAATTTATTTTCAAAGTGGAAAACATAAAATAAATATACATATTTTAATTTACTAAAAATAATCTATTAAAGGAAATATTCGTTTAAGTTAAACTATCAGTTTAAAATTTAATTATTTGTTCAAATTAAATTATTAGTTAAAATTAAAATTAAAATAAATTTATTAAATGATAATTGATTTTCCAATTATTCAAAATATTAATCAATTGTATAATGTTTACACATGGTCGAAATTGTGAAGAAAATCAAGCCGAAATGGGAATGGATTGCAAACAATAACATTAAAGGTGAGATCTTCTTACTCAATCGAATTGCTTTGTTTAATTTAAATAGTTAAATTTAAATTATTGGATATGCTTGGATGAATTTGATAATTTATCTGTTGGGTGATATTATATATATAGTGGAGTCTCTGTGTGTGTGTTTTGGAGTGATTGATTTCCCGCACTATATAGCGGATGAGACCCTATGCCCCTCGCATAATAGCGGTTGACCCTTTATACCGCAATATCCCACCTTGAAGAGGGATTGGTATTTTAAATTCTTGTGCTAACATCTGTGGATGCAAGAAAACAGATTGGAGGGATCCAACTGAATTCCTCAAATTGTTTGAATTCATTTCATATGCGGTGGTGTGATGTATTAATAATATGTGGTTGATTATATTGGTGATTGAAATTTATTGAAGGCTATGGTTTGGCCGAATATATTCTGGTATTTTAAAATACCAGAAATATATAAGTATATTTTTGGAAATTAAAGTAGAAAATTTTAAGTAAATTAATTTGAGGGAATTGGATAAAAAAATTTAAAAATAAATAAAAGGAATTTGAAAAGGGTAAGGGTTGATTTTTGAAATCCTATTGAATAAATTCCAAGTATGGGGAAAAGATTTTAATAAATGAAATTAAATGGATTTTGAAAACTTTAGTAGTATTGTTTAAAAGTTGAAGAATTTATTTAAAACTCGGATTTTAAATGGTTTGTGAGAAATGAAGGAAGAGTTTTGAAATCAAGTGTGAAATTGGTATTTTCGATTTAAATGGAAATTGATTTGAAAATAAATTTTTGGAAGTCAATATGGAAATTGATTTAGTGTTTGAAAATAAACTTTTGGAAATCAATGTGGAAATTGATTTGGTGTTTGAAAATAAATTTTTGGAAATCAATTTGGAAATTGATTTGGTGTTTAAAAATAAATTTTTGGAAATCCATTTGGAAATTGATTTAGTGTTTGAAAGTAAATTTTGGAAATCGATTTGAAAATTGTATATCAGTTGAAAAATTTCACGGTGAGAATTTATAAAGGAATGGGTAATTTGTTTTAAAAATAAATATTGATTTATTTTTAAAAATGTGGAAAGAAAATTTACGAATTTGGGACGTAAATTGAGATAAATCGTGAAGGATTTATTAATTGATTTAAATGGATAATTTTGGAATGGAAAGTGTATTTTCCTTGGAAAGCAGAGTATGCTTTCAAATTAGCTTTTAATATAAATTAAAAGTTCTAAAGTTGGTTTTTTAAACAATGTTTTGGAGAAATTATTTTCTTAAATTATTCTAAAAAATTTAACGTAAATATTCACCAAGTTAATTGTAGAAGTGATATTTTTAAAGATATAACTAGTATTTGATTTAGAAGATGGTTATTTAAATAATTATACTCTATTTAATAGTTTTATTTTAAAAATTAGTTTGGGGCTTAAGTTTTACATGAGATATTAGTATAAAATTCATAACCAATATTTTAAATAAATGTTTTAAAATTGTTTTTATTTTAAGTGTTTCCAATTATATATTTTTGGATAAGTGATTTAAATTATTTTAAATTATTCGAACTTGGCAAATTTTTAGTAGAAATAAACAATATTTGAGAATTAATTCCGCAAGAGGAAAGTGATTTGAAAATTGTTTTCAAAGGGTTAAAGGGTGAAAATATATCTTGCAAAGATATTTTGAAATAAATAATTTGGGAAAATTATTTAAATCTGATGGTTGTTGTGAATGTTGTTTGATAGTTAAATAACAGACTATCAACATTAGCGTTTAAGATGGCATTTGAATTTCGCTGCGACCGGTGGTCAGATTCCAAATAGTTATCCGAAAACCACATCGAATCTTAATGATAGATCTTCTATTCAAAAGATCGAAAATGGAGATTTGTTGTGACTTAACTTTGCTGTGAATGTATCCACTTGTTTTTTAAAAATTATGCGCTCATATTCAGTTGAGCTGGGAGAGGACATTAAGTCATAAAACCCATTCCAAATAATGATACGACGAAATGGGATTGCATTTGAAGATGGTTTTTGAAGGCCGGGTATTTTCGAAAACAATAGGATTACCTGTTGAATGTCTCTGCACGAGTTGCTCCAGTATAGAGATTTATATCACCCTATGTGATGGGGAGTCCGGACATGATTAGGGAATATCCGGATTTGCGAGGACTTCTTTCCTTAATTGGAAGAAGTGCCTTCGGTTCCATTCAGACCCAGGATGGACTTTTATGGATGTATGTCCGACATTACACTTTGAGATATAAAGCTAGTTTCTATCAAATACATTTCTGTTTGGTGGCGGAGAATTTATTCGCTTAGCTTAACACCCTTCTCAGAGACGTACAAACTCAGAGGTTATGTAGTTGATTGTTACTAGTGATATATTCCCAATTTGGTAATGTGGCATGCTGAGTGTTGATCATTGGTTGATCGATGCATGGCTTTTGAGAAAGCTAGCTTTGTGGACAAGACTTTGTCGAACCTCACACTCCGGAAATGGTTGAAATAAGAAAAGACGCAGCAAGGTTATGGGGGTCGCACCTCTTAGGGTATGTGCCTTTCCTGTTGGATAAAAAGTGGTATCTGGTATGGAGCCCAGATATTTAACTTGTGAGGATAAAAAAGTGGTATTCTGATATGGAGCCCAGATTATTTACTTATGTGGTTGTTGATTGTTGAGGCGCCTCGGTAAAGGTCGGTCCACACTGGGAATGAAATACTCGTGACAGTTAGTTACCTAGTTACAGAGGTAACCCGGCCTTGTGTTGGCAGAGATCCGGTTAGGTTCTCAGGGCGTCTCTCCAGAGGCGTACCCTTTCGGAAAGGAAGTTACTTAGCCTTGGCTATTTGTTGGAAGTCCAATCACCCAATACGTGCCTTTTACGATTTCAGTTGCATAACCTGCCATTCATAAATGTTAGCTATAGTAGCCATAATATAATGGTACGTACGCTGGCTAAGATTAATATTATACTTTCGAAATGCTTTCCACACTATGCACTAATAATATCAAAAGGATTTTTGCTTATCAAGCATGTTTGACTGCTTTAAGGAGAAATCTCCCCCAATTGTGCGATTGCATTGTGTGTGCCGGGAGGTCTTATGGTAGTTTCATTTTCCAAAAAGCATAATGGTTTTCTTTTTATTTATTTTTATGCAAATAACTGTTTTTAAGATCCCACACCAGTTTCATGACTGACCTGGAGTTTATTGTTCCCTTTCTAAACTCTAAGTGCCCATAATTTCCCATACGGACAGCCTAGAGTCAGGTTATCGGGCATTCTGGAGCGAAGTCAGGAAAGTATGCAGTGGAGATCAGGAAACAAGCTGGATGGCGAGACGTATCACTTATATTATGTAGTATCCGCTGCGTATGGTTGTTGCAAAATTCAATTTCCATGTAGATAAGTCATCATGACTGCTCAGTGTCATGTTTTGTTGTGTTGTATATGACTCTGATGATGTAATGTATGAACTGATACAGTTCTTTTATTTAAAGATTATTCATTTATCTATTACATATTTTTCCGCTGCGAATGTGAGATTCTAATATTGTTTCTATCTTTTCTTCTACCTTCTTCTTCTTTAACCCTAACGGTTCGGTTTTCCGACATTCGATTGTTCGACATTTGATACACTGGACGTATTGATGTCGATTTTCGAAAGTCGAAAAATTTGGTCGTTACAATGTGGTATCAGAGCAATTGGTTAAGCGAGAACCTCGGCTCTGGTGGGAATTACTCATTAGAGATATAGTCAGTAGTACTCTAGAATGAGTTTGAGTGTATTAGTAGATATGAGCGTGTATTTTTTAGCGGATATAAAAATTGTTTTTATATTGTGTTGAATTATCGGTTGAGTGTTTATAGATTCTGGTCGGTGCAGTCTGGCCAACTGTATCGATAGGGATTTCTAAACTCTTGAACAAGATAAACCGATACGGTATTGTTTTAAAATTAGGTAAATGAAATAATTTAGCCTAAATTATTTTTGTATATAAAAGAAATATTTTTTCATAAATCATAGTGTGTGTGTCTATATATATATATATATATATATATATATATATATATATATATGGTTGCTTGGTTGTTAGGAAGTGATAATATTAAATTATTATCATTTAAGTGTGAAATTGAATAAGAAGTTGATATCATAACCAAATGCAAAGAAATAAATTCAGATAACAAAATGGAATTTGAAATGTGAATTATAAATGTGATTGAAATAAGACGCCAGAGTAATTTTTGATAGGGATTAAAAGGATTTGGAATTGAAATTTCAAAAGATTAAATTCCTTTTGAGTTTGGAAATGATTTTCAAAGGTTTTGGAAAAGTAATGCTGAAATTATTTGGGAAATATTTTTGAATTGGATTTGGAGTCTGGTGGGATTTGGAATTTGATAATAGTTGGAAAATGTTTTTGAAGGGATAAAATCACTAAACTCTTTTCGGTCATTGGAAAATAATTTCGATGATGATCACGGCATCATCGGTGTTCATTTTCGAGTTTCCAAGAGAGGAATTTCTACCAAATTATTTTAAAATTGAAGTTGTTTGCGAAATTGAGTTTGATTTTAAAATAGTTTGAATTTACATATAATTGATTTCAAAAATGGTTTTGAAATACTTAAGTGATTATATAGACTCTGGAATCTTATTAAAAATGGTTATGGAACAATAAATAAGTTTGGAAACATAGAAAAATTTGAATTGAAACTGAATTTAACTTGGATTAATTTGAATAAAAGTAAATTTGAGAAGTAAGTCTAGTAGACTAAATGGATTGGAGAAAAATTTATTAAGATGGAAAATAAATTTGTGAACGAATAAATGAATTTACAATTGCAAGTAAATGAAATTGAAACTGAACGTTGAAATTCATTTTGAACTTGTAAGTAAATGGAATTCAAGCTAAACATTGGAATTGATTTTAAATTGAGTTAAATAAAGTGAAATGGAAAATTTGTCAAGTTGGATCAAATGAAGCAAAGTATTGAAATAAAATTAATAAGTGAAACTAATTGAAGGAATGACAAATTAAATATGGTTTGAAATGAATTGAATTCAATATCTATAAATGAAATGTAAATTGAATTTAGAATGGAATTAATTTTTTTTTTTTGAGTTGAATAAAAATAGGTAGAAAAGCTTAAGTGGTGAAGTGAAATTAAATATAAGGAGTATACAGAATATTTGCATTGAACTTAAGTAATAAACGACAAAATTCTTAAGTAAAATTTGGAATTGGAAAATATTTTAAGTAAATATTTGAATGAGGATTTTATAAACACAAGTGTGAATAAAAGAGAATTGATATTGCTAATAATCTATTGGAATAAATAAATAGGATGTATGTATATTATTTTATTCGCATAGCGATTCGATGCAGAATTCGAGCATAGAATTTCGAGATAGTTATAGCTATCCGAGTTAGGATTTTTCATTCGATTTTCGACGGCGAACCCTGGATATGAATTTTTGGTTGATTCTAGAAATTCTCTATTATAATTTACGGCTATGCAAGGAGAATGACGATTTCTGATAAAGAAACCAATCTGAGTTCGCACTAGGAAGTCAGATGGACGATACTAGTTCGGAAGTGAAATTGTGTGATCGAATGAGCGATTGGATTTGATATTGCATACGGATGGTATATGTGTATCATACGGGATTGAATGAAATAACTATTGAAACTTTGTAAAGAAATGTGCAAAATGATTTTGAATGTTGTAATTGGATATTATTATTAAGTAGGATATACATATGTTATAAAGAAAAAGGAAATTGGATTTTTGATATCATAAGATAAATTTAATTGCTCGACAAAAAGGTACGTATTTAAATTTCTATATGAAATTTGATGATTTTCTAGTCTAGCCACCTGGCATTTTGTTTTCTTTTTGAATCTGGGGGGTCCGTAGTGGCATTTTGTAGTTGTACCGAGCTAGCCGCGCAAAGGAGACGCTAGCGAAATTTTTTGAAAATTTAGAGAGTTAATTTTTTTTGAGAAATTTGGATAATTTAAAATTTGAATTTGAATTGTTGAGAAAATAATATTGTTTGGAACTTATGGTTGAGTTTGGAAAGTTAGTAAGAATGATAGTATCTTTAATAAAAATTGTTTTGGAAAGCTGAAACTATTTGGTTTTGGGAAAATGATAAACGGGTTAAGGATCATTCTTCTTAACTAGTAATTTCGAGGACGAAATTCTTTTATGGGGGGAAGAATGTGACGACGGAAATTTTGAACATTTGAAATTGAAAATATTTAATTGATTTTAAATATTTGGAAGTTTGTTCAACTTGAATTTCAAATGTCACCATCTATTTGGCAATCAAATTATTAAATTAAATTATTGAAAATTGGGAAAAATATTGAATCTTCAGTTTTAAGATTGTTAAAAATAATTTGAAGTTTTGTAAAATTTATATTGATAATATTGGAGATAATAGAACTTTAAAAATTGGATTTGAAAATGATTTGTATAGTTTTGAATTTGTATTGTTTAAATCGATATTTAAAAATAGCCTTCTGAGGCACAGTCTCGGATCTCGACGAAACCAGTTCCATTGGATCTGTAATATTGTATTATTATCAGATTCCAATTTCCGTAGCATTCGAAATTGTCGTGTGATCGTACGATAAGTAAACGCGCTTGATTTATATCGAAAATTTAATATAACAAGAAGGTCCAAAAAGCTATCTTCTCCATACGATCGAATTTGGATTCGAAACCTTTTCCAGTGCGTTCAGAATAGGGGTTTGAAATTATAAACGTCTAGTAACACGTCTCGATTGGGGATCGAGATTGTGAGTTACGGATATCGAGACGATTTAAATTTGAATTTAAATTTAAATACAAACAATATAATTACTATGCAAGCCTTTGCAACATGTATAGAAATTTTATCCACATGTTCTTTTCTTTCGGTTCATTTTCGCACGCGTTAAAAAAATAAAATAAAATAAAATAAAGTAGAAAGATAAAACGACGCAAAGCAAAAAGGAGAAGGAAGACTTTCTTCATCTTCAACATAAATCGAAATCCTCACAGTTATTAAAAAAATGTCCGCGTTTTCTTCTTAGATTCGAATCGAAAAAAAAGAAATCAATGGCGCCCTCTTCCAATCGTTCATGAGAAAAATCAAACAAAAAAAGGCTGTTCGAAATCTTTTCGAACGATCGTTCGAAATAAAAGCAAGGCGGTTCAAACTCATTCAAACAGAAATCCATGGCCGTCACTCAGATCGAAAAAAAGTAAAACGAGATCGAAATCAAGATCTATTTTCGATTTCGTTTGAAATCAGGAGGCGGTCGAGTCGCCTTCACGTAAAGCAGTGTCGCGATGGTTGGAGATGGCTCGAAGGTATTGGGCGACGGTGAGGTGGGATGGGAGCGTGCTCGTCGTGGGAAGTGAGTCATGTTTGAGTCTCGAAGAAGATGGTGGCACGCGCGCGCGAGTAGTTATGGCCGTGGGCTTGCTACGGGATTTCAAGTCCAGGCCATGGAGCGACATAGTCGCTTGGCGGTTCGATTGATCTGACATAGGGCCACGTATGCAGAGGATGGTGATCGAAGTCGACTTTGGTCTAGCTCGATGCTGCAAGTGGTGGTGGCAAGCAAGAAGGCTTGAATGGGTTTGGGTTTTCTTTTGGCAGATAGGTGTTGTCTATTTATTTTATTTAAATATATATGTAGATAAGGTTTTAAATTTTAAAAAAACTTTATTTCATTAAGTATAGAATAATTTTGTTTTTGACTTAATAAATATACATGCATGTAGAAAAAGTACACAGTAAATATATATATATATATATATATATATATATATATAAGATTTTGGGAATTTTGAAATATTTAGAATTTTATAAAAATAGATTTTTGGAAATCCATAATTTATTTTCAAAGTGGAAAATATAAAATAAATATACATATTTTAATTTACCAAAAATAATCTATTAAAGGAAATATTAATTTAAGTTAAACTATCAGTTTAAAATTTAATTATTTGTTTAAATTAAATTATTAGTTAAAATTAAAATTAAAATAAATTTATTAAACGATAATTGATTTTCCAATTTTTCAAAATATTATTCAACTGTATAATGTTTATACAAGGTCGAAATTGTAAAGAAAATCAAGCTGGAATGGGAATGGATTGCGAACGATAAAATAAAAGGTGAGATTTTCTCACTCGGTCGAATTGCTTTGTTTAATTTAAATAGTTAAATTTAAATTATGGATGTGCTTGGATGAATTTGATAATTTATCTATTGGGTGATATTATATATGTATATTAGTGTGTGTGTGTGTGTGTGTGTGTGTGTGTGTGTGTGTGTATATTTGAGTGATTGACATCCTGCATTATATAGCGGATGCGACCCTATGTGCCTTGTATAATAGCGGTTGACCCTTTATACCGTGATATCCCACCTTGAAGCGGGATTGGTATTTTAAATTATTGTGCTAACATTTGTGGATGTAGGGAAGCAGGTTGGAGGGATCCAACTAGATTCCTTAAATTGTTTGAATTTATTTCATATGCAGTGGTATGATTTATTAATAATCTGTGGTTGATTATATTGGTGATGGAAATTTACTGAAGGCTATGCTTTGGCCGAATATATTTTGGTATTTTAAAATACCAGAAATATGTAATTTAATTTTTGGAAATTAAAGTAGAAAATTTTAAGTAAATTAATTTAAGAGAATTGGATAAAAAAAATTTAAAAAAAAAGAGAAAAGGAATTTGAAAAGGGTAAGGGTTTATTTTTGAAATCCTACTGAACAAATTCCAAGTATGGGGAAAAGTTTTAATAAACGAAAATAAATGGATTTTGAAAACTTAAGTAGTATTGTTTAAAAGTTGAAGAATTTATTTAAAACTAGGATTTTAAATGGTTTGTGAGAAATAAAGGAAGAATTTTGAAATCAAGTATGAAATTTTTATTTCCGATTTAAATGGAAATTGATTTGAAAATAAATTTTTGGAAATCAATGTGGAAATTGATTTGGTGTTTCACAAATCAATGTGGAAATTGATTTGGTGTTTGAAAATAAATTTTTGGAAATCAATTTGGAAATTGATTTGGTGTTTGTAAATAAATTTTTGGAAATCCATTTGGAAATTTATTTATTGTTTGAAAGTAAATTTTGAAAATCGATTTGAAAATTGTATATCAGTGGATATTTGGAAAATTTAAATTCACGGTGAGAATTTATAAAGGAATGGGTAATTTGTTTTAAAAATAAATATTGATTTATTTTTAAAAGCGTGGAAAGAAAATTTATGAATTTGGGACGTAAATTGAGATAAATCGTGAAGGATTTATTAATTGATTTAAATGGACTATTTTGGAATAGAAAGTGTATTTTCCCTGGAAAGCCGAGTATGTTTTCAAAGTAGCTTCTAAATATAAATTAAAAGTTCTAAAGTTGGTTTTTAAAAGAATGTTTTGGAGAAATTATTTTCTTAAATTTTTTTTAAAATTTTAAAGTAAATATTTACCAAGTTAATTATAGAAGTGATATTTTTAAAGATTTAACTAGTATTTGATTTAGAAAATGGTTATTTAAATAATTATACTCTATTTAATAGTTTTAAAAAAAAATTAGTTTGAGGCTTAAGTTTTACATGAGATATTAGTATAAAATTCACAAACAGCATTTTAAATAAATGTTTTAAATTAGTTTTTATTTTAAGTGTTTCCAAGTATATATTTTTGGATAAGTGATTTAAATTATTTTAAAGTATACCGACTCGGCAAATTTTCAGTAGAAATAAACAATATTTGAGAAATTATTCCGTGAGAGGAAAGTGATTTGAAAATTATTTTCAAAGGGTTGAAGGGTGAAAGTATATCTTGCGAAGATATTTTGAAATAAATAATTTGGGGAAATTATTTAAATCTGATGGTTGTTGTGAATGTTGTTTGATAGTTAAATAACCAACTATCAACATTAGCCTTTAAGACGGCATTTGAATTTCGATGCGACCGGGGGTCGGATTCCAAATAGTTATTCGAAAACCACATCGAATCTTAATGATGGATCTTTTGTTTAAAAGATCGGAAACGGAAATTTTTTGTGACTTAACTTTGCTGTGAATGTATCCACGTGTTTTTTTAAAAATTAAGTGCTCATTATTCGGTTGAGTTGGGAGAGGACATTAAGTCATAAAACCCATTCCGAATAATGATACGACGAAATAGGATTGCATTTGAAGACAGTGGTAGAAGATTGGGTATTTTCGAAAACGAAAGGATTACTTGTCGAATGTCTCTGCACCGAGTTGCTTCGGTATAGAGATATATATCACCCTATGTGATAGGGAGTCCGGACGTGATTACGGAATATCCAGATTTGCAAGGACTTCTTTCCTTTATTGGAAGAAGTGCCTTCGGTTCCATTCAGACCCAGGATGAACTTGTGTGGATGTATATCTGACATTACACTTTGAGATACAAAGCTAGTTTCTATCAAATACATTTCTGTTTGGTGGCAGAGAATTTATTCACTTAGCTTAACACCATTCTTTGAGATGTACGAGCTCAGAGGTTAGGTAGTTGATTATTACTAGTGATATATTCCCAATTTGCTAATGTGGCATGCTAAGTGTTGATCATTGGTTGATCGAAGCATGGCTATTGCGAAAATAGCTTTGTGGACGAGACTTCATCGAACCTCACACCTCGGAAATGGTTGAAACAGGAAAAGATGCAGCAAGGTTGTGGGAGTCGCGCCCCTCAGGGTATGTGCATTTCCTTTTGGATAAAAAGTGGTATCTGGTATGGAGCCCAGATATTTAA
Source organism: Allium cepa (assembly GCA_030765085.1). Taxonomy (NCBI): domain Eukaryota; kingdom Viridiplantae; phylum Streptophyta; class Magnoliopsida; order Asparagales; family Amaryllidaceae; genus Allium; species Allium cepa. Next base: position 287,842,577 of record CM060940.1, read on the forward strand.
CTTGTGTGGATAAAAAAGTAGCATTCTGGCATGGAGCCTAGATTATTTACTTATGTGGTAGTTGGTTGGTGAGGCGCCTCGGTAAAGGTCGATCTAGACCGGGGAATGGCTTACTCGTTGTGAGAAATGCGGAATACGGATCTTAAGACTAAGATTAACACAAGAGGGGGTGAACGGTGTTTAAAGGAATTATTGAATCTTTTTGAGTTTATGTTAATTTGAACACAAATGTATGCAATATTCAGACATAGATATGATCACAGAAACAAACACAGATGCAGAAATAAAGTAAAAGCAATAAAGGAAAGAACATACCGGATTTTATAATGGTTCGGAGTTACCCTACATCGAGTCCCGCATACAAGTACGGATTTCCTTTCAAAAGCAATTGTACAATTACATCCTCGATTTCAAGGCCACGAGGTACACCACTCCAGATTCACAATTCTCTGTGTAGAGATACTTGATTTCACAGGAAACAAGTTCACCCAATTAATTTCCAAGGCTACAATCACACCTTTTCTCACTTGATTGATTTCACAGGCTACAATCATACCTTTTCTCGTTTAGTTTATTACAAAGAAGCCTATAACTCTGAATAGCACTAAGATCTTGTTAAGATAGTGATAGATAATCAAACTAGAGATGATCTAGTTAGATTCAATGTTGATTTCGGGCAGAGGAATGGTAAAAAAATGTATAAAGAAATGTGGAAGAAAAAGAGGAGTGAAATCAGAGAAAATATGAATACAAATTCATTTAAAACTACCCCTATTTATAGTAGAACAATAGCCATGTCCATTCGTGAAAGGATATGACGAACATACACTTCCTTTGAAATTCAATATTTTGAAATAAACCGCTACCGTGTCGACATGGGATACTTGAGGATGTCGACATGCCTAAGGTATTTTTGGTAATTTGCTTTTCTTTGAAAATAACTTCTATCTTGTATTAAAACTATTTTAAACTTTATAAATATACTTTACTATAGTTAAAATACATAAGTAAATATAGAGAATAATATTTTGGTATATATAAAATTTTACTATAATTTTATATTTAAATCTAAGTATAAATATTAAAAGTTAAATATATTATTATTAAAAGATAGTTTAAAACTAAGGATAATTTGATTTTAAAAATAAAGATTATTTTGAGGCTAAAAGTATTTAAAACCAGGATAGATGTTTTTGATCCTTTTAAAAGGAAGGTTTTGAAATCATTTTGAAAACAAGATATAATTTTGTAAAAACATTTGAATAAAAGGTTAGAGAATGCAAAACAATGTTCCACTAGATTTTTCATAGGTTCCATCCTACTTAGGGTTCCATCCCTTTAACAGGCTCAAAGTGGATTCCATTTCACGAATAAATTGGATTTTAAGATGTCGGTGCTTTTCTAGGAGTTTTAACAAAATTCCTACTTAAATTACTTATTATTGAAATCTTGAACTTTTGGTAATCTTGATACTCATGAGTCTTCAATCTTGCTATCTTGAGTCTCTATACTATACAGTCTTCATTCTTGGTACCGGCATGGTTAGTTCCTGCATATACAAATATATCTAAACTATAATGTTAGTATTTATATTTTATAATCTTATTCTAAGGTTGTTGTCATCAAAACCATCATCTCAGGAACTAACAATCTCCCCCTTTTTGATGATGATAACCTTTGTTTATAAAATATTACTTCTATCCTAATAACTCCCCCTTAAGCTATGCCTAACTATCCTATTTTATATTTCTCCCTCTTTGTCATCAACAAAAACCACCTAAAACCATAAAACTAAACAACTCCCCCTTAAACTAATGCTAGAACAAATTATAGTAAATGGAATGTGAAAGACATTAACATAATTATATTACAATTATTCAATACATAAATATGTATAAGTATATCTCAGACGATCTAATTAACACACACATCAAATCTAATCATGTCAAAAAAATCAAACAAATCAAAGGTCAAACAAATCAATCAAGTCAAATAAGACAATTAAGTCAATCAAAACATACCAAACAAATCAAAAACTAATAATCTTAAACTATAAGACAGTACTACAAACTCCCCCTAAATAAAATACACTCGTTACGTATACATGTATGCAATATGTAGTTTGTAATGCAGTATGAAATGTATGACATATGCAATGTAACATGAGATGATATGCAGAATGAAGTGCAACTTGTGATGCAAATTATGGTATTTCATGCATTGGAATTTATGATGTAATATGCAATAAAATGTGATATGAAATAGGATGCACAATGATATGTAATATGAAATAAAATGATAACAAAGTAAAAATAATAATATGCAGAATGATACGATGATATATACTATGGTAAGAGATATTCAGATTATAAGATAAACATGAGTGATAAGAAATATCTAATTGACAAGCATATATATGTATGTATACATATGTCAAACTATTTATTGTAAATCACTTCAACCAAACAAAGGTAATACACAGCAATTACTAGACTTAGGTTAAGGAAACTAATGAATGGGACTGAAAGAGTAGTAAAGACAAGAGTTTAAAGGTAATAAATGGTATTAAAACTGTAACATATTCATGAAAGGTAGTAATCAAACTTAATATCAAAATCAAATGCTAAGAACTATGGACTTAAACTATATATGATCAAATATGGTTTTTATAAAAATTGATACCCTCCTTACTTAATTCTTTTCAAAAATATTTTTGTTAACTTAATTGTTTTTTTCTTTAAGAATCCAGATTTCCATGTTTATAAAATACTTAACTTATTAATTAAAACCTATATATATTTAATTATTATTGATTAAAATATTTAGAAACATGTTTAAACACCTTTTATTTAAAAAAAAATCATAATGAAATATGATATAACAAAGATTGAAAAACTAAAATAAACATGTGTCATATTAAGGCTTCTTACATTAAAAAAATTAATTAATTCTTAAAAATATATTTAAGCATGAAATTAATTTTAAAATATTCTAATATAAGTTAGAAAATAACTCTAAAAAGAATAGAGAAAAATGCTTAATTTAAATATTATTTTTACATAGTTTAAAGTTTCAAATAGAAAAGACAACATTTACAGAATGTTGTAAAAAGTTTTTGCAGTAAAATATATTCAAAACATTTTAAATAGAAACTGCAGCATTTACCAAATGCTATGAAATGTTTATAAAATACTACAGTGTTTTAAAGCACAGAGATGCTATAAAAACGAATTTGTAGCACTTTAAGAAACGTTCCAGAAGAAAAGACCGCATTTCAGATATACTATCTATTGTTTTAGGCCTGATTTTAACATGATTTTACACAAATTTTACGACTAGATATTGACATGTAAATAATTGATTGATTTTTTTACCCAATTTTTATAGTATTTAATATAATTAAAGTACATAAAAAACATAAAAAAATAATGAGAAAACATATGTAAAGACACTTGGCATGATGCATGTAAAAATGCTTTTATTAAAGAAAAAATATAATGACATGTGTTATTTTGCATCTATTTCACTATCTGACAAGTGTCCTGTGATGTGACACAATCTTATTAATTGAAGAAATCTATAAATAGACCCTTATTCCAACATTCTAAATTCCTTCTATTAATTTCTTAAAAATATAAAATTAGTATCTTAGAAGAAATAGAGTATGAGAAGTAAAAATAACATTAGAAAATTTGAAATCACGAATGATGGTATGCTTTTCTACCTAATATAGTTGTAATTAATTAGTAGTAAGATTTTATTTGAAAGAAAAAACATTTTAAAGACTTTAAAAAAAATTAGACTGGTATATCGATATGTATACTATGGTGTGTTGATATATGGACCAAAATATCAAAACTTATAAAAGAGATAAATTTCTATACCTAACTAAATGCATAAATATATATTCCTAAATGCAATAATAAAGATGAAATAATAGTAAAGCGTACCACTTTTTGCAATCCTCCATCTTTCTAACTTTGTTATTCTTTCATTGTCGTGAAAAACACATTATATCTTTCAGAATTTGACGAAGACGTCTATTCTATTACGACGGGCTCGTTTTTCTGATCAGCGTAGTATGTTCATTTGCTGAATTTGAAGACCGTATGAGAAAGATACAGATGATTTAGTAGATTGATCAAATTGGCGCCAAAACTTTGAATTTGAATTTTGAATGAATGGACACTTCAACCACTGTAAATAGGCCCAATAGTCACCACTTTTCACAAAAGTTTCTTTTCTTCTTCTTCTTTCCGTTTTTCTATTTACCATCAAACTTCTAGAAGGCATATCTCCTTCGTTTCTTAACAGAATTGGATGAAACTAGCGGCAAATCGAAGAGGAAGGCAAGGGCTACGATCCGGTAATAGTTTGGTGATGAATTTGGACAGTGTTGTTGTACAACAGGCCGAACAGTAAGAGAAATGTAGAAAATCTCGTACATATTTTTTCAGTTTTTGATGGACAATTTCAAACTGTCATATCTCACTCAATCTTGATCGGAATTTGACGATCCACCCATAAAAACGACCATGAGAACAAGAACTACAGTCTGAAAAGGAGTTGGGACAAAATAATCAAATCTCTGGATGCAAGTTGAAAAATACCATTGATGGTTTTGCTTTCATTTTCCTCTTTGTTCACCAAAAATTCACTTGACCATAACTTGGCCATTTTTTAGCGGATTTGCATGAAACCAATGGTATTATGAAGCAGATGGAGAGAAGTACAGTATCAAGTTAAGTTGTAGATGAGAACCAAAATTTTTATATTGATCTGGTATCCATTTCATTGTCGATTGTGCTCTGGTACCGAAAATGGGAAATGCGGAATACGGATCTTAAGGCTAGGATTAACACTAGAGGGGGGTGAATAGTGTTTACAGGAATTACTAAATCTTTTTGAGTTTATATTAATTTGAACACAAATGTATGCAATATTCAGACACAGATATGATAACAGAAACAAACATAGATGCAAAAATAAAGTAAAAGCAATAAAGGAAAGAACACACCGGATTTTATACTGGTTCGGAGTTACCCTACATCTAGTCCTGCACACAAGTACTTATTTCCTTTCAAAAGCAATTGTACAATTACACCCTCGATTTCAAGGCCATGAGGTACACCACTCTAGATTCACAATACTCGGGGTAGAGATACTTGATTTCACGTCAACAAGTTCACCCAATTGATTTTCAAGGCTATAATCACACCTTTTCTCACGTAAATTATTTCACAGGCTACAGTCACACCTTTTCTCGCTTAGTTTATTACAAAGAAGCCTATAACTCTGAATAGCACTGAGATCTTGTTGAGATAGTGACAGAGAATCAAACCAGAGATGATCTAGTTAGATTCAATGTTGATTTCGGCAGAGCAATGGTAAAAATGTGTATAAAGAAATGTGGAAGAAGAAAAGGAGTGAAATCAGAGAAAATATAAATACAAATTCGTTTAAACCTACCTTATTTATAGTAGAACAGTAGCCATGTCCATTTGTGAAAGGATATGACAAGCAGACACTTCCTTTGAAATTCAAAATTTTGAAACAAACTGCTACCATGTCGATATGGGTGCTTAAGGATGTCGACATGCCTAAGGTATTTTTGGTAATTTGTTTTTCTTTGAAAATAACTTCTATCTTGTATTAAAACTATTTTAAACTTTATAAATATACTTAACTATAGTTAAAATACATAAGTAAATATAGAGAATAATATTTTGGTATATATAAAATTTTACTATAATTTTATATTTAAATCTAAGTATAAATATTAAAAGTTAAATATATTATTATTAAAAGATAGTTTAAAACTAAGGATAATTTGATTTTGAAAATAAAGATTATTTTGAGGCTAAAATTATTTAAAACCAGGATAGATATTTTTGATTCTTTTAAAACGAAGGTTTTGGAATCATTTTGAAAACAAGATATAATTTTGTAAAAACATTTGAATAAAAGGTTAGCGGATACAAAACAATGTTCCACTAGATTTTTCGTAGGTTCCATCCTACTTAGAGTTCCATCCCTTTAACAGGCTCGAAGCAGATTCCATTCCACGAATAAATTGGAATTTAAGATGCAGTGCTTTTCTAGAAGTTTTAACAAAATTCCTAATTAAATTACTTATTATTGAAATCTTGAACTCTTGATAATCTTGATACTCATGAGTCTTCAGCCTTGATATCTTGAATCTTTATACTATACAGTCTTCGTTCTTGGTACCTGCATGGTTAGATTCTACATATACATATATATATCTAAACTTTAATGTTAGTATTTATATTTTATAATCTTATTCTAAGGTTGTCATCGTCAAAATCATCATCTCAAGAACTAACACTCGTGACAGTTGGTTACCTAGTTACAGAGGTAACCCGACCTTGTGTTGGCAGAGATCCGGTTAGGTTCTCGGGGCGTCCCTCTAGAGGCATACCCTTTCGAAAAGGAAGTTCCTTAGCCTTGGCCATTTGATGGAAATCCAATCACCCAATACGAGCTCTTTACGATTTCAGTTGTATAACCTGCCATTCTTAAGTGGTAGCTATAGTAGGCATAATATAATGGTAACTATGTTGGCCAAGATTAGTATTATACTTTCGAAATGTTTTCCACACTATGCACTAATAATAATATCAAAAGGATTTTTTCACATCAAGCATGTTTGACTACTATAAGGAGAAATCTCCTCCAAGTGTGCGATTGCATTGTGTGTGTGCCAGGAGGCCTTATGGTAGTTTCATTTTCTAAAAAGCATAACGGGTTTCTTTTTATTTCTTTTTGTGAAAATAACTATTTTTAAGATCTCACACCAGTCCCATGACTGCCCTAGAGTTTATTGTTCCCTTTCTAAACTCTGGGCGCCCATAATTTCCCACACGGGCAGCCTAGAGACAGGATATCAGTTGTTCTAGAGCGAAGTCAAGAAAGTATGCTATGGAGATCAGGAAATAAGCTGGATGGCGAGACGTATCACTTATATTATGTAGTATCCACCGCATATGGTTTGTTGCAAAATTCAATTTCCATGTAGACAACTTATCGTAACTGCTCAGTGTCATGTTTTGTTGTGTTGTGTATGACTCTGATGGTGTAATGTATAAACTGATATAGTTCTTTTGTTGAAAGATTATTCATTTATCTATTATATATTGTTCCGCTGCGAATGTGAGATTCTGATATTGTTTCTATCTTTTCTTCTACATTCTTCTTCTTCAACCCTTATGGTTCGGTTTTTCGGCATTTGATTTTCGGCATTTGATACAGTGGACGTATTGATGTCGATTTTTGAAAGTCGAAAAATCAGGTCGTCACATAAAATATCTAGGAATGTTTTTAATATTATCAGGCAACTAGACGTCTAAACTAAATTTTTAGACATCTGAATTGTTTTAGAAAGCCCAGGTTGAACCTAGACCTGGTGCAGGCTGAGTAGGATGAATAAGGAAAACATATTCCCACACCTTTGACTTTACAGGCATCCAGGAAACTGAAGGAGGTCGTGCAATGAGATGGTAAAGGATCACACCGATGACGTTCGAGGTTTAAGTTTCACAAATTGTTAAGGCATGACATTCGACGTAGTGTGCCTATCTTACTACGATAACGTGCTTTAGAGAACAAGGCACTAATGGGAGGTCACTCGATGTCTTAGGGACAAGTAGGCCTAGGCATTGTGAAGCTATGCCTAGTGCTATGCATATTTATAGGCACAAATGGAAGGATACTTGATGTTGTTGGGTAATACTGCCTAGACACAGTGGTGTATGGTCGTTGTGAAGCATAGGAATAAGATATCAAACACGAATAGGAGGTCACTCGATGTTTTGGGGCAATTGGTCCTAAACATTTTCTGTATAACCGGTGTTGTGCAAAGGATAATAAACGTGAGCAGGTAGGTTGCTCGATGCTTTTTAGGGCAAGTAGGCATAGGTACTTTGGAACAAGCTCGATGTAATTATGATTACACTTAGGTCTCACATTTGAGGTTGTCAAATTAATGTAAAAGTTTTGCGTTAATCATCAAGGATGTTTCTTAGATGTTAAGTATGCTTAGGGTAACCGTTACATCAGTATCTGGTATAGTACCTGATAGAGTTAGGGGTATGCCCTAGGGTCAATCATGTAATTTGTTACATATATCTAACTTGTTGGCCAATCTTGTTTGAAATAAAGGTATTTTCTTTCTATTATATACTTGACGTAATGTGGTTATATTAATTAATCAATTTAATTAAAAGTATATTTAATAGAAAATCCATAAATGGTACGTTTTGTGATAGTAGTTACAAAGTGTTGTAACCGTGAGTAATTTATCACAATGAAACAAATATATCATTTTAAATGTTCCTAGTCAATATGTGTCGAGACTGGATATCGATGTATCCGTTGAGACTAGAATACGTAACGCTCTTCAAATGTTGGACAATGTATTACTCATGACTATTTGGGGGCACCAAGTGGTTACATACTGATAGTTATTGGATAACTATTGGATGACTCACTCGATAGTTTTCTATTGGTTAATATAACTAAGGTCAAGCAAAGAATATCGATGTGACTAATTTACATAGTTCTTTCGACTTGAGAATACTGTTGCTCTTCAACGTGAAAGCTCTGCTTTGATTATAGTTAAATCGTGGTACGACGTCCATCGAATGACTATAGTTGGGTCGAGTGGAAGCACTGGAAGACAATCACTATTCAAGTGAGGATTTTTGGCAAGGACAGCCGGTTTTATAGTGGACCGTCCACTCTTTCTTACGACCGTAATAAAAAGTTGAAATACAGGAGTTAGGTAAAAACACCTAAACTACTACGAAAAAGAAAAATACAACACAGGAGTGTGACAGACAAGTGAGGATTTGTCTCCATTGTTATATAAGGTTAGTATCACGGTCAACTGAATTCAACTCAAAGTCAAAGTCTTTGGCCAGAGCATTTTGGTTAATAATAATTGTTATTATTGAACCAAAGACTTTGTATTTGGATTATAAAGTTCAACATGGATGATATTGGAATTTTGACCATTACCAATTCCATAAATCCAAAATGATATAGTTTTATGAAGAGAACTAGTGTAAATAATTTTCACTATTAGGTACCTCTTATAATAAGTAAAATTGGATTTTACCAAAAGATGTGTAAGAGATAAATTCGGCCAAAATGTCACACCACCTGCTAAGTGACGTATGAATGTTAATATTCGAATAGTTCGATATTAATCGCTGACTAACTTTAAACCTATGAGTTGAACAACCATAATGATGAATTCTCTGAAAAACCACATGATTTAATTAATTTCTGAAATGTTATAAATTGATTAAATTAATTTATATTTAAGAAATATTAATTATTAAATATTTCATGTTTGGCAGTTTGTTTGTTATTTTATTTTAACGCAATTATAAAAGTTATATTTTTGGCGCATTGATATATGATATTGATGTAATTTTAAGGCAATTGCATGAAATGATTTGTGAAAATTTTATGTCATTTGATGACATGATTTACGGAAATTTTATGTCATTTGATGACGTGATTTACGAAAATTTTATGTCATTTTACGACATACATGTAAAGAAAGGATTGGAGAGAGAGAAACAATCAAGTGAATTAATTAGGAAAGGTTTAATTAAAGAATGGGAAAAGTTCCATTCTTTCAAATAAAACATAATTCATTCTAAATGTACAATTGATTTTCCTTCTTATTCATTCTTTCTCTTTCTCTCCTCCTAACTTTTCATGGAAGGGACAAAAAAAGAATTTCCAAAATCTTTCAACTCTAAATATAAAGATGAAATAAAATAAAACAAAAGTGATTTATCCATCTCTTGCAGGGATATGATGTGGATCTTAAAGATCCAAGGAGATATCATCATTTAGGGTTTGATTTCTAGGCAACATCCCAAGGTGATTCAATCGGATCTAGAAGCATTCTTCATTCAAGGTGCAAATCAAAGGAAACGTCAATAAGGTGTGTTTTAAGGATTGGGTAGTAAGGTATGTCATTTTCTATATATAAATGGTGATTTTGCAATTTTTTATGGAAATTTAATTTGGCTTTCATAATTTGTATGATGTATTACTGTCTTGCTTGATTAAAAAATTATTTACGAAGATTAAATTATTTGTTGAATGATATGATTGAGTTTTCATTTGATAGATCAATTCAATTTTTTTATGTTTTAAAACAACATTTAAGTATAGATCTACGTTTTTAAACATTCTAATTAAATTGTAATTCTTTAGATCTGAATGTTTACATGTTTGAATTGATTAGCTGCTTTTCTTTACTTTGTTAAATTGAAATTAAATCTATATATTTTAAAATAGAATGTTTTATATTAGTTCTTCGTTTTAACATTTAATTTAAATTCCATTTCCTTAAATCTGGAAATTTATATTTTCATGTTTATTGATTGAATTATATTTAAAGCCAAAAATGGAATTTATATGGGATCAATACAATGTTTCAATTGTAGATCTATATTTTAAACTTTCATAACAAAGTGTAATTTTAGTTTAAAAATTTAATGCATGTATGTATGTATGCACATATTACTTGCACTTTTTATTGCATTAGATATTTACATACGAATAAAAGGAATTTTAACAACAAATTAAAGTTTTGAAATTGACTGTAATAATTATCTAATTTATATTATTAGAAAGCTTTGATTGATTCCTAATATACATATTTGGATCTAATTGTATGTGTCCATATATAATTTATTTTCTTTACATATATTATCATAGTATGAAATCATTTCTCTTTTTTAATTAAGATAATAATATATACTTACAATTCATTGTTTACCTTCCATATTCTTATATTATGCTACTTATTGATTGTCATTAATACGTTGCATTAATTACGTTTACTAAAAAGGAAACTGTATCAATCACCATTGTCATCCCTTATTTATTTCCATTTCAATTCATATGTAATAACTATTCAAATTTTTCGTGTTTATTTTATGTATACATATCAATTACCACCGACTATGCACACTCATTATATGTTTCACTTGCACAATATTTACCGTGAATATATTTACAATTCATGTCATATTTAGATTATTTATTAATGTATTTTATTTTAATAAATTATTTAATTTAATTAAGATAAGGAATGAAAAGCTTCCTTCTCTAACTAAATTATGACCCCTTATGAGTTGAATAAATTAAGAGAAAAGAAATGAAAAGTTTCCTTCTCCAAATAAATTTATGCCCTCTCGTTAATTGAATAAGCTAAGAGAAAGAAAATGGTGTACTTCCCTCTGAATAAATTTGAAAAGTAAACGTTACATACAAATTTGTATATAAGAGTATATTTGATATACTCTAACTTACATACACATTAAATTAAATTGAAACTTTATTTATGAAATTAAATAAAACATTGATTTTATTTAAAAGAAATTTAAAAAATTCCTAAGTATATTTTGACTTTATAGACCCATTAAAGATCTAAAATGACAATTTTTTTAAAATTCACCCATTTCTTCCACTAAGGGCTGACCCAGTTTCAATAATGGTATCAGAGTCCAATAAACTATGCGGTCTAAATTAAATCATGTTAGGGCTAACTAATTAAGCTTGCGCACTTAGTACGGTGTCTAGAAAGGTGATGTCTAGGATTGGAATTGGGTAATCAAGTATTACGTCCTACCTACTTACCTGCCTGGCCTGAAAGGTGAAGTGAGCCCAAAGGTTGCTCCTGATAGAAAAGGCCCAATTTGTATCGGGCCTTGGGCTAATTTTCAAGATACTTTTGAAAATTAAGACGTGGTTTTAAATTTAAAAATTAAATTTAAAATAAAAACATGTTTATCATAGAGGTTATAATATAACATAAATTTTCCAAATGTTTGAAAATGTAATGGAAAGTTCAAAATATTTAAAACTATGTAAATACTAATTTCAAAATTTAAAATTATTAATAAGATTAATAATATAAATTAATTAAATGAGTTAGTTAATTAATACTTATATGCATGTATTATATATCTTAATATATGTTATGTTATTTTAAAATAACATAAGCATATATGTATGTATATAAGATAAATGTTCGAAACTAATATAATTTAATTAAAATTGTTTAATTAATAAATTAATTAAATGTCAGTTAGTTAACTAAAAATATGCATATATAAGATATATGTGTCTTGCTATAAAGGTTACTGTAGATATGTCCAATATAAAAGTTGCATTGGAATACTAATTTAAAATTAATTAAAGCGTTAATTAATTAATAAAATATCATACATAAGACTATCATATAAGTAATATGAAATATAAAAGCAATATAACGATAAAACTTATATGATATGAATGTATAAACTAAAGATGGAACATTAATGAAACCCAAATAGACTTAAGGAATAAATACATACGTAAAACGTACATATACTATGATTTCTAATGTGTTTGATACTTGAATCACGAGGGTATTTCATAAGAAATACCTTATTCCATAAGTCGATATCACTTAGTATAGTATATTGAAGATTATGAATCTTTAATATTATGTTTTCCTCTACCATATATATTAATAAATTGCTTGCATACTCCTTAGTTGTTGTGCAAACTCAAGCTGGGGTTGTTATACATGGTATTATTAATATATTGAATAGACGAGGCAAGATAACTATATGTATTTGTTGAGCAAACTCAAGGTACATATACTATACTTAGGCCATCACGATATGGTAGGTATGAGTGAATAACTTCTTTCGATTTGTTGAGCAAACTCAAGGTCAAAATGAGATTAGGACAAAAAAATGGGTCAGGAGTTCTAACATCCCATGTCTAAAGAACAAAATTTAAGCGTTACAGATGTTGCAATCATCTATAGTATTAAATTCTGGTGATGAAATATGGGAATGCTAATGGTATCTATAATATCATAAGCACTTGAATATGAACGAAATCACAGATTTTAAGAAAATCAATATTTTGGCTGATTACATTTCAAAACAGTATCATATCCAAGTTACAAAATCACCAAAATGTATCCCAAGCAACGATCAAATATAATTTACAACAATATACCAAGAGCAACATATGACGATGCCCCTTGGATGATTAAAGCAATATAGTCATATTTGACTTAATACACAGCAGAAACAAAACAGAAGAGCTGCAGTCCTAAATTAGCTATCCGTCAGCCACCTGATCGTCCCCGGAAGCTTTATTCGCCAAAATTTCGAAAACTTGAAAACCTTAACCCTCAGCCTACTCAAATCAATTTTGAGAACCCGAGAGTTTAAAGGGCACAAAAACTTCGAGTCGGACATAAAGCCTGGTGTGAATAATTCTACTACATCTTGGTTTACTGATATTGAGTGAGACCACGCCATTTAGCAGAATAGGTTTCCCCTTACTAATATCCTTTTTCAAAACATATATTTTGCAAATCCTTTCCTGCAACCAAACTAGTTTATCAAACTGATTATGATAATAAAACAATAGCAAGATCCTTATGCTATAAATAGGTAATAAATGGACTAATTGTCCGAAATCTGGACTGACTTCCCTTTGGCTGACTCGAGCCTACCAAATACCATATCAAATAGTCTAAACAATTGTTAGACAAAACTTATGGATGGTTTGTTCTTCACTTACATCTTCAAGGGTCAAATGATCTTAATGGTTTTGTGGCTTACCAATAACCTACAACTGTACACCAATATTTTGTTTTGTGGGTAACCAACATTTTTGTCTTACTTGTGACTCAGACCTACACACTGGAATTCTGGACTAAATTAGCTAGGGGCTAATAGCTAATGAGCATAGGGCGCGACCTTATACAAATCCTATCTGGTCTTCTAATCTGAGTCATTTCTTAGGGGTTAACTACCCTTTAAAATTTTCCTTGAAAACCTTTTCGAAATGATTTGGTCCTTTAAATCATACATACATAAGGAAAATATGTCTTTATCTTTATTCTAAGCTATTTTTCCATGTTACATATACTTTACTCAAAATAATTTTGATGATATTCAATAAGGATTTCCTATCCTTTTAAAATAAGTTGAAGTCCTTTATAACTTGGGAACACTTAGGCAATTTTTCCCATTCATTATATTCGAAACGTTGGTTTAAACCCTTTGAACAACCCATTCGAAACCTCTGAAAGTAACCCTTACAAAACCATGTAAAACCCTTCCTTTTATCTAGGCCGAAAGGCCAAAACCTTCCTTTCGAAACCATTCTCAAAACACTTTCGAAACCTTTAGAAATCTTCCATTCAAAACTTTAAAACCTTAAATATCATTCTTTTTTAAACACCTTTAAACATTTCCTTTTAAATCATTTGAAAACCTTTTCTTTCAAAACCATCAGAAAACAACACCTTTCACTTCTTTGAAACCTCTGGGGAACCACCCCTTTGAAACTTCTTTTAAAACCTTTCAAAAGCATTAAATCTAAACCTTTCGAAAGCATATGGGTTCAGTTTGAAACATGTGGAAACCTTTCGAAGTTAACTACTTTGAAATCCCTTTGGAAATGTTTGGTCGAAACCTTTGGATTATGCCTTCAAGTATAAGAAAAGGACATAAACCCATTAAAGTTGGAAACACTTCCTTTTGAAATTATTCAAATCGAAACAAATTTGGGTTATACTTCAAACAAAAGAAAAAGGGCCTTTAAAATCATTTAAGTCAAAAACAACTATTTTGAAACCATTTTCTAAGTAATGAAGTGATAGTGTCGAAACCACCCCTTCGAAAGCATTTGAGAAGTGGGAAATTTCAGAAAAAAAGTAACCCCTTCGAAACCAACTGGGTCAAAAGGTAAAAAGGCAACAGCTAGATGTTTCGACTTAGTCGAAAGCATTCACTTAAAAAAAAGATGCAACCCAATCGAAAAAACTTCCTTTTAAACCATTTAACTTAGTCGAAACCCAACCAAGTCGAAAGCATTTTAGTCGGAAGTAAGCGGGCGTAATTTTCATTTAAAATAAACAAAGCTTTATCCCTTTCGAAGCCCCTTGGTTTCGACCCTATATCTTTTGCCTACTTCCAATTCACTAGGTATTAGTTCACTGATACCATATGCATTGGTTTTGACTGCGTCAGAAGGGTATTATGGAGGCGGAACCTAGGTGCTGAAGGAGACGAAATAGTGAAAAAGCTATTTATCACATGTTTTCTTTTGTACCTAACCTGCCCTGTTTGTCTAAATCTGATTAGTTGCCATATCACTTTTACAAATGTGCTGCCATTTTCTATAATTAGAAAATTCAAATTATTTACAAAAGCCCCTTTCTTGTTTACGAAATATATAAACATTTAAATCTCATGCCTTAAATAATTTTATATACTTATCAAATCTCTTAGAAAAAATCTGAAAAAATTCCAGAAAATCAAATTATATATGTTTTCTAACATACAAAAATTTCAAACCCAAATAACTAATTATTTACCCTTAAATAATTTATAATCTATAATATAATTTTCTTTACTAGAAAATTCATATAAAATCCACATTAATTCCAAAAGTTCTATCTTCATAAAAATTCGCAAGGCATAAAGATGTCATTTAATAGGGTTTTACCTTAAAATATATCATAAAAAATCGATATGAACATGTATAAATCATCAACTAGTATTTATAAACATTCCATCATTCAAAAACATAGGAAATCAATACAAAATATTCGGATTTAATCTTAAATCCGAAACCAATAAAAATTTGAGATGTAAACATTATTCACCTTAGCTTTAGAGATTAAAAAAGCTTGAGATTTGGATGAATTTGATTTGAATTAGCTTTTCCTTTAGCTTTTCTTAATTCTTCTTTCCCTTTCCTTGTTAAGGGTGGTTGACCTCTATTTTAAAAAAAATTCAAATGAAATGAACGTGCATAATACTTGGCCTAAGGGAATAGATATAGGAATGGCCTCTTTCCCAATTCACCCCTCCTCTAATTCATTTAAAACCCTTATTTAATTCATTTGTTTTAAATGGTATGGCTACATTCAATTAAAATTAAATTTAAATCCCCCAATCAGCACATTATTTTATTTAATTCAACTGATTAAATATCCTAAATAATGTTATCAAAAATCTAGGGTGTTATAGGAGTTGTATGCGATACAAAGGATAAGGAGTTATCCATAGTTTGTGAGGCTACTATTTGTTGAGCAAACTCAAGGTCAGAATACCGAGATAGACGAGTCCTAACACCCACTAGTAAAGTCGAAAGACGTCTATGTTTCATCTAAGGTTTGGAAAAACAAAAGGACTAGTGGAGCCTTATTAGAAAAATGAAATGGTAACATTTAACCTTTCTAATATTGTAAGAACATATGCTAAATAATGTTATAATTATTTACGATGATAAATTTGTGTATTTAATATGATTAGTAAATTTTTTATCAATTAACATATACAAGTGAACCTAATTGAAAGTTGACAAACAGAAATATAATACCCACTATTAAATTCCTATTACATGTTAACGTTACACTCATGCAAGTGCCCGACTTTAGAACTACTGAATATATTTGTGGTTTGGTCACTTACACATTTATTTGTTCAAGACCATATATTGCATTCTATAAGTTTCAAACTCTAAAAGCAATATAAGACTATGGATATTTGATCCATATACAATTGCATATAAATGCTATAAGATGAACGATCAAAGTTTGTAATGTACAATATTTTGATGAAATTAGTTCATCCGAAAAACCAAATAAATCTTTGTGCGAGATTGAGTATTCAATCTGATTGATTAAAAAAGAACCGTATCATGTAAATGTAACACTAGACCAAAACTACAATATAAATCTAAGAATTCGATCATTGAAATGTTAGTTTGATTAGTTTACATAAAGCGAAACATATCTAATGTCCTTAAAAGCTAAGGATAATTGAATGCACTTTTGTAAAAAGTATGTTAAGATATTGTAATAAGGTTTTTCTTTTTAATGATTTGACCATTTAGAAAGAAAACCTATTGTATAAGAATAAATGTGATTTAAGGTATAATTGGGATAAAGAGAGTGAATAATCATGTCTACTTCATAAAGAAACAACGGAAACGAGAATTGTAATAATAGTGGTTGATACTTAACATTGGAATAAAAAATGTAATTTCTATTCTGAAATGTATTTTTGTATAGAAATTTTTTTATGAGATTTATTTCTTTGAGTTTAGGATATTTGATCAAATAACTCTCTGTTGCAAACTAATTGCAGTATATGAGATAGATAATTTGTATTAAGTGAGTGATGGGCCTCCGAATTTAGTACGCTATTATAGTAATAGTGGAAATATTAGGAGCATGCCATATAACACTTATTGATTGCATCATATCATGAAAAAAAATTGTAAAATCTATCGAACATTATTTATGAAATAATGACTATTTTTCGCTATCGACTGAGAAATAGACATAGCAATATTTCAATATGAGTATTCATTATGAACTAAAAATATAATGTGGTATTTGTTTTCATAAAAAAAGTAATGCATTGGAAAATACATAAATACATAATATTATTTATAATTATTTTGGAATTATAGACAACCATAGTTTTGAGAAAAAAATTGTATTATATGATTTCGAATCATATGATACAAGTTAATTATATCTCAAACAATCAAGGGCTATGCACCCATTCAGTGGGAGCATCATGAGAGTTGATGAACTCTTGGGATTGATATATATATAGATGTATAAAATCGTAAGTCTATTAATACCGAAACATTTCGACGTACTTCGTCATATTCACTAATGAGTTACCACCGACATAAATTTGATACATGTGCAGTATGTCTATGGTAAACTCATAGAGTATAAAGCAGAAGTAAATAAAATAACATGCAACATAAATGATTCGATTTGATCAAATTAGTGAGTGTAATGGAAAAAGTTTCGAACGTACCTAAAAATGAATAAAGATTCAATCTCAAAAGTCACTCCTTTATATGATGCATAATGATGCATCGATAAGGGGTAATCGAACTTTGTTGGACAATGTGCGATTAATTGTGAGTGAACTTGAGTTAGTTTCTTTCTATAAGGTCATGTACTTAAGAGTAGTACACAAGGTCAATATTATTTTATCTAAATAATGACTTACAGAGTCACACAAGATAAGGGTTATAAGAAACTCCAACATATCCTAGGCCAAGGAGTTGGCAGGTTGTGCGAGTCGAAAGATTGCATGTAATTAATTGTTCATGAGGGACCTTGTATGAATCTCCCTAATAGGATTCTGAAAAGACTACCATTGGATGACCTATTTATGTTTCAAATATAACTTTTGTAAACTAAAAAAATCAGTTTTATAAATAAAGAAATTCATAAATCGTTTATGAATACCTATTCTACTGCACTGAGAAACAATTACTGTTTCAAGATATACCAACTTCATTGTGAAGGAATTTCTATGAGAAATTATTGGTACTAAAATGGAATTGGGTACGATCCATAGATAGAATTGATTATATAGGATGAAATGAAATTAACTAACCTAAAAGGACATATAGCATTAGAATGTCTAATAAGTATTCACACATATTGAAGAGAAATTATGAGTTTCTTATTAATGTCGAAAATATATAATCCTCGGTTGTTTAATTAAACCATTAAGAGTATTTACTTTATATGGTATGATATGAAAATCCAAAAAAATTCCAAGTATGCTATCGAAATATAGATTTTGGTGGTCGTAACCGAAGGGATATGATCCATCGAATGTGACTGTGTCTTTAGGAGAAAAACTAATGCAGTTGGAATTAAATGAGCAATGTTGATAAAAATAATATCGTAAATTTTAATTGTTGAAATTAGCATAATAGATTTGATATTCAACATGATCAAGTCAATTCGGATTTACTCATAAAATTATCGCTTAACTAGTCCTAGTGTTTTGGTACATATGTTTTGACACAAAAAATTCTAAATAATGATTTACGGTAAGCATTTTACATGTACTAACAAAATATCTCAATGACAGTGGGAGAAATATTGAGTTTGTGAGTCTTTGGATATGATCCAAGAAATGATACGAAAGTATCATTTTATAAGCATTAGGATCGAATAAGTATTTTGATTTTAAATCAAGTGCAGAGGAAGCGTGTACATTGATATTTCTAAACTATAAGAAAACATCACATTATGGATTTTAAACGATGTACTTGTGTAAAAATCAACCTTAGTTATTTTGATGCTCAATTTTGGATTGTAAGTGATGTCTTTTATAGTGAGTACTAAAGATATTAGGGATGTCCCAAATTGATATGCAAAGACACCTTATTAAATTGTTTAATACGGAACATGTGATATGAGTTCCTTATGCATTGGAAACATAAATTATCATACATGTTACGTTGTCTACGAGATGATGATTTTTTTGTGTATTTGATACACAAAGAAAATATCAAATCCAAAATGATATCACTAAATGGTTCTTTGAAGTGTTTTCATGTATTTGTGAAGTACTAGAGAATTATTTACTGAAAAACACCTTATGAAGTAGTGTTCAGATACAAACTTCATAATTGATATAAGTAGAGTATGTTAATAATAAATTAAAATTAAGGATCTTTAGTTGGAAATGTTCCGAAGGAAATACTGTGGTTGATTCAATTAAAAGGCTAAGTACATCGCCTTGAATATTGTCGCAATGAAAATAACGTATACAAAATTATAAATGCACAAATTTTTAACCAAACTGGTTCCAAGTGTTGAGAATCTAATAACATTGTTATATGTTAACAATGTTGTGATATGGTTTGTAATAGAACTTATAGCTCACTAGATGTCGAGAGACATACTCTGAATTGTTCCACATGATAAAACAGTTTATCACCATCAGAGAGAGTTAATTGACACTATAGATAATTAAAACATAATAGCATACTCGTTCAGAAAGTGACTGACCCAATTGGTTTTGAGAAAAATGATTGGAGATGTTGGAATAAGATTCCATAATTTAACCTAAGTGCAAGTAGGAGATTGATAGAGTTAGGGGTATTCCCTACGGGTAATTATGCAATTTGTTGCATATATCTAACTCATTGACCAATCTTGTTCGAAATAAAGGTATTTTCTTTCTATTAAATACTTGATATAATATGGTTATATTAATTATCAATTTCATTTAATAGAAAATCCATAAATGGTATGTTTTGTGATAGTAGTTACAAAGTGTTGTAATCGTGAGTAATTTATCACAATGAAACAAATATATCATTTTAAATGTTCCTAGTCAAGAAGCGTCGAAAATGAATATCAATGTATTCATTGAGACTAGAGTTCATAACACTCTTCAAATGTTGGGCAAAGTATTACTCATGACTGTTGGGGGTACCAAGGGGTTACATACTGATAGTTGTTGGATAAATATGGAACGACTCACTCAATTTCTATTGGTTAATATAACTAAGGTCAAGCAGAGAATATCGATGTGACTAATTTACACAGTTCTTTTGACTTGAGAATAATGTTTATCTTCAACGTAAAAGCTCTGCTTTGATTATAATTAAATCATGGCACGACGTTCATCGAACGACTAAAGTTGGATCAAGTGGAAGCATTGGAAGTCAAGCACTATTCAAGAGAGGATTCGTCTCCTTAGTTATACGACGTTAGTATCATGGTCAACTGAAGTCAACTCAAAGTCAAAGTCTCTGGTCAGAGCATTTCGGTTAATAATAATTGTTATTATTGAACCAAATACTTTCTGTTTGGACTACAAAGTTGAATGTGGATGATATTTGAATTTCGACCATTACCAAATTCCATAAATCCAAAGTGATATGGTTTTGAAAAAAAGAATTGGTGTAAATAGTTTTCACTATTAGGTACCGCTTATAATAAATAAAATTGGATTTTACCAAAAGATGTGTAGGTGATAAATTCGGTCAAAATGTCACACCACCTACTAAGTGACGTATGAACGTCAATATTCAAATAGTTTGATATTAATCATTGACTGGATCTACACCTATGAGTTGCACAACCATAATGTTGAATTCTCTAAAAAAACACATGATTTAATTTATTTCTAAAATGTTGTAAATTGATTAAATTAATTTATATTTGAGAAATATTAATTATTATTCATTTAATGCTTGGAAGTTTTTTAAATTATTTTAGCGCATTTAAAAGTTATCTCTGCCCGCATTGATATACGATATCGATGTAATTTAAAGATAAATGCACGAAATGATTTGTGAAAATTTTATATCATTTCATGACATGATTTACGAAAATTTTATGTCATTTGATGGCATGATTTGTGGAAATTTTATGTCATTTGATGACATAAGTGTAAAGAAAGGATTGGAGAGAGAGAAATAATCAAGTGAATTAATTAGGCAAGTTTTAATTAAAAAAAGGGAAAAGTTTCATTCTTTCACATAAAAAATAATTCATTCTGTACATACAATTGCTTTTCCTTCTCATTCATTCTTTCTCTTTCATTCCTCCTAACTTTTCATGGCAGAAACAAGAAAATGAATTTCCAAAATCTTTCAACTCCAAATAAAAAGATCAAATAAAATAAAACAAAAGTGGTTCATCCATCTTTTGCAAGGATAAGAAATGGATCTTGAAGATCTGAGGAGATATCACCATTCAAGGTGTGATTTCTACTCAACATCCTAAGGTGATTCAATTGAATCTAGAAGCATTCTTCGTCCAAGGTGCAAATCAAAGGCAACACCAACAAGGTGTGTTTTAAGCATTGGATAGCAAGGAATGTCATTTTCTATATACAGATAGTGATTTTGCAATGTTTGATGGAAATTTAATTTGACTTTCATAATTTTTATGATGCATTATTGTCTTGCTTAATTAAAAAATTGTTTATGGAGATTGAATTAATTTTTGGATGATATGATTGATTTTTCATTTGATAGATCAAAATTAAAAAAAATTGTGTTTTAAAACAACATTTAAGTGTAGATCTATGTTTTTAAACATTCTAATTAAATTGTAATTCTTCAAATTCGAATGTTTACGTGTTCGAATTGATTAACTACTTTTCTTTACTTGGTTAAATTGAAACCAATCTATATCTTTTTAAATAGAATGTTTTATTTTAGTTCTATATTTTAACATTTAATTAAATTCCATTTCCTTAAATCTATAAATTTACATTTTCATGTTGATTGATTGAATTATATTTAAAGTTAAAAATGAAATTTATACAGAATCAATACAATGTTTCAATTATAGATCTATGTTTTAAACTTTCACAACAAAGTGTGGTTTTAGTTTTAGATTTTAATACATGTATCTATGTTTGTATGCGTGCATGTATTACTTGCACTTTTTATTGCACTATATATTTACATATGAATAAAAGGATTTTAACAACAAATCAATGTTTTGAAATTTACTGTAATAAATATCTAATTTATATTATTAGAAAGCTTTGATTGAATTCCATATATACATATTTAAATCTACTTTTATATTTTTATATAAAATTTATCTTTCTTTACAAATATTGTCATAGGGAAATCATTTCTCTTTTTTAATCAAGACAATAATGTATACTTACAATTCATTGTTTACCTTCCATATTCTTGCATTATGGTAACAATTGATTGTCATTAATATGTTGCATTAATTAAGTTTACTAAAAGGGAAACTATATCAATCACCCTTGTCATTACTTATTTATTTCAATTTCAATTCTTATGTAATAACCATTTAATTTGTCCTTGTTTATTCTATGTATACATATCAATTACCATGACTATGCACACTCCCTGTATGTTGCACTTGAACAAAATTTAACTGTGAATATATTTATAATTCATGTCATATTTAGATTAGTCATTGTTGTTATTTTATTTTAATCAATTATTTAATTTAATTAAGAGAAGGAAATGAAAAGCTTCCTTTATAAACAAATTTATGACTTCTCGTTAATTGAATAAATTAAGAGAAAGGAAATGAAAAGTTTTCTTCTCCAAAACAAATTTATGCCTCCACATAAATTGAATAAGTTAAGAGACAGTAAATGACATATTTCCTTCTTTGAATAATTTAAGTAAACGTTACATACAAATTTGTATATAAGAATATATTTGATATACTCTAACATACATACACATTAAATTAAAGTGAAACTTTATTTATGAA
The DNA here is from genome assembly GCA_030765085.1 of Allium cepa. Lineage (NCBI taxonomy): Eukaryota > Viridiplantae > Streptophyta > Magnoliopsida > Asparagales > Amaryllidaceae > Allium > Allium cepa. The sequence goes on from CM060940.1 coordinate 287,865,708, forward strand.
TTTAAATAAAATATTGATTATATTTAAAAGAAATTTAGAAAAGATCTAAGTATATTTAGACTTTATAGGCCCATTAAAGATCCAAAATGGTAAATTTTTTGAAATTCACCCATTTCTTCTGCTGTGGACTGGTCTAGTTTCAACAGTATCCTTATAGGACATTCCTTAAAAATTTACATATATAGTCCACAAACACAAATAAGCAACCTAGGTCATGTAGACTATAAATGAAGTTAATTTCTTATGAACACCATACACTAGCAATACAATTCAATCACCAGACCTTGTGTGATCCACTCCTTTTCTTCCCTTTTATACTCATTATAGGAGAGCATATCAGTAAGTGATTGGTCGGGGTTCAGCATATGGAGGAGGAGATCAGGGGCTCCAAGCTATATTATTTACATTTATTCTTCATATGTCTTATATTACACTATTTCTACGAGTCACACCATTTGTATTTTTTATTTGGAGATATTATTGTACGCACTATGTTTTATTGAGATTATTACATGTTTTGGACTATTTTCACTATTTATATTTTATTTCTTTACAATGTGAGATCTGAAAATGTTGAATGTATTAAATTTATAATTGTCTCTTTACCATACATAATTTCAAAATCCAACGATTTGAAATTCTTGGCACTACGCAAGTTTAACGCCACTTTAGGCTTTGAATCGGTATGTCCAGAGATACGGGTTATTACATTTTGTATCATAGCCAAGGTTCATGATTTTTAGGGACTGGGCATGTATTGAGAGAATGTAGTTGTATATTTTCAAAAATTATATATATATATATATATATATATATATATAAGTATTGTAATGAACGGCCTTTTCGACCCTCAAAAGTGAATACTAATACATTCACGGCGTCGTGCCGAGCATCCGAGTGTCGGAAAGATGGATTTTTAAGGTAACAGAAAGTAAAAGGCAGAATAGAATCTCATATCATGATGATTACAAAAGAAGACTATAATATACATACATCATTTAAAGGAAACTTACATATCATCAGCCTGAACAGTTATAACAGCTTGTCCTCACAAATACTGATAAATATAACAAAAGAAATATAGTGAAAAATAACATATCTAAATAGGTTTAGGAGGAATCCAACTCATTTTCGAAAGCTCCAAAGTGTCCAGCTAAATCTGGAAATATACTCAGGGCTGACCCGACATTATAAGAAAATAACGCCCAGATCAAAATGGTAAACAAGTGTTAAAAACTCAAATCATATAGATAACCAAACCATTTTTATTAGAAAATATTACGAAATTATAGTAATGTCTAAAGTTTAAAATGAATATTTAAAATAGCCAGAATGTTTACACTAATCACATTCAACAACATATATAGTATACAATAAAGTCCATAAGGCACATATTGGAAAATGGATTCCATACAATGACAAGGCTGATGGGGTACTGCCTGCAATAATGCATCTCTAGTAAAATGTACCGAGGGCTTTACATGTACCCTCTACAAATCATGATTGACCTACACCTTCCTGGATAGTACCAAATATGGCATCTCCTCGGTAGAATCAATAATTGTACTGGGCCTGAAGCATACATAAATCCATAAATATCGATCTAGATTGGGTGATGACCATACCCTAATGATAGCGGACGACATAGCCCTGAAGCATATCCATTGTTTTAGTAATTACAAGGTATGCGGCTTGAGGCTACCTTTTATCTTATTAGAAAATCCTACTTTGAATAATAGTACTGCCCTCCAGGCAACAATGCAATGTCAGCATTCATCCATATAAGTTGTTCCAAATGTGAAGAAACCGAAGGAACTACTTCTACTACGTCCTTTTTGGAATCACCCTCATAATTAGTATGCAAGTAGTCCTTGCATTTCAAAGAACTCCATCTTCGATTCCATCATCTTCAAGATGTTCCAATCCAAATGCTTATGTCGGTTCATAGTGGTTTTTGAATGACTCATGCTTATCCGATCCCGATCTCTTTGAACCAACAATCGATAGTTTTAAAATTGGCCAAGATTTAATAGTCAGTTATTTAACTATTAATAAACAAACAATCAAATCAGAGATTTAATTCCATATAGAAACCAAGCACGATTAAGCACATAAGAAACCACAAAGTCTATTTAATTAATCCCTCCATTAATTAAAAATCACTTTTTAAATACAAGTATCAAAACTTTTACAAAGATATGCATATGTACTACTCATTAACTATTCATTTAGACACTTTCAATGCTTGGAAAATTATCCATATACTTATCTTATCGGTATAAGTATATTCACAAAACACTTAACTTTAAATATTTAAAAAATGTAACCATACACTTATCTCAATAGTATAAGTATATCACAAAACATCTATAAAAGATTTCAAATTTCAAAAACATACTTAATGGGTCCAAAAAAATCATTTAAAAACATTGCTTTCTATAAACCGAAACCATTTTTCTTTTGGTGTAAGTAAATGAATCGTATAAAAATTATACCAAATATGCTTACCACCACCTTTTGATTTCAAACCTGTACTATTCCTCGATTAACAATGAAGTTGGACAAGTTAGAAAACTATTCTTGCATCAACATACATTCTTAATTCTCACAGATAGAGACGAGATTCTCTATCTTAGAATTTGGTGTTAAAAATGAAAAGAATACTTTTCATACCATAAGTCATAAAGGTTATTTATGGAAATCAAACCTCATTCCTTTTATAAAATTCCTTTTTATAAATCTCTTTTGTATTTACAAAGCTCTTTTTATAAATCCCATTTATATTTATAAAATTTCTTTTCAAATCTCATTTCTATTTATAAAATTCCTTTTGTAAATCGCCTTTCTATTTATAATACTCCTTTTATAAATCTCATAAACTTATTACCAAACATGGTTTCAAGATAGGACTAGCTCCGTAAAATTGTCATTCCATATATCACTATAAATTCACAAATGTGATTTATTATTCAATTTATCAAAATAATAGCATTTCCTTATTTATAGAATATCATTTATAAATCTATTCATTTATCCATAAAATACCATTTATAAATTTATCTTTCTATTAAACATTTTATATAAAGTGTTTCTGTAACGACCCACAAATTTATCGCTTTGATAAATTATATTTATTTTTAAAATATTCAAATATAAGATTTTTAACATAGATTATGTTGTCTTAAATAATAAATAACGATGGTAATCTTATTTTGAATAAGTATTTACGACAATATATACTTTGAAAGAATATCAATAAATGACTGAAATCCGTTTTAGCAACAAACAACTATATAATTATCAGAAGTCGAGCACAGAGCTGGATACGTACAGTTATTTATCCATTTAAAAAAGAATATGAAATGAAATAATTTATTTTGATTTTGAGAATAAATAGTATTTATGACATTATCAATAATGGCATCATATTTAATAATTGATTTATGAATTTAAATTAAGATTTAATGATTTAATAATTAATTATAATCATTTAAATAATTGTTTTCAAATGATACTAATTCATTTTTATTATCTATGAAGTGATAATAAATCATTTATAATAGTTTTTATGAAGATATATACTTGATTTGGAAATATAAGAAAATTTGTATCTCTTTATCGATATAACAACACTTTTGTAAACAATTGTTTAATATTAATTTACATTGTTTTATAAATAAAATATGATCATTTTAATTAATTGAAAATGATAACAAATTATTTTTTAATTTTTTTACATTTATATGTAGTGTAATAAATAAGTGAAAGTGTGACTGGGAATCGGCTTCCCGATTTTCAACGTTTTAACGAATAAAAGTTGTTGCAGCCTTGTTTATATGTTATGTGCACATATATGACATACACATGAACACCTCTAAGATATTTTTCTAAAACTTAACCCTAAAGTACATTCAAAGTCAAACCCTTCATACCAGTACAAGCACATGGGTACACACACATTGGAGGTGGGGGTACATGGCCGAAATAGATATGGTAGGAGAGGAGTTGGTGGTGATGTATTTATGCGGAAATATCATGATATTTTCTCTTCACTTTTTTCCTATAAATACCCACCATTCTCTTTACAATTTTACATACAATTCTCTTCTTCTTAAAGCTCTAAGAGCTCTTCTTTAATGGCTTCCATGCCTTAATTTTTTTTTAGCAAAGCTAGGGAATAATATTCCAGAATAAACTAAAGTATATACCATGTCAATCCACTTTAGAACCAAGTGCAATCATCTCCTCTCCACTTCCAAACTCACAGCCACCACTTCCATTACCATTAGCTAAGGGCTCCACCTCTTCTAAGCTAGGTTTTGGCTCTCCAAAAGCTCCTGGGCTCAATTCCGTCGGCTTTGATTTGATCATAGCAAAGCTATAGTCTGTTTTCCTAAGTTAGAAACCAATAAAGGTGAGAAACTATATATTTATAATAATGTTTATGTGATAAGATATGACTATTATGGATGTTTATTGTGCTTTGCTTATCAAGTTTAGTTGTTTTAATATAATTGTTTAATTGTGTAAACAAGTCACGTTAAATATACATCGATACTACATAAGGAAATCACTTTCCTAATCAAGTTATAAAAGTGATATGAGATCATTAGTCCCCTTCAAATAATTTAAAATGGTTTATAAATGTTTTGTAAAAACTAAAATCCAATTTGGTGAAGCTTTGACAAGTTATGAAAATTGAGTCAAAAATTGGCACGTAACGGCGGTTCGCGATTTTACACTATAGAAAGCTAAATCCATTTATACAATGGATTCGAAGTCGGAATTCTTGATAATAAGAATTTTTCGAACTTTCATAATCACAGGTTTCAAAGCAAAGAAAAAAATTGAGATTTCGTTTAGTAGATTTTGAAATTTGAGCAAAACAAGTGTTCAAAATAGTCGTGCTTTGGCAGTTCAGAAACCAAAGTGATAAAATCTTTAAAAGTGATATTTTGAATTCTTTAAAAATATGGAATAAATTTTATAAATCTTTTAAAATGTTTAAAAATATATTTGAGTTATAAAAATTAATTTCTAAATGATAGAAAAGTTGTTTTGATCAAATAAACTTAAAAGCAATATTCGTAGCGCTTTTTGCAACACTTTTAATAACTTTTGAAATATAACGTTAAACTTAAATATTCATTCCCAAATCTTTTATAAACGCTTTTAAGTTTTTAAAACATGATTTGAAGGTTCATAATTTATTTTAAAGAGTTTAAATAAATAATTTAAAGAAAAGCTTCTATAATCAAGTGATTTAATCTTGGCTCTAAAAGCTGATGAGTAGACTGAATTTTTCATTTTGTAAGATTCGAATGGGAGGTGCATAAACTAAGGAGATGTTCAGGAGCAACTAGTGCCCCGGCTCACCTGGCTCGTTCCTGGGCAAGGAACAGATATGGTCAAAATGTCGGAAACGAAGCGAATATAAAAGATTTAATTTTTCCAAATATAACACAACTTGGATCGTATAGAAATAATCTTCTAACACTTTGTATTAAATTCTGAGAAGGGGAGCATGCTATCCATGTGAATTTAAAATGTGATTTCGCCACTATTTGATGGATAGTAAAGGTTGAATACGGAAATTGATGTTGAGTAGGATTAGTATAATTTCTACCGACCCTTTTTACTCAAAAAAATTTCACAATATGATTTATCAGGAATTATTTTAATTTAGTATAATTTCTATGGATCCGTTTTACTTGAATACTAACTAATTTGGATTTACTATCCTAGATAACATAGTTTCAATATATTAAAAAGATATGTATTGTAGTTATTTTAATAGATCCTTTTACTTAAAATTTATTATTATGTGTTTATGATAAACGATGTCTTAAATAACATTGTTTCTATTAAAAGTTATGATTTGAAAAAAGAAATCTTTGTAAAGATTTAAATAAATGATTTTGAAATATGTTTCTAAATAAATCATGAAATGATTTAGAATTATTCCAAGATTTAAAAAGGTTTTAATCAAACAAAGATTAGAAAAAGAAGGTTTAATGATTCCATATAAATCGAAAAGAAATGTTTTAAAGATATATATCCTTAGAAGATATTTTTGAAAAAGAAAAAGTAATTAATCAAATGATAAGCACCTATTTACTTAACATCAATTTCCCAATGATTGGTTCGAAGGAACCAAGATCGGATTTGGGTGATTCCTATCAGAAAACCACTTTGAACCAATTCGCAAGTTCAAAAGTGAAAACATATTAAAGACAATGAAGTTGATGGCGGGGATCTTCAGAATGAAAGATCTGCTTGTTGATAATTTCGGAGTAGCTCCCGAGATAAATAAATAGTAGTGGTCCCTTCGTTCTGGGATCTTCGTATGCAACGACTACTCGCTATTAACTCTGGAGGTAATGCTCAACAGGATGTGGTAGGAGAGCGCCTTTGGTTTGTCCTATTCCTAGACAACTTATACGATGAACGTCTGACATAGCATTCCCAAGAATATATTACACTGATCCCTACAAACTTACATCTGTTTGGTGGTGTAGGAGGTAACCCTTCTTATGCTTAACACCTTTCTCTGAGACGTATGAGCTCAGAGATTGTACTTTTGCTGAAATCGATCGTGTGTGTAGAAATAGCAATGTGGCATTTCAAGTGAAAATGTTCCATGAAAGGTAAATGTTACCTCAAGCCTCACAATTGAGGAATTGTGAAACATGGGTTGCTTTAAGGCCAAATGGTTCACTATAATTAGGGTATGATATCACCTTTAGATTTATTTATTTCTACCCATTATAAGGTTAGGTTTAAATTATGTAGTGTATGCTACGAGACATCTCGGATAGGTTGGGAATGGCCGAGGTGATATCATATTCGGTGCTATCTGCCACTAGATAGGTCTACAGGTAGGCATGTCTTAATTCGTAGAGGTTTCGAAGATGTCGATCCTCCATACATTCCTTTAGAAATTTACTATATGGGAGGTAGTCCCTTACCTCGCTATTCATTTGGAAATCCATTCTCCAATAACTGCTTTCACTTTTAACTACAGAGCCTAGTATGTTTGAATTTAATATGGTAACAATTTCGGCTAAGATTATGTAAATTTACTTAACAAGTGTTTTCAAAACAATGTTATTAAAAATAATATTACCAAATTTTGCCTAATAAAGATTTAGGTTACCGTAAGGTAAAAACTCGTTTCGTGTTTATATGTGGTGTGGTCTTATGAGATACCCTTTGTTTTCAAACATTCCTATTTTGAGTTTCTCACACCAATCCCATGACTAACCCGGAGTTTATTTTGATTTCCTTTAAACTCTAGGTGCGTTATTTTTCCTGGCAGCCTAGTTGTCAGGTTTAGTGTTGGAGAATTTTGGAAGAACGAGTACAGAGTTAGAAGATTCTTCTAAAGATTATTATCCATTTCCACCACACTTATGTACTATAGTATTCTGCATTTGTAAGGACAGAGATCTGTAACTGTTGTTAGCGCCAAAATTGGTCACTAACACCCAAATTCAGATGAAAGCGCCAAATTGCAGTTATAGATCACAAACAGAATGTATGTAGAGAGTATAAATACATAGTTAAGTTAAAAAGAAAGTAGTAATAATAGAGAATTTATGGTAGTTCGGCTAAATCCAGCCTACGTCCACTCCAGAAATTTTCTTTTTATTGATACTAGAATCAATTACATTACAATCCAAAGCAGAATGAAGATCCCTTTTCTAAAGCCCCACGTACTGTATTTATATGTAAAACCTGAGTTACTTGGCTTCCTGAGCGGTCCGGGCCCATCAACACCATAGCCGAACCAAAATCATCATTATGATCGAACCTAAACTCTAAGCAAGCCGATCCAATCTCATCCCGGGAACGACTCGAAGAAAATCCATCCCTGACTCGAAGTAGAATAGTGGTTGACCCGAAGTAAACTTCGCTCCTTCCAATCCCGGCCCCATGCTGAATTACCATGGCCGACCCGAGCTTCATCCTACACGGACCCGCAGCTGGCATGTTTGCCTATCCCATTGAGGTATTAGGACATGTCGACCCAAGTTCACCATTCCAAGACCAATTCACCGATCCATCCAAATGCCGAGCCACACCACTGCCGACCCATTTTTAGCACCGATCCACACCACCGAGGCTGACCCGCCTCAACATGCTAAACCACCTCAGCCTAACTACCTTGGTCGATCCATACATGGCCGATCCACTAATACTAAACCACTCCCCATCATCCCCTAGCCTTCCTACAGATCGATTCTAACGTGACCAACTCAAAAATGACGACCCACCTCGACCGTATGTTCATGACCGATCCAAAACCAAACTACCAATCCAGTCTCCAAATGCTTGTCGAACCCAGAACAAGATGCTGATCGACTTAAGCCGACCTACCTTGATCGGATCATATTCCAACACCGAGCCATGCCACTAAGACCGATCCTAACCGAACCACCTGGCAGAACTCCAATGACCGAACCAAGCTATGCCAAACCGCAGCTTCGTAATCATATTTATCATCCGTGATTGATCGTACATCCATCCAGTTGACTCAAACCCATAGTATTCCAACCTCGACCAAGGAGCAGTCGATTTAGTTAAATCCGCATGTCCACGGCCCTATCAAAAGGCGGGTTAACACTTGCCCCCCCAAAACCTGCCTTGCAATGGGAAGTGTGTTTTGAATAACCTCAAATCCGATATCCAAAGTTCATATTTTATCCATGGCTATACTTCCCGATTCATAATCCAATCCAGTTTACCCAAGTGTCATTGTCGTACTCTTGTCCAAATCTACAACTGCGCCAAGCCGATATTAGATTCTTATCCAGCAACCAAATCCTCATCCAATTCCACGTCCATCCAAACCCGACAACTGAGTTCTAATCTATCCGTATCCAACAAACAATAACCATATCCATGACCTCTTCGTGTCAATATCCAAATCCGGGACCGCTCCGGGTCCACGCCCAAATCCTTAGCTGTTCATAGCCAATATCCAAAGCCATAACCTCTTAGGGTTCTTGCCAAGTGCAAACTGCACATGATGACTTATGTCAACTAATGCCATAGTGTTCTTGGTTCAGTGTCACTGAACGTTGAGTAATGATGTGGCTTAAGTCCTAAGTCGAATCCTGGTCGTTCCGGACCCTTGTCAAGTATAGTCCATACTCGATGACCTCTCATAGTAACCGATAGGTGATATAGGGCCTAAGTCCTAGGCCGAATCCTAGCCTCTCCGGACCCTTGCCGAGCATAGTCCATACTCGACGACCTTTTAGCCAAAAACCAGGTAAAAGTCAATCAAACTTGAATCTGAGACCTAGATTCAAACCAAAAAACCAGAAATCCATATCAAAAGTCCAAATAAAAATAAAAAATCAAGCATCCAAACCAAAATCCAAACCAAGAAACCAGAAAAACTGAGAGTTCAAACCGTACTCCAAAACAAAAGAAGAAAAAAGCAAATGTCCAAGCCAAAAGGAAAAAATAGATTTCACAAACCGAAGCGTCTCAGTAAACCATCATCTCAGAGCATGCCTATAGGTTATCTCCGACCCAATACATGAGTAAGTGAATTAGCCGTTTGTCCGGAGTTTGTTACTTATTCCAAACCATTACGATTAGTTGATGACCAACCGGCCACCATTCCTGGGCCTTGCGCCTTCGTCGTTCGAGGTAGGTGGTTGCTGCTCCTATTCTACCGTCGCATTCTGAGTTCCGACGTATTGCCACAACTGATCATTCCTTACATTTTCCCCAATTATATCCTTTAGATGCCTGCAACTGTTAGTATCATGTCCGTCCAGGTCATGAAAGAGACAGTGCCTTCCCGATGCCTTTTTACGTTCTAAGGGTTTCCTCCTTGCTGGCTTTCGGTAAAGAAGGCGATCTCGAGTATCCAAGAATATCCGCTCCAGTGTTGCATCCAATCCTGTATAAGTGGAGAATTTTGATTCTCCCAGCGCTCCCTCTTCCCTTTATCCTTGTCTTTACCTAAGCTTTCACCGGACGGCCCCTCCATCCTTAACCTTGTTTACTTCCTTTGATTTCATATCCAAACATGCATCCTCTTGTCGAAGAAATCTCTCAGCTTCATGAAAGAATTCCCTGAAATCCATTGGTGGGTCCCGTATCAACGATACTTCGAAATCCAAATTATACCTGACCCCTGATACTGCAGCCATCAGAACCATTGATGGATCCGGCCGATCCACCAAAGGAACTGATGCATTAAACCGAGTTAAGAAAGTCTTGAGCGATTCACTTTCCCTCTGCTTAACTGACATCAGTGTCATCACATTCTTCGGTCTTTTTATGTTAACTCAAAACTATCTAAAGAGCTTTTCCACCAGTTCTGTCAATGTTCCAATAGATCCATCCTCTAGGTGTCTGAACCATATAGCAAATATATCGGTCAAGTACAGGGGAAGACATCGAGCCATAACTTCCACTGATGACCCCAGCACTTCCATATGCCTTGTGTACCTCATCAAGTGGTCAGTGGGATCTATCTTACCATTGTATACTTCCAGAGTGGGTAGCTTGAAATCGAGTGGATTCCTAGCCATCCTAATGTTGCGTGTAAACGGACTTCTATTTACTCCCACCAAATCCTTGTTTGTCATACCTCCGCGAATAGTTCGTCTGATGATGTCAGCCAATCCAGGGTTGCCCCCAATTTACATTTCCTAAACGCCCTCCAAGTCCTTGAGGGAATTCCGGTACATACTACTCGTCATGCAATCCTGCATTCCTATTGGCGCCAGGTTGGGTAGCATCATCTGGTATCCCTTCATAGGTTGGTCCAGCATTACCTAGAGGCATGCCCCCGAGTCCAGGTCCACCCAGATTGACAGTTATTTGCTGGTGGGGGCTTCCCCCTGCTGAACTACTCCATCTACTTGCCGGTTTAGTCCTTCTGATCCAGCTCCATGGATCCGAGCTCCTGCAGTTCCTGCTAGTCGAAATTGTTTGAAAAGTGCCTACATCATTTCCTATTGCCTTTTCATCTGTTCCTGCATGGAATTCATCATGACCTGCATCTCGTCTCTATTGATGTAGACGGAGGGTTGATTAGCTCCAGAGGAAGCCTCCTGACTTCCCTTCTGCTGACTTCTTTCCGTCCTCTGTCTTCTAGTTGATTGCTTTGCCATAGTTTCCAGAATCCATGTTCCTAAGCCTTTAAATCCAAAATCCAAGCTTCTGAGTCCCTAAGTGCTAGCTTTCTCGGTGAAAGCACTAAAATGTAAGCGCCAAAATTAGTCACTAACACCCAAATTCATATGAAGGCACCAAATTGCAGTTATAGATCACAGACAGAATGTATGTAGAGAGTATAAAAATGAAGAATAGTTAAAGTTAAAAAAAGCAGAAATAATAGAGGATTTATAGTGGTTCAGCTAACTTCGGCTATGTCCAATCCAGAAATTTCCTTTTTATTGATACCAGAATCAATTACATTTACAATCTAGAGTTTTTAAAGCAACAATGGTAGAGTAACCTTAATAGGGAAGAAGAAGGGAAGCAGATTCTGAACCCCGCATGTTGTATGTATAGGCAAAACCTAAGTTAATGGGCTTCCAGAGCGGTCTGGGCCCATCAACACCATAGCCGAATCAAAATCATCATTATAACCGAACCTAAACTCTGGGCAAGCCGATCCAATCTCATCCCAGGGGTGACTGGAAGAAAATACATCCCTGACTCGAAGTAGAATAGCGATGACCCGAAGTAAACTTCACTCCTTCCAATGCTGGCCCCATGCTGAACTACCATGGCCAACCCGAGCTTCATCCTACACCGATCCGGAGCTGGCATGTTGTCGATCCCATTGAGGTATAAGGACATGCCGACCCAAGTTCAATCCTATGTCGATCCCAAGTTCACCATTCCAAGACCAATTCATCGACCCATCCAAATGTCGAGCCATAGCACTACCGACCCACTTTCAACACCTATCCACACCACCGAGGCCGACCTGCCTCAACATGTTGAACCACCTCGGCCTAACTACCTTGGCCGATCCACACATGGATGATCCACTAATACCAAACCACTCCCATCATCCCTTAGCCTTCCCACCGATCGATTCTAACATGACCGATCCAGAAATGCCGACCCACCTCAACCGAACGCTCATGACCGATCCAAAACCAAACTAACAACCTTGTCTTCAAATGCTTCTGAACCCAGAACAAGATGCTGATCGGCTTGAGCCGACCTACCTTGACCGGATCATACTCAACACCAAGCCATGTACGACCGAGCCATGCCATTGAGACCGAACCATACCATCCTGACCAAACCACCGGGCAAAACTCCGATGACCAAACCATGTTATGCCGAACTGTAGCTTCGTAATCATATTTATCATCCGTAATTGATCGTCTGTCCATCCAGTTGACTCAAACCCATTGTATTCTAGCCTCAACCAACAAGCAGTCGATTTAGTTAAATCCGCCTGTCCACTGCCTTGCCAAAAGGCGGGTTTTGAATCTTTTAAAAGGAAAGTTTTGAAAACATTTTGAAAATAGGATATAATTTTGAAAAATCATTTTGAATAAAAAGTTAGCGGATACAAAACAATGTTGCACTAGATTTTTCGTAGGTTCCATCCTACTTAGGGTTCCATCCCTTTAACAGGCTCGAAGTGGATTCCATTCCACGAATAAATTGGATTTTAAGATGCCAGTGATTTTCTATGAGTTTTAACAAAATTCCTAATAATAAAAAATACTTAACCTTGAAATCTTGAACTCTTGATAATCTTGATACTCATGAGTCTTCTATCTTGATATCTTGAATCTCTTTACTGTAGAGTCTTCTTTCTTAGTACCTGCATGGTTAAATCCTGCATATACATATATATCTAAACTTATAATGTTAGTATTTATATTTTATAATCTATTATAATGTTGTTTTCATCAAAACCATCATCTTACGGACTAACATACATGCCATGAAACATTCTCCTTAAAACAAGGTCCTTAAGGTGCCCCTTAGTCTATGCCTTGTTCTAAGGAATTTTGTTTCCTTTAATCTTACTTACTTTAATTCATATATGGTTAACTTATGTGTTACTAATTTTTTATAGGTGCACATATATGTCATTTTAACTTTCAACGTTGCAACATTCAAATATAACTTTTATTTGTTAAACCGTTCATAATCCGAAATCCGAATCCCAATCATATTATAAGTTTTTAATCAAACTAGTTTTTTGGAATTGGTACTTTATATACAACATGTCACTAGGAAAACATACCACAAACACATGACAATGTATATTCGAATCACGCTATGCAAGTTTCGAACTTGTAACCTCTCGCACTAAAGTCGAATCACTTAACCATTAAGGCAATGGTGCTTGTCAATCAAACTATTTATTCATATAGAATAAATTCCTTATCTCCTATAAATTATTAAAACAAGAATATTTATGCTATTAAACTATTTTAAATAATATAAACATCCATTTATAAAAATACAACGTCGAACTACTACAATGCGACGAAGTTATATATCTTTATAAAAATATATAACAAGTTTATGTATTTATAAAATCATAGTAAATCACTAATTATCATTATATAATAATTAAAATGGATTATTTATCATTAAAAAATTAACTGAATATTTAAAATTAATCAAATATTTCTATTCAAAGTGACAAAATCTTGGATCGTTAAAAAGATATTATTATTTACAAAGTAAAGTGGAATTTGATAAATAACAATATTATTTTTGGTAAATTATAATTATTTTTGGCTTATACAATGGTAAGTAAATATAAAGGAGTTGAGATAAATTGGCACTGTTTATGTTAACTAGTAATATTGTACTTATTCAAAAATTTTGAAGAGATCTATTTAGTGTAATTAATAACGTGAATTATTTATAAAATTCATTAATAATCGATTCTATTCTTTAAACAATGATGAGGAAATATTTAGTGTATAGTAATAAAAATAAAGTTGATAAATATTTTTATTAAAGAGAATAACAAGGAGATTTTTCTAAAAAAATTTAGGTTAAATTATTGATTATTTTTTGATAAATAATGATATAGTTTGAATATTTTAAAAATAAGATATCGTATTTCGGAGACAGTTTTTATGGCTAATTACTATTATTATGGGTGGCAAAAGAATAAAGCAATTTAAGAAGGGGGTGTCATGGAAAACCGCATGGAAAACCGATGTTTAAGTAAACTAAAGATGTTATGTTTTAACGAAATTATAAGAAAATTCCTATTGTTTAGAGAAAATAACAATATGATGTTTTTAAGGTGTTTAAAGTGAATCAGATAATAATAGTTGGGGTAATTACCTTAAAGAGACCTTCAAATAAGTGAAGTAAAATATTATTATTTTTAGGGCTAGAAATAATAATAAAATAATTTGTAATATCTAAAGTAAATTGATGGTTTTCAAATAAATAATAATATAATGATTCTACTACATTGGTAAGGAAGTTCTATCATTTGTTATTGTCCATTTATCATGTGAGTTAGTGTTTACCATTTGGGGACACGATATTTGGATGGGTATTTACTATTTATGGCAGTGTACATTTTTATATTTACCGTATAGGGAAGTGATTAAAGTTAGTGGTGGTTAATTGATATTTATTAGTATCCGCTTAATGTTAGTATATGTGGTTGTTAGTAGTTACAATTTATGAGCATGTTTGGTTGTTGGTTTCATTGAAATCTATTAATGTTATTTAATGTGTGACTGGTGTAGTTCATACTTATGAATTGCATATTTATTTTATGTTGAGCATCGGTGTTATTGCGCCCATATTATTATGCTATTGTGTTTGCAATAAATATTACATTGTGCTAAAAATTTTGGCTGTAGGAGAATAGCAGATCCTAGTATGAAAATAAAACTATATGGGCTTGATCCAAGAAGGGAATGCAGGAAGTCTTTCCCTATGTAAGATGATCAGATCCCTTAGGTTGGGTCAGGGTACACAGTGTTATGGGAAAATCCAAACTAGTCGATTATTCATTTCCCATTTCTGTATTTTATTATTTTCAGGTTTACAGATAAAGGTAAGGAGAATGCAAGGGGTGAATTTGTCGCCTATCTTTATAGGTTATATGAAATTTGCATGCTTTTGGGGAGCTATTATAGTTTGCTTAACATATTAAATGATCTTTGATGTAATATAGATGTGTGTTTGTGTAAATAATAGTTGAGCCATTGTGATATTGGTCATTGTATGAAATGTTGTGAATGTATATTAATTATAACGACCCGTAATTTTATCATTTTGATAGAAATATTAAATTAAGTTTAAATATTCAAATGATTGTTTTAAATGATAAATAATCCATTTTAATTATTTTATAATTATAATAAGTGATTTATAATAGTTTTATAAATATATATAAAGATATAAAAATTTCATCGTATTTTAACAGATCGACATCGTCTTTTTATAAATGAATTCTAATATTATTTAATATGTTTTTATAACTTAAATAATCCTGTCTTAATTATTTAAACATGGTAATAAATTTACTTTCAAGTTTTGTTTACATAAATAAATAGTTTGATTAAAATCTGAAAATATGACCGGAAATCGGATTCCGGATTTACAACGGTTTGACGAATTGAAATTATTTTCAGCTGCAGAAACCTTGTTTGAACACGCAAACACATGCATATAACTATAGAAGATTGCATTCCATTAACTGCATTCAGAGATCCAGATTGTTTCCACGAATGATTAGTTATGTCTTTTTTGCTGACCAATGCACCCGCTTATTTTGTGGATCTTATGAATATAATGTTTAGAGATGAGCTCGACAAATTTGTACGGTTTTTATTGATGATATTTTTATCTATTCAAAGACCGAGGGGGAATACCAAACATATCGGGAGAATTTTTGGGATATCAAAGAGATACATGCTTAGAGCTAAATTCTCAAACGCCATTTCCAACAGAAGGAGGTAAGGTTCCTTGGACATGTAGTGTCAGGGGATGGAGTTTCGGTGGATCCAGGGAAGATTTCAGCTATACAAGATTGGAAGCAACCATAGACTCCAATAGATTTCCGCAACTTCTTAGGATTTGCCAAATATTACAGGAGGTTCATTCAGGAATTCTCCAAAATTTTCTACAATCTAGTGAAATTAAATAAGAAGAATGTTAAGTTTGACCGGACAACGAAATGTAAGGAAGCATTTAATAAGCTGAAGAAAAGGTTGACCAATGCTCCAATCCTAGCTATTGCTGATGTAAGCAGCGGTTTGGACGTATGCACAGATGCATGTGGAGAAGAAGTAGGTGTAGTGTTAATGCAACATGGAAGAGTTATCGCTTATGCAAGTAGGCAGCTAAAACCTCATGAGCGAAGATATGTAACGCACGACTTAAAACCATTAGTCGTTGTGTTCGCATTAAAACTATGGAGGCATTATTTACTGGATGAGAAGTTTGATCTCTTCCCAGATCACAAATCTTTGAAGTACCATGTCACACAAAAGGATGTAAACATGAGACAACAACGTTGGTTAGAATTTCTTACATTATATGATACTGACACTTTATATATGCCCGGAAAAGCCAACGTAGTAGCGGATGCACTAAGAAGAAGGCATGCTGCTATAGCTTATCTGGTAATGACTTCGACTCTTCCGGAAAGAATTGCCAGCAAGTAAAGAGAAGATAGGAATCTAAAGAAGATAGTTGAGGATATAAGCTAAGGGCGCGATTCAAGCTTGAAATAGATAACCTTGGTTATTACGGTTAAATGAGAGAATTTGTGTTCCCAATGTTGACAGCTTAAGACATGAAGTCTTAACTGAATGTCATCAATCCAAGCTTAATATTCACCCTAGAGTTCATAAGATTTACAAAGACATAAAGTGGACATTTTGGTGGAAGGGCATGAAAAAGGACATTTCCATTCATGTTAGCAGATGTGCCAATTGTCGGTAGATCAAAAGTGAACAGAAAAATACTACAAGACTACTTCAACCTCTCGAAATTCCAACTTGGAAATTGGACCAAATATTAGTGGATTTCATTGAAGGCTTACCTTGAACAAGGAAAGGAAATGAAGATGTTTGGGCATCATAGATCGATTGATCAAAAGCGCATACTTTATTCCAATAAAGCCAACAAGGACCACCTCAAGCCTTGTAGATATATACATGAAGGAGATCGTTCATTTGCATGGAATTTTGAGCAGCATAGTAAGTGATCGAGATCCAATTTTTACTAGTCAATTCTAGGAAGCATTACAGGCAGCTTTGGGAGCAATGCTGAGTTGAGCACCACATATCATTCCTAGACTAATGGGTAAACAGAAAGAGCAAACATGGTATTAGACAATCTTATGAAAGCTTGCATTTTAGAGTTTAAAGGTTAGTGGAAGAATCATCTTCATCTTGTGGAATTCTCTTATAATAACACCTACCAGGAAAGTATCGATATGGCATCGTATGAAACCTCATATGATCATCCATGCGTATCACCGGCATGTTGGGTGAAAACTAGAGATCGGTTAATACTTGGTCCTGGTATGAGTCGAGAAGCCTTGGAGAAAGTAGATATGATTGGGAAGAAGCTAAAGGAAGCTCAAAGCAGGCATATAAGTTACATCAATCAGAGGTGTAGGAATTTAGAATAATCGATTGGAGATTTTGTATTTTTGAAAGTCTCTCCGATGAGGGGAGTAGTGAGATTTGGGAGAGTTGGAGTTAGAATCGCGACATATTAGACCTTTCCCGTTCTTTGGTGGATTAGCCCACTAGACTATCAAGTGGAATTACCAGAAATGTTATCAGGTGTGCACAACACTACAATAAAACTATCCTTTTACAATGCCTATTTTATAACGGGCCATAAACAACCGTTGTAATAGAAACCATTTACAACGGTTTTCTTAAGCCCATTGTAATAGGTGCAACTTTTCATCATCCAGTACACATATTACAACGTTGTCGGCTTGCCCGTTGTAATATGGTCCTATTACAATGATTTTTGGTCCGCTGTAATAGATACTAGTTTTCAGCTCTATTGGAACGGTTTTGGCCCGTTGTAATATAGTCCTATTACAATAGTTTTCGGTCCTTTGTAATATAGTTCTATTACAACAGTTTTCGGACTGTTGTACTAGATACCAGTTTTCATCTCTATTTGTCCGTTATAATAGATGCCTATTACAACCATTTTCTTTTGCCCATTGTAATAGATGTTAATTTTCGTTTACTTTTTTTTGCTAGTTGTAATAGATACATATTACAAACTTTTTAATTTACCAGTTGTTACAAAAGGTTGTAAAAACACTATTAATTTATAATTTATAATCAATGATTATTAATAAATAATTAATAAATTATAGTTAATATTTATGAGTTACATTTAATGATTAATAAATATAATGAATAAATGGCAATTAATATTAAATAATTACTATTACATTAATAATTAATAATTAGCTATTAATATTTAATAATTAATGTTTAATATTTAATAAATACTATTAAATAATCCCTATTAATTAACTAATAATTAAGACTAACATTCAATAATTAATATTTAATAAGTAATCAATATTTAGTAATTAAAAAGTAATATTTATTATCTAATATTTGACATTAATAATTATAGTTAATACAATATTCAATATTTTAAAATTTTAAAATTTTTAAGATTTTCAACAATAAACTTAAAAAATTCATAAAATTTAGAAATTTTTTTTGAAGCTTTTCTAAATTTCATAATAAAAAATAATGATTATTAATGAAATACTGAATTAGTCTTAATCTGTACTGCAAACAATGATTATTAATAAATAATTTAAACATGATTTATAATTAATTTTTATAAATAATAATTTAATATAATTATTCATTAGTAATTAATAAATTATATTTAATAATTTATAGTAATAACGTATAAATAATAATATATAAGGATGATGTATAATTATACTTAATAAGTATTTATAATTAACGATTAAAAATTAAAAAATGGAGCACTAACATTAAGAAATGACTTCCCGCTTTGCATTTTTGTTCTCATGCTTCGTTAATTGTTGGAAATTTTCGTGTTCCTTCCATGGTTCCCTCCACTCAATCCAAATACTACATCTTCCTAATCCCCAAAGCAGCAAAACCTAAATCTAAATCCAATCTCCGTACCCGTAAAAAAATTTCTCCATCATGAGCTGTCTTTGTCCTCTCCTCCTTCTGCTTCGCCCTCCTCTCCCTCAACTCCAAATCCAAGCCCGAATCCTAATCCACTTACAACGAAATTGCGAATTCATCGCTCTCAGAATTCGTGAATTCACACACTGGTCAGTTTTTGCTTTTCAATTTGCATGGTAATATAATATTGTTTCATTTCCCGACTTTGGTAGTTTGTTAATTATATGAAACTACTAAGAAACATACACTATCAGTATCTGTTATGTTAACTAAGAAATTTTCTACTCCTTAGATTCTGATTATATTTTCTAGAAATTTTGTTTGAGAATTTTAAATCATACCAAATAAAATTTCAATATTGAGTTGTTAATATGAGTCTTAGTATAACGACGGTATGTTTATAGGCTGGGCCTTATGGTTTGTTGTTATTTTTACAATCGAGCTTCATTGTTGGATATTGGCTGTGGATTGGGAGGTGATACAATCTATTTATTAAATAAGTTTGAAGCAAAAGCATGCGGCATTGACTTAAGCCTTATGTGTTGGAGATTGTAATATAATCCACATCTTAGAATATAGTGAGTCATCTCACTATATAAGGAAAGTGGTGCATTACAATTAAAAGAACATGGAGAGAAGAGATTGGTGCAAATCATTATATATTAAATGTCAAAGATTAGGCACTTAGGCACTTAGGTGCACGTGGAAAATTGAGTTGGCTGTTTTAATTTTGAACCGCCGTGCAGTCGCATCCGTTGGCCTGCAACTGTCACCAAAAACGGTTGCGTCTGGTCAAAATATTTGTTCATTCACTATAAAATCATGATAGCGTCGCACAGAAAAAGAACACATATATTTCTCTCTTACTCTTCTTCTCTCCCTCCTCTCGCTTATTCAAGTAAGCAAATCATTCTGGTTTTTTACAGTGAATTGCTGTCTGCAAGGAACCGCGCTTTGTTGTATCCTGGAGAAATACCGCCAATGAACTCTTAAGCAATCTACGTTGTAGTGGGGGCGATCAATTCCTTAAAGAAAACGTTGCTCATACGTGCCTCAAAGCAAATCCTGGTTCACTAGTCTACATACTATTTACTAACGATTTTAAGAAATTGAACCATGGCATCAGCAAAAGGATCTAAATCAACATACAAAGTCACGAATCAGGATTTCACAAAACTCGATCGCTTTGATGGAACCAACTACACACACTGGCAGGACAAACTACTATTCCTACTTGCTACGTTGAAGATTGCATATGCTCTCGATCCAAAACTAGAACCAATACAGCGCCCACCGATCAAGACAGTCCAAAACTTTTAGAGAAAAGGACGAAACAAGAAGAGGACGAAGTTGTTTGCAGAGGGCATATCCTTATACATTATCTAATCGCCTATACGATCTCTTCACTTCGGTCAAATCGCAAAGGGAGATCTGGAAAACACTAGAATCAAAATACAATAATGAAAATCAACGAGCAGACAAGTTTCTAATTTTTGAATTTTTTAAATACAAAATGCTTGACAATACTTCAGTTCTGGATCAAGTGCATGAACTACAAGTCATTTTCAACAAACTAAAGGACGTCAAAATAAGCATTCCTGAAGCATTACAAGTTGGGGCTGTCATGACTAAACTCCCACAAAGTTGGAGTGATTATAGAAAGAAACTTATGCATTCGACAGAAGAATTCTCTATGTAGCATATTCAAAAGCATCTTCGTATTGAAGAAGAAACAAGAATTCGTGAAAGGAAAGTTTTTGAGTCTGATGTGAACACTGTTAGCAATGACAAAGGGCATAAGGAATCTGAGAAAAGAAAGAGAGACGGCAACAACCCTCAAAACAATAACAAAACCAGCAAAAAAGGGAAGGAGTGCTATTTCTGTGCTATTTCCGTGGAAAACTAGGGCATTTCAAACGCGATTGCAGGTTTTACAAAAGACAGAAAACCGAGCAAAACAGAAAGAAGAACATGAACTCTGCTAACACGGTTGAACATAATGAATCTGAAATAATTGCAATGATATTAAAATTAGTTACTGATACGATAATGGAGTTAAACATGGCTGATTCTCCAAAACAGACAGTTTGGTGGTACGATTCCGATGCTACTATTCATGTCTGCAATAATCAGTCCATATTTAAATTCTATGAAAAAGTTTCTGATGATAAAAAAGTTCTTATGGGTAACCATGATACATCTGCTGTTACCGGAAAAAGGACCGTGGAGTTGGAGTTCACTTCAGGCAAGAAACTAATTCTGCAAAATGTTTTACATGTTCCAGATGTTAGAAAAAAATTAGTTTCTGCTTATCTTCTTTGTAATAAGGGTGTTAAATGTGTTCTGGATGGCAATAGTCTAATTATGTCCAAAGGAGGGAAATTTGTGGGAAAAGGCTTGCTTGTAATGGAATGTATAAACTAAGTATCAATAAAATGAATGAATTTGCTTATATTATTGACTCATTTCATTTATGTCACAATAGATTGGCTCATTTAAATTTCAAGTCTTTACAATACATGTCCAAAGAAGGATTGATTTCCTATGATCATACAAATCAATCTAAGTGCGAAATTTGCATTGAAGTAAAGATGTGTAAAAAGCCATTTCCAAAATCTAAAAAAAAATACTCAACTACTTAAACTAATTCATTCAAATATATGTGAATTAAATGGTATAGTAACTAGAGGAGGCAATAGATATTTCATCACCTTTATAGATGATTACTCTAGATACACGCATGTTTCTTTGATGAAATCAAAAGATCAAGCATTGGAAATGTTTAAACGTTTCAAGGTTAGTGTTGAAAATCAAAAGGAAAGGAAAATAAAGATGTTGCGAAGTGATAGCGGTGGAGAATATTTTTCAAACGAATTCTCTTCATTCTATGAAGAAAATGGCATAATTCACCAATCAACCGCACCTTACACCCCACAACAAAATGGTTTGGCTGAAAGAAAAAATAGAACATTAGTAGAAATGACAATGCCATGATTTTGAATGCCAAAAAAATGTAAATTTATGGGGAGAAGAACTCCTAACAGCATGTCATTTGCACAACTGAATTCCATCAAAGAAAACAATGGTTTCTCCATATGAATTATGGATAGCAGAAAGCCAAGTCTGAAATATCTTAAAGTTTGGGGGTGTTTAGCCTTTTATCGGATCACGGATCCGAAAAGAGTTAAAATTGGACGCAGGGCTTTGAAAAGTATGTTGTAGGGTATGCTGAAAATTCTAAAGCATATTGACTATTAGACCTAAAATCCAATATGATCGTAGAATCAAGAGATGTAGAATTTATTGAAAATAAATTTATATGTGATTCTACTCAAATTGTAGATCCTACACCAATTATCAGCGATAATGATAAACAAATAATAAGAATACTTTTCCTAATAAAAGAAAGCTTACAAGCATACCTGAAGAACCAAGAAGAAGCCAAAAAACAAGGAAAAGCAAAGGATTAGATCCAGATTTTGTAGCACCTGATGATGTAATTCATCTTGTAAATGGAAATAGAACTAAAATCATTACTGACACAATTTACATTTTGAATAACAAAGAGGATCCTAAAACTTTTGAGGAAGCAATGACTTCAAGAGATGTTGTTTTCTGGAAAGAAGCAATACAGGATGAAATGGATTCAATTCTTACTAAAGGTACCTGGGTTCTAACCGACTTACCTCCTGGATCTAAACCAATTGGATGTAAGTGGGTGTTTCGAAAGAAATATAACACTGATGGATCTGTTCAAACCTTTAAAGCTGGACTAGCACCCGAAGTTTCAAACAGAAAGAAGGCATAGATTATTTCGATACATATGCTCCAGTTGCTAGACTGACATCAATAATAATTCTTTTTGCCCTTGCATCTATTAATAGGTTATATGTGCATCAAATGGATGTTAAGACAGCCTTTCTTAATGGTAACT
Source organism: Allium cepa (assembly GCA_030765085.1). Taxonomy (NCBI): domain Eukaryota; kingdom Viridiplantae; phylum Streptophyta; class Magnoliopsida; order Asparagales; family Amaryllidaceae; genus Allium; species Allium cepa. The sequence continues at coordinate 287,888,799 of CM060940.1, forward strand.
TAGACGAAGAAGTATACATGGAACAACCCGAAGGTTTTTGTTATGACCGAAAATGAAAATAAAGTTTGTAAACTGGTAAAGTCTTTATATGGGCTAAAACAAGCACTAAAACAATGTCATGAGAAATTTGATTCTGCAATTTTGACAAATGGCTTCAAGCATAACAACGCCGATAAGTGCATTTATTTAAAACTCACAGAACATTATGGTGTCATAATATGTCTATATGTGGATGGCATGCTTATATTTAGAACTAATATGGAAGATATAAATGAGACAAAGATATATTTAACTTCGTGTTTCAAAATGAAAGATTTGAACGAAGTCGATACTATTTTAGGCATCAAAGTAAAGAAACATAGTGGCGGATATGCTTTGTGTCAGTCTCATTACATTGAAAAGTTATTTTTTAAGCATAAACATTTAAAGTTTAAAGAAGCAAGTATCCCTATGATTCCTCTATCAAAATATTTGGAAATTCTGAAAGAGCAACTGCTCAACTAGAATATGCAAGTATTATTGGAAGTCTCATGTATGCCATGCATTGCACCCGTCCTGATATTTCTTATGCCGTGTGTAAATTATCAAGGTTCACAAATAATCCCGGTATTATGCACTGGAAAGCAATAGGCTGAATCTTAGGTTATATTAAGAGAATAATTAAGTGAGGACTACATTATGGAAATTTTCCAGCAATTTTAGAAGGATATTCAGATGCAAGTGGTGTGACCCCTGAAAATGATAATAGAGGAACCACTGGATAGATTTTTTCTCTTGTAGGAGGTGCTATATCATGGGCCTCCAAGAAACAAACTTTTATCACACACTCTACAGGAAGCGAAATTTATTGCTTTGGATGCATTGGCTTCGGAAGCAGAATAGCTAAGGAATTTGTTAACAGAAATAGAGTTGTGGCCACAACCATCATCAGCCATCTCTGTATATTGTGACAGTGAAGCTACAATGTCTAGAGCTTATAATAAAATTTATAATGGAAAGTCTAGACATATAAGCTTGAGACATGCATATGTCAGTGAATTAATTATGAATGGTGTTAATAGCATTATATATGTTAGGTCCAAGAAAAATTTGGCAGACCCATTAACTAAAGGATTGCCTAGAGAAATGATTAAATCAACTAGTTGTGGAATGGGTCTAAAACCTTTCTGATTACCTGTAATAGAAACCCAACCTTGCACTGCTTAGCCTAAGGTTTAAAGGGTAATAACAAGTTACAGTTAAGTAATCGATAAACATTGGTTATTAAATGTTTATATGTTACGATGAGAGATATTTGTTTGTCCACAGTAACTTGGACGGATTAGAACAGATATCTATATGAACATAAGAAACAAAGTTTCGATAAGGTTAGGAGTTAAACTTATAAATGTTCACGAATACTAGGGGATTGTTAATAACCCATTAGGGTCATAAGATCTTTGTTGAATAAAGCAGATATTTATGTGTTTAAATATCTCTCCTCAAACGTATAAGATTTTGGTTTAAGCTACCGACCACCAAATATTCTGTTAAGGTTTAGATATTTAAACTAATATGAAAGTTTAAGCCGAAAGGTACTTTCTTAAATGCATAAATATATGATATGATATTACATTCTAGTGAGGGATTGTTGAAGATTGTAATATAATCCCACATCTTAGAATATAGTGAGTCATCTCACTATATAAGGAAAGTGGTGCATTACAATTAAAAGAACATGGAGAGAAAAGATTGGTGCAAATCACTATATATTAAATGTCAAAGATTAGGCACTTAGGCATGTGGGCATGCGTGGAAAATTGAGTTGGTTGTTTTAATTTTGAACCGTCGTACAATCGCGTCCGTAGTGAATTGCTGTCTCCAAGGAACCGCGCTTTGTTGTATCATGGAGGAATATCACCACTGAACCCTTAAGCAATCTACGTTGTAGTGGAGGCGATCAATTCCTTAAAGACAACGTCATTCAGACGTACCTCAAAGCAAATACCGGTTCACTAGTCTTCATACTATTTACTAACATTATGCAAATCCAAAAGACATAAAAGGTTGCTAAGACTGATGGAATAGACGACAAAGTATTTCATATCATCCATACATATTTGATTTTCTTCTATTTTGTAGTCTAATTTTTACATGTGTACATGCATATTGTTATCAGGTTTCCTTTCAGGTGGCTAATGCATCAAACCAACCATTTCCAAATGGGCATTTCGATCTAGTTTGGTCCATGGAGAGTGCTAAGCAAATACCTAACAAACCGAAGGTGTATATAATATTACAAATATAAATACTTTTGCAAATTCTAGATGATTATATTTATTTTTGAAATGGTGGTGTGATATTTACTTGATATACTACAGTTTGTGAGTGAAATGGCAAGTGTAGCTGCGGCTGGAGCTACAATAATAATAACATAACAAAGCCCTAGAAATGAATGGATGACAGTGGTGTCAGAGGAATATTCTAAATTTCTAATATGTATGTATGTATTTATTATCATTTCAGTTCTCTTATTTTCTTCTCAATAATGCAGTTTAACTTTGAGATTAAATTTTTATCCTTTATAGGGTCGGTTATAGGAAGGTTATCGATAAAGGTATAAAGCTGAATGAGGATGGGGTGGAGGTTGTGTTGATGATGGAGACTAGTGGCCATGGTGCATTGAAAGTAAACTACTTTGTATATGTATTTGCTGTTCAAAAACTAGAAGATTCTATTGTTGATGCCGGCAACTTGGGCCAGCAACTTTTTCTGCAGCTACCAGTTCAATAACGTGAACAAATTGCTGTTCAATTTGAGAACGGAGGAGTTGGACATTGCATTCTATTGGGAAGTGCAAATGGTGGGTTCCATGGTGCTTGGTTACCTGTTGGATTCCAATTCTAAGAGGTGGAGGAAAATGGGGTTTGTGGGGATTGCTGTGGTGGCAACCATACAGTTATTTGGGTTGGAGGGTTGCTTAGTCAGTTGAGGTATGAGGATGGTAAATTTTGGGAGGAGCTCAACTTCAAGTGGGTCAAGTTTGCAGGTCCATCTGCATTGTTTTCCAGTTACGGGTTTCTTGACGCCATATTTCAGAATTTGTGCTATTAGTTATAAGCGCTTTATCTGATGATTCTGAAATGCTCGACAGGTGATCGTTTTTTATTTTTCATTTTATCTGTTTAATTCTCCTTTTATTGTTGCACCTGCATGCATATTTTGTTTTTTACTAGCATCGATAGAAATAGTGAAATACGTTCATAGGTATCCATTGAATGCCAATAAAAAACATACTAATAATAAAATGATCATATAAATTCTCCAAATCACTAGCTCGTCCATGATTAACATTATTTATAAAAAATATAAGCCTTAACTATTGGTTAAAATAAAAAAGGCATTGATTTATTTTAGATATAGATAGAAATTTTCTATGGCCAGGAAAACGGAGATAGAGGATTTGATCTAGAAATTGACTTGCCTGATGTGTTTGCCAGAATTTTTAGATTCACTCCTTGTGCAGCCATCACATTTTTAGCTATTGCTAGTCTAGCCAGTAGGTTAGGTCCATCAAAACTCAACTGGCATATCATACAGTGTTTTAAGGATCTGACCAGACCGCCATCAGAACAAAGTTAACTGTGACTACTGCGCTCGATCCGGAGCAGTTTCAAACCTCAAACATGAATAAACCGTAGATTGAAGCCTAAAACCAAGATCCAACTGTAAACTTTTGTAAAACGTTTGTATAATCAAATAAGAAGAAAAAGATAATTCATATTATTCAGCAAGACGGCTGAGCAAAAAAGGATTGATTACATTAGGATTACAGAGATATGTTTATATAGATAGAAAGCATAAACAAGAAAAAAGGCTAAAAAGCCAAATATGCTAAAAAGCCCAATATGCTAACATCCCCCCTCAAACACGCGATGGTACGGCAAGAAGCATCGAGAGTTTGCCAATGAAAAATCTATGACGTTCGATAGTGTGAGCCTTCGTGAAGAAATCAGCAAGTTGCGTCGATGACGAAGTAAAAGGCAGAGAAATAGTTCCATGCAGCAAGTGATACCGAGTGAAATGACAGTCAATCTCAATATGTTTGGTGCGCTCATGAAAAACAGTATTGTGAGCAATTTGAATAGCGCTCTTATTGTCACAATACATAAGAGTGGGAGAAGAAATCGAAACACCCATATCCTCCAACAGCCAACGTAACCAAATAATCTCAGATGTAGTAGAGGCCATAGCACGATACTCTGCCTCAGTGGAAGACCGAGAAACAACATCTTGTTTCTTGCTCTTCCATGAAATAAGGGAATCTCCTAAAAATATACAAAAGCCAGTTGTGGATTTTCTATCCATTGAATCACCAGCCCAATCTGCATCAGAGAAGACACGAAGCTCCAAAGATGAGGTCGATGGGAACAAAAGACTCTGATAAAGTGTTCCTTGCAAGTAACGAAGAATGCGCATAACAGCAGCCCAATGAACAGAGGTAGGGGAAGATACGAACTGGCTAACAATGTGAACAACATAGGCAATATCTGGACGAGTGATGGTCAGATATACAAGGCAACCAACAATAGAACGATATAAAGTGGGATCAAAAAAAGGACTCCCATCGGTCGGAGTATATCGGGCATTTACCTCAAGTGGTGAATCAACATGACGTGTATCAGTAAGACCAGCACGATGAATAATGTCAGTGGCGCATTTGGACTGGGAAAGAAGATAGCCTTTTTCTGAGGAAACTATTTCAATGCCTAAAAAATAACGTAGATGACCCAAATCCTTCATATCAAAGCAACGAGACAATGTGGCTTTAATACTCACAATACCATTACTGTCATCACCTGTAATGATCATATCATCTACATATAGTAGAAGAAGAATATGGTTTGCAGAAGTCAATCTGACAAAAAGTGCTGAATCATGGGGACTAGAGGTAAAACCAAGTGATGTAATTACGGTCGAAAATCTCTCATACCAAGCACGTGGTGCTTTCTTAAGACCATATAGAGCTTTCTTAAGCCTACAAACCTGACCTGGAGCATGAGAAACACCAGGTGGAGCAACCATGTAAACTTCTTCCTTAAGATCTCCATTAAGAAAAGCATTTTTAACATCCATTTGAGAGATGTCCCATTGACGACTGGACGCAACAGCAATAAGAACCCGAACAGATGTCATCTTAGCCGCAGGAGCAAATGTCTCCTCATAATCCATGCCATACTCTTGGGCAAATCCTTTAGCAACTAAACGAGCTTTGTATTGCTCAATAGAACCATCTGACTTGGTTTTAATCTTATACACCCATCGACAACCAATAGTTTTCTTCCCAGTAGGAAGGTATACAAGATCCCAGGTACCAGTTTTGTCTAAAGCGGACATTTCCTCAGACATAGCACGTTGCCATACAGGAGAACGAACAGCCTCCGAGTAAGAAGAAGGCTCATAGAAAGTGTCAATGGAAACAAGAAATGAAGCAAAAGCCTGAGAGTAACAAGAGTAAGCAAAATCAGATAATTGAGTAGATTTACGTGTGCGAGTGCGATAGCGAGGTTGAACAGGATTAGTCATCACAGGAGGTGTTTGAATAGTCGTAGTAGCAGGGGATAAAGTGTCACCCGCAGAAGGAGGAGGAACAGAATGTATGGATGACGGAGTATCAATGGTAAGAGGTGGTGAATCAGAGGAGTTATCAGCAGGAAATGGATCAATGTGAATAAGATCAGACTTAGTCATACTATGAGGACTAGCTGGAATAGAGTAGAAGGGAATGTGTTCAATAAAGGAAACATGACGAGAAACATATAGTTTATTTGAAGAAGGATCATAACAGCGATAGCCTTTTTGTCCAATACCATACCCAAGAAAAACACATATAGCAACACGTGAAGATAATTTTGTACGTTCTACGTGTGGACGAAGAACAAAACAAGTGGAACCAAACACTTTTAGGTGAGAGTAATCAGGAGTTTGAACAAACAACTTGGCATGACGAGAAATATCAGAGTTATGAGAAATCGGGATCTTATTAATAAGATAAACGGAAGTAAGAACAGCTTCTCCCCAAAATTCTTTTGGCACGCTAGCTGAAAGAATCATACAACGGGCAGTTTCAACAATGTGGCTATGTTTTCTTTCAGCAACACCATTTTGTTGCGGGGTATCAGTGCAGGAAGTCTGATGCAAAGTACCATCAACCGTGAATATGTTAGAAAGGTCTCCCTTAGTGTATTCCCCCTAAATTAGAACGAAAGCATTTAACAATAGCAGAGTGTTGTGTTTTAACATATGCTTGAAAGGCAGTATATATATATCAATAAACTCAGAACAACGTTTCATCATAAGAACCCAACAATAACGAGTATAGTCATCGATAAAAGATACATAATATCTGCACCCACCTTTTGTGGGGATGGGTGCTGGACCCCAAACATCAGGGTGAACTAAGTCAAAAGGTGCAGTGGAAGTAGAAACACTTTGATTAAAGGGCAAAGCAGAAAATTTTCCAAGTTTACAACCACTACAATCTGAAATATCATGAGAACGTAAATCTCCCAAAACACCAGAATTACACAAGAATTTAAGACGAGAGCTTGAAATATGACCAAGTCTAGAATGCCACAAATAAAACTTAGAAGACAATGGAGTTAAATGAAAAGAAGAAAGATCAATACTAGCAGTAACGGCATGACTTGGAATGTGCAAGTCATCCAAAACATAGAGACCGCCCTGCCTACGGCCTGTCCCAATCAACTTCTTGGAGTTGGGATCCTGCACAGAGCAAGTGGTAGAAGAAAAATGAACAAGATATCCAAGATCACAAAGTTGTCCGACCGACACAAGATTCATAGTTAATTTAGGAATACAATAAACATTTGGGAGGGAAATGTGTGTGGTTTGGATTGTACCGATTCCTGTTAATGGCAAAGGTGTGCCATCAGCAGTCAAAATAGAAGGTGAGCGAGAATCAAAAGACATAGATATAAATGATGAACAATCATGAGACATATGATATATGAGGCACCAGAATCCAAAATCCATAAAGGAGAATTCAAACCTGATATGGATGGAGCTGACATGGCAAAGTGCTGAGATTGAGGAGCAGTCATGTTTTGAGACAAAGACTGGCTAGTAAGGAACTTATGAAATTGTTCTGCAAGAGAGTCCATAGAGGAATCTACAACTGATTCACCAGAAGGATGTACCAATGCGGCAGTATTAGGCTGGGAATTACCTCGTGACTGTCCATATCCTCGTGCAGTAGAGAGGGACTGTTGTTGGCTACCACGTTGTTACTCCTTTGATCTATGATCTGGCTTAAAACTTTTATTTTTTTGTCGAGCCAATAATTCAGGACATTGATTTTTCCAATGGCCTGGTTGTTTACAATAATTACAATCACGACCATTCTTGATATTTACCTTGTTGCGTTGAGATGGGATTGTAAAATCCCTGTAGCAAAAACAGATGCAGAAGAAGTCTGTGCAACTTTCTCAGTTTGAGACTTCAAGCGAGTTTCTTCAGCTAATAATTCATGTAGAACAGAATCAACAGAAGGTAATGGAGTGCGATGTAGAATGGACGCACGACAATGCTCGTACTCTGGTCGAAGAGCCATCAACAATTGAACAAGACGTTGTTCCTCCCTACGAGCGATATATGGAGCAAATGACCTAAGATCAGTAACCTCAGTCATAGCCAATTGATCCCAAAGAGCAGTAATTTCAGAATAAAAATCTTGAATATTTCGATCATTCTGAGACAATGACCGAATATCAGCCTCTAATTGATATTGAACGGCAAAGTTAGAACGCACAAAAAGTCACTCCAAATAGTCCCAAACTTGCTTTGCAATATCATACTTAGCCAATTGCATACCAATTTTATTTTCAACAGAATTATTAATCCAAGTGATGATCTTTGAATTGTTAGTATCCCATTTCTCTATCAATTCAACATTAGCAGCTTTAGGAGCCACAATAACACCAGAAATATATCCCCACATCTGTTTTCGTTTCAGAAATTTTTTCATGACATAACTCCAATAATAATAGTTTTTCCATCTAAACGAACACTAATAGCCTGTAATGAATCATTACCTCCTGCCATATTTTGAAGTCAGCAACTGCTTCAGGTCGAGACAGGTATCAATTGGGCTAGAGTTTTGGGGAACTAGGGTTTCGGGTTGATCGGCAGGCTAGGGTTTCAGGACAGGGAGATCGGAAGGCTAGGGTTTCGGGGTTCTAGGGTTTCAGCAGGGAGATCGGCAGCTGGGGCAGGCAGATCGGCAGTTGGGGACTTGGGAGCAGGCAGGGAGATCGGCAGGCTGGGGACTTGGGGACGGGGCTCTGAGGTTTTGGGACAAAATCGACGACAGGCTAGATGCTAGGGTTTGGAGTAGATGATGATACCAGGCTAGGGTTTCGGGTTGAGGCAGGAAGACTAGACAACGACGAGGCAGCAGGCAGAAACAGGAACGAGACTCTGATACCATGTAAACGTTTGTAAAACGTTTGTATAATCAAATAAGAAGAAAAAGATAATTCATATTATTCAGCAAGGCGGCTAAGCAAAAAAGAGATTGATTACATTAGGGTTACAAAGGTAGGTTTATATAGATAGAAAGCATAAATAAGAAAAAAGGCTAAAAAGCCTAATATGCTAAAAAGCCCAATATGCTAACACCAACCACTGTAGTCAAGCCATGAGGACCCGACTCTGCTGAAAGCAAACATCATTATCTCATGCTTTGCAAAGCAGCAGCTTGGTTCTTCCCAGAAATCCTAAATCTTATATTTTGAATCACCGAATCCACGACCATTTGCTCCTCTACAAACGCCACCACAAACACCACCGCCGTTAAACCTTGTGGCCACCAATTGCAGGCATTAAAATTTAGTTTGCTGAATTTATGAGGAGTAATTTGATATTTAGTTCAGTGTTGCCTAATATTATAAAATAAACCGACATGATATTGAAGTTCTACACTGTATTGTTGAGTCAGTGAAATATAAGAATGCATGTAATTTAAAATTGAACCTAATTTGAACTATCTGATTTCGCATTTAGTTCGTGAGGTGTTGCTGTATGTTATAATATTGATACATCGATTAGTGCTAGATTAGTTACCATGTTGCTCGACTACTGTTTACATTATGTATAAAATGAAACCTTTTTTTCTCTGTTTTTTCCGTTAGAAAACGTGCATAAGATTTATACAGTTGATATCATGGTTCGTGTTAACCCGCCTTTTGTCAAAGCCATAAGTAGGCGGATTCAGCCTAACTAACTTGACGACTATCGAGTTTGGAGTATGACGGATTTGGTTTCGAAGGATGAAGTTTACTTGGATATGTCATTTGGTCAAGAAATGAAGGGGATACATGGCACAAGTACTTCGTTCGGCCTACGAGTACGTTCGGCATAGTTGCCTCGTTCGGCATACGAGTATGCTCGGCATAAGGGATGGCTCGGCATTGGTTGTCGCTCGGCATAAGGAATGACTCGGCATTGAATGGATCGTTCGGCATTGGATGGAACGTTCGGCATCATGGATCGTTCGACGTATTGTATCGTTCGGCGAAGACATCGTTCGGCCGAGACATCGTTCGGCCGAGACATCGTTCAGCCAAGATATTGGATCGGCTTTCGGTATCGTTCAGCACGAATACATCCCACAACATTCAGAGTGTTCGGCCTCACTGTGATCGGCATAAGAAGTATGTTCGGCATCAGGGAGCGGTCGGCTTGATAGGCTATTTGGCATCATATGAGGCTCGGCATTGGGAGAGGCAAGTACGTTCGGCACGGCATTTTGGCTCGGCATGGGCCGTTCGGCCCTGATGGGCTCAGGATATTCAGAGAGCCCAACAACTACCTGGACGTGTCTATAAATAGGGCATGTAGTGCTTCAGAAAATGGATCTTTCTTCTTCTTCTCCTTTGCTCTCTGACCTTCTATTTCCTAAGGCTAAGGCTAGCCTACTACTTTGTAATTGTAACTGATTCTCATATCAATAAAAAGAAATTACCGGAGTGGACGTAGGCCAGAGTTAGCCGAACCACTATAAAATCTGTTGTTCTTTACTGCTTTCATTTTAATTTTAACTGTTCTTCATATTATTACTCTCTACACACACTCTATCTGTTATCAGTGACTGTTAATTGGTGCTTTCGTCTACATTTGGGTGTTAGTGACCAATTTTGGCGCTAACATTTTGGTGCTTTCATTGAGAATTGAACTCAGGAATTTTGGAGTTAGAAACTTGGATTTAAAAGAGCAATGGCTAGACCATCAGCAAGGAAGCAAGTAATGGAAAGGAGCAATCAGGAGGGAAGTCAAGAGGCTTCCTCTGGAGATGGAGCAGGTAGAGCATCCATTTACATCACTAGAGAGGAAATGGAGGCGATGATGAAAAGGCAAGAGGAGATGATGCAGACTCTTCTTAGACAATTTGCACAAACAGAAAATGCAGGAGCTCAGATCCGTGGAGCTGGATCAGAAGCACTCAACCAGCAAGCAGAGGGAATAGCTCGGCGGGGGGCAACCCCCAATCAGCAAACAGCTATCAATCCAGATGGATCTAGACTTGGGGGCATACCACCAGGAAATGTTGGACCAACCCATGGAGGGATACCAGACGATGTTGTGCAACCTGACACCGACAGGAGTGCAGGAGTGCGAGATGAGGAGTATGTTCCAGAATTCCCTCATAAACTCGGGGGAAAGACTAGAGGCGATGGACAAGGATTACATCTTGGGGGCAACGACAGATTAGCAGAGATGGTTAGACGGGCTATGAGGGGTGGATTGGTAAATAGAGACTTAGAGGATGTAAATAGGAGTCCCTTTACTCCTACTATCAGGCAAGCTAGGAACCCACCCGAATTTAAGCTACCAAATTTGGAAATGTATAATGGGAAGGCGGATCCAACGGTTCATCTTACGAAATACATAAGGCATATGGAGGTACTGGGGGAATCGGATGAGGTCATGGCTCGATGCTTCCCATTGTATTTGACAGATATCGCAGCTATGTGGTTTAGACAGCTGGAGAATGGTTCTATCGGCACATGGACGGAGCTAATTAAGAGGTTTATGAGACAGTTTCGGGTCCACATAGTTAGACCCAAGAACGTGATGACTCTGACATCTATGAAACAATGGAAAGGGGAATCGCTCAGGGACTTCTTAACCAGATTCAACGCAGCGGTAGCCTCAGTGGATCAACCCGATCCGTCAATGGTTTTGATGGCAGCCGTCTCGGGAATCGCGGATAACTCGGATTTCAAAATATCATTGGAACGGGACCCACCGAGGGATCTCGGGGAGTTCTATCATGAGGCGGAAAGGTTCTTGAGACAGGAGGATGCACAGGCTGTGAGAGTAGGGAGAGAGGCTGAAGCTTATGCAGTGAGGGGTGGAGGTCCATCCAGGGAGAATCTAAGTAAAGATGATAAAGGAAAAAGGAAAACGAATGGAAATGGTGGCACTTCGAAGAAACCTCGGAGGGAGTCAAAGTTTTCTTCTTACACAGATTTAACTGAGATTCTAGAAAGGATTTACTTGGACGCTCGAGGGCGGCTCCAATACCGGAGGCCAGCAAAGAGAGAGCCTTCAGAATACGAACGGACATCGGGAAAGCATTGCCTATACCATGAGCTGGATGGGCACAACACAAACGACCGTAGGCATTTGAGGGATATCATTGAGGAGCATGTAAGGAATGGTCACCTACAGCAATATGTCAGGAATCGAACGATGGCAGGGGAGCAAGAGCAGCCACCACCTACCTCTAGCAATGGTGGCATTGGGTCTGGTCAACGCCGGTTTACTATCAACTAAATAGGTTCATGGTTTTGAATAAGTAATAGAACTCAAAGTAATACAGATAGGTCACTTACACACGTACGGGATTGAGGACGGTCCCTAGGCGTGCTCTGAAATAACTGAAAACCGTACTACTTGAGTCTATGAAATCCTTCTTTCTTTCTAATTTTCTGCAAACTTTGGTTTTCTCTTTCGTATTTCGGAAATTTACTTTTCTTTGGTATGGTTTTGGAGTTTGGATTGAACTCTCGGTTTGGTTGGTTTTTTTTGGTTTCCCATTCTGGTTTGGATGCTTGATTTTTGATATGGATTTCTGGTTTTATATTTGGTTTTGGATCAATGTAATAAACAGTTCAGGTTTTATAATTACTGTCCCGACCGGAGAGACGGGGAAATGATCACAAGTTACGAGTCCCTTCGCCGGAGAGTGAAGAAATGGACTCGGGCAGAATATCAAAGTCCTTGACCGGAGAGTCGAGGCCGGAGAATGTAAAAAGTCCTTGACCGGAGAGTCAAGGCCGGAGAATATAAAAAGTCCTTGACTGGAGAGTCGAGGCCGGAGAATATAAAAAGTCCTTGACCGGAGAGTCGAGGCCGGTGAATATAAAAAGTCCTTGACTGGAGATTCGAGGCCGGAGAATATAAAAAGTCCTTGCCGGAGAGTCGAGGCCGGTGAATATAAAAAGTCCTTGACCGGAGATTCGAGGCCGGAGAATATAAAAAGTCCTTGACCGGGGAGTCAAGGCCGGTTAATATCAAAGTCTTTGACTAGAGAGTCGAGGCCAGAGAACATACAAGCCCGTGATGGAAAAGTCAAGGCTGGAACAGGATAACGCGACCCAGCGAGGTCTATAGATTCAAGGTTAAGCCCAGAGAGGTCATGGATTTGATAGTATGGTTACAAAAAGGATATGGACTTTGGATATTGGATTTGAGGCTATTCAAAACACGCCTTCCAATAGCAAGGCATGTTTTGGGGGGCAAGTGTTAACCCGCCTTTTGTCAAAGCCATAAGTAGGCGGATTCAACCTAACTAACTTGACGACTATCGAGTTTGGAGTGTGATGGATTTGGTTTCGAAGGATGAAGTTTACTTGGATATGTCATTTGGTCAAGAAATGAAGGGGATACATGGCACAAGTACTTCGTTCGGCCTACGAGTACGTTCGGCATAGTTGCCTCGTTCGGCATACGAGTATGCTCGGCATAAGGGATGGTTCGGCATTGGTTGTCGCTCGGCATAAGGAATGACTCGGCATTGAATGGATCGTTCGGCATTGGATGGAACGTTCGGCATCATGGATCGTTCGACGTATTGTATCGTTCGGCGAAGACATCGTTCGGCCGAGACATCGTTCGGTCGAGACATCGTTCAGCCAAGATATTGGATCGGCTTTCGGTATCGTTCGGCACGAATACATCCCACGACATTCAGAGTGTTCGGCCTCACTGTGATCGGCATAAGAAGTATGTTCGGCATCAGGGAGCGGTCGGCATGATAGGCTATTTGGCATCATATGAGGCTCGGCATTGGGAGAGGCAAGTACGTTCGGCACGGCATTTTGGTTCGGCATGGGCCGTTCGGCCCTGATGGGCTCAGGATATTCAGAGAGCCCAATAACTACCTGGACGTGTCTATAAATAGGGCATGTAGGGCTTCAGAAAATGGATCTTTCTTCTTCTTCTCCTTTGATCTCTGACCTTCTATTTCCTAAGGCTAAGGCTAGCCTACTACTTTGTAATTGTAACTGATTCTCATATCAATAAAAAGAAATTACTGGAGTGGACGTAGGCCAGAGTTAGCCGAACCACTATAAAATCTGCTGTTCTTTACTGCTTTCATTTTAATTTTAACTGCTCTTCATATTATTACTCTCTACACACACTCTATCTGTTATCAGTGACTGTTAATTGGTGCTTTCGTCTACATTTGGGTGTTATTGACCAATTTTGGCGCTAACAGTTCGAATCATGGTTCATTGTTCAAAATCTGACATCATACTTTTACTCTTGCGGTTACATAATTTTGAAGGAACGAGTCCTCGTATGCTACTCTATGCTACACGCATGATATGTGCACATATAATTACTTATTCAGATGACATGAGATAATTTTAGCTTTTAGCAGTAAATATTATGTTTCTAGGTATGATTTTTATTTCATTACTTCCATCCATGTTCAATTAAGTAGCATACATTTCCCGTCTAATATTTGATTGTTTTTACATGGATTTGGGCCCAACTTTATGTTGCGGAAATTAAGCCCAGAATCCCACCTATTTCAAATTTACAAGTATTAAAATAATGGAAACATGTCATCATTCAGCAGGATTGTGAATCTTCACTATATTATTTATTCATTCACCAGGAATGTGAATCTTCCAGTTTTTGAACCAGACTAAACTGCAACTGTTTCATTGATGATCTTTAAATATATGTATATTCCACCACCTACAATGATTGTCTTAGAAAAAGATCATTCCAACCAGACTAAACTGCAAATGTTCACCTTTTTTTTAAGTTAAATTATTTTTACTAAAGGTTGGTTCACTCCTTGCAGTTGGATTTGATTGTGGGCAAGGAGCATGAGATAGAATATAAGGTTGACGGCTGGTTATACTTAAGTCATAACATTTAGCTTGTATAGATATTTCATTATGTATTATAAAATTGATGTAGGCATGAAATATGCTTATGTGTGGTGCAGGTGAAGAAAAAAAGGCCAGGAAGAGATGGGAAAGCGGCTGGGCTTGTTCCGGTTCTGTATGTCAATGCAACTTGATATATTACTAACATTTTGGTGCTCTTCTCTTTTGTGAGATATCTAAATGAATAAGTACCTAAATTCTACCATGATTTGAAGTCCATGTTGGTCTATGAGTCAGTTGTAGCTGATAAAGAATAAGATAAATAAAAGAGAAAGCTATTTTGCTTTTTCATTCCTCACTTATGATTTTTTTTCTTCTTCCATGTCTGCTATATTCTAATATGATCTCAATCTATATAAGTTTTGGTGTTAATGTAATGAGGATATTTATGTACAATTCTAATGTAATAATATTTTTATTCTTACTCAGATCACTTCTCCCTTCTTTTACCATACATTATTTATTTATTTTATTAGGCTGGTTTGCTTGTTGATCATGTTAAAATCTACAAGGTATGTCATCAATTGATGCTCATTTAGATGTGAAATCGATGTATTCAACACTAAAACAGGTACCAATGCTCTATTTTTTTTTATAATTTTGTATGTTTTTAACAACGGACAAAAATAGTTGTTAACGACATCTATTACAACGGTTAATGTCTGTTGTGTTTGGGACATATTGCAACAATTTATGCCCATTGTAAAAGACTATATTGCAATGGTTGTTGATCGTTGTAAAAATGTTTGCTATAACGGGCTTTTACAACGGTTTTAAACCGTTGTACAATATTTTAGGTCTATTACAACATTGTATAATAAGACGAGCGTTGGTCCGTTGTGAAACCCCTATTACAATGGGTATTGTCCGTTGTAAAAATGATATTTTGTTGTAGTGCAATGTTTTTCATGTGTCCCATTTACGAAAGTACGTGCATGAGCCGAAACTAATTGTAGAGGTAGCTGCCCAAGAAGATTTAGAAGTAGAACTAAACTTGGCAGTTATCAGATGACTAATTTGAATCATTAATCATGAGAGAAGAGGTTGCGGAGAAATGTTGTGAGATTAGTTAAAAGTCCGGTGGAGCGGTGATGCTAAAGACTACATGTGGGAAACTGAGGATAGAATAAGAAAGTCATATCCTTAGTTTAGGATATATATATATATATATATATATATATATATATATATATATATATATATATATATAGTATCGATGTAGTGTACTCACCGTCTGTAGTGTATTCACTTATCGTATCTTTGTATTTATTTCATCGTATCTAATATATTTCTTTTTTAGTTATCTTCTTCTTATCTTAAATTTCACGGATGCAATTCTTTTAAGCTGAAAGCAACGACCCTTACTTTTATCATTTTGAATCGAAATATTTAATTAATTTTAAATATTTGATTGATTGTATTAAATGATTAATAATTCATTTTAATTATTTTACAATGATAATAGGTAATTTATAACGGTTTTATAAATATACACAAAGGTATACAAACTTCATTGTATTTTGGCAGATTAACGTCATATTTTTATAAATGAATTTTAATATCATTTAATATGGTTTCATAGCTTAAATAATCATGTTTAAGTCATTTAAAGATGACAAGGAATTTATTTTCAAGTCTTGTTTACATAAATAAATAGTATGATTAAAAACTGAAAATATGACCAGAAATCGAATTCCGGATTTACAACGATTTGACGAATTAAAATTATTTTAAGTTGTAGAAACCTTGTTTGAACATGTACGCACATGCATATACATGCACATACACATATAAATGTGTATCGCCATTTGTCAAACCAAAACCAAAAGAAATATCTAAACATACATACAAATAAACTCCTTGTGTATAAACAAATACAACCAGAAAAAAAAACTCACCATCACTCAATCAAAGGAGGAAAAACATGTGGGCTACGGGGTGGTTTGACCGAAAGTAAAGGGAGGGTGAAAGAGCACATGGTGATGGGAAATGTGTTACGATGATATTTTTGATATTTTACACATCTTTGCCTATAAAAGGAGAGGCATTCCCTCTCACTTATTCACACTTACTTTCAAAATTCTTAAGCTTTCTTCACCTTCTTCATGAGTCCATTAATGGCTTCCATGACCTCTTAAGAATAATCCAAAGTTGAGTCGAAGTGCTGTTGAAATAAATCATAACATATAGAGATATACCACATTAGTTTGAATTTAAAGCAAGTGATCTTCTTCACTTTTTCTTTTTTGCTTGGCCGGGCTCATCTAGGTGCCTCCACCATCCCAAATTCAACGCTAGCACACTCTAGGGTTCTAAGGCAGGATTTATAAGCTTGGGTATGGAAATAGCGGAGTATAGTCGATTTTGTAGCACTAAAAGTTAGATCGAGAAAGCATATATGTGAGAATTACTCCGCTAGTTTATTTTATTAAACTATATGATGATATAATATTTTTTGCCATGCTTGTTTTATATGCTTGATCATCATGTTTCGGATGCGATAATATGTTTTCATGGTTGTAGAAATAATTCATGGAAAATACACGTTGAATTTACGAAGAAATCACTTTCTTTGTATAATTATTGCAAAGGTGTATATAGCCTTGTTAATCTCTCAAAATAAAGACATGTTATCATAAATGGTTTGAAAAAATTCATAATGATTTTACAAACATTTACTAGTGTTTCGAAAAAGTTTTAAAAAGTTTGAAAAATGAGTCAAAATTAAGCGCATCGCGTAACGGCAGTTTGCGATTTCACGTCGTAAAAGTTAAACCGAGGTATAGAATGAAATATAGCTTGGAATTATTTGGAACAAGAATATTTTGGACTCTTATAACTATAGTTTCAATTAAGAAAAATCAAGAATTCATTTAGTAAAGATTTAGATAAGTCCAACTCAAATATTCAAAATAATCTCTTTTCAGCAGTTCGAAAACCAAGTTTCAAATTCTTTTTAAATAGATATTTTTAACCTTTAAGAAATGGAATAAATTCTGAAAATATGTTAAAATAATTTAAAAGATTTTTAAATTAGGAAATTGGACATATAAAAGGTTTAAAATGAGATTTGTGTTGCAAAGCCTTTAAAAGCACTATTCGATGGCAATTGAGTAAAGGAATATGAAAATTTTGAAAATACGATTTAAACTTGTGTTCTTCCCGAATCCTTTATAAATATTTTTCAAATAAGAAATCAAGCATTTTTAAAGGGTTTAGAGTTGATCAAATATCTTGATTGCCTTATGGGTGACAGAGAGGTAGTCCTTAGGTTTGAGTTTGGAAAACCAGTTGCCTACCCCCCCAGCTATCCGGACTGGCCCGACAGAGGGGATGTTAATTTAATGTACTCGGATGGTATTTTCTTAAGATAATAGAAAAAAGGCTTGGAATTCTCCATAAATTTAAACAAGATTTCAAATAAGATTTTGATGGTAAAGAGAACGTTCTATGTCTTGAATTTCGAGGAGGGAACCCATACTATCCACGTGAATTTAAAATGTGATGTTATCATTATTCGACGAATATATAGTATGGATTGAATACAAAAATTATTATTGAGTATGATTAGTCTAGCTAAAATCCGTGAATCGGTTTTACACAGTACTAATTGGTTTGGGTATACATTAAACGATAATTCCATTAAAAAATAACGTTTTGTAAATAAATAATCTCAAATAGGAAGATGGAAATAATTGTTCAAAGTAATTTAAAGGAAATGATTTGGTATTTCCAAAGTTAAAAAGAGGTTGAATATATTTATATATATCAAGAAGAAATGGTTTATAATATATGTCTAAAGATATTTTATTAGATATCAAGATATTAATTGATTGAATGATGATCACCAACCATTCACATACTTAACATCTTTTCTCTCAATAATTGGTTTGGAGAGACCGAGATCATTAAAAATAATATCCTTGATTTTACGTAGCAAAATGTTTGTTTATCATAAGGTAAAAACCAGTATGTGTTTATATGCGGCGCGGTCCTATGAGATACTCTTTGATTTCAAAAATATTTGTTCTTTTAAGTTTTCTCATACTAGCCCGTGACTGACCCAGAATTTATTTTATTTTCCCACAAATGCTAGGTTTATTTTTCCGGCAATAAAGTAGTCAGGTTTAGTTTGAAGCATTTTGGAGGAACTTGTAGCATGGAGCAGAAAATTCTTCAGTAAATAGTTATCCATTTCTATTTTCGATTTTTTTTATGTATATGTTTATACCAGCACCTATATAGGGATAGGCAAATATAACTATACCTAGCTGGGTTAGTACTTGCTATAACTCCGATACATCATTGTACGTGTGATTGTATGTACCATGTATATAAGTTTTTTAATGCAATGTATGAATATATGTTTCTATCTTTTATTTTTATTTTCCTTATCATCCGCCTCTCCGGCAGTTGAATTTGAGACATGTGAATACCATAGATGTATTATTGTCGATTTTTGAGGGTAGAAAAGATGGATCCTCGCCCTAACCATGAGATTTTCCCATATGTTTATATCTTTTGATTTAAATAATACACATCAGGATCCACTCTTTTGGACATATAAGATTAGTGCATAAGCATTAATGGTTGCGATTATTTTAATTTTAAACCTGAAGAATGGTAGGGCATCACACCCTAAGTGGGATTGACCGGCTCAAATGAACCAACCAAAACAACCCTGCTTGGTTTGGATACCTATGGGGTTACATACCCGACACTTTCAAATGTCAAATGCCGTACGCAACGTTTAAATGTTAAGTGTATTAGTAACACTATAAAACAATGTTTTACTAAATTACCTAACATTTTGAATGCTAGATAAGGTGCTTGTATTTTGTTCTCATTCTCCATCTATATCTATATAAATATCATAAATTTTCTCTATTTTTACATAAAAAAGTACTCATTCGCTCGCATTTTCATTTAATTAGAGAAAATGATAATGTCTAAAAGTCATAAAGGAAACAAAATGCAGTCATAAAGGAAACAAAATGCAAGCACTTCTTACCCTACCTTTCAAATATATCAAAATAATCCTGATTACAACGATAATTATCCCCCTGAGATAATCGCAAAAACACTATCAACATTTGTCCATTTTAACAACATTCTCATCAAGGTTCTAAATAGTATTTTCAACAACAATCTAATTTACGTCCTCTGCAATATTCTTAACATGCACCATGAATTTCTTTCAAGATTGCCCTTTTAACAAAATCAAAATTTCAGTTCTCAATACCGATCTCTGAATTGTGTCTATTGGCCCTAAGTTAACTACATCCATATGCAAAACATAAGCAAGAATTAGAGTGGCAAGTTTGACTCCATGGATTGTGGTCTTAGTCAGCTTCTGTTTAATATCAAGGAAAACCTAAAAGATGATAACGCATGGCAAGAATACTCTACTCGTGCAGAAGGAACTGATAGTAGGAGAGCAAAAGATAATATTAGTGAAATATACATCAATAAAGCACCATTTCAATAATGGCGAAGAATAACCAAAAAAGAATATCAAAGAAGATAGGCAAATGACGAGCATGTGGAGCTAGCTCGCTGTTGGGTTGAGCACTCGAAGCATCCGCATAAAGCTACATTTCAAAATGAGTTGGTTTATAGGAAAAAAATTGCTATTTATTTATTAGCTATCGACCTAATAATCCCCCAACATTCATTGGCTCGTTGAAAACTAGGGCTGGACATCTCTACCATTTTACCACTTACCAACCATTACCAACAGATACCAACCACAAACCGAAGTATCGGTTTTTCGATTATTTTGGCTGGTAATGATATGATTTTTCTATTACCACATAAATCGGTATGGTAATGGTTTTAAATATGAACTTTCGGTACTGAACCGAATCCAGCCCTATTGAAAACTCAGTTGGAAAACTTAAACACCACTTGTCAGAAATGGAGTGACATCCAATATTCATTGCTTAGGAGATGGGAAAGTGGGACAAGTGATTCCTATTTGATGACAATCTTAAGATTGTTAGCATTTCACATTCTTTATTAATCAAGGCATAGGATCCATATTTGCTTACAGCTTAACAAACCGCATGAAGCTTACATGGCTGATAATAAGTGCGTTGTAATCAACCTTCTACATGTCTACGAGTACTTTAGTACAGAAGACAACTAGTGCACAATGAACAAGGAGCATATAGCTATGTTTTTTACGTCAAGGAATATGAACAAAAACTCAAGTCCCGGAGAATCTGATTCACACGACAACACTCCATTCTTCTATTGATTTTAGAACAGCCCCTTAAAAGTCACACTTGAGGAGAATAACAATTATTATAACTCGCAAGTAGATGATATTGTAGATCGTATATCATCAAAACAAAAGGAAACAAAAGAAATAGAGCAAGCAAAAGATGAGTACAAAGGAGAGATGCTTGGATAGGAAGCCAAAAAAAGAATGCAACAGGATATAACTGATTACAAAAGCAAAGACAAACTGTATTATGATGAGAAAATGTAAGTTAAAAGAGAGATGTTATGTTTACAACAAGAAGCTTTGATAATGGCATTGTTAACTTGCAGTATAGAGCTTGGACCAAATCAACGTGTAGAAGTGGATAATATGGTAAAAGAATAGCACAATCAACATAGTGGATCCTCCAGTGTTTAGTCTTTACTTTCCATGTACTATTTTTAGACGTATGCTTGATTCTATGTAGTACTTTTACTTTTATGCTATAAATATGTAGCGCAATCAAAATTTATAACATCCATTTCTAGTACTTTCCATGTAGCATTTATTTATGATTTTTCTTTTTGCAGTATAAGCACATAATATACTACTTGGTAGGAAAATACAACAATACTACACTAAGGTAAAAAGTATAACCCAAGAACTCAAATGCACATACAAACGACGTATGTTGGAAATACACCTTACGCCACAAATACTTAACCGATTGAACTACACCTTACAACAGAATTTCTTAACCAATCGAATTTTTCATTGATTTTATTTAAGACGTGGTAATGTTCGACAAGTTAGATATGAAGGACGATGCATGCTTTGGATCTCTTATCACAATAATCCTCGCTAAGTACTGTTGTAATGCGTTGGGATCCTTATATGCCATCTTTTGAGATTCGTGAGCAATTTCATGGTAGTTTCATAACTACTTTCATTTATTCTTGATAGTAACACTATATAAAAGAGTACAATAGTACATGATATCCGATATGGTCGATACATCGTGCTAGTGTACTTCTTTTCATAGAATGTTAAACCTACCCGGAAAGACTCTAAATGCATGTTCGACGTCTTTACTCAAACTTCCATGTTGCCTAATAAATTTTATTAGTAATCGTAAATTCTGTCAACTAACTAATAACCCATGGTATGAAGTTGATCTACTATTGTATAATCACATAGTTTTAAATGTTAGTTTGAAAGTTTGCTAAATAAATAAGAATGAAGTAGAATGTTAATGTTGTTAAAAGATCCAGATAGACCAAAAAAGGCGTGCATATGTACAGATCAAAAGAAGCAACTGCATCTAAAATAAAAGTAGCTCTGTAATAATGACCCATGCACTACCCTTGCATAGCTATTAGACAAATCTTCCATCTCCGTTGCATGTAGTATAAGCATCCTGACATTTTTGGAAATCCACGTTTCCCCCCATAGTGAGTAATTGTTTGATGTCGTAGGAGTTAATTAGTGGTATTAAGATATTGGTCCCTAACGTAAAACAACAATGTTACAGAATTCACTTATACATCAGCCATAGTGTCCTACATTATAGTTTACTCATATTGCCAAACTATGCTTTTTTCTTTGGCTAACATGAACTAGCCATCTTCTGATTGGGGTGATAGTCCAAACTAAAGACAATCATTTTTTGCAACTAATCTCTTGTATACCCTATTAAAAACATTTTGGGACATACGGAATTAAGATGAAACTTATCCACGTCAAAGCAAGGGTCTTTACTAAAATAATTCTTTATTATTCAGTGATGGACATACTGTGAAATCTATTTTTTTATGGTTACCTTCAATCCTAAGATGCAGCCACTCTATTTTGAAATAGAGCTTTAATTTTTTAAATAGTTAATGGTCTTAATTATTTCTTTTGTAAAAAGTTGTTGCCAACATTGTCGATGTTGAGTAAAATCATAAGAAGAAGAAGTTAAAGAGGAGGAGGAGTCAAAGCATAACATTCTCTTTAATCTATTCATGCATGGTGGTAAGTTTTTGTTAGTTTTAATAAGATTTCTCGTCAACCTCAAAGTATGCAAATGAGGCCGAGTCTTGATTAAAAATATGCTCGATCAACCTCTTATTATCCTCAAAGAAGTATACAAGAAATATGCATTCATGTCATAACTATTAGTCATGTGGTGAGGTATTCAAAGCCATTTCATATGCATAAGAATCAATCAAAGTCATGCTGCACGTTATGGATCAAACATAAATGAAAAGTCAAGTCTCTTTATTAAGTGTGTGCGCGCGATTTTAATTGTACGAACCTTATTTGCAAAAAGGTCATAAAATTACAATTGGCACTAAAAATCTCCAAATTGGTTTAGGTTACAAACTTTAAAAATATAAGAGAGAGAAAATGAATCGCCATCTTTTGAATGCCCTTGGTCCCGTTTTATAAGGGTGAAGATGGACGGTATGACTGTCACATGTCACCTTCAAGATGCTTGACATTCGACTTCATCACTTGCTTCAATGGCTTTCGACATTCCTTTAAGTATTAATGACTTGCAACATCTTTATGATGGCCGATGATTTAGGATGTCCCCTCATATTGCTGGCACACGACAATCTTCTATGTGTTGATGAAGCACAATATCCTTATTGATCTGATGACACAGGATTTACTTTTGTATTGCTTCATACACTACAAGGAAAACCGGCATTTGCGTCGGCTAATAACCGACGCCGGCCGTCGCTAGCCGACGCAAGCCGATTCTAAAAACCGACGCAAAAGTAGACGTCACCACCAAGCATTCGAGTCGGCTTTTGCGTCGGCTTCGTCACCACTGTAGTGTCGGGAAGTGACGGTTATATCCACGTGGCCTTTTTTTTCAAAATTCTGTTTGTCGTAACAAGCCGATTTCAGCCGACGCAATCCTGTAACCACAAAGCCATCACTAGCCGTCATCAGCCGACGCCATCCTGTAACCACAAAGCCGTCGCTAGCCGTCACTAGCCGACGCAAACCTAAGTTCATCTGTTTATAAATAGCTGCTGTTTGCGCCTTCAAACCACAATATAAACAATTTCCGTCGAACTATAACAACATTCAATCTTCCAACACAAGTATAACACCAACCTCTCATCAATCAAACATAACATTCATAATTTTCCATCAAACAACAACTATATATCCAAAAAATCATTAATCAAACACAACGTTCACCAATATACATCATACTCAACAACACATATAAGTACTATCAAACAAATCATACATCATTGTCCTACTCATCGTCATACATCAAACAACAATAAGTTCAACATAAAACAACACAATAAGTTCAACACAAAATAACCTTACCTACTCATCATCTCCAGAAGCATCCTCTCCAGACATTCTTCCATGCTCTGCCAGGTATGCCGCGATATGCACATCGAGCTGCTGTGCAAAAGCAGTGCTCTTCCGCCAGTCATTGATCTCCGTAGTCTGCTGATGCAACAAAGCTATCTCCTACTCTGCCTGGGATCTCCTTTAAGTCATCTGTGACGATATCGCCTGTGAAATAGTTAATAACAAGTTATAGTTTATGCTTCATATCATATTAAATGTATATATTAGTTAATGAAGCAGTTTACCTCCATATTTCCATAACTATATCGCCTATTTCGCGTAGGCGGATGTACAATGGCTTTCCAAATATGGTCTGACTCCTCAACGGTCAACTCCTCACATCCGCTGGTCTGCGCCACACGTGTCCGCTCTGCCTCATATGACTCCTACAATTATAAATAAAAGTTTGACACAAAAAAAATTAAATTTACGATTTTTTAGATGTGAAATAAAGTATTATCAAACATTATCATTACGGATAAGCATGTTGACCATTACAGATTGAGATTTGACGTCTGTCCATCTATACCAAACATTTCCTTCCTCGTCTGTCTCCTTCACTACATGTGTAGTAGTAAACAACCCAGCCATCGTAGGCTCGCGATTGTACTTCTTAGACTAAAAATGTACATACGAATAAACAATGTTACCAATATGATTAAATAATGTTACAGATATCTATAAACACAATTTATAAATTTACCAATTCATTTTTATGTTGCTGAAAAGATTTCGAGCCACCACAATGTACAACAGGATTCTTATCCCTGTTTTCGCGATTCCGCGCTGTTTGCACAAAAAATGGACAAACACCTCAAAGTCGTATGATTTAGTTGATTTTATGTTGCTCTTAGTAATTTGGGTGAGTTATGCAAATAAGTAAAAAAACAGGGGCTAAATTGTAAAAAGACACGCAGATTTATAGTGGTTCGGCCAGAACGTGCCTACGTCCACTTTATATGTTATTCTCTCTTTTCTTTCAGATTACAAGTACAAAGCTTTGTATACAAGTATATGAAAGTTGTTTGAAAGTTCCTTTCGTGCTTGAGCTCTCAAACTTGTCTGTCATTGTTGTACCCCTGCCCCTCTATATAGAGTGAGGCTGAGGGTAGGGGTCTTGGATGTATATAGCTGCTGGTGGGCCTGGACTGAAGCAATTCTGGCCTGGCGGCGTCCTGGTTCGGCAACACCTTGGTTCGGCAGTGGGGACGTAACTTGGTCCGGTGGTGTCACTTTGACTTGGCTCGGTAGCGAGGGAAATGGGTTGGTTCGGTGTTGATTGGTAGAAGCGTTGGTCCGGAGGTTTATTCGGTAGAGGGTGGAAAGATGGTTGGCTCGGCAGGGAAGTGGAAAGATGTTGGTTCGGCATTGGCTTCTGGACCGGTGGTGGCGATGGGTTTGGTTCGACGAAGGATGGAAACTCATGGGTGGAAACACGCCCAACATTTGCCCCCCAAAGTGGGGCACGTGCTTGCATGTGTCGCGCTTTGCTTTAAGTTGGATACCTGGTATAGCTTTATTCGGTTTGAGGTGCCGAACGGTTGGTCCGGTGTGCCGAACCGGTTGGTCCGGTGCTTCTGCGCTCGTCTATATATAGGGGCTATACCCCCTTAGTTATTCCTTACCGAACCAGAGAGAGCCGAATCAACTCCTAGCCGAATCAACTTCCTGTCGAATCAACCTCGTACCGAACCAGGTATGTATCCTAAAGCCGAATGAGCTTAAGAATCTTGACTACCGAATGGATCTGATGCCGAATGGATACGAGGTTTCTAAGAACCGAATGGGGCTCAGTATTGGGAATGCCGAATGAACCTCGAAAGCTTGACCACCGGATGGAACCTGAAAGTTATTCGTTTATATTCCCATACTCCTTGTTCTAATACCATGTTTTTCTTGTGCCGCAGATAAATGTCTCGCAAAGCGGAAACTCGATCAGATAGAAAGAAGTCCAAGGACAAAGAAGAGACTTCTACCGTGCCCCCAGCCCAGTCAGGGCCGACGCAACATGGACCTGCCCCGAGGTCGTTAGTGGATGGGTATGGTCCCCAAGAACTTCTGGTCTCCCCTCCTGACTGCTTTCCTAGCTCCCTGAAGGAGGAGGAACTCGATGTTATATCTCGTTCCTTCGGGATAGACAGAGCGCTCATGGTGCTGCCGGGGGCTGGAGTTATGCCATATGATAGAGCGTCCATGAGTCTCTCTTCTCCTTCTTCTCCGTTCTCTCTCTAGTTCCTGAACATTCCTTACGAGAGTCTGCATGCTCTTCATTTGATGATGAGGCCACCGAGGAATTCCCAACTCTCTGCATTTCTTCTTCAAAAGAGTTAGACCTATGTTTAATTCTTTCGCTGCTTGCGATATTGGCAAGTAAAAGTACTTCGATACTAGTTCAAATGTTGAGGCCGTTTTTTCCTTGTTCATCGTTAATTTCTTCTTATTTCTTTTTTTTTGCCTTTTGATTCTTCCTTCTGATCATCATTAGATATCCTGTAGCTCAACTTGGACTTCTCTATCTCATAACTCAAGTCGTTGAAGATGATATTGAACTCTTCAGAAAGGGTCAAGAAGCTAAACGAGGATCTGAAGGATGGTTTAGAGGAATGGCATTGATTATTTCATCCAAATCTGGTACTTCATTGTTCAAACCACTGAATGATCCTTTACTGAGATCTAGTTGAGCATCATCAAATCCACTGGGCAGACCATCAATATCGTTCCAAAGTCATGATCATCTAAGTAGTGCAATTGGTTATTCATGACCGCAGAAGGACTGATCATGTAATTTCGTATACGATGTTGAAATGTGTAGTCAATGCAAAGAAGATTGAAGCTGGTAATGAATGTGCATTTCATCTTGAGTGTTCTGAGTTCAAGCCTTGCTTCCCCTTCTTTTCTTTTTAGGTTTTCATAACCTGATCGTTTACTGTTTGTTTAATGAATTCCTCTTCTGAATTGGACAGGTGGGACTTCCAATCAACATGCTGGGAGCTCCGACCCTGCGGCTAAGTAGGCTTGGAGAGTTGGTAGGATGAGGGCGAAGTGTGGACGCAGCTGGTTCCTTGTCCGGATTCGGCCACCTTTTGATTTCTTTTTATTGCTGTTTATGTTAGTCCAAAACATTGATGTGACTGTAATAATATTGTTTGTGGTGAATGACTTTATGTAATTTCATAACATAAGCTGATTCCTTTATGTTGGAATGTTATCGCTATTTTGTTGTGCTATGTAAGTGATGTAACTATGCATGTTACTAGTGACTTGACTGTGCCTGATGCCAAGTTTTTTGCTTAAAGTATAATTCTCATTTTGCAACGTAAATGTGATGTGTGAATATGAACTGCAGCTATGCATTAATGTATAAAAGTAGAAGGTACCGCCCTTCATGTTTCGGCTGTGGACGGCAACTTCGTGCGCCCTGTAAGACTAAGCACGGAATGCTGTTGAGTGTCTCGTCATCCGATTGTAAGTTTCTGTTCCCATTAGCGAGCGTTCCCTATTTCATGTCCTGTACTTTCAAGCACCGTTACGGAGAATAGGAGAAAAGTTTTAAATGAAATGGAAATATAGGAAAAGTAAAACTTCCAGTCACGGAAGGCCGTCGATGTGCTTAAGTTCGTGGCAAACGGGTTTTGTAGTCACTTTCCCTAGCTGTGGGTCTTGGAGACATTTGTCACCCATCTTACGCCTCTGCGGGGAGTTTTCTTTTTTACCACAGCCGCACTTAAGACACATCGGAGCCGATCGCGCACAGTAACTACCCGGGCCATTATGGCCCGTAATCGCGGGTATTATTCGATTTACCGTGGTCGGCTAGCGTGGGGGCCGATCGTCAACTGTGAACTGCCCCTGGCTGGCCACACTTTATGTTGGGGCTTATGGTCGGTTCACAGTTGCCGGCGAGACGAATCGCTGTAATGAGCTGCCATGGCATAATCGGCCTTCTCGGTGGCTTATACTCGGCTTATTATAGTCGGCTTTAAGGGCCGAGGCAAACAATGAGTTAACTCACGGTAGAGGGATACCGGAGCAAAGTGTCTCATTGGCGAGGGCATAGGATCGTAGCGTACCTGTTAGATTTTGTCTAGGTGGAGTTGTGTTGTGAAGCTCTGAATTGAAATGTCATCTGCAAAGGATTTTTTTCAACGGCAAAGGATAAAGCTTAACAAGTAGCCAAGATACAAAGGAACAAGTTAACAAGAGCCAAGTTTTTTTTAAAGTGGCTCGGCACGAAAATGCCTACGTCCACTGATTCTCTTTGTTAATTCACTTCATATGGGCAGTACAAGTTAAGAAAAGTATCGACGGAGGTGTCGGATGTTCCATGCCCTCTGGAACACCTCTCCATCCACTGTTGACAAAATATAAGCTCCGTTGTGGAGATCTTTATGAATTACATATGGTCCGTCCCAGATGGGGTCCAGTGCCCCGGGGAGCGGAAAGATTCGCTTGAGGACAAGATCTCCTTCTTGTAAGCTGCGATGCTTGACTTTGGAGTTGTATAGTGCTGCCACTTTTTGTTTGTGAGCTGCTACTTTGAGTGCCGCATCATTTCTTCTTTCCTCAATCAGATCCAAAGACATGAGGAGGAGTTCTTCGTTTTCTTCTGGGTTGTAGTGGATTCTACGGTGGGAAGGCACAATAGTCTCAACTGGGAGCATTGCCTCCGATCCGTATGCCAAAGAGAAAGGAGTATGCCCTGTTGATGTTCTGAAAGATGTGCGGTAGGCCCAAAATGCCGTAGGAAGTTGATCCACCCAAGCGCCCTTTGACTTTTCAAGCTTCTTCATGATCAGCATTTTGAGAATTTTGTTGACAGCTTCGACTTGGCCATTTGCCTGGGGATAAGCCACGAATGAGAAGCTTTTGTGAATCCCGTGCTCTTGGCACCAGTCGGTGAATTCCTCGCTGTCAAACTGAAGTCCATTGTCTGATATGATTTTGAGTGGTACTCCGTACCTGCACAGAACATTTCTGATCAAGAAGTTAATGATTTTTGTCGAAGATATTTTATTTAGAGGTTCCGCTTCCACCCATTTGGTGAAATAGTCGACTGCTACTATAGCATATTTAGCTCCGCCTCGGCCCATTGGCAGTTCACCAATCAAGTCAATTCCCCATACTGCAAAGGGCCAAGGGCTAGTCATTTGAGTGATCTCATTTGTCGGTAGTCGAGGAATTTTGACAAATTTTTGACATCTGTCACATTTTCTAACGAAGTCTAAGGCGTCTTTGTTCAAGGTGGGCCAGAAATATCCATATCGGAGTATCTTCTTTGTCAGAGTCTGCCCTCTAGTGTGATCTCCGCAGCTTCCCTGGTGGATGTTGGATAAGATTTCCTTGGCTTCCCTTCCAGCGACACATCGTAATAAGGGGTTAGAGAAGCCACGCTGGTAGAGGATTCCTTCTTGTAGTGTGTAGCGGGAGGCTTTCCTCAAGATTTTCCTGACTTCGCTACGCTCACTAGGCAATGCGTCATCTTGTAAGTATTTTCGGATAGAAGCCATCCAAGTTTCTTCTTCAATCGCATCTATCAGATCCTCCCATTCGAAGCTTGGGGCTA
The DNA here is from genome assembly GCA_030765085.1 of Allium cepa. Lineage (NCBI taxonomy): Eukaryota > Viridiplantae > Streptophyta > Magnoliopsida > Asparagales > Amaryllidaceae > Allium > Allium cepa. The sequence continues at coordinate 287,918,404 of CM060940.1, forward strand.
GTTGTTTTGAGACGGCTATTGCTCCCGAAAAGGAGCTGTTCTTCATGCTGGCTTGCTTTGCCAGTTCGTCGGCCTCTTGATTCTCCTCTCGAGGAATGTGTCTGATCAAATAGTGATCCAGTTGGTTAAGTAGCAGCTTGGTCTTCTTTAGGTATGATGTGACTCGTTCTCCTCGAGTCTGGAACTCTTCTAGTATTTGATTTACAATAAGTTGAGAATCACTATGGAGACATAAAGAACTGACTCCAATTTCCAGTGCAAGTTCTAATCCGGCTATCACTGTTTCGTATTCGGCATCATTGTTGGTGGCAGCGAATTCCAGCCTTAGTGCATAACGCAGCTTTCTTCCCCTGGGAGTGATGATCACAACACCTGCCCCCGAGTCTTGTTCGTTCGATGCTCCATCCACAAAGAGACTCCACTTGATGTCCTCTGTTATTTCATACTGCCCCCTGCCTTCGTTGATAGTGAATTCGGCGATGAAATCGGCTATGGCTTGTCCCTTGATGGCAGTGCGAGGATGGTAGGTGATATCATATTGGCTTAGCTCGATGCACCACTTGAGCAGTCGCCCAGAGGTGTCGGGACGATGGAGCACTTGCCTCAATGGTTGGTCGGTTAGGACTCTGATGGGATGAGATTGGAAATAGTGTCATAGCTTCCTTGATGTGATTAGTAAACAGTACGCCAGTTTCTCGAGTTTGGGATACCGGGCTTCTGCTCCCATGAACCTTTTGCTTATGAAGTACACTAGCCGTTGTGTGTGGTTTTCTTCTCTTACCAAAGCGGCGCTTAGAGCATGGGATGACACAGCAAGATATAGGTATAGTTCTTCGCCTTCATTCGGAGTCGAGAGTACTGGTGGCCGTTGGAGGTGCTCGATTAGGTTAAGGAAAGCTGCTGAACATTCGTCGGTCCACTCGAATTTTCCTTTGTCTCTCTTCAGGGCTTCAAAGAAGGGAATGCATTTGTCGGTTGCTTTAGAGATGAATCGGCTTAGGGCGGCCACCTTCCCGTTTAGGCTTTGCATTTCTTTCCGAGTGGCTGGTATCTTGATATCTTGCAAGGCTCGGACTTGTTCGGGGTTTGCTTCGATCCCTCTGGCATGGACGATGAATCCCAAGAACTTTTCTGATGACACTCCAAAGGAGCACTTTAGAGGATTCAGCTTCATTCCACATTGGCGGAGTACTTGGAACATCTCGTCCAGGTGGCTTACATGATCGTTGGCTTTTCTTGATTTAACCAGCATGTCATCCACATAGACCTCCATAGTTCATCCCATCAATTCCGCAAACACCTTGTTGACGAGGCGCTGGTAAGTAGCTCCGGCATTCTTAAGTCCGAAAGGCATTACTCTGTAGCAGTACAATCCCCGGTCCGTGATGAAACTGGTGTGGTCCTGATCGGGGGCGTGCATAGGGATTTTGTTATATCCGGAGTAGGCATCCATGAAAGATAAGAGCTCGTGCCCGGCAGTGCTGTCCACGAGTTGGTCGATTCGGGGGAGTGGGAAGCAGTCTTTCGGGCAAGCGTCATTTAAGTTGGAGAAATCGATGCATGTTCGCCACTTCCCATTGGCTTTCTTTACCAGTACCGCGTTGGCGATCCATTCCGGGTAGATGGCTTCACGTATGAAGTCATTGGCAAGTAAGTTCTTTACTTCTTCCTCGAGGGCTGCTGATCGTTCTGCCCCCATACTTCTCTTCTTTTGCTTTACCGGTACCTTGGTAGGATCGATGTTTAGTGCGTGGCATGCTATGTCCGGGGAGATTCCAGTAATATTGGCGTGCGTCCATGCAAATACATCCATGTTGTGGCGAAGAAAATCAATGAGTTGATTCTTTAATTCTCTTTTTAACTGAGATCCGACTCTCAGCAGTTTACTTGGGTCGCGTTTGTCTACAAATACGAATTCCATAGCCTCTGCAGGCTCGGCGGTGGCCTCCTCCTCTTTGTCCCTGGGGTCTAATTCATTGAAAGGATCACTGGTATACCAAAGAGGAGGGGCTTTCTTTATTTGCTATGATTCCAAGCTTTTCATGCAGAGAATAGTCTCTGCATTTTTCCCTTTATCTCTCCTGCGATTATTGCGAAGTTCGGTAACATAGCAGTCCCGAGCGGCGTCTTGATCCCCTTCTACTTCTCCCACTCCATTATCCGTTGGGAACTTCATCTTCAGGCACCACGGGGCAAGGACAATTTGGAAGTCGGACAAGGCTGGTCTTCCTAAAAAGGCATTGTAGGCCGAGTGGTTGTCTATTAGTACGAATGTTTGTTTTCGAACGGCGGAGCAGGGATGAATTCCCAATTCAACAAAGAGATCCAATTGTCCGAGGGGCATCTTTGCTTTTCCAGTGAAACCGTGTAGCGGTTTTTTGCAGGGAGACACGTCCTTCATTGACAGCTTCATTTTGTCGAAAGCATGCTTGAACAGAATATTCACTGAGCTTCCAGTGTCTACTAGGATTCGAAAAACTTCAGCTGGGACGAACCAGGCAGAGATGACCAGAAGATCCATATGAGGGTATTGCCTTCCTTCTAGGTCGCGCCCACTTAATGTGATGTCATTATTTTCCTTCCGCTTAGGGTGGTGTTCTTCCATAACAGAATTGACGCAGTCTCCCTTGCTTCTGAGTGAGTTTCCATATCTTTCCATTTCTGCCCAGCTTTTGTCGGCGATGTGTGGCCCCTCAGATATTGTATGAACCACTATCTTCTCTTGGCTGGAACCGCTGGTGTTGCGGTTTCCTCCGCCTGTTTCTGGGTGGAGCTGCCCTGGGTTTTCCTTGGCGGGAGCTGGAGTCCTGTCCTGGCCCTTTACATAGCGTTCCAGCCTCTTTCTCCTGATGTGTTCTTCAATTAGGTCTCGGAGATGGCGGCATTCATTGGTATCGTGCCCATGAGACTCGTGGAAACGGCAGAATTTTCCGGACTGGATTGCGCGATCTGACTCTTTCTTGTACGGGGGGTGCTTGTATGTAAGTTCGTCCTGGGTAGCCAGGAAGATGTTCTCGACTGTTTCATTCAAGGGAGTGTAAGCGTCAAATCTCGGTCCTGGTCGGTACAAGCGCTTTTCTCCCTTCTTACCCCATGCATTGTCTCTGGAGTCGTTTCTCCGAATGTCCTTCGCTATGGCGGGGGCGTTTCCATGAGCCGTCTTAGCATGTGGTCCTGTCTGCCTTTCAGTGGCAGCCTCTTCGAGTCTCATGTACTTCCCAGCTTCATGGAAGAAATCGGGCAAGGTAGCTGGTTTTTCTTTAGTTAGTCTTCTAGCAAACTTGGTATCCGGATGCACACCACTACAAAGGGCCATCAGGACAAGTTTCTCATCGGCATCTTGAACTGCTGCCGCTGCGGCATTGAACCAGGTTAGGTATTGCTGCAATGTTTCTCCGGGTTTCTGTTTGACAGTAGATAGGGAGTAAGCATCCTTGGGTTGTTCCACATGAATGCGGAACTGGCTAATGAACTTTTCTTTCAACATCTCCCATGAGCTGATAGATCCTTGGGGTAGATAGCAGAACCAGGAGGTAGCTAGGTCTGCTAGAAATAGCGGAAAGCATTTACATAATACTCCTTCCGTTGCCCCGCTCATGAGCATATGTTGTGTGTATCTTTGCAAGTGTACAACGGGGTCGGAAGTTCCCTTGTACGGTTCCATCGTCGGCATTTTCCATTCTCGAGGGGTGATGGCGGTTTCGATGTCGCGGGTGAAAGGGCTGGTTACCCTAGCGCCTATCCCTCAATCTCTTTGCTCCTGTCGGACGCATTCCCTGAATAATCGTGCCATTCTTTCATCAGAATTTGGAGCGGACAAAAATGAGCTTGGTTCTTCCCTGCGGGATCGATCTCGTCCAGATGACCTGTAGGGATGGTATAGTCTATCACTTTTGACGTTATCCAGTGGCTGTCTTTGGCTGCTCGGATGCATGCTAGGACCAGCTACAGTTGGCCCCTGCCTTGATCTTCCCCTGTGGGGTTCTGTTTCGAGCATTTCCATGGGGTCAACTTCGGGCTGGGTTCTAGCTCGGCTCCGTTCAGCGGGGTTTCTATGATTAAGCGGCATGACTGGCTCAGCTACATCCGACCCTCGCCTGGTGCCTCCCCATTGGGTTCGGTTCCAAGCGCTTCCTCGAGTCGGAGTTCGGGCTGAGTCCGGGCGCGACCCCTATCATTGTTGTTCCTGTTGATAGCTTCTTCGAAGAGGGAAGACCTTTGTTGTCTCCGAGATCCTCCAGATTGAGACTCACCCCATGATTCAGTGTTGCGGTTGGATTCGTCGGCATCCCTCAAGCGTGACATGAGTTGGTTCACCAAAGCTTCTTGTTGGGATGCGAAGCGGTTAGTCACTTCAACCACAACTCTGTCTAGGTCTGCCCTAGTGATTGCTGCCGGTTGTTCCGCGGCAGGGGCTGTCGGAATTGCCTGATCTACATTCGGCACAGCTGTCGTAGTGGGATGGTTCTCTTGATCTGGATCCACTGGATCTGGAGCGCTGCTGGTTGCAACGTTCTTTCCCTTGTTGGCGTCTTTTCTCGGCCTGGAAGTCATGTTTCCTAGGCAATGAAGGGTGCTATTGGGAAAGAAGGTTGAATGAGGGAAGCCGAAGCTTCGAGTTTAGAGTTCTCAGTGAAAGCACCAAAAATGTTTGCACAAAAAATGGACAAACACCTCAAAGTCGTATGATTTAGTTGATTTTATGTTGTTCTTAGTAATTTGGGTGAGTTATGCAAATAAGTAAAAAACAGGGGCTAAATTGTAAGAAGACACGCAGATTTATAGTGGTTCGGCCAGAACGTGCCTACGTCCACTTTATATGTTATTCTCTCTTTTCTTTCAGATTACAAGTACAAAGCTTTGTATACAAGTATATGAAAGTTGTTTGAAAGTTCCTTCCGTGCTTGAGCTCTCAAACTTGTCTGCCATTGCTGTACCCCTGCCCCTCTATTTATAGAGTGAGGTTGGAGGTAGGGGTCTTGGATGTATATAGCTGCTGGTGGGCCTGGACTGAGGCAATTCTGGCCTGGCGGTGTCCTGGTTCGGCAACACCTTGGTTCGGCAGTGGGGACGTAACTTGGTCCGGTGGTGTCACTTTGACTTGGCTCGGTAGCGAGGGAAATGGGTTGGTTCGGTGTTGATTGGTAGAAGCGTTGGTCCGGAGGTTTATTCGGTAGAGGGTGGAAAGATGGTTGGCGCGGCAGGGAAGTGGAAAGATGTTGGTTCGGCATTGGCTTCTGGACCGGTGGTGGTGATGGGTTTGGTTCGACGAAGGATGGAAACTCATGGGTGGAAACATGCCCAACACGCACTGATATTTTCTATACATTTAAACACAAGGTTAACTATATTAATGCAACTAATATACGAAATCTTAAAAATTTTAAATTACAATTTGAAAGTGGATAGCTAACTTTGAATTCAGGATTTTCCCAGAGCCGAAGAAACTCACCATATACGTCAGCGCTCATCCAACTTGGCTTTTTTCCCGCACTCTTTACTTTAGTTAACGTGTTTCTATAATTTTTTCTCATTCTTTGATTCCAATGATTTCTAAACATATCCAGATCCTGAGGCTCAACACGTACGGTAGCCCGCATATTGAAATTAACTTGAATTATAAACATTCTATTGACATTCAAATCAAATAAAAATTTATACTTAATTACCATCAAATCTGCCCATATTGCGTTCTTTACAGGCACTGGGATGTCGTCCCACCATGGCCAACAGCCGGACATCCTACTCATAAACGCCTGTCTCGACGTTTGTAAAATGAAATCTGAAGGCTCCACTTCAAAGCCGCTGTATAAATTTTGATGTACATATTTAATATATTTTAAATAACATACTTGAAACATATTTGATACTTACCCTGCCGTCTTCGGAACTAGCTCAGCAACATGGCGTAAATCCGACGCACTACCACTGACACCTGCGTCGGGAGAAGGAGAAGGCTCAGACCTACTACCGTGTCTCCTGTAAGACATATCTGCCATAAACATATCATATCATATATCGTATATCATATCAGAACATATTATATCATATCAAAACATATCATATCATATCAGAACATATCATATCATATCACGTTTTTTTCGTTGTGCATCACGTCAATATTATGTCGGAGTAGGAGATCTTTTCAGTAGGGTAACTCCCAAAATATACTTTGTTTGCACCAATTATGAATGTTTGATTTACCTGAAATTTCAGTCTGCACTCCAGTTTCATGTATCTTTGGATACTCCTTTACAATTTCACATATTTCTTCGCTTGACTAAATCTTCGGTGGTTGCATACTCTCTTCTCTTTTAGCTATAAAGTTTTTTCTATCTCTTCTAAAAGGATGACTGAGATGGAGAAAACACCGATGACAATCAAATCAAGAAATTTTCTTTCCATACCATAGCAAACGCCCGTGTTTCTTCCATGCAATAAGGACAAGCTAGACGACCAGCCGTACTCCAACCTGAAAACATCCCGTATGCAGGAAAATCACTAATAGTCCACAATAAAGAAGCGAACATATGAAAATTCTTTTTTCTCGAAATGTCGTACGTTTCAACTCCTTCATTCCATAGCATTTTCAACTCTTCGATCAGTGGTTGTAAATAAACATCGATTCCTTGTGTTTGATCATCAGCCCCAGGGACGACAGTAGTGAGAAACATATATGGAGTTTTCATACACATCATGGAGGTAAATTCTAAGAAGTTACGATAATAGGCCATGATGAATATTTACTACCTAACTGAGAGAATGGTGCAAATCCATCCGTACATAAACCGAGTCTAACATTACGGCTTTCGACAGCAAATGCGGGATAAGTCCCATCGAAATATTTCCATGCCTCTCCATCAGATTGATGTATCAAAGTTCCTTCTTCCGGTGTTCCCACCCTATGCCATCGCATATGCACGCCGTAGCAGAAGATGCATATAACCTTTAAAGTCTGGGAGTGATGGGTAAATAATGCATCCTCTTGTATGGAACTTCTTTTCCTTTTTTTCTTGGTTTGTATCTTTCTTCGTTACATATTCTGCATTTTCTAAGCTCAACGTCATCTTTTCAATACAACATGCAACCTTTTACACATGTATCTATCTTTTGGTACGGCAGACCGAAAGCGAACATAAGTTTTTTCACTTTATAATGACTATCGCACATCAGATTATTGGGTGGCATGTGTCGTTTTGCTGCTTGTACAACTGCTGTAAATCCAGCTTCTGTAAGGTTGAACTTTGATTTCATAGTAATGTATTTGGCAGTTACTGATGATTCGGTTCCACTTTTACAACCATCCCACAATGGCCTTTTAGAAGATTCCAATAAATCATATATTTTTTTAGCTTCCACAATCGGTTCTTTTTCGACATTTACATCTTCATCGTCATCTTGATCAAACATTGGAAACATTGATCGTGCTGCACCTACCACCATATTTTCTATTGGATTCGTCATAACATTATTGTCATCTAACGCTACAGGATTAGGTGTGGGAGTAAGAAGTTCTCCATGACGATCCCACAAGTAATAATTCGGCACAAAACCATTTTTATACAAATGTACTTCAACCATATCTGCTTTCCAGTGCTTTAAATGTTTACACTTACTACACGGGCAACGAAGTTCTTCGTTATTACGATTATTAGATTTAGAGAATCTAATAAATTCGTGTACACCGTTATTGAACCTTTCATACTAGTTCTGACTTCATACATCCAACTACGGTCGAGAAATAATCGAACATTTTTCCTGATTTGAAAATATATGTTAGAAACACAATAAAGTTTATCGTTTAATAATCCAAATAATCAATTCGATTTATTTTTTTCTTTTTGCTTTATTGTTTTAACTTTGATGGTCGACCATCCTACTTTCCATTACAAATACAATAAAATAATTACATTTCATAAATCATATCATTTTAAACGGTTCACAAAATTTCGACAGCACTTTCCCTTTGTTCCCTGTATCGTACACAAATACGTGTACATAGAGAATGAAACGGAAGTGCTTTCGAAATTTTGTGAACCGTTTAAAATGATATGATTTACAAAATGTTATTATACTTTATTGTATTCATAACTTGTCCAATACAGGGACAAATCCGACAAATATTGTATCAGATGAATATAGATGTTCGTTCTGTGAAAAACCGAACAGCTATATAACGATCATATACAACACTTGTCAGACGGGGCCAAAAATTCTCTAAGGGGTTTAAAAAATAAAACTTTTATAAGTAACATTATTCATTCAACTATTTAAATATTTATTAACTAAATTTGAAATTTTACAACGTAATTTAACTTTCGTTTAACTATTTTAATTTTTAATTTGCCGATTATGTAAACTAAAATAAGTTGTTCACACATATAATTAGTAAAAATAGATTTTTTTTACTAAATCAACTAATACCTTTTATCATCAACTAATGCATACCATTAACATCAACCCATACGCAATAATCAACAATTACAAATTGGTAATCAAGTCTTTTCCCTAATTTCTCTAATTTCAAGCCGACAATGTCAAAATTATATTTCCAAACCAATCTAAAACAGTAATATCATCGAATAATACCAACCAATCATCAATTTCTAATCTATCATCAACTAATTTCAAAATTTAGGGTTTAAATCATACCTCATACAAACTGAAATCGGGAAGAAAGGAGATGCCGGAGAGCGCTCGAGAGCGTCGGGGGCTAGATGGTGACTAGAGACGGGGGTGACGGCAGGCGGCTGCGGCGGGTGACGGGGAAGAGGGTTTTGGAAGAGAAATTGGAGGGAGGAGAATGAGGAAAGTGTTCACGGGTTGGTGTTTCTGTAATGCGATATTCCGTCGGCTAGAATCAACCGCGTTTTTAGCCGATTCTAGCCGACGCAAGGCCTTGACACTACACATGCCAATTTTACTAGTGATAGGAAACAGTCCTTTCACAACGCTGCTAATCTACGATATTAGAGTTATACTTCAGCTATTTAATCTCTTTATCATCTTATCGGCATGTGGGATATGCTTTTCATTGGTAATTTATGACATTTTCCTTTCTTTATTGATGAGATGTGACATTGATGAGAGAAAGCATTGATAAGGCATGAAATGATATGGCACGGCATTGATAATAAATAACGTTGTTAGTAATTTGCGATATGCTTCCATTCCCTATTTGATGGGATGCGACATCTTTTATTGCTTTGGTGGAGTGCAGAATTGTTGCTATGGAATTATCACTAGTTATAAATTTTTGGGATCCTTTCAAGGCACCCCGAGATGCATCACCATTTGCTGTATGATCCTTTGCTTTTATCTCCGACATTACGGATTTCGACATGCTATTTCATGCTTTCGATATTGGCTATCTCCTCTTGTATGTTTTCTTGCCTCTTTTTTTGCATCCTTATTATCGACATGCTTCCATATCTTCGGAATCATGATTTATAGCATCATTTGCTCCCAAATTTAGAGAAAATTTTGACTTTTCAAGTCAATTCCACGATATTTGTGCTTGCTGACTATTAGTATTCTTCTCGAATTTGGACCAATTATTTGAATTTAGATCAATCTCTCATGTGCCTTTTCTTTCTCTCTATAAATACTCATCGTTCATCATCATTTTCTCTTTTACTTGCAACTCAAAAATCTAGATAAAATTTTTAAATTCTCATATATCATTCAAGAATCGTCAATCCTTCATCATTTAAGCCTAACTCAAGGTACGATTTTGTATTAGTTAATCAAGTCAACAAATTAGATTAAGAAATTTTACATTCAAATTACTACTAGGATTTTATTTGGCAGTTTTTAATTTTTAACCGATATTTGAGATTTCAACTGTTAATCTTGGAATTATAAGTTAAATTCTAGATTTGTTATGCTTAAGGACTAAATTAGCTTCGACTTATCATACCACTAGAGATTTAATTGATTAAGGACATATGGTATTGATTTAAAAATCTAGGAACTTTTGGCCTGATTACGAAATGGGTTGTTTATGAGGGACTTGAAACCCATTAGAGAATTTAATAACTCATTTGATTTTGAAGTTATTTCCTTACGAGATTACATATTCAATCCGATGTTTGATGTCAATAAGGCTTCTTTATTTAACCACTATTTCGACAACTCGTCCAAAGCTCAAAAATTATTAAAATACGAGTTCCTTTTGATGCCGGCATCCGATTAAGAGTGTGATAATCATCTAGAAATTCGACATGCAGTTTCAAGGATTATTACATGGATCCAATAACTCTATAATGAGTTTTCATCCCTTTTACAACAACTATTTAAAGCGTTGACAACTCAATATTCTTGCTTAAATCTTTATGATACCTTTAATTTATTATACAGTTATCATATAACATGCTTGAAAATTGTTAATATACTTGATATCTTTATGAATTTAACAATTGGCAAGAGTCTGCGCAGTTAAAGCACTCGGCAGATTCAATGCGGCGGAGGTGCAAAAAGTCATAGTGGGTATACAGCAAGGATATATCGGGATATAACGGATGACTCTAAAATAGCTTATAAAACTCGTACTCAATGATTTTACAAATATGTAAAGGGTAACTAAATGAAAAATTAACATTTAATTGAATTGTAATTAATATATAAATAATTATAAATATAAAGATGTGAGAATATACCGTAAATAAATGTAAAACTGTTATATAACATAATTGAATTTAATAGAATACTAGAGTATTTTCATTTCTAAAAATATGTTAAAAATTCGATTAAATAAATTAATTTCATAATTTTTATAATGTATAAATTTCATTTTTCAATTCATTTCTTTTGAAGAAGATATAGCGGAAATACCGGAATATAGCGGGAATAACGGGATATAGTGGAAATAGCGGGGCTTAAAGCGAAAATGCTATATTTGGGGTTACATGAAAAATCGTAGCGGTAGAAATCCACTATGAGATATAGCAGGGTTATAGCGGGGTAATAGCAGGGCATTAACTGCACATGTAAGAGTATATGAACCGCTCCGACATCATTTATTAATCTCGACCACCTCTTAATCCGACATTAGGTCATTGTTATGACATTATATTATGGTTTTCAATATTGACCTTTATAGCTTCTTTTGACTAATTGGAAACTTACTTTCCTACCATGGCTTTAATAATTGTTTACATACCTTCAATTAGTTATAAACTCAAGCATTTCATAGGTTTGACATGGATTATTCAATGGCTATTGACTTGTCACAAATGATATGGATGAATAGGAATTTTAACATTTTGGCTTGGGTAATTCTTAATCGATTAATTACCCTTAATTTAGGCATTTAGTTATCTAATTTGCACTTATAAACATTTTGCAAATGTGTAGTGTTTCCCTGGCTTTGTGTAATATCACCTAGTAAGTAAAATGGAAAGAAAGAAAGCAAGAAAGCAAGCAAGAGTCTAAGCCATCTCCTTCTGCTAAGAAATGAGATTTCCATCTCAGCCAATCATACAGTACCACTCAGATAGAAGTGGACACCATTCTCCAAAAATTTAGGATTGTATACATAGAAGTCATGATTGCCAGTTCTTCTAGCAGGATAGACCACCCTCCAAATGTGTTCTTTGCTTTCACTCCAATCCATATCTGGCACTTGGGGTACCTGCCTTTCCTTGGTTTTCTTTTGTGATTCCTAGAGCACTTAAACATTGCTCCGATTTTGTTGACTCCCAACTCGTACACTTGAGTAAATTGCTCAGAAGTTTGCTAGGGAAACCAAATTCCCTTCTTTGAGTGCTGAAATAATTCATATCTTAACCACCCTTATATGGATAAATGAATAGCTAGATAGTCCGCTGTATCGCCTTCATCCATTCTCAAAGAGCTTAATAAGTCATCCTATTAACAAGATGAATGTGTAGGAGAACCAGTTCTTCTATGTTAGATGATACTCCCTAAGTTCATAGGAACTTTCTCTTTTTAGTAAGTTTTCATTCTCTATTATTCAAGTTATATATGTCATTCTATTATGATGAATGTTTTCTTTTAGATCCTACTTGTAAACATCCGAGCTCTTCTATTGATGAAACTATTAAGTCCCTGACTCATGCATCCAAGAGTATGGGAGATAGACTTACACTTTTCATGGAGACAAATCTCTACAATCACTCTCTAATCCTGGACCACCATAGGATATTAGGAGAACCCCCAACGATGAAAGGGAACATTTAGGGAAAGTGGTCATTTGTCGTTGGTAATCAAAAGGCTTTCTTTGCCATTTCTCCTATTCAGCTTGAATGCCCCAATAAACTTCATTATAACTTATATAGAATTCCTTATAAATTTCATAGAACTTTTCCATTTGATTTAAGCTCATCTTCGCTTATTGTTCTAAGGATAAGGAAACCAAATATCACATTCCTACTTGACTAAGTCTCCTAAACCAGCTCCAACCAAAGCATCTATTACATCATCCGTTGACAAATTTAAAAGAAACGCAAGTACTGACGCTCCAAACAATATTTTGCCTCTTTCTTCAAGCAAAACGCCTAAGCTTAGGGATGAACATGCTTCTATTATTATTGTTGAGGAGTCAAACGTGGATGATGATTTAGAAGTTCAAAACCTTGATGCAATAAACCTGGATTCTCTAGGATAAATAGCTCAAAAGAAAACTAAAGAGTTTCATACTCCTAATTCCTTCCTCAATATTACACATCCTACTTCTCCATCAGGGTTTCATTGTTTGTTTGAGGATCTTGGTTTGAATTCGCACCCTAATGAATCCCTTTCTTTTGAGGTTTCTATTCAGACCCCCACAACTAGCTTTTAAGATCTCCTTTGTTTGTTTACTCAGTCTCCAATCTTGGCTTCTCTAATGTGGCCATAGCCTTCAACCTTCTCAAAAGATCACCTTTACATTATCCTTCAAAAGATTTTACCGGTACAATTTTTTTTCGCTTGGTTAATGTAAATTTTTAACTTAATATATTTTAGCTTATATTTATCATGTGCTTTAAACGGCCAAACACATGTTTCTCCTTTAACATGCATCTCAAGAGCCTTCTAATCAAGTTGCTGCAATCAAGGAGAAGATTTCTTCACTCATAACTCAAATGACTAATATTATTTTGGAGAAGGACAATGATATTCTAGAGAAGAGGAGAGTCGCCTCCTCCCTTGATGAGGAAAGAAAGCTAAGTTGTCGTTTGAAGAGAAGATGAAAATGGAACTTAAGCAAGCAAATAAAGAAAAGACCTAAATGACTACCAAGATAAAATATCTAGACAATCAGCTAGAAATTAAAGATGCTTCTTTGGTTCATGGTAATCATACTATAAAAGATGCTAAGAAGAAAGTCGCCTTCTTCCTCGATGAAGCTCCCGTTACTCCTATAGAAAAGTGCTATGAATATGTTCTTCTCGTAGCATATGATGACAACAATGACAAATGCCCAAACTTGGATTTTCATTCTCTTTTGAAGCTAAATACTAGATTTAAGAGAAAGTTTGATCTTATACTAAAGAGAGCTAAGGGGTCATTTTAGGATGAATTCCCTGAAGAAGAAGCCGTTGACCCAAATTTTTATTAATCTTTTAATGACCTTCCACTTGAAGAGGACATAGGCTTTGATAAAGAAGGAGATAATAAGGATGACCGTAATGATGATGATGGCTATGATGATGGTAATGATGGAGGCGATGTGATGGTAAAGGTCCCGAAGGACCAAAAGATAGAGGAGATGGATCAGATGGTCTTAACTTACACTCATCTTCCCAAGAGGTGAGCTTTGGTGAACTTCCTGAACCTCAAGGTGTTACAAGGAAGGATTCTTTTTCAAAAGATAATACTCTCCCGGTCATTAGTAAAAAGAGAAAACTCAAGCTCTAACTTCCCAAGTTTTTTCAATCCGTCGGGTATGGAATTCGTTATTTATATGCTTAAGACTCCCTACTAGCATTCAATTAATAAGCTTACTATTTTAGTTAAGGAAAAAACCAAATACTATTACGAGACTCTTTATGAAAAGATTGTGAGGGTGGAGCTCTAACTGGATAGGGAATTGAAAGGTTAGTTTAAGAGTATAATGACTTATCTGATAAATATAAGCGCCTCTCTACCAATGCTGCATAGTTAAAGTTTTTTAAGGAAATGCAGGCTTCCCCTCGTTTGAAGAGAGCTCGCCTTCACGGGGATAGAATCATGAGAGAAAATGCAGAATTAATGACTCTCTTTTGGATGTTGATTGATGATAGGGAGGCACAAGTAGAGTTTCTCTATAAAATTTATTCTAGGAATCTCCTTACGACTTTTCTTTCTTAGGACGAAAAAGTGGGGGATTGTTTAGGCGTCTTCATAAAAGATATTTAGACAATCATGGAATCGATCCTCACCTTGGAGCTTATTGGAACCTTCCTAAGGTTGCTAGTGTTACCCTCTCTCATAATACTCTTCCTCTAGAGAAGATTAAGTATAGCAAGGAGAAATTTATTTTTGAATTTTACGAGGGATCAATATTGTACGAAGCTAAATGATTGTACGATTGTAATGTATTACTCGAACTGTATTATGAATTTTAATATTTTCATTTTTTTGTGACTTAGCTTATTTATTGTATATTACACAGATTAAGGGACCATCAAGTAGTTCATTTCCATGGAACTCTTGTGTAAATTTATCAAATTAAAGAGGGATTTTATACGGGAAATTTTTAATTCTCAAAACATCCCAATCAGCAAAGCATTGTTTTCTTCAAGATCTACAAAACGTTTATACCTGAATTCCACACTTTCGCTTTGATTACTTGGGAAATGAAAAGGATGAATTGCTTAGCGAGATACGAACTAGTCACACTAAATTGTTATGTGATGAAATCAGTCCTCCATCTGAAAAATAGAGCTATTATTAGTTCTCTCTAGTTAACACCCCTCAAGGTTTTATTGTTAATTTTGAATCCATCCTCTTCTTATTCGCAGGATCATGTAGAAAGGCTCAAACTATTATCTTTAAATTTTGGGTGCTAAAAGTTTGATGTAATTTTCAATTTGCATGTGTTTGTAACTCTTTTTGTTATCAATAAAGAAAGCCTTTTCTTTGTATTAATTTCCTTTACTTATTTTATTTAATAAGAGGAACAATCAACATTTACACTTAATAGTCCAAATATCCTTTCTTGGTTGGAGAATATTTCTGCCAAAATGAAATCAATTATTGAGGAGAAGCGCTTTCTCCAAGATGCCTTAACTTTGTTGTTTCCGGATAACCCGGATGCAAAGAAATGGCATAAAAAGTATCATCGATTAAAGTCTTCACTAAGTAGTACAAGGAAAAACAGCTTTTAGTTTGAAAGAAGAAGTTAAAAAGAAAGATAGGGAGATTCTAGAGCTGAAAAAGAGTGTGAGCGTAGTTGGTCAATTTGGACCTTCAATTCAGAACTTTGATGCTGATGCAGAAATTGCTTGTCTTCACCAAGGAATTATGGACCTTGAAATAGACTTAATGAAAAGACAAGTATTTTCCCAATCCTTAGAAATTATTGCGAGTGGAGGCGACTCTAGTCTTCCCACCCCTACCCCATTAATTGGTATTTTGCCTTGTTTAACTCACCTTCGAGCCTAGACGACGGTGAGATTGCACGATGGGGTCAAAGGGTTAGATACGTTTGTGCTTAATTTTTGAACGAATAATGGGATGACAAAGTTTCTTCATATCTCAATAATTATCAAGGCTAGGTGGAGAAACTTGGGTGTGAAAATACGTTGTTGAATAGGAGGATAAGAAACTAAAGAATGAAATTCAGACTCTTAAAGGAGCTAATTAGCACTCAGTCATGCACTGGAAATCCAAGTCAATTTGACTGATGATGCAAATAACATTTACAAGAAGGAAAAGACACATAAGAAACTTTTAGATACAATGGTTCGTCACATTATTGAACCTTCTTTAATTATTGAAACTTTGAAAGGGGAAATGCAAAAGCTGGACACTTAATGGAAAATTACTTATGAGTTTTCAAGCAGACTTCCCATTTGACTACTTATAATTTGTGCATATAATATGTGAAATAAGCAAATCTTGTACCTGAATGATCATTATTCTAAATGGAATTCGTATCCTTTTTCTGAATTTATTGAATTATTGGAGATACACATTTTGATATTAATGCTATATAGCGCATATCCTTTGGTTGAGCACCAGTTTCTCTTCTTGATATAAATCTTGTCTTTGAAATCTATTTTGACAAAAAAAATAGTGATTCATTTGTCCATAAATTTAGAAGTAACTTGTTTTTAGAAATTCATTTAATAATGAAGATTCTGGTTGTTGGAATGTTTAAATTCCATTCTAGGAGAACTTGACTTAGCACTTTGAGGAATAAAGCTTTAATAATTCTATTTTTAGTCTTTATCACTTAGAATTTTGGAGCTTGATGTTTGAAGCTTTAATTTCCATAGAGTATTTATCCAAAAATTTGTGTGATAATTGCTTCTATTGAAGACCAGAAATCCTTTGATGATAATAAGATCATTTGTTTGGAATATCGTAAATCAATTTGGAAATATTTTGAATAAGTGGCCAAAAATCATATGTTTATAATAATATGAATATAAGACTAGAAATCCATAATAATATTCCGAATAAAAGACCAAAAATCCACTCTACCAATGATGATTTGAATAGAAGATCAAAAAATTATCTAGTAGTAATGTTACTTGAATAGAAGACTAGAAAATAGTCTAACATTAATAGAAGGAAAGAAGACTAATTTAGTGGATACCAGAAGACCAATCTAGCAATAATATCTAAACAAAAAACCAGAAACCCATAAGATGAAAATGTTTGAATAGAAGGTCAGAAACCTATCACGTAGTATCATCATTATTCTCTGAATAGAGGACCAGATAACCAATCTAGCAGTAATAGAAGACCAAAAACCAATCTGGCATTAATAAATTTTTTGAAGAGAATAACAAGAAACCAATTCTGGTAATAATAAGAAACCCAATTATAAAAAGACTAGAAGTCCTTCTATTTATTAATGCAGATTCCCATTATTTGATAATTCAAATTTTAATGAATTCCAACCTAGGAATCAAGGATAATTCCATGTTTTAAAGAGCAGAGCTTGATGCATAACTAAGTGTGTTAGATTGTTCTTCCTTTAGAAGAAGGCTTTTAATACATTCTTTAGGACAAAGTTAGATTTGCTTCTGCATTCCATTGATGCTTCACTAGAAGACTGCATTGGTCCTTCTTTACGATAGAGTTTGGCTTGCTTTTGAATTTGATTAAACTTCCTCTAGAAGAATGCCCCTTACTACTCTTTAAGAAGTGATTTAGGCTTTGACTGATTTCTTTGTAACCATCTTCAGGTAATGATCTTAACTTGGATCGAACCCCTTGTTACTCTCTTAGGTAATGATTTAGGTCTTTTGTACAATGCACTTGGATAGCTATCTTAAGAAAAACCAAAGTCTTACCTAAGCCCCCTCTAGGAGGCGCTTCAACCATGCCTTATAGATGGGACTGAAGGCTTGTTTGTTGCTTTGGCCAGGCCATCTTAGATGGGACTAAAAGCTTATTCCATCCTTCCTCTAGAAGGCACTTTGGACGGGCCTTATAAGAAGGACTAAAGGCTGGTCGGTGCTTTGGCCAAGCCATCTTAGGCGGGATCAAAGGCTTTCTCCGTCCGTCTTCTAGGAGGCGCTCCCACCGAGCCACGTATGCGAAATCAAAGGCTTACAATGCTCTGGCCAGGCCTTATAGGCAGGACCAGAGGTGTACTATGACCTCCCTCTAGTAGGTGCCTTATATAGGCCATGAAGGTGAGAATAAGAGCTTGTGCTTCGGCCAGGCCATATTGGTAGGACCGAAGGATTGCAGATACTTTGGCTCGGCCATTTTTGGCAAGGCTAAAGGCTTACTCTAACCTTCTTTTGGGAGGTGCTTTGACCAGGTCATCTTGGCGAGATCAAAGGATTTTTTCCCTTTATTTTAGGAGATTGTTACTCCTTTTTATGATTGATCCTGTAGACATTCTTGTTTTATTATGAGAATCTTACTTTATTGTTAGTTTGTTTAATATCCTTTTATAAACACCTTAAGTTTTCCTTGTCCTAGGAAATAGTTGATCATCTCTTCCAAGCTTCGACATTGATTAGTGTCATGACCATTCGAGTGCTGGTATTAAAAATACAGTCCTATGAGATTTTGCTCATTCTTTAGTTGTTTCTTTATAGAAGGCCAATAAATTAACTTTCTGCAGTTAGGAGGTAAATATCCTCATGAGATGCGGAAGAGAATAGTTCTTAGAAAGTCATGAACTTTTGGTGGATGACGCCTTTGATTTCTACTTAGCTCTTTTGTTGTATGTGATAAGCTCTTTAGCTTCCATTGCAAATTTTCTCTTTAAAGAGCTTTGAGCCTCGTTCAATCTATAGGAATGATTAAGCACATTCTTCCACTTTTGAGTGAATCGTTCAAAGTCTTTTTGATTTTTTTGGTTCCCTTTTCTTGGAGTTGAATTGTCTTTCTCATTTCTAAGAAGATTTTGTCTTTCTTATCCTTCTTTCCCAAAGAAAAGATTAGTGTAGGCCTTATATGAAATGGGTTTAAGTTCCATTTTTCTAAATCATAATGAACTATTTGCCTTCTCTTATCTTACATGATTTAGTGCTACAAACCTTAGTACTTGCTCCTCATAAAGTTGAGGATCACTAATGATTTGGTAGTTTGGCTTAGCTACTTGAGGCTCGAAAGATCCTTGTTTGAAGATAATCATTATCTAGCGGAGGTTAGATAGGGTTTGGAATGGTTCCTTAATGGAATATGCTTTTGTCGAAATATATCTTTTAAGCCTTATATATGTAGGTCAAGGGTAGTTCCACTTATGAATTAAGCAGAGACGGAGGTTCGAGCCCTCTTTTTAGCACCAAAATGTTAAAAGAGATCAATCTCGAGGTATGCAAATGAAGCCTAGCCTTAACTAATGATAGGCGGTCAAGCTCTTATTATCTTCAAAGAAGTATGTAAGAAATATGTGTTCCTGTCAGAAGCATTGGTCATGTCATATGGACGTGAGGTATTCAAAACCATTTCATATGCAGAAGAATCAATCAAAATTATGCCGCACGTTTATTAGTCCAACATGAATCAAAAGTCAAGTCTCTTTATTGAATATGCTATGTGATTGCAATTGTACAAGCCCTTATTTGCAAAAAAGTCGTAAAATTACAATTGGCGCTAAAAATCCCAAAATTAATTTAGGGAACTTTAAAAATGTAAGAGAGAGGAAAAAGAATGAATGCCCTCTTTTGAATGCCATTGGGCCCATGTTTATGGTGGTGAAGATGGGTGGCATTGCTGCCACGTGTCACCTTCGATATGCCAGACATTTGGCTTCATTACTTACTTTAATGGCTTCTAGAATTCCTTTAAGTATCGATGATTTGCAGCATATTTATGATAGCTGAAGATTTAAAATATCCCCTCATATTATTGGAACATGAAAATCTCTTGTGTATTGATGAACACGATATCCTTACTAAGCCAATGACACACAATATCCTTTTGTATTGTTTAATAAGCAACAATCCTTCCATAACGCCACTGATCTACGATTTCAGAGTTATACTATAGTTATTTAATCTCTTTATCATTTTGTCAGCATGCGATATCTACTTTTAATTGATAATTTATGACATCCACCTTTCCTTATTGAGGAGGTGTGACATTGGTGAGAGGTGGCATTGATAAGGTGCGACATTTATAAGGCAAGGCATTGATAAGGTGTGGCATTGATAACAAAAGATTCCTGTTGGTAGTTTGCAATATGCTTCCATTCCCTATTTGATGGGATGTGACATCTTTTTGTTGCATTGATGAAATGCAGAATCGGTGGTATGCGACATTATCACTAGCCAGAAGCTGTTGAGATCCTTTCAAGGCATCTTGAGATGCGTTATCATTTGCTAAAGTATCCTTTGCTTTATCTCCGACATTTTGGACTTCGACATGTTATATTCATGCTTTTTATATCAACTACCTCCTCTTGTATGTTTTCTTACCACTTTTTTGGCATCCTTATTGTCGACATGCTTTCATATCTTTAGAATCATGGTTTGTTGTACTAGTTAGTACTAAGTAATTATTCAAGGCCTTTAATTAAAAAAATATGTTTAATGTAATAGGGTGGTATCATAGCTTTATAGTTGTCGGGCTTTCCTCCTCCATATATTACATGTTTTGTCATTTTAGTGTACAGTTGAATAGTTTGCATTTTGTAAATAATTTAAGCAATGTCCAGTCTCACTACGAAACATTGTCAACTTGTGTAAGATAATTTAGTGGTGTCAATTATCTTTATGGTTATTGACTTGTCCTCCTCATTTATTACATGTTCAGTTAATTTAGTCTATAGCTAACGATTGTCATTTTGTAAACTTTTTGGTATTTTAAAGTCTTATTACAACACATTGGCTATCAATTTGTTGAACATAATTGATGGATGTCAATAAACTTCATAATTGTTGGGTTATACTTCTTCATTCACCACATATTTCACAAATGCACAGATGAACGTTTGTCATTATATAAATAATTTAGGTGATGTCAAGTCCCACTACAAAACATCATAGGATGTCAACTTGTGCAATGTAATTTAGTTATGTCAATTATCTCTATAATTATTGTGTTTTCCACCTCCATTTATTATTGTTGTATCAATTCGGTGTAAAGTTGAATTGTTGTCATTTCGTAAATAAGGTTGTCAAATCCTATTATAACATAATGGTTGTCAACTTATGCATGGCGATTTAGCTTTAAATGGTTATTCCATGTTATTTGTTCGTCGACAGAAATTCTATCGGTTTAGAAAACCATCAAACGAATTTTGAAATTAAAAATAACCGCAAGCGCACGGTGTACGAATGTAGCACGTGGCGAATACGGGTCGATCCACAGGGAATTGATGATTTTAAACTTCTATTCAATCAAATTAAACCAAATTCGAGTGAAATTGTTGGATAGAACTAAAATGAAGCTAAACTAGAATTGAAATGTGATTAGTAAACTATTGAACTAGAGAACAATTTAGAGGCAAATCCACTCTCATATTTTTGTAAATCAACAACAAACAATTTACGATCTCTAACTTTGATTTAAGTGAAATATTGTTGTATTTATCATAAGCATGGTTTGTTTATGTTATTAATTAACATAACTCAAACCATCAAACTATAATGCAACAAATACCCACTTATAATTCTCATGAAAATGAAGCAAAAGCAAAAGCTATTTGAAGCATGATCTATTTACTATTGTATCTAGTAATATAGATCATCAAATTTCATTTTTACTTTAATTTCACAATCAAAAATGGATTAGCAAATGATGATGCAACTTGTGTTTATGTTGAATAAGAATAGCTCATTTGCATAAGCAATATAAGCTATCAAACTCACTTGTATAAACTTGCATCAAAATCCACTTCATGATGCATAAACCAAATGAGATCATAAATCATAAAATGTTGAAATTACATAAAATTAGAGAGCTTCATCACCCCTAAATTGAAGGAGTTTAGCTACTCATTTATGGCATTGAAGAAACACAAGTAAGTTTCAACATTAAAGAAAAGAAAATAGAAAATAAGCAAAGAAAGCAAAAGAGATTAGCTACTAACTACTTGCATAAATGTAAATCTAAGCTATGAACATAAGGAGAAAGAGAGCATATAAATAAACATTAACAATAAAACAAAAAAGAGCATGTAGAAAAGAGAGAAGAAAGAGGCTTGGAAGTCATTATTATTTCATAGAACATTGAGCTTACACTTTGATTTCTTAATTTCCTAAGTAAAATAAAAGAGTAGATGATGGTTTCATATACATAAGAGGGCTATATATACATGCATAAAACCCTAATTCTATTTTTAGGGGGCTACCTAAAACGCCCTTTAGGAAGTGTGGCCAACAAGTAACCATTAACCACTAATTAATCCATCATTTGTTTTGCATGAAGCTTTAACCTCCACTTAGTTGTCCATTGCTCCGAATTGTACTTTTAGGTAAGTGGGTGGGGTCCTCCATGTTCATGGCTTGAATTATTTCCCTCTTCTTTCCTTTGTATTCATTTGTGCATGCATATATCTTCATATAAGCCTCTTCCATATGCATCCAAATTCCTATAAAAATTGTCAAAAAATGTCCAAGTAAAAATTCTTATATTGACACATGCACAAAATGACCGTTTTGCCCCTGAATGAAGATGAAAATATGATGGTTGGAAATAATTGAATTTTGGTTTTAAACATGTTAAAATGCCCAAATATGATGATTATTTAAATAAAAAGAGATAAAATATGGATGCAAATATATGCACAATTACGTGCATATCACTATTACCCAACTCCAACTTTATAAAAGGACACCATTTCACGAATTGTGCAAACCAAAGTACATCATTAGAAAATGTCAAGCATACCATGGTCTACAGAAGATTCAGAGGATTTAGTTATATCATATACCTAAGTAGATAATAAGCATAATGAATGACTAGGCCAGGGTATTTATGTTAGTAATAAAGTTTGTTGGAATTTAGTGAATAAGGTCGACAAATCATCTAGATTATATGGTAAAGCTTATTACTATGAATACTAAAAGAGATTACTCAAATTTTACAATAGCTTTTGACCGATACTTCCACATATTTGAAGGAGTGGAAGATGAAGACTTGCTTATGTAAAATCATTTCCCACAAGACTTTTGTCATAGGCAGGAATACCAAACTTATCTCGTTGGTCATGATGCCTTTGAACTTCGATATAACTGACTTACACACTTAGTTATATAACGTTTGATGTTTAATTTGAGTAGTATTGCTAGTCTTTTTGTAACGACCCAGAATTTTATTTAATTAAAATATGAATATTTAATTAATTTTAAATATTAATAAGTGAATTTATAAGTCAAATAAATTTTTATTTGAATTATTGGATTTAATTGAATAATTAAATCGATAATTTAATATGTTAAATTATGGAAATAATTGAAAATATAGTTAAATATGATTGTAAATGATTTGTAAAATTTTATTTTATCATATTGAAGTTAGAAAGATATTTTAGAACTTTTAAAATCGAATTAAGAGTTAATTTGTGAAAATTGAATATTTTAATATTAAAATCGACTAGTGAAAATAGCCAATTTTTGAACAGTCTCAGAATTGAACGAAACCAGTTTCATTGGATCCGTAATGGTTAGTTATTACCGGATTTCAATTTTCATGTCAATCGGAGTTATCGTTTGATCGTGGCAGCTCGAAACGCATCGAATTGTTTTTAATTTAAATTTGGTGAGTTAAAATAGCCATTTTTCAAAAAGTCTCGGATTTCGACGAAACCAGTTTCATCGGATCCGTAATGTGATATTATTGTAAGGTTTCAAATTTCGTGTCAATTGGATTTACGGTTTGTCCGGTACAAATTAAAACGCCTAGAAATCGACTTAAATCGGTTTAATTCAAATTGAGCGTTTACAGCCATAACTCGCACAGATGTCCGAATTAGCTTTCGAAACCTGTTCCATTGTGTCCGGAACGTGGGGTAAACCCTAGAAACGCAAGTTACGGCGCGTAAATCGGAGTTCGGAATTTCCGGGATGAATAGTGTTTCGTCGGTTCCTTATAAATAGCCCTCACACCAATTAAAAAATAAATAAATAAAACAAAACCCTAGCAAAACTGCAGCCGCCTCCATTAGCCATGAACGGCCAGAAAACTCCCAACTTCCACCTCGATTATCTCCTCATCCGTCGACAATTAGCCTTAAGTTTCAACTAACAAATTGAAGAGGACGTCAAGCTCTATAAGTTCAACGGTGGAGATCGCGAATGGCTTCACGGATCAACGGGAAAATGACCATGAAGTGGCCGGCCTGCGCACGCAAAACGAGGAGAATGGGGGGGCCGAGTGTGCCGAGCTTCAGGCCGAGCATAGCTTGGGTCGAGAGCTTCGCGATGGTGGTTGTTTGATGAAGTATAGTTGAGCGATGTAGCAACGGCATGTAACCCTAGTTTTCTAAATGGGTTCGGCTATTAGGAGGGGGGGACGCACGCATACTGGAGAAGAAGATGATGAAGGGTGCGGTCCTGATGCCTCCAAGCAGTGATGAATGGCCAAGATTTGCTTTGGTATAAAATTAGTTAGTTTATGTTGTAAAAAGTTTATATAAATCGTGTACAAACTTCAAAAATTCATAACTTTTTCATACGAGGTCGAAAACGCTCGAAACTAGTTGCGTTGGAATCGTATCGTCGAGCACTACGCGATGGAGTTGGTTTGGAGTCGTTTGGAGTTAGTGAGAATTTTGGGTAAAATTAAACGTCCGTTTAATTTTATTCGAAATAAATCGCTAAAACGGAATTTAAAATCAAGGTGAGAACTTCTCACTCAATCGAATCAGTTTCGATTTTATTTTAAATAGTTAGATTTAAAATATTTGAATGCATGTTTGAATGTTGATTGATATCTATTGATTGTTAAAATAGACATTATACGCCGTTAGTAAGCGGATGTTATTTAATAAAAACATATACCGCGAATATTTCATAAACAGTGAAATTGGTATTATAAATAATATCAATATATATATATTGGCATATGTATATATTGGAGTTGTTGGTTCCCCGCATTTTTTAGCGGATGAGACCCTATTACGCCGTTATTAAGCGGATAATATTTAATAAGAACATATACCGCGATAATTTCGTACTGGAGCGAAATTGGTATTGTGCTAATGTTTGTGGATGCAGGAAAACAGGTTGGAGGGATCCAACTCGATTCCTCAACAGTATTTATTTGATTTCAGATATTTTGATATTTGATGGATTATCATATTGATATATGATATCGTTGTTGTCGTGATTGACTATTTGATATGTAGCATCATTGGACCAAATTTTGGGGTTTTAAAATGATTTTTTTAAAAAAGTGATTTTTGAGAATATACTATATTTTGGAATTGATCCATTATAAATAAATAAACGTTATAATTTTTAAAGTTATAAAAATTATGATTTTTAAGAAATATAGTTAAAAGCTGATTTTTGAAAATAAGGAATTAATGACTTTATAAAATAGTTAAATTGGGATTTCTGAAATAATTGTGAAAAGTTTAAATATAGGATTTATAAAATTTGATTATTTTATAAATCAAAATGATGAAATTATAAAGGAGTTTGAAGACGTTTTAAAATATTAATATGAATTGATTTATATAAGAGATTTATAAATGGATATTTATAAATTGAGATATTGAAATTATAAAACGAGTTTTTATAAGTGTTTGAATGAAGTGAAAATGCATTTCATTAAAGAATGAAATTTATAAAATTATAAACTGTGAAGTTATAAATAAAATTTATAAATAGTAAGATTTATAAATTTGTGAAGATATTGAAAGAATGAATTTTGGATAAATAAACAATCTTATAAGTTATAAGATTTATGATTTGGAAAGTCTTTAAAAGAACGATTTTGTAAAATAATCGTTTTATAAGTATTTAACTTATAATATGAACTTTTAGTTATAATTGAGTTATAAACTGGAATAGATAAATAAAGAAATTTATAAAAGGGAAGTTGTTATAAAATAAATAGAAATGGAATTTAGAAACGTTGTTTTATAAATTCACAAACAGCTTATTTTGATAAGTAAATTGTTATAATTTATTTATGGAGTTATATTCACATTTTTGAATAGTGAATAATCCTTTGAATTAAAATGAATAAAAGGATGAAATTTGTTAACAAAGTATATTCACGTTTTTGAATAGTGAATAACACGTTAAAGAAATTGTTTTGGATTTGGATGTTTTAAATAGAATTAAAACGGTCTAACGATGTTTTAAAATGTGTTGAGATTCGAAACCATAGATTTCAACATTTATTGTTGAAATAAACGTTTTCGAGAAATAAAAGGAAATGGTGGACTATAACACTGTTGTTATAGTAAATGATTTCCGAAAGGAAATGTTTTGTATAGTATTGGGATTTATATATCTATTTAATTTCGAATCCCTATACTAGTGAATTTGGGTTGTCGTAACGATGTTTTACGCAACATTCGTTTTGGCCCAAATAAATATGTTGAAGAGAATGATTTCCTTAATAGAATGAAATATATACTAAATTTCGATTTAAGTATATTGGATATTTTCCAAGTGTTGAAAATAAATAAAATTTGTGAATTACTTATTAAATAAGTATGGAAATGTTTTTCCAATGTGAAATGAAACGTTTAGAGAATTTATCTTTTTGAAGATAAATTGAGATGAATAATTGAAATCGAATATTCATAGATATTTTGGATTATAAATTCACTAAGGAATTTATAAATGAAAGTGGAATTGGTTTAAAAATAAATATTGATTTATTTTTGAAGTATTGAAATTATATATCTAGTGAAGATATTTTGTGAAATAAATAATTTGGAAAATTATTTGGAAACTGGTGATGTGTGCATATCCAGTGATAGTTCAATAACCGACTATCAATATTTCCCTTTGAATGGGTAATGGATGTGATTTGTTTGAATGTGAATGCCACACTTATTTTTGAATAAGCGCTCACTATTCGGGTTAACCGGGAAAGGACCATGGGGTCGTATAACCCATTCCGAATATGTGATACGTCGTTATAATTGCATTAAAGATCGGTGTTGAAGACCCGGTATTTGCGAGAGCGATAGGATGACCTGTCGATTTACTCTGCACCGAGTAGCTACGGTATAGAGTTCTCCATATGTGATGGTGAATCCGATCAGGATTGTGAATATCCGGATTGCAAGGACTTCTTTGTAAGTGCCTTCGGTTTTGTTCGATCCCGGAACAAACTTGTATGGATTGTATGTCTGACATTACAAGTTGAGATATAAAGCAGATTTCTTTCAAATATATTTCTGTTGGTGGCGGAGAATTTATTCTTTTAGCTTAACACCCTTCTCTGAGACGTACGAGCTCAGAGGTTATATAGTTGAAGTTATCAGCGATATATTCCCAATTTGGTAATGTGACATGCTGAGTGTTGCTGTAAATGATCATTGTGTTGATTATTGTGATAGGATCGTTTATTTGATCGTCTATCTTAGTGATCATTGTGTTGATCATTTGTTGACCCAAAGCATGGCTTTTGTATAAAGTATGTTTTTGTGGACGTGACTTCGTCGAACCTCACACCCCGGAAATGGTCAAAACAGGAAAGATGCGGCAAGGTTATGAGGGGTAGCACCCTTTAGGGTATGTACATTTCCTTCTGGATAGAGGTGGTATCATGGTATGGAGCCCAGATATTTAACCTATGTGGTTACTACGAATTTATTACTTTGTGGTTGTTGGTTTTCGGGATCCCGTGAGAAAGGTCGTTTACGATCGGGGAATGGCGTGCTCGTGTCAGTAGTTACCCAGTTAGGGGTAACCCGGCCTTGTGTTGGCAGAGTTCCGGTTTGGTTCTCGGGGATGTCTTTCCAGAGGCATTCTCATGTGGCAATGGGAAGTTCCTTGGCCTGACCATTTGTTGGAAATCCAAAGAAACAATACGAGACTTGTACGGTTTTAGTTGTATAACCTGCTATGGAATGTGGCGGTAACCTGCTATTGAACATAGTTAGCTATAGTAGGCATAGTTCGGAATGTCTATGCTGGCTAAGATTTATATTCTACTTTCGAAATGAATTTTTCCTACACTATGCACTAATAATAATGTCAAATGTTATTTTAAATGCGTATCAAGCATCTTTGACTATCATAAGGAGAAATCTCCTCCGATTCTGCGTTTGCATTGTGTGTGTGTGCGGGAGGCCTTATGGTAGTCTCATTTTTAAAAGCATTGCGAATTGAATTTAAAAATATTCCTCTATTTTGATTTTAAAGATAAATAAACTGTTTTGAGTTCTCACACCAGTCACATGACTGACTTGGAGTTTATTGTTTTCCTTCCTAAACTCTGGGTGCCCACCAATTTCCACACGGGCAGTCAAGAGTTAAGGTTTATCAGGATATTCTGGATATTCTGGAATTGCTGGAGGCAAGCTGGATGGCATGGCGTATTACTAGTTTATATAGTATTTCTTTTTCCACTGCACTATTTGTTGTTGTTGTTGTATACTCTGATGATATGATGATATGAAATGTAATGTAATGTAATAACTGATATAGTTCTTTGTTTAAAGATTATTCATTTATTATTATATGTTGTTCCGCTGCGAATTGTGAGATTCTGATGTTGTTCTGTTGTTTTCTGTTCCGTTCTATTTTAAAATTATGTTCTATTTTTCTTTCCCCTCCATTTTCTATTCTCTTTTTCTTCTATTTAAAAAATTTCTATTTTCTTTTCCCTCCATCTTCTATCTTTTTCTCTTCTTCTTTTTCTTTTCCTAAATTTTTCTTAAACCCCTAAGGGTTCGTATTTTCGTTCATCTTGAATTAATCAATGGAGATTAGTGTCTATTCAAGGAGTACGGATTTACGGGTCTTTACACTTTTATATTAAATCAGGTGCCTCGACAGTAAGTATTTAAGCAAATTTGAGGAATTCCTTTTCTAATCATTGCACTAAAATGAAATATGTGTTATTATGAGTAATTATGTTTGCATAAATCATGTTCAATTTTAATTCGGTGCAGTGAGAGATGTTGTGAGTTAAAAATAATTTTATTAAATTCATTTTCATTAATAATATATATAATTAAATTCATATGTCCATACATAATAATAGTATAATAATGTCTATACGAATATATATATATATATATATATATATATATATATTCAAGTTGTTATAAATACTATTAATATATATGTATATACATATATGATTGTTGGTGTTTGTAGTCATATAATATGAATATTAAAAAGCATGCAGCATATGTTATACATATAGTATTTCATATAAAACATATTTGAATATATATATATATATATGTATATGTATATGTATATGTATATGTATAATAAATACTAATATATATTTAGTTATATATACATGTGTGTGTTATTAAATTTATTTAAAATATACGTATCTATGGATATGTGTGCATTTAATAATATTACAAAGTATTAGTTATATTAATTAATATAGGATTTAGCACGTCATAAATATAACTAATTTAAAATATATACTTTTAATTTTGGCTCGGATCATACAAAAATTATTTTTTAATGTGTGTGTTTATATATATATATATATATATATTATATTTATCGTTTAAATTTTAACTTTAAATTTAAAATCTTTTGCTAAGTCAATATTATTTTCATACGTTTTATTAAATATACAATAAATATGTATTTTGTAACACGTCGGGAATTTTAATAATAAATTAAAATATTAATAAGGGTGAAAATATAGTTTCACATAAAAAGACAAAATAGTCTGACGACTTTTCCATTGTGTAATCAGATTGTATTACATTATATATAAAAGAGAATATGCGACTATTTGAATTCTTCCTTCTCATTCACTATCATTCAAATCCTCTTTTCTCCTCGGTTTGAGGGAAAATTTTCACATACCCCTAGCAATTATTTACCATTTCAAACTTAAAAATAAATTTCCATCATACGGTAATAAACATAACATAACGACCTTTCATATTCTATTTCATCCATTCAAAAATATCTTCCACCTTCATTTTTCAATTTTACTTTCATTTCATTATCTTCTTTTCTAATTTCATCAACTTAGATGTATCTTCCAAATTCGTTTTCCATTTTTACATTCATTTCTCCTCTTATACTTCTCAATCCCATTTTCACTTTCATTTTCTCCTGTTTTGCTTCTCAATCCTATCACATCCTATGTTTTTTCCTTTAAATCCAAGTGCAAAATTTGCTTCTTTTGTTGGTTGAGATTTATGCTAGCTTTGGTTGTAGTAGTAGCATTTCCTCTTCCATTGTTCATGGCATGCTGTTAGGTATGTAAGATTTTATTTTTTTTCCATATTAGTTTGGTTTATAGGAATTAAGGTTGGTGTAACGGCCAGTATTTTTGAGTCTTCAAATTTGAATATTTAATTTATTTTAGTATTTGGATTTAAATTTAAAATATAATTAAATGTATGTTTTATGTAACTGCCCGATCTTTGATGATGTGTTTTCAATTTAATTTATAAGATTTTTCTTTTCAATTTAACTTATAAGATTTTTCCATGAATTTTAATTTGGAAAATAAATAAATTTTCATTTAACGTGTTTTACGGCAAGCGTTGGTATTTTTGAAATATCAAGAATAACTTAACCAGTGTATTTTATTGTTGTTTTATGATCTTGTCACATTGTTGTGCATGATCATATTTTTATTTCTATCGTTCGTGGTTCGTATGTGAACGAAATATTATGTAACGGAGTACCCCCAAAACTATTTTTTTCAAAGTAGGGAAACTTGTAGCCACACACACGTTTTTATTGCCATATTTGATGCTATGTTTGTTGCGTGGAAGTACATTTTAAAACATACTCACTTTGCTAGTTGAAATTTGTTTATAAAAAGAGGCATGAATTTATAACGCACTGGAGGACATGAAAATGTAAACACATTGTTCAGTTTTCTTCATGCATTACAAAATAGGCAAAACCATCCCCTTTTATTTACTAATTCCTATAACTCCTTAAATATCAAGAATTAGCAAAAGTCGTCAACATAAAAGTTGTAAGGGAGAAGATATCTACATTTTTCCGTTCTTGTCGCACTCGAAATAGTGGCATGTAGAGGTCATGGTGCCCTAAATTGCTGACCGAAAGGACAATATGCATGGGAAGTATCGTGTTTTTTCTTATGGTAGTGAGAAGAGAGAAGAGGTGGTGGAGGTTTTCTCGTGCAAAGGTTTATTTAAACATTAAGTAATCCATTTGATTGTGTTTCTCATGCTAGTTTTATTAGATTGACCCAGGTGTTGTTTTCCTATAATACTCTGGTTAGCTCGAGCATATTTCTAGATTTAGCTGGACATTTTGGAGCTTTCAGGAGACAGGATGGATTCTTCAAGATGTATTCACGTATCTTATATTTTCCCACTATTTTGTTGTTTTAGATTTCTTTTTTTATCAGCAATATTAAGGACATGTTGTTATAACTATCTAGGGCTAATGATAGGTTAGTGCACTCTGACTTGTGTAATGTATGTATAATAAGGATGATTTCTTTTTGTAAAAGATCATGTGTATATTATATATCTTCTCGTCAAAATGTGAGACTCTATTTTGTCTTCTATTCCTTTCACCCCAACAATTTGTCTTTCCGACACTAATGATATTTTAAACGTAAATACCATGGATGTATTAGTGTTGATTTCTAAGGGTTGAAAAGGTGGATCGTTATAAGTGGTATCAGAGCTAAAGGTTAAGCAAGAACCTTGGGTTTGTGGGGGTAAACTCATCAAGAAATAAGGTTATGGAATGCCTTATTATGGGTTTTAGTGTATTATATATAAGAGCGCCTATTTGTTAGTGCTATAAAAGTGTTTTATAGTGTGATTTATGGATTTTGGTTGATGTGTCTGGCCTATATTATTGATAGGAATTCCTAAAAAATTAAATAAGGCCAACCGACGCAATATTATTTAAAAATTCCTCACTGAAATAATTTTATCTAGGTATATTTTATATATATAAAAGAATAATTTTTCAAAAATTTAATATAGTTACTATTGATGTGCTTGGTTGTTAGCAATGATAATATTCTATTATTATCATTTAAGGTTTGATTAGTCATGCTTGCCTAGTTTTGAGCATTGGCGATTGTCTATTGATCTATCTATAATTTTCCTTTTCATATATGGGTTAGGAAGATAGAAATTTTATGCACATTAAAATGAAAACCTTGCGAATTAAGTTTCATAATTTACTATAAGGCATTGGCTAATAATGCTAGGTTGAATTGAGATTTAAATAAAAAAGTGTTTATTAAATGGAATTTAGAGTATTTTGAAATAAATATTTGATAATGATTTTATATAAAAATGATTTTATAAATTTTGTTTGCTAAATTGTGTGTTTCGTAAATAAAATGATTTTGATGAATTTAAATCCTAATGCTTTTGGAAATTGTTTTCGAGGATTTGGAAAAAATAATAATATATAAAAGAATTATTTAAAAGTATTTATGAATAGAATTTTTTTGAGGGATTTTAAGAAAATGCTACCATTGAAATTTGCTATAAAACTGTTTTGTTAAAATAAATTTTGACTTGATCCCAAAAGCATGTTTTGATTTATAAAAGGAAATAATGAATATTATTATTTAAAATGATTTGTATAAAAAGAAATAATAGTTTTACTTAAGAGAGTATTAAGAGTATAAATACTTTTGGAAATAGTAGTAATAACTTACTTAAATTATTATTAATTATAAATACTCTTGAAAAGAATTTTTTTAAAGAAAGGCATGTTTTCTTTAGTTTGGTTTGGGGAATGAGTCACGATTTGTTTAGTTATGATTAAAATAATCTTCTAAGCGATCAGATGTTTGCTTAAGCGAATGTTGTAGGACACTTAGTAAATTATGCTCTTTGTCATTGGATGACCGAGATGAGTTCGAACGAATCCAAAGCAACTTGATAATTTTGTTAAAACTATTTATTTGGGAATATACACTATATTATTTAAAGTAGAATTTTGAAAAAGAAGAAAAGTGTTTTATGTTAACTAGTTTGAGTGGCTCGAAAATAACTAAGAATGGGAAAGATATGTGTTTAGAAGGTAAGCATTTCTCTTAAATATTACTCTTATTAGTAAGAGGATATAGAATACTATTTGGTGGTACCTAGTCTCTTGGTATCATTTTAAGGTTACTCGATCTACATGTATATTTTCAATATATTAAACTATTGTCACGACCCGAAATTCAGCATTCAAAAATCGACATCAAATACCTCACTTGTATTCAACTGCTGGAGATTCGAACGTCGAATTCCAGTTCGGATGGAGCTTATAACAACATTAGATGAATATAAACAGCGAAAACAAAGAAAACTGCCAACATCAATATCCTAGATACAACATCATTACAATATTCATTACAACAACATCACCCACATCAGAGTATTTTTATACATATAACACAACTTCAAAATAGACCATCACGACCGAACAACAAGTGATTGCATTCCAAGAAAATCTTCCAAGAAATGAAATGATAGCGAACATCCGAACTAAGAACCTTGAGATCCAAAAGTTCTTAAAATATCTCCAAGTCAAAAGCCTTCAAAACCCAATAGCCTCCAAACCATAAGACTTCAAAATACAGCTAGCACCAAAAACACGGAAGACCTGCTACTAGGCTGCCCGTGTGGAAATTATGGGCACCCAGAGTTTAGAAAGGAAACATTAAACTCCGGGTCATTCATGAGACTGGTATGAGTAAACAAAAACATTTTTATCTTTTAAGAAACAATAAAAGAATTTAAACTGAAATCCGCAATGCTTTTTGGAAAATGAAACTACCATAAGACCTCCCGCCACACACACAATGCAATCGCAGAATTGGAGGAGATTTCTTCTTATGATAGTCAAAATGCTTGATACGGGAAAAATTCTTTGATATTATTACTAGTGCATAGTGTAGAAAACATTTTCGAAAGTATAATATTAATCTTAGCCAGCATAGACATTCCGAACTATGCCTACTATAGCTACCATCTAAACAGTGGTGACCACCACAAGTAAATGGCAGGTAATACGGGTAAAACCGTACTGGGTTCGTATTGGTAACTGGATTTCCAACAAATGGTCAGGCTAAGGAACTTCCTGGGCTACATGGGTACGCCTCTGGAGGGACGTCCCGAGAACCTAACCGGATCTCTACCAACACAAGGTTGGGTTACCTCTATAACTAGGCAACTACTGACACGAGTATGCCATCCCCCGGTTGCAACCAACCTTTATCCGGGGCCCCGACAACAATAATCACAATGTAATATATATTTGCGATATCCACATAAGTTAAGTATCCGGGCTCCATACCATGAAACCACTTCTATCCAGAAGGAAATGCATATACCCTAAGGGGCGCAACCCCCAATAACCTTACTGCATCTTTCCTGTTTCGACCATTACCGGGTTGTGAGGTTCGATGAAGTCTCGTCCACAAAGCTACACTTTTCACAAAATCCCTGGTTTGATCAACAATGATCAGCAGCACTCAGCATGCCACATTACCAAGTTGGGAATATATTACCGATAACCTTCAACTACATAACCTCTGAGCTCGTACGTCTCAGAGAACAGTGTTAAGCTAAGAGAATAAATTCTCCGCCACCAACAGAAATGTATTTGAAAGAAATCTGCTTTATATCTCAAAATGTAATGTCAGACATACAATCTATACAAGTCTGTTCAGGGTTCGAACAGAACTGAAGACACTTCCGAAGAAGTCCTTCCAATCCGAGCATCCACAATCCCGATCGGACTCCCCATCACATATAGAGAACTCTATACCGGAGCAACTCAGTGCAGAGTCATTCGACAGGTTATCCTATCGTACTCGAAGTCGTTCGGTCTTCACCACCAGTCTTCAAATGCTCATCCATTTCGTCGTATCACTATTCGAAATGGGTTATATGACACAAAGGTCCTCTCCCGGCTAAACCGAATAGTGAGCGTCAATTTAAAAAAAACATGTGGATACGTTATCCACAAAGATTCACTGGTTTGATGTGGGTTTCGGATAACCAACTGGAATCCGACTTCCTGTCGCATCGAAATTTAAGTGCCGTTTTACGGGACAAAGGGGGTTCATATTCACACAGAAGTATATTCATCGCAGATATCATAGCTTGGCATAAAGCAATTCATATTACAAAGCATCACAAATAAAATCAGAGATATCAATCAATACACATCATACAATAGTTATCAATCATATCCAGTTAAGATAAATCAATTTTGTGATTTAAACTAATTAATCACATAATTAATTTTTATTAATTATCTTTAATCAATGATTAGTTATCCTTAATTAAAATTAATTAAATCTCTAATCATCTTCATTAATTAATCATTCCTCAATTAATTACCGTAATTAATTAATCCTTAATTGTTCATTAATTAAATCTTAATTTCTTTTATTAATTAATTAATTATTTCCTTAATTAATTATCTTAATAAATTAATCCTTAATTAATCATAAAAAAAG
The DNA here is from genome assembly GCA_030765085.1 of Allium cepa. NCBI lineage: Eukaryota > Viridiplantae > Streptophyta > Magnoliopsida > Asparagales > Amaryllidaceae > Allium > Allium cepa. Next base: position 287,953,558 of record CM060940.1, read on the forward strand.
TTAAGTAATTAATTTAAATAGTTTATTTTAAGTAAATCATCTATTTCATAAGTAAATCATAAATTACCTATTAAATTCAAAAGATAAACATTGTTATCTTTGTTAACCATTTTGATTTTTCCTTGTAAATCTAATTTAAATTCATCATGTGAATTGTCTTGAGAGATCAAAATTATTTTGTAAAGCATTTAATCTTTACATCATTTTTAATTACATTTTGATTTTTAGTGACAAAAATTAAATTAAATTACTTAAAAAATGTCTTACTTAACTTTAATTTGTCTAAAATCTAAATCAAAATTTTCCTTTAAAACATGAGTTTAAAATTGTTTTAAAAGTTTTGAAATTTATTGTTTTTATTTGAGAAAACAGCCCTGGTATGCTGACTTCCCGAAGCTCCTTTGAGTCTTCCCCGAGGCTTCATCCCGCTTGCTTCGAGATTTTCAAAATTCAACCCGAGTGTTGTTATTTTTTTTTATTTCCAAATTTTTTCTAAGTACAAACTCGAACAACCCCTAAAACACCTCGAGTCCATACTCGAGTTCAAAGCCCTATTACCCGATAGCTGCTTCGAGTTCTCCTTTTATTCCCCAAATTTGTTCCCCCTGACACAACCCAACTGTGTGCACATGCACAACTTCGCCGGCCGCCTCCCGTTGAATTGCTGGTCATCAACACATCATCGATGATGCTCTCGAACCTCTCAAACACTCAAAAGTTCGAACAAATCACTCGCAATTTCGTCCTCAAACCCAAAACTGGAACGAACAGTGCCTCAAAAACAACGCCTCGCTTCCCCTCTTCTGGTCATCAGAATTCGCGACACCTTGACCAGAGCCCCACTAGCCTCTAACACTCCTGATGGACCGTGCCTTATGACTTCCGATGGTGGATAGAGGGCGCGGCGAACATATTTCTAACCCTGACTTATTTAACATCTTAAACTCTAACGTGATCAAAATCAACACTCACGTTGATTTAGAATTAAACCCAATATTTTTCCCAAACTCCATAGTATTCCAGCAAGCCTCGATCATGATTTCAAACACCCAAACGCCATAGATCGCCAGAAAAACCCAAATACGTAATTCCAGTTCAACATCAAAATGCTCCCTCCACACGTAACTCAAAATCATGGTTTTAGTCTAAAAAATCAACAATCTCAAAGATGATTTAGTTTATATGATCAAATCGAATAATTAAAGAATTCAAATTTAAATTATAAATTGGGTTTTGCTGTGTTTTCTTGTTCCAGACTCTATATCCTGAGTATTATTCTTTTAAATGTTTTTAAATTTCAAACTTAAATGAATTTAAACACTTTTTGTTTTGACACTTCAATCTAACCAAAACTGAAATGAAGAATTTGGAGTTTTTTTTGACAGTTTTTCTAAAAACCTGTAGCTAAAACAGGATTAGCAACCCTGTACATCAACATCCACAAGCAAAATACAACTTATTCACAGATTTTGTTGCATGCAAACCATATTCAAACTTGCATACGTCATGTATTCCAACAACAGATCGAAAATCAAAATTTTGTAAGATTTACTCACCTATTTGGAACTGAAAGCAGAAGTAGAAAACAGAGGGAAGCTCTGGAAATTTGAACTGCAATTTTTTTTCCAACTTGATACTGGATTTTCAATTTACCTGCAACTAATTGATTAAAGTTGCTTAGCTTGTGATGTAATTACTTACTTAATCTTTTAACAACCAACTAAAGATTGAATTACTTACAGTAAATTTTTAGTTTGAAATAGAGGAAAGAAATCTCTGGCTTGCACCTTTAGATTTTTTTTGTTTGCTGTTTTTTTTTTATTTTCTTTTTTAGTTGATTCCTGAATCTCTTTAATCCTTGAAGTTCTTGCTTGATTCTGTAATGTTTGTTGAAGATTGGAATTATCCTTGAATTCTTCTTTTGGCTTGAGATGTTGAAAGGAAAATTTGCTACAGATTTTTTTTCTGGAATTTGTTTCTTGATTTCAAATGTTGAGGAGGTTAGGCTTGTTCTTGATGATTTTTTTTCTTTTTTTGATGTTAAGATTTCTCAGATTTCTTCTTCTTCTTTGAAATGAATAAAAAGAGTAAGAGGAGAAGATGAATTACCTATACAATTTTTATTTTTTTCTACGAATTTCTTAAGAAAATAAGAATGATGCAATGACACTTGTTTATCTTTTTCCCCATGATTTACTCTTGTCTCCATAGTCATTGTTAGCTTAACACTTGTAATAATAATTTTTTTTCTCTATTAACATAATAATTTACATTATATAAATTGTATTTGAACTAATATTTCCCATTAAAAATATTAGCTTTATATTAATACACATTATTAAAAAGAGAATGTTTTTTTGAAATTAATTACATATTACACATATATATATATAATCAAATTATTTTACTAAAACATTTATTCTAAAATTTAAATTCAAACTAAAAAATCAAATTCAATATATAAATTCAAATTTTACCCATATATGCACACATACATATATATTCACATATATGTATAAAATTTAGATTCAAATGATTTTAAAAACTTTTAGTATCTTCAAATTTTGAACTCAAAAGAAATTTGAAATTTAAATTATCACTTATTATTTATTTGTTTTGTAACTTTTCAAATTACATTATAAAAGTTCAACATTTACAAATTTTAAACTGATAAAATTTTGGTATGTTACAAATTTCCCCCTTAAGAAAATTTCGTCCTCGAAATTTGAAAGAGAGAGAAAAGAAAACAAAGAATATACGAATTTAGAAAAGGATAGAGAAATGGCTTACCAGTTTAAGCCGAGATATCCACTTTGCAATTGGGATAAGACTTTTGCATACTGTCTTCTGTCTCCCAAGTACAATCCTTTGGATCACCGCTCCACTGGACTTTAACCAGTTTTACAATTTTGTTCCTTACTTGCTTTTCATCCCGATCCATAATCTTAACTGGTTCTCTTTTAATTGTTAAATTTTGGTGTGATCTCTAGATCTTGCTGAGCTGCCTCTTCGATAACACTGTCTGGATCGTGCACGTACTTTCGAAGATGTGAAACATGGAATACATCGTGTACGCCGGATAACCAATTAGGTAGCTGCACTCGATATGCTAGAGGACTAATCCTTTCTAAAATAGGAAAAGGACCAATGTATCGTGGTGCCAACTTACCAGTCTTCCCAAATCTTAACACACCCCGCATTGGAGATACATTCAAGAAAACGGAATCTCCAACTTGAAATTCCAAAGCTCTTCTTCTGCGGTCGTAATAACTCTTCTGGTGACTTTGAGCAGTTATTAACTTCTTTCGGATAGAATCAACCTTTTCAGTGGCTTCTTTAATCATATCTGGTCCAAGAATGAGTCTATCACCGGATTCAATCCAGCATGCCGGTGATCGACAAGGTCGACCATATAAAGCTTCAAAAGGAGCCATTTCGATATTGTCTTGATAGCTATTATTATACGAAAATTCGACCAAATGTAAATAGTCCTCCCAAGAACCACTAAAGTCGAGAATACAAGCTCGCAAAAGATCCTCTAATATACGATTTATCCTTTCAGTCTGCCCATCAGACTGTGGGTGATAAGCAGTGCTGAAATTTAGCTTTGTTCCCAACGTGACTTGAAACGCCTCCCAAAATCTACTAGTGAAGATCGGGTCACGATCACTCACTATACTGCTCGGTATACCGTAGAGATGGACAATCTCTTTTATATATAACTCAGCTGAACTTGCTGCTGTCCGAGTGGATTTCACTGGAATGAAATGAGATGTTTTAGTCAAACGATCCATAATAACCCAGATTGCTTCATTCCCCTTTCGAGTGCGGGGCAACCCATCGATGAAATCCATCGATACCTGATCCCACTTCCACTTTGGTACCTCCAAAGGCTGGAGTAAACCAGCCATCTTCTTCTGCTCGCTTTTAATTTGTTGACAAGTAGCACAACGACTCACATATATAGATATATCTCTTTTCATTGTCTTCCACCAGAAAGTTCTTTTGATATCTCTATACATCTTATTAACTCCTGGATGGGTACTAAGTTTTGACTTATGACATTCATCTAAAACTTCACGCTTTAAATCAGGGAAGTCTGGGACACATATTCTGCTTTTCAATATTATAACTCCCCTACTATCCATCTCAAAACTAGTGTCTACTCCTTAGCATATTCTTTTACAAATTCCCCGAAGAAACTAATCTTCATATTCCTTGCTTGCAATCCTCTTAAGAAGAGTAGGAGTGATAACAAGATGGGCAAGAATAACATGCTTTCTACTTAATGCATCAGCAACTACATTGGCTTTACCGGGTGTATACAGAATATCTAGGTCATATGACGCTAGAAATTCTAACCATCGTTGTTGCCGTAGATTTAAATCTTTCTGGGTGAAGATATATTTCAAAGATTTATGGTCGGTGAATAATTCAAAATTTTCACCTAAAACAAAGAGAGTTCATTAAGTATAATTATTTAGTTAAGTTAAATTTCTTATATCGTTAAGAAAGCTGAAAAAGTTCTTACCCAGAAGATAGTGTCGCCATATTTTCAAAGCAAAAATAACAGCTAAAAGCTCCAAATCGTGTGTTTGATAATTTTTCTCATGCGGGCGTAATTGTCTACTAGCGTAGGCAATTACTTTTCCATTTTGCATTAGTACTGCACCCAAACCATCTCCACAAGCATCAGTATAGACAGATAACCCTTAGTTCCCATTAATGATAGCGAGAACGGGAGCGGTAGTTAATCTCCTTTTCAACTCCTAGAAAGCTTCATCACACTTTGGAGTCCAATCGAATTTAGCATTCTTCATTGTTAGCTTAGTCAATGGACTGTCCAACTTAGAAAAATCCTGAACAAACTTTCTATAATATCCCGCTAAACCCAGAAAACTTCAAACTTCTCTAGGATTAGTGGGTCGCTTCCAGTCCAAAATTGCAGAAATCTTGCTTGGATCAACAGAAATGCCTTCTTCATTAACAATATGGCCGAGAAATCTGACTTCTTTGACCCAAAAGTGACATTTAGAGAATTTAGTGAATAGGATGTTCCTTCTCAATATCTCCAAAACAATTCTGAGATGTTCAACATGCTCCTCTTCAGTTTTGGAGTAAATCAAGATATCATCAATAAACACAAGGACAAATTTGTTCAATACTTCTCGAAACACTCGGTTCATTAAATCTACGAAATACGCGGGAGCGTTGGTTAGTCCGATGGGCATGACTAACCATTTGTAGAACTTGTTAGGACCCCTGAAGGCAGTCAAATGAACACAATCCTTAGCTATTCGCAGCTGATGGAATCCCTGAGCTAAATCCATCTTAGAAAAGAATCGAGCGCCATGAAGTTGATCGAATAGATCGTCAATTCTAGGTAAAGGGAATTTGTTCTTGAGAGTTTGTTTATTGAGATCGTGGTAATCTACACACAATCTCAAAGATCCGTCCATTTAGCCACAAACACAACTGCTGAACCCCATTCGAAAACACTAGGGCGAATCAATCCTTTCTTTAGCAAATCTCTAATTTGATTGAATAATTCAATTTTTTCCCTAGGTGCCATCCTGCGACTTGCGTGAACGATAGGACGAGCATTGGGTACTAAGTCAATTCGGAATTCTATTTCTCTTTGTGGAAGTAAGGATTTTACTTCTTCAAATACGTCCAGAAATTCCCGAACAACAGGTATAGACTCCAGACTGGGTTCAGGATATCCCAAAGTACACATCAATTTATCTCTCTTTGGACTCGGATCCTCACAAGAGATTTCAATAAAATTTCCAAGGTTTGTTTTGACTAAAATTGTCCGATTATTACAATCCAATTTAGCTTCGTATCTCGATAACCAGTTCATTCCAAGTAAGATTTCAAATTCATTAAATTCGAGGATATAAAGGTTGATAGGAAATTGATAACACGCATATGAAATAGGGACTTTCCTACAATACAAACAAAGATTTGCGGGACCTCCAATCGGATTTTTCACACAAATAGGGTCGTCAACAAATTCAGTTTTAAGTTCTAATTCATTTACTGTTTGTTGGGAGATAAAGCTATGTGAAGCTCCCGTGTCAAATAAAACTCTAACAACTTTATCATAAATAGTAAGGTTACCTTCCAGAACACCTTTTCCTTTATCTGCTTTTGAAGTTGAAGGGTCTTCCTTTATCGCATAAACATTTGCCACCTTTGCTTGTTTCATCACCGGGCAATTCTTAACAACATGTCCAGGCTTGTGACAATTATAGCATTCTCTAACTCCTTGATCGGTCTTTACAGATTGTTCCTTCTTAACTTGCTTCTTCGGGTTTTTGCAGCTATTTGAATAATGGGCCTTTTCTTGACAATTGTAACAAGTTACATTTCTATCCGAATTTCCTTGACTGCTCCTCTTATCCTTGCCTTGATGTGGCTTCTTTCCCCCAAACTTTCTTTTTTTCCAATTCCGATTACTTGAATTTTCTCTTGGAATCTCCTGCATATCCAGAGTGGCATACCTATATTTCATATCAATAAGATCAGAAAAAGATTCTTTGACGTGTGTTGTCATCCTTTCGTGATACTTCTTGTTCATCCAACGAATGAGCCTTTCATTTTTCTTTAGAGGCGTGTTCACCAACTCCGGACCGAAACGGGATAATTCGTTGAACTTGTTCAAGTACTCCTCAAATGACAAGCTTCCTTGTTTTAAGTCCATAAATTCTTGGTACATTCGGGAAATTCCTGCCGACGGCATATAACGCTTTTCAAACACTTCCTTAAATCGACTCTAAGTAAATTCTTCTTTTGGTTCATCTACAGTGACTGTTTCCCACCAGGTCGAGGCTTCTTCTTGCAGCTGCCAAGAAGCAATGAGACGCATCTGATCATCTTGCAGCTTAAGCCCTTTAATGATCTTTTCACATGATCTGATCCATGCCCGGGTCCCAATAATTGACTCTTTGCCGGTGAACGGCCTACCACCAAGCCTTGAGAAACTCTTATACGAATCAGCCAGATTCGGCTGATACTGAGTAGACATAGCTGCTTCTGCTGAAGGGGAAACTTGACTAGCTGTGGTAGCATTTCCTTGACCCCTAGCTCTCCCTCTTCGTCCGCTCATCCTTACCATCTGTAATTAGTAAGAAACTTAATTTAGATATTCAGACGAGTTATCTTAAGAAATATCAGCCGTTAAAGAAAATAAACTAAGAAAATTTGAGGTTTCAGTCTCGGTTTATACTCATTCTAGGGTATACTTCACCTTATCTCTAATGAGCCATCCAATGTGTTATACTCTGTAGCTAAAGTTCTTACTCAACCTTTAGCTCTGATACCACTTGTCACGACCCAAAATTTAGCATTCAAAAATTGACATCAAATACCTCACTTGTATTCAACTGCCGGAGATTCGAACGTCGAATTCCAGTTTAGATGGAGCATATAACAACATTAGATGAATATAAAAAACGGAAACAAATCAAACCGCCAACATCAATATCCCAGATACAACATCATTACAATATTCATTACAACAACATCACCCACATCAGAGTATTTTTATACATATAACACAACTTCAAAATAGACCACCACGACAGAACAACAAGTGATTGCATTCCAAGAAAATCTTCCAAGAAATGAAATGATAGCGAACATCCAAACTAAGAACCTTGAGATCCAAAAGTTCTTAAAATATCTCCAAGTCAAAAGCCTTCAAAACCCGATAGCCTCCAAACCATAAGACTTCAAAATACAGCTAGCACCAAAAACACGAAAGACCTGCTATTAGGCTGCCCGTGTGGAAATTATGGGCACGCAGAGTTTAGAAAGGAAACAACAAACTCCGGGTCAGTCATGGGATTGGTATGAGTAAATAAAAACATTTTTATCTTTTAAGAAACAACAAAAGAATTTAAACTGAAATCCACAATGCTTTTTGGAAAATGAAACTACCATAAGACCTCCCGCCACACACACAATGCAATCGCAGAATTGGAGGAGATTTCTTCTTATGATAGTCAAATATGCTCGATACGGGAAAAATTCTTTGATATTATTACTAGTGCATAGTGTAGAAAACATTTTCGAAAGTATAATATTAATCTTAGCCAGCATAGCATTCCAAACTATGCCTACTATAGCAACCATCTAAACAGTGGTGACCACCATAAGTAAATGGCAGGTAATACTGAAAGTGTATAGGACCGTATAATATGGATAAACAGTAATACAGAGTATAGATAGTAAATAACGCGGAATATAAAAGCAGTATAGTAAAATGACACCAGAGATTTTTATACTGGTTCGAACTTCTCGTTCTACGTCCAGTCCCAGACTCCTTCTGGAATTTCACTACAACAACCCTCACTTAACCCGGAGGAATAGGTCTATACAACCCTGAGCAGCAGAACAGGATTTCGCCTCAGCAGCCAAAGAGGACTTCACGCCTGAGCAGCAGAACATGACTTCAACAAATACAAAAGTATATTTGACACTGTGTGTTCTTGATAACACTAATTTGTCACTGATAGTACAAGCCTCCTATAATCAAATCCTCAAGAATATAAATAGTATGTGAAGATTTGTAAAAGGAAGAATATTGCTAAGAATCAAAGTATATATAGTATAACTCAAAGATTCAAGGCAATAGAAAGTATGAGAGCACTAGAGAAATCACTAGAAAGAATAGAAAGAATTAGAATCAGAAATTCGTGATAATGAAGTATGAGATAACTTCTATATATAGTTATCAGAGAGATGCAACTCTTAGCGAAGAGCTTCAGCCAAGAGAGACAACTTTTGATGGAATGCAACTCTTCATGGAAGAAGATGTCCATTCAGAAATTTTGCAGTTGAAGCCGGTTCAGTCGACTGGTATATTGGGTCAGTCGACTGGTTGCAGAGTGTAAAAACTCTCGGGTTCAGCTTCAGTTGACTGAATTTAAAAACATGCACATTTATGTTAAAATGCACAGATTCAGTCGACTGGTTGATTGCATTCAGTCGACTTAATTCTGTTGTTAAGCAAAAAATGCAGTAGCTCATTTGGTTAGAGTACTTGCCTTCTAATCTAGTGACCTGGGTTCGAGCCCCGCTCCATGCATTTTTTTGAAAACTTGATTTTGATTAAAATATGCATGCAAGTTTATTTGAATGTGAATGATGATTCTTGAGGAAAGATTTTAACAAAGCACTAGCTAGACTCTATATACATTTTTGATGACTCTTGTTAAAATATATGACTATATGAACCATACTTTGAGTCATTGAGTCAGGATGATGTCGTAGTCGTAGATTCGTGAATTTTTGTCAGCAATCAAAACCTATGATCCAACATTCTCCCCCTTTTTGATGATGACAACTCCATTTTCTACGACGAATCTTTGACAAGCTTTGTTGATCTTATATCTCTCAATGAATATCTTCCTGTAGTTGTGCTATAGATTTCTCCCCCTGAATCTATGCTATATATATTCTTATTTAATCTTTTTTCCCCCTTAATCTGTGCTTGCATGGTTTATTCCTGCAAATATTGTTAGAGAGCAATATCTTTCTCCCCCTTTGTCATCGACAAAAAGGAGAGTTTATATGATGATATAAATAATATTTTAAATAAGTGTTAACATAGAACAATATAAAACAAAATAACTACTACTTATATTGTACGGTATCAGAAAAAAATTAACATTTAAAGCATGCGATACACAAGGTTCTTATAATTTCCTAGTTTTTAGGAAACCATACCCATTTGGGTGTGGTTGAACCTTTATAAATATAATTTTCATTATTAACTACCATATCAAAATAATCATCAATGTATTTTTCTCTATTTTTCAAATTAACAGGAACCCATATACTTAGATAATTTTTATTCATATTTCCTGTTAATGATTTTGCACTTCTAAAGAAATTATCAACATTATAGGTCATAGTAGTATTTGAATTTCTATACAAATTGGATTTAGGCTTTACTCGAAATTTAGTACTAGGACTATCATTTTTACTATACATGAAAGCATATCTAGTGCTATTTCTACGATCAGTTTTATTATATCCTAAACCCATTTTATTTGAAGTAGACTGAGAATTTTCTATTATTTTAGATAGATTTTCTCGTCCTTTATTAAAATTAGAAATATTTTTATTAATATCTTCCAGCTTAGTTTTAAGACTAGATTTTTCTAACTCCAATACTTTAGTGTTAGATTTTAAATCATTAATTTCAAATGATAAATCATCATTTTTATTCTTCTGAATTTCTAATTCTTGAGTAGAAAGTTGTGAAGCTAAATTAGAATTAGATTCTTGAAATTTTTTGAGTTCTTCTTCAAGATTTTTCTTTTCATCTCTAAGCATACGAATTTCCAATTCAGATCTATTTAATTTTCCTTGTAACTCCTTACTATATTTCTTAGTCTGTTTTACAAAATCTACTAGTTCAGAATTAAGTTCAACTAAATCTTCAAAACTTAGTTCACTTACATCATCATTTGAAGCCATGAAGCATACATTTGCTTGCTTTGTGTCACTGTCACTGTCGCTTTCTGATGATGAAGAATCTGAATCATCCCATGTTACAGAAAATGCTTTCTTCTTGAATTTGTTCTTCTTGAATTTGTTTTTCTGTTTTTCTGGACAATCTTTTTTCATATGACCCTTCTTATGACCTTCATAACATTTCATGACAGATGATGATGGTTTATTGTTATTATTGTTGCTAGAATTATTTTTGTAGCTCTTGCCCTTGTTATTCTTTTTGAATTTCAAAAACTTTTTGAAATTCTTAGCAATAAATGCCATATCCTCTTCATCTGAGTCAGAGTCATCTTGTTCTGCTTGAAACGCTAGATTCTTCTTGTCTTGTGCTTGAACTTTCTTTGCCTGCAAATTCACTTCATATGACATTAGATTTCCTATTAACTCTTCTGGTTTCATAGTTGAAAGATCGTTTGCTTCTTCAATAGCTAGGACCTTTCTTTCCCATTCATCCGTTAAAGAGTTTAGGATTTTTGATACTATATCAAAATCAGAAAATTTTTCTCCTAATCCTAATAGAGAATGATAGGTATCTTGAAATCTAGAATACATATCATTAATGGATTCATCTTGTTTCATTCTAAAGTTTTGAAACTGATTTTTGAGCATGGAGATTTTGCTTTGTTTGACTTTGTTAGTTCCTTCATGAGTAATTTTAAGCGTTCTCCATATTTCATAAGCAGTTTGACACATGCTAACACGATTAAATTCATTTCTATCTAGTGCACAAAATAACATGTTCATAGCTTTAGCATTGGCAGTAGCATCTAATTTTTGTGAGTTTGACCAAGTGGAATATTCTCCAGTAGGAAGAGTGTATTCATTCTGTGTGATATTCCATGATTCAAAACAATTAGATTGCATATAGATTCGCATACGAGTAGACCAATAATTATAGTTTAAACCATTAAAGAATGGAGGTCGTGCAGTGGATTGACCTTCAATAAAACTAGTATTAGTGGTGTTGTTTTCCATATTAGCAAGATATCAGATAACTTTGTAACCGTTATAAGATGCCTTGCTATGATACCAAATGAAAGTGTATAGGACCGTATAATATGGATAAACAGTAATACAAAGTATAGATAGTAAATAACGCGGAATATAAAAGCAATATAGTAAAATAACACCAGAGATTTTTATACTGGTTCGAACTTCCCGTTCTACGTCCAGTCCCAGACTCCTTCTGGAATTTCACTACAACAACCCTCACTTAACCCGGAGGAACAGGTCTATACAACCCTGAGCAGCAGAACAGGATTTCGCCTCAGCAGCCGAAGAGGACTTCACGCCTGAGCAGCAGAACAGGACTTCAACAAATACAAAAGTATCTTTGACACTGTGTGTTCTTGATAACACTAATTTGTCACTGATAGTTCAAGCCTCCTATAATCAAATCCTCAAGAATATAAATAGTATGTGAAGATTTGTTAAAGGAAGAATATTGCTAAGAATCAAAGTATATATAGTATAACTCAAAGATTCAAGGCAATAGAAAGTATGAGAGCACTAGAGAAATCACTAGAAAGAATAGAAAGAATTAGAATCAGAAATTCGTGATAATGAAGTATGAGATAACTTCTATATATAGTTATCAGAGAGATGCAACTCTTAGCGAAGAGTTTCAGCCAAGAGAGACAACTTTTGATGGAATGCAACTCTTCATGGAAGAAGATGTCCATTCAGAAATTTTGTAGTTGAAGCCGGTTCAGTCGACTGGTATATTGGGTCAGTCGACTGGTTGCAGAGTGTAAAAACTCTCGGGTTCAGCTTCAGTTGACTGAATTTAAAAACATGCACATTTATGTTAAATTGCACAGATTCAGTCGACTGGTTGATTGTATTCAGTCGACTAAATTCTGTTGTTATGCAAAAACTGCAGTAGCTCATTTGGTTAGAGTACTTGCCTTCCAATCTAGTGACCTGGGTTCGAGCCCCGCTCCATGCATTTTTTTGAAAACTTGATTTTGATTAAAATATGCATGCAAGTTTATTTGAATGTGAATGATGATTCTTGAGGAAAGATTTTAACAAAGCACTAGCTAGACTCTATATACATTTTTGATGACTCTTGTTAAAATATATAACTATATGAACCATACTTTGAGTCGTTGAGTCAGGATGATGCGTAGTCGTAGGTTCGTGAATTTTTGTCAGCAATCAAAACCTATGATCCAACAAATACAACTAAAACCATACTGGGTTCATATTGGTAACTGGATTTCCAATAAAATGGTCAGGCTAAGGAACTTCCTGGGCCACAAGGGTACGCCTCTGGAGGGACGTCCCGAGAACCTAACCGGATCTCTGCCAACACAAGGCCGGGTTACCTCTATAACTAGGTAACTACTGATACGAGTATGCCATCCCCCGGTTGTAACCAACCTTTATCCGGGCCCCCAACAAAAATAATCACAATGTAATATATATTTGCGATATCCACATAAATTAAGTATCTGGGCTCCATACCATGATACCACTTCTATCCAGAAGAAAATGCACATACCCTAAGGGGCGCTACCCCCAATAACCATGCTGCATCTTTCTTGTTTCGACCATTACCGGGTTGTGAGGTTCAACAAAGTCTCGTCCACAAAGCTACGCTTTTCACAAAAGCCATGCTTTGATCAACAATGATCAGCAACACTCAGCATGCCACATTACCAAGTTGGGAATATATTACTGATAACCTTCAACTACATAACCTCTGAGCTCGTACGTCTCAGAGAAGGGTGTTAAACTAAGAGAATAAATTCTCCGCCACCAATAGAAATGTATTTGAGAGAAATCTGCTTTATATCTCAAAATGTAATGTCAGACATACAGTCTATACAAGTCTGTTCCGGGTTCGAAGAGAACCGAAGGCACTTCCGAAGAAGCCCTTGCAATCTGGGCATCCACAATCCCGATCGGACTCCCCGGCACATATGGAAAACTCTATACTGGAGCAACTCAATGCAGAGTCATTCGACAGGTTATCCGATCTTTCTCGAAGACGTCCGGTCTTCACCACCGGTCTTCAAATGCTCATCCATTTCGTCGTATCACTATTCGAAATGGGTTATATGACACAAAGGTCCTCTCCCAGCTAAATATAATAGTGAGTGTCAATTTTTTTTAAAAACATTTGGATACGTCATTCACAAATATTCACTGGTTTAATGTGGGTTTCGGATAACCAACTAGAATCCGACTCCCTGTCGCATCGAAATTTAAGTGCCATTTTACGGCCAAAGGGGTTTCATATTCACACAGAAGTATATTCATCACAGATATCATGGCTTGGCATAAAGCAATTCATATCACAAAACATCACAAACAAAATCGGAGATATCAATCAATACACATCATATAATAGTTATCAATCAGATCCAATTAAGATAAATCAATTGTTTGATTTAAACTAATTAATCACATAATTAATTTTCATTAATTATCTTTAATCAATGATTAGTTATCCTTAATTAAAATTAATTAAACTTTAATCATCTTCATTAATTAATCATTCCTTAATTAATTACCCTAATTAATTAATCCTTAATTGTTCATTAATTAAATCTTAATTTCTTTTATTAATTAATTATTTTCTTAATTAATTATCTTAATAAATTAATCCTTAATTAATCATAAAAAAATTAAGTAATTAATTTAAATAGTTTATTTTAAGTAAATCATCTATTTCATAAGTAAATCATAAATTACTTATTAAATTCAAAAGATAAACCTTGTTATCTTTGTTAACCATTTTGTTTTTTCTTGTTAATCTAATTTAAATTCGTCATGTGAATTGTCTTGAGAGATCAAAATTATTTTGTAAAACATTTCATCTTTGCATCATTTTTAATTACATTTTGATTTTTGTTAGTAATGTGACAAAAATTAAATTAAATTAAATTACTTAAAAAATGTCTTACTTAACTCTAATTTGTTTAAAATCTAAATCAAAATTTTCCTTTAAAACATGAGTTTAAAATTGTTTTAAAAGTTTTGAAATTTATTGTTTTTATTTGAGAAAACGGCCCTGGTATGCTGACTTCCCAAAGCTCCTTCGAGTCTTCCCCGAGGCTTCATCCCGCTTGCTTCGACATTTTCAAAATTCGACCCGAGTGCTGTTATATTTTTCTTTCCAAATTTTTCTAAGTACAAACTCGAACAACCCCTAAAACACCTCGAGTCCATACTCGAGTTCAAAGCCCTATTACCCGATAGCTGCTTCGAGTTCGCCTTTTCTTTCCCAAATTTGTTCCCCCTGACACAACCCAACTGTGTGCACATGCACAACTTCGCCGGCCCCTCCGGTTGAATTGCTGGTCGTCAACACATCATCGGTGATGCTCTCGAACCTCTCAAACACTCAAAAATTCGAACAAATCATGATTTCGCAATTTCGTCCTCAAACCTAAAACTGGAACGAACAGTGCCTCAAAAACAACGCCTCGCTTCCCCTCTTCTGGTCATCAGAATTCACGACACCTTGACCAGAGCCCCACTAGCCTCCAACACTCCTAATGGACCCTGCCTTATGACTTCCGATGGTCGATAGAAGGCGCGGCACACATATTTCTAACCCTGACTTATTCAACATCTTAAACCCTAACGTGATCAAAATCAACACTCGCGTTGATTTAGAATTAAACCCAATATTTTTCCCAAACTCCACAGTATTCCAGCAAGCCTCGATAATGATTTCGAACACCCAAACGCCATAGATCGCCAGAAAAACCCAAATACGTAACTCCGGTTCAACGTCAAAATGCTCCCTCCACACGTAACTTAAAATCATGGTTTTAGTCTTAAAAATCAACAATCTCAAAGATGATTTAGTTTATATGATCAAATCGAATAATTAAAGAATTCAAATTTAAATTATAAATTGGGTTTTACTGTGTTTTCTTGTTCCAGACTCTATATCTTGAGTATTATTCTTTTAAATGCTTTTAAATTTCAATCTTAAATGAATTTAAACACCTTTTGTTTTGACACTTCAATCTGACCAAAATTGAAATGAAGAATTTGGAGTTTTTATTCTTTCTTTTTGACAGTTTTTCTAAAAACCTGTAGCTAAAACAGGATCAGCAACCCTGTACATCAACATCAACAAGCAAAATACATAACTTATTCACAGATTTTGTTGCATGCAAACCATATTCAAACTTTCATACATCCTGTATTCCAACAACTGATCGAAAATCAAAGTTTTGTAAGATTTACTCACCTATTTGGAACTGAAAGCAGATGTAGAAAACAGAGGGAAGCTCTGGAAATTTGAACTGCAATTTTTTTTTCAACTTGATAATTGATTTTCAATTACCTGCAACTAATTGTTTAAAGTTTCTTAGCTTGTGATGTAATTACTTACTTAATCTTTTAACAACCAACTAAATATTAAATTACTTACAGTAAATTTTTAGTTTGAAACAGAGGAAAGAAATCTCTTGCTTGCACCTTTAAATTTTTTTGTTTGCTGTTTTTCTTTCTTTCTTTTTTAGTTGATTCCTAAATCTCTTTAATCCTTGAAGTTCTTACTTGATTCTGTAATGTTTGTTGAAGATTGGAATTATCCATCTTTTGGCTTGAGATATTGAAAGGAAAATTTGCTACAGATTTTTTTATGGAATTTGTTTCTTGATTTCAAACGTTGGGGAGGTTAGGTTTGTTCTTGATGATTTTTTTCTTTTTTTGATGTTAAGATTTCTTAGATTTTTTCTTCTTCTTTGAAATGAATAAAAAGAGTAAGAGGAGAAGATGAATTACCTTTATAATTTTTATTTTTTTCTATGAATTTCTTAAGAAAATAAGAATGATGCAATGACACTTGTTTATCTTTTTTCCCCATGATTTATACTTGTCTCCATAGCCATTGTTAGCTTAACACTTGTAATAATAATTTTTTTTCTTTATTAACATAATAATTTACATTATATAAATTGTATTTAAACTAATATTTCCCATTAAAAATATTAGCTTTATATTAATACACATTATTAAAAAGAGAATGTTTATTTGAAATTAATTACATATTATATATATATATAATCCAAATTATTTTACTAAAACATTTATTTTAAAATTTAAATTCAAATTAAAAAATCAAATTCAATATGTAAATTCAAATTTTACCCATATATGCACACATACATATATATTCACATATATTTATAAAATTTAGATTCAAATGATTTTAAAAACTTTTAGTATTTTCAAATTTTAAACTCAGAAGAAATTTGAAATTTAAATTATCACTTATTATTTATTTGTTTTTTAATTTTTCAAATTACATTATAAAAGTTCAACATTTACAAATTTTAAATTGATAAATTTTGGTATGTTACAGGTATATATAATTATTCAAGGATTTTGAAATAAAAACGGGTTTAATTCTTAAATTTCCTTTTTGGAGATTTGTAACGACCCAGAATTTTTATTAATTAAAATTTTAATATTTAATTAATTTTAAGTATTAATAAATGAATTTATAAGTCAAATAAATTTTATTTTGAATTTTTGGATTTAATTGAATAATTAAATCGATAATTTAATATGTTAAATTATGGAAATAATTGAAAATTGAGTTAAATATGATTGAAAATGATTTGTAAAATTTATTTTATCATATGGAAGTTAGAACGATATTTTAGAACTTTTAAAATCGAATTAAAAGTTAATTTGTGAAAATTGAATATTTTAATATTAAAATCGACTAGTAAAAATAGTCAATTATTGAACAGTCTCAGAATTGAACGAAACCAGTTCCATTGGATCCGTAATAGTTAGTTATTACCGGATTTCAATTTTCGTGTCAATCGGAGTTATCGTTTGATCGTGGCAGCTCGAAACGCATCGAATTTATTTTTAATTTTAATTTGGCGAGTTAAAATAGCCATTTTTCAAAAAGTCTCGGATTTCGACGAAAATAGTTTCATCGGATCCGTAATGTGATATTATTGTAAGGTTTCAAATTTCAAGTCGATTGGATTTACCGTTTGTCCGATACAAATTAAAACGCCTAGAAATCGATTTAAATCGGTTTAATTTAAATTGAACGTTTATAGCCATAACTCGCACAGATGTCCGAATTAGCTTCCGAAACCTGTTGCATTGTGTCCGGAACGCGGGGTAAACCCTAGAAACGCTGGTTACGGCGCGTAAATCGGAGTTCGGAATTTCCGGATGAATAGTGTCGTTCAAAACTATATAAATAGACCACCACCATCACAAAATAAAAAAAATAATAAAACAAAACCCTAATCTAAATATGCAGCCGCCACTTTAATAACCAAAGGCTGAGAATGCTTCTCCTTCCTCCTTCGATTACTCCAAATCCATCAAGAATTAGCAAGAATGTTCAACATCAAAGTTGGAGAGCTCATCGAGCACTACGATTTCAACGGTGGAGATGTGGTTTGGCGCAACGTGGAAGGAGATAGGGAGGGCCGACCGTGGCCAGTTGTGCACGAAATTCAAAGCTCATCAGGTGGCCGAGCTTGCTCTCCTTGGGGCCGAGCATGCAGGTTGGGGAGGCGCACGTGGGGGAGTGTCTTGATCGAGTTCAAGTGCAACGCAAAGGTCGAAAATTTAAACCCTAAATTTTGTATATGGGTTTGGCTATGATACTGGGTGCGTACGCATGAAGGAGGAGAAGGTAGGGAGCGGTCTTGATGGGTTTGCAGGAAATCCAATGGCTAGGAATAGAGAAGGTTGGAAATTAATTAAAGTTGTTGTAAATTATATAGTTTAAATCGTGTACAAACTTCAAAAATTCATAACTTTTTCATACGAGGTCGAAAACGCGCGAAACCAGTTGCGTTGGAATCGTATGGACGAGCACTACGCGATGGAGTTGGTTTGGAGTCGTTTGGAGTTAGTGAGAATTTTGGGTAAAATTAAACGTTCGTTTAATTTTATTCGAAATAAATCGCTAAAACGGAAATAAAATCAAGGTGAGAACTTCTCACTCAATCGAATCAGTTTCGATTTTATTTTAAATAGTTAGATTTAAAATATTTGAATGCATGTTTGAATGACGATTGATATCTATTGATTGTTAAAATAGACATTATACGCCGTTAGTAAGCGGATGTTATTTAATAAAAACATATACCGCGAATATTTCATAAACAGTGAAATTGGTATTATATATAATATCAATATATATATATATTGGCATATGTATATATTGGAGTTATTGATTTCCCGCATTTTTTGTTTAGCGGATGAGACCCTATTGCGCCGTCTATTAAGCGGATAATATTTAAATCCCATGTACCGCGATAATTTCGTACTGGAGCGGAATTGGTATTGTGCCAATGATTGTGGATGCAGGAAACAGGTTGGAGGGATCCAACAGGATTCCTCAACAGTTTTTATTGGATTTCAGATATTTTGATATTTGATGGATTATCATATCGATATATGATATCGTTGTTGTCGTGATTGGCTATTTGGTATGTAGCATCATTGGACCAAACTTTGAAAATTTAAAAAAATGATTTTTAAAAGTGATTTTTGAAAATATACTATATTTTTGGAATTGATCCATGTTAAATAAATAAACGTTATAATTTTTTCAAAGTTATAAAATTTTGGTTTTTGTGAAATATAGTTAAAAGCTGATTTTTGAGAAATATGGGTTAATGATTTTATAAAATAGTTTAAATTGGGTTTTTTTTGAATTTATTGGAAAAAGTTTAAATATAGGATTTATAAAATTTAATTTTTTTTATGAATCAAAATGGTGAAATAATAAAGGAATTTAAAGACGTTTTAAAGAATAATATAAATTAATTTATATTAAGAGATTTATAAATGGATTTATACATTGAAATATTGAAATTAT
Organism: Allium cepa; assembly: GCA_030765085.1. NCBI lineage: Eukaryota > Viridiplantae > Streptophyta > Magnoliopsida > Asparagales > Amaryllidaceae > Allium > Allium cepa. The sequence goes on from CM060940.1 coordinate 287,972,921, forward strand.
AAAACGAGTTTTTATAAGTGTTAGAATGAATTGTGAATGAATTTCATAAATGAATGAAATTTATAGAATTATAAACGGTAAAGTTATAAATGAAATTTTATAAGCAGTAGGTTTATAAAATTTATAAAGTTATTTGAAGAATAGATTTGGTTAAATAAATGAATCTTGTAAGTTATAGGATTTATAATTTGGAAAGTCTTTAAGAGAACGATTTTGTAAAATAATCGTTTTGTAAGCATTTGACTTATAATATGAACGTTTGAGTTATAATTGAGTTATAAACTGGAATAGATTAATAAAGGAATTTATAAAAGGAAGTTGTTATAAAATAAATAGAAATGGAATTTATAAACGTTGTTTTATAAATTCGCAAACGACTTATTTTGATAAGTTAATTGTTATAACTTATAAATGGAGTTATATTCACGTTGTAGACAGTGAATAATCCTTTAAGTTAAAAATGAATAGAAATGATGAAATTTGTTAACAAAGTATATTCACGTTTTTGAATAGTGAATAATATGTTAAAGAAATGTTTAGAATGTGATATTTTAAATAGAATTAAAACGATCTAACGATGTTTTAAAATGTGTTGAGATTCGAAACCATAGATTTCAACATTTATTGTTGAAATAGACGTTTTCGAGAAATAAAAGGAAATGGTGGACTATAACACTGTTGTTATAGTAAATGATTTCCGAAAGGAAATGTTTTGTATAGTATTGGGATTTATATATCTATTTTAATTTCAAATCCCTATACTAGTGATTTTGGGTTGTCGTAACGATGTTTTACGTAACATTCGTTTTGGCCCAAATAATTATGTTTAAGAGAATGATTTCCTTAAAGAATGAAATATATACTTAATCTCGATTTAAGTATATCGAATATTTTCCAAGTGTTGAAAAATAAATAAAATTTGTGAATTACTTATGAATAAGTAAGTATGGAATCTTTTTTCAATATAAAGTGAATATTTTGAGAATTTATCTTTTTGAAGATAAATTGAAATGAAGAATTGAAATCATATATGCATGGATATTGTGAAATATAGATTCACTATGGGATTTATAAAAGAAAGTGGAATTGGTATGAAAATAAATATTGATTTATTTTTGAAGCGTGGAAATTATATATCTTGTAAAGATATTTTGGAAAATAAATAATTTGGAAAATTATTTGGAATCTGGTGATGTATGCATATCAATTGATAGTTCAATAACCGACTATCAATATTTCACTTTGAATGGGTAATTGATATGATTTGTTTGAATGTGAATGCTACACTTATTTTTGAATAAGCGCTCACTATTCGGGTTAACCGGGAAAGGACCATGGGGTCGTATAACCCATTCCGAATATGTGATACTTCGTTGTGAATTGCATTGATGACCGGTGTTGAAGACCGAGTATTTGTGAAAGCGATAGGATGACCTATCGATTGTCTCTGCACTGGGTAGCTCCTGGTATAGAGATTCCTTAAGTGATGGGAAATTCGATCGGGATTGTGAATACCCGGATTGCAAGGGCTTCGTAAGAAGTGCCTTCGGTTTTGTTCGAGCCCGGAACAGACTTGTATGGATTGTGTGTCTGACATTACAAGTTGAGATATAAAGCCGATTTCTTTCAAATATATTTCTGTTGGTGGCGGAGAATTTATTCTTTTAGCTTAACACCCTTCTCTGAGACGTACGAGCTCAGAGGTTATGTAGTTGAAGTTATCAGCGATATATTCCCAATTTGGTAATGTGACATGCTGAGTGTTGCTGTAAATGATCATTGTGTTGATTATTTGTGATAGGATCGTTTATTTGATCGTCTATCTTTGTGATCATCTCTATGATCATTTGTGACCCAAAGCATGGCTTTTGTATAAAGTATGTTTTTGTGGACGTGACTTCGTCGAGCCTCACACCCCGTGAATGGTCAAAACAGGAAAGATGCGGCAAGGTTATGAGGGGTAGCGCCCTTTAGGATGTGTGCATTTCCTTCTGGAAAAGGGTGGTATCATGGTATGGAGCCCAGATACTTACTCATGTTGAAAACACTTTGTTATGATTGTGTGAATTGATTACGAGCGCTCGGTGAAAGGTCCCAAAGGACCGGGGGATGGCATATTCGGTCAGTTGTTACTCAGTTAGGGGTAACCCGGCCTTGTGTTGGCAGAGATCCGGTTTGGTTCTCGGGGATGTCCATCCAGAGGCATTCTCATGTGGCAATGGGAAGTTCCTTGGCCTGATCATTCGTTGGAAATCCAATTCCCCATACGAAACTTGTACGGTTTTAGTTGTAGAACCTGCCATTCACTTATGGTGGTCACCACTGTTTGGATGGTAGCTATAGTAGGCATACGATAATGGTCGTATGTTGGCTAAGATTTATATTCTACTTTCGAAATGAATTTTTCCTACACTATGCACTAATAATAATATCAAAGGTTCTTTTTAAATGCGTATCAAGCATCTTTAACTATCATAAGGAGAAATCTCCTCCGATTCTGCGTTTGCATTGTGTGTGTGTGCGGGAGGCCTTATGGTAGTCTCATTTTTAAAAGCATTGCGAATTGATTAAAAAAAATATTCCTCTATTTTGATTTTAAAGATAAATAAACTGTTTGAGTTCTCACACCAGTCACATGACTGACTTGGAGTTTATTGTTTTCCTTCCTAAACTCTGGGTGTCCACCAATTTCCACACGGGCAGTTAAGAGTTAGGTTTATCAGGATATTCTGGATATTCAGGAGTTGCTGGAGGCAAGATGCATGGCATGGCGTATTACTAGTTTACATAGTATTTCTTTTCCGCTGTTTGTTGTTGTTGTTGTACACTCTGATGATATGATGTAATGAAATGTAAAGTATAAAATGTAATAACTGATATAGTTCTTTGTTTAAAGATTATTCATTTATTATTATATGTTGTTCCGCTGCGAATTGTGAGATTCTGTTGTTGTTCTGTTGTTTTCTGTTCTGTTCTATGTTCTCTATTCTCTTTTTCTTCTATTTTAAAAATTTCTATTTTTCGATTTTCTTATTTTCTTTTCTCCTCTATCTTCTACCTTCTTATCTCTTCCTCTTCTTTTCTACCTTTTTCTTTTTCTTAAAACCCTCAGTGTTCGGTTTTCCGTCGTTCGATTACTCGGCAGTCGATAAAGTGAGTATCGATGTTGAATTTTCGAAAGACGAAGAATCGGGTCCTGACAAGATTTGATATAGAATAGAAGATTATTTTATAAATAAGTTTATATAACTCTTGATTAAAGGTGAAATAATTTAGCAAGTTTAATGGGTTAAACTTGGGTAGAAAGTTTTAATAAGCTTTGTTTTATTAAACCATGTCTTTGTTTTAACATTTAAAAGTTGCAATAACTATTTGATGTCATTGGATCGACTAATAAACTTCTTTACCTTAAAGATGTCTAAGGAAAAGTAGACTCTATGACTGAGTATGGATACTAGCATCATACTCTTCCTAGCTACTTACTGGACGGGATGGGTAAAGAGGCTGAATTAGTCGACTTAGGTTTAAGACCTTGATTTGTTTTGGGCCTACATGTGAATCTAAAAGGATAGCAAGTTTAATCAGGTAATTTCGTATATCCTATCCGGGTTTAGTAGAGTGTTATGCAAGTTTGAAAATAAGCTATATTTTATTTTATGAAAATGTTTTTTTAAGTAATTTTGGAAAGTAAAAGAAAATTAATGTTTGGTATATACTCTTAGGATTTAGAAGATGGTTAAACGGTGAAATAAAGATAAGTAAATTTTTGAAGTGTTTTACAAATAAAAGAATGTTTTTAATGGTTATGTTGGGATTTAGTCTAAATTTCGTTATATTTTTTGCTCCATGGAATTTTTGGACGAAATTCTTTTTAAGGGGAAAATGTAAAGACCCGTATTTTTGAGTCTTTGAATTTTATTTTTTAATTTATTTAAATATTCAAATTCAAATTTAAAATATAATAAAATATATGTTTCAAATAACTGTTTGATTTTTGGTGACGTATTTTTAATTTAATTCATAGGATTTTGCATAATTTTTAATTTGAAAAATAAGTAAATTTTTATTTGACATGTTTTGCGAAAACCTCAGTATTTTTGAAACTTTGTAGAAGAAGTTAACTGGATATTTTATCGTTGTTTTATGATCATGTCACATTGTTGTGCACGATTGTATTTTTATTTCTATCATTCGTGGTTCGTATGCGAACAAAACATTGTGTATCGGAGAACCCCTAAACCTAATTTTTTTTCAAACAAAAAATTTTGTAGCCATGCACCCCCTTTTGCTGCTATGTTTGTTGCCTGGAAGTATGTTCTAAAACATAATCATTTTGTTAGTCAAAATTTGTTTATAAAATAGGCATGAATTCATCCCGCATAGGAGGATATAAAAATATGAAGTTCATTTTTCTTCATGCATAAAAAAATTGTCACACCCATCCACTTTCTTTTAATAGTTCCTATAACTCCTCAAATATCAAGATTTAGCGAAAGTATTCAACATAAAAGTTACAGAAGGTAAAGATATCTACATTTTCCATTCTTGTCGCACTTTAAATGGTGGCATATCGAGGTTGTGGTGGCTACAAATGCTGACAGGAAGAATATCCGTGCAGGGGAAGTATCCATTTTTTTCATGGAAGTGAGAAGAGTGAAGAGGTGGTGTAGGTTTTCTCATTATTTGCAGGCCTACATAGAAGTGAACGAGTGTGCATGGCTGGCCATGTTCAGGAGAAGGATAGTGCAATTTTCGAAGAGGAGTTTCGAGTTTGAAATAGGAGCAGACATGCAAACATTTGGGATGTAGATTAGAAAAGGTGAAATACTAGAATTGGCTCGTGCTTCGCACACTGGCTGGTTATATTATTGTAAAAGTAAAGCAAGGGTATTTTTGGAATTTCAAAAAGACGCCGAGAAAATTAATTCAACGAATTTTCTTTATTAGTAGTAGAGATAATATATGTCAGTTAGTAGTAAATGGTGCTTGGACAGAGAGCATGCATGATGTTTCATAAGCAGGGGAGGATGCGTTCAACATGTACAAGATTTTGGAAATACAAGAGCATGCAAGAGTAATGAAAAGAAAGAAAGAAAGAGGGTGCTGCGAATGTTCATAGCATAGAGATTTGCACATAATTCGAACATAATATGGCTTTTGCACATGGAGGGGGAAGTGCATTTGCTGGGCTCGGGTCTGGGAAGATGCAGATGTGCTGAAGCATTTTGGACCATGCCTTTTGTATTTGGGAAGGAAATAGAAATTGTTTTGTTTTAAATTTTATAATTAAAGTTAGTAAACTTTAATAAGCTATATGTCAACCTTATTAAATCTGTTTGTTCTATGAATTTTTGCGTTGAGTTCGTATTGACAAACACACTGTTTTGATATCAATTTTTTTTAGTTTTGATGTAGTAAGTTTAATGATAAACTAATACTAAATGATTTAAATTATGTCAGTTTGGATACTACGTAGTGTAGTTAATTATATCTAATAGCTATTATTTTTTTGGCCAAATAAACACAATTCTATTAAAGTAAATTGAATAAATTTATATGGACACTTATTTAGCGAAATAAAACACCGTTCCGCTAATTAAATAAATTGGTTATTTAATTTCCTAAATAAATCCCTGTTCTGCTATTTTATAGATTTGGACATCAATCATGTGTTGTTAATTGATATGCCACTTTGAATAAGTGATGAGTTAACCAATGATGGTTAGGTGTAGAATTTATTTACACAGCCGTTGACTCTGTAAATACTAGTAGTTAACTTGGAAAGTTAAATTGAAGGATATGGTAGCTTGTTTAAGCACCATTTGGTCGCAAAGCATCTTTCTAAATTGAAAAGTTAATAGAATCAATGTTATTTTAAAGATAATTATTATTTATTAATAAGGTTTTAACAATAATTATTATTTATTAATAATGTTTTAAAATTAATTAATTATTATTTTAATAATAATTTAAAGTTAATCATTTTATCAATATGATTCTTTAAAGTTATTTCTTAAAGTTATTTAAGAAAATTTGATTACTATTTTGAAGTTATTTAATTCTTATTTTAAAATGTTTTAATTATATTTTATTATTTATTTAAAAGTTATTTACTTATTTAGTTAAGTTATTTAATTATATTTTAACTATTGATTATATTTATTTAAGTTATTTAATTATATTTAAAGGTTAATTAATCATCGTATTAATATTATTTAGAAGTTAATTAATTACTACATTTATATGGTGGGCTCTACTAGACATAGGGGGTTCCCTTGTAATGTTTCAGCCCGATATGTGTGCCTATTCTTCTATAAATGCTACAAGCGTAGCTTCAGAAAAGGGGACTTCATCTTCTTCTTCCTGCTCCGGAGGCTCTACCATTTTTATTTCTTGAAACTTATATCTATGGATCCTAGATGATCCAAATGTTCTTGTAATTGTAAATCTAGTGAAAGATTAATAGAAGTATGAAGTGGATATATGCCAAAATTGCCGAACCACTATAAAATCCACACGCTCATTTACTTTTATGCTGGGTTCTTTTGATTTCATTCTTTGTCCGATATCCATAAGCTTCTACAGGTGTTGGTGCCCATTTTTGGCGTCAACATTTTGGTGCTTTCACTGAGAAATGAATTCTCAGTTCAATTGGATCTCATTTTCTACTGATGAATTCCTATGTTCGTGAAATAGATCCAGCTTTTGATTGGTATGTTTTCTACCCTACTCAGATTTGAAAAAAGTCTAGATGGAAGTTACTATAAAAGGTTCTGAATCATGTCTACTACCTTGGCAAAAGCAGGAAAGGATAAGGTTAGTATCAAGTAACCATATGGCTCATGAATTTCTTTGCATTCTCAAGTTTTAATGCAAGGATGAACAATCAACATTTGGCCATGGACCTTATGCACAAGGAAAACAACCGTTCACTACGAATTCAATCACTCCAGCATCCTACTCGATCATTTTTTACAATGGTCCACACTGGTTATTCCACCAGTATGACAGGGGCTGCTTCATACACGAACGCTTACCTCCGATCATTCCTACACGGTCATTCATCACCCGATCGTTTCATCCCCTTTCTAGGGACTAAAAGTTTTAGATTTGCATATGATCGGTCGTAATGTTGATGATCCTGCCTATTGAAGATGATCTATCATCCATACATGATCGTTTTTACACGATCGTTCTAGATAGACCCCCAGCAACTGATTATGTGTGAAAGTTAGAACGTGATCATTTTGATACGATCGTTCCATTCTCGTCCTTGTAACCAATCATTTCCTATCAGCCTCCCTACCAATCTATAATGGAACTATGGTTGCTTCTATACGATCAATCTAGTACAATCGTTCCGAGGCCATTGAGTTCAACTAACCGTTCTTGTTTACATACTACAAACCTTGGCCCTTGGCCTAGAGCTCCGAGGCCGATCCAGCAACAGTGGATACTACCTTCACCTCTCTAAGTTAGCAGATTTAGTACCTTCTTAAACAAGTTGCTTCGAGTTATTAAATGCTAAAGATGATATGTTCAATCCTTATGGGAGGCAGGCATGCAGGAGTGGCATGGAAATTTTGACAAGTACAAGAAAGGTTTTACAACATTGGTTGTGACCTGAAGCTGGGCTCGGGCTGGATGATGTTTTTCCCATAGAAAATCCCAAAGAGACCCTGAGTGCCTATTGCTAAGCCTTTCAGATTTTTGACCCCAAGTGATTCAGTCTCTGACTCCAAGCGACCCAATGTCTGAATCCAATTACCTATCAGATTTCCCTGAGTCTGGCCCCAAGTGATTGGTGACTAACCATTAGCTCCGAACCACATAGCCTTGCACACATCTTGGACATGAAGATGGTCTTGGGAATAGAAACGAGTAGATGTAGCCGAAGAACATATCGGCTCGATGATGACAGAAACATCGTAGCTCTATAAAAAAAAGAACCCCGATCATCAACTAGACTGACGATGGTCGATTCCCCGCTAAAAGAAGCTAGGGGCAAAGTGGAATAGCAAGCGCATAATGCTATTTCGCTTACTGATAAGATTTACTCTGAATTTCTATTAATTAGTTTACTATAATTTTAATCTCAATTATGTTGAATGTTGTGACCGACTTGAATTAAACTATGTGCGTACAAAGTAGGTATCCGAGTGCTTAGAGTTGGGCATCGACCAATCTCCACATATCATGATAGAACTTGCGGAGCTTTTTATCTAGAAGAGCATGATTTGACCATTCATCAACTATCATCTGCCCCTAAGTTGGGTTGCCGAGGCACATAATAAAGAGCCCGACAAGTTCAGAGCCCAATAGAAGATATAGCCGACTTTTCGTTCAACCACCTTCATGGTAGACTTGAAGTAGCCATGATTTACTAGCCTACTTATTAATTATGGATTTCAACAAATGAACATGATTGCTACCTGAAGCGGATGTGAGTCAATTTGTCTGCTCAATAATCCATTATCCTCATTCGCTAGAAAGAAATACGAAGCAAATCGTGCATGACTCGATCATCCAACCCCAACGTGGATATGATACAATCATTCATTGCCTGCTTTTTTCCTCGATTTAATGGGAAGAGCCATAACTACTAAGTGGAAAAGAATCAACTGTCTGATTGCCCAGTTTAGTTCTGAATGTTGGGGGTAGAACCCATTCTATGAACGATGTGGTTCGACCATTCATTCGATAGCTTTTGCCTCGACACGGTTAATGGAGAACAACTTAAGCGGGTGGAAATATGACTGCTCCCAACAAAAATCTTTAAGTCCTCGTAGTGCGGACTAGAGTACTCTAAGTCTCCGGAGCGCGGGATAGAGTATAAATGATTCAACAAAAATCTAAGTCCCTAAAGCGTGGACTAGAGTACACTAAATCCCCAGAGAGCGGACTAGAGTATAAACGATTCAACAAAAATATCTAATTCCCAGAGCATTGACTAGAATACTTTAAGTCCCCGGAGCACGGATTAGAGTACTCCAAGTCCTTAGAGTGCGGTCTGGAGTACAAACGATTCAACAGAAATCTCTAGGTCCTCGAAGCGTGGACTAGAGTACTCTAATTCTTTGAAGTGCAGACTAGAGTATAAATGACTCAACAAAAATCTTTAAGTCCCCGGAGTGCGGACTAGAGTAATCTAAGTCCTCGGAGTGCGGACTAGAGTATTAACGACTCAGCAAAAATCTCTAAGTCCTTGGAGCATGGACTAGCGTGCTCTAAGTCCCGAAGCACAGAAAGAGTATAAACGACTCAAAAAAAATCTCTAAATCCCTAGAGCACGGACTAGAGTATAAACGATTCAACAAAAATTCTCTAAGTCCCCAAAGCATGGACTAGAGTATTCTAAGTCCTCGAAGCGTGGACTAGAGTATAAACGATTCGACAAACATCTCTAAGTCCCTGAAGTGCGGAGTAGAGTACTCTTAGTCCTTGGAATATGGACTAGAGTATAAAAAATTCAAAAAAAAATCTCTAAGTCCCCAAAGCATGGACGAGTGTACTCTAAGTCCCCGTAGAGCGGATTACAGTATAAAACACTCAATAAAAATCTCTAAGTCTCCAGAGCACGGATTAGAGTACTTCAAGTCCCCAGAGCATGGACTAGACTATAAATGAATCAACAAAAATCTCTAAGTCCCAGGAGCGCGGACTAAAGTACTCTAAATCCCTGGCTGCGGGTTAGAGTATAAACGGTTTGACTAAAATCTCTAAGTCCCTGACTACGGAATAGGGGTTAAACCATTCGATAGAAACTCTTAGTCCTCGACTACGAACTGGGATACAAAAAATTCGATGAAAGTGTGACTGCCTACACAAAATACTCTAAGTCCATAGGGCACAGATCGAAGTATGAACACAAATTGAGTGCGATTCGACCGTTCACGAAATCACTCCGAGTTCCAAGAATGCGGGCTAGAATGCAAACTCCATGAACTGATGAGTGCTTTTCAACCGTTACATTTCTAGTAATTCCAATCTAAAATTGGCAAAAGAAGTGCAAACTATTAAAGACCATAAATGCACGACTTCGTTCACTAACCACTAGCTCGATCCCACGCTTTGACGTGACAGAGCATGAAGTCAAAGCAAGTATAACTTGCCCTTTTATTTATTAAAGTACACCTCAGACTTGAGGGCATGAGAAAAATATGACGAATGTAAATTGACCATCCATCGACCGACTTTAAATCTCTTAGAAGTTATGTTAGAATTATTGACACCACTGGGATGAGACTCGACCATCCATACTATGCATTTACCGACTCAAAAACCGAGGATAGAAATGTAGATGTCAAAGGAATGATTGTGATAGCTTAACAATGCGGTTCATATTCCACGTCTACAACGACTCGAAGCCATGACCATAAAGTGTCCTTAAGACAAATTAACCAAATTAATGTTCGATTTGACAACTAGCATGTTGCATGTACACAAAGTTAGAAATGCTAGGGTATAGACATTTAAACAAGTGAACGCAGAAATCATACACAAGAACAAAAAAAAAATTATTCACATTAAACCAGTTGTGCCAGATACAAGACAAAAATGAAGGGCCATGCCCAAACAAATACAACCAGCAATAGGAAAGCAGTTATCTAAATTATTGGCATGACTAAAAATTACTCTTAAGATTTCTTGTCCCTCTTTCGCATCTTGGGAGTGGCTCTCTCTAAACTACTGCTAGCCCCCCTCTTGGACCCCTTACCACCTCGGCCTTTCTTGGAAGGAGTCTCCCCAGCTATATGTATCGAAGTGGTATCATCTTTGGATGTTGGAGGGATGGGAGCATATTCGACACTAGAAGTGTAAGGAACATCTTTTGGAAGGGTCGCCCCTTCAAGAGGGATCGTATGGAGATGGGAAGGTATCGGCTCATTCAGTGCTTGTTCAACTGACTCACCCTTCACCTTCCTTTTCTCGAGCTCCTCTCACTCAATCCTTTCTTTCATACTAGACCCACCTGTAGGATCATAGGAGCTGGTAATCACCACTTCTGCGTCAAAGGGGATTTCATGATGTGGGTATCCTCCCTCCTTGTATTGTGCCTTCATGAGTTGATCGTCAAAACAAAAGGCCTCTTCACGAGCACTCTGAGTGACGGACGAAGTTGTAAATGTGAGACTCTGTTGCGGTCGTTTGCGACTCCAACTGAGGTCCTTCAAGAGGGGGAGATGCAACATTTGATGAGTCTAAGGTCGAGAAAGAAAAAGGCAAAAAGATTAGAAAGATTAATTAATAACATCCCAACTTTACAAGAGAAGGGAAAAAATCGACGGAATACCTTCTGTGGTGTGGATTTCAGGCCGGGCCGAAGCATCCTCAGAACCATGTTCAAGGATCGAAGATAGCCGCAGTTTATTTGGGTCATACCTGGCCATGGTCGAGGAGCTCGTCGTGAAACTGATCATGATTTGAGACACCGGAGGCAGCTCAGTTACAACATCAGAAGGCGCCGACCTGGATCCTTCGCCTGCCTCATGTGAAGGAGCACTCATAAACTCTTTCTAAAAATAAAACCGAATGTCATGTAGTATTTTATGTTTATTGCCCATCAGTACTTCACTCTCGAGTTTGGTTACATCAATATTCTTTGAGCCATGAAGTCTTTTCTCCTTCGAGATAAGAAATTCCCAGGCACGATGAAGCTGGTAGAGGTAGTCTTCGCCAAACCATGCTAAATTCCTATCTTTAAGTACATTGGTGTTATAGAGAATAAGAAACAGGTCGAGCTCATTCATCGCATCTTCTCTCATCTTGTTCGTGACTGTTTCTGTCTCATGTTGAATGAGAGTGTCGACATTTTTGACTTTTCAGTCATCACATCTCTCTCGAGCCTTACATGAACCAGTTCTTCATAGGAATCTTAAGCGATCTTTCGAGAATCATCCCTGTCTTTTATCACATCTTCAAGCTTGGCTTTGAGTTCGGCTATTTCCTTCAAGGCTGTAGATTCTTTATTTCAAGCTGCATCTCACTCAAGCGTTATCTCTTGGTTTCGAGTTGCATATCGGGATGGCTAGCTTACGTCTCCGCCATAGATTATAAGGCAGCATCGGCTCTTCCTTCGGCTTTAGTTAAGGAGGTTCTAAAGGCCTCTTGTTCATTTGTTAGAGCTTTGATAATTATTTTATCCTAGGCCTCCTATCACTTTAGTTTCTCAATTTCCATCACACGCTCGAAGGAAACCGTTGATATCTTTTCTACGTCTTTCATCTATTCTCGATATTACATATGGATGTGGGTGACGCAATATATGGTCATCCTTCGAACATCGTCCGAAAATTTCTTTAGATTAGGGGGAAAATAGAACCCATCAAAGCATAAATTCAGAAATTCTTTTCGAAGTTCTGCCATGTAAACATTTGGATCAACTGGGGGATCCTCAAAATTAATTTCAACCCCAGCACTTTCCTTGTCAGGCCTATTCATTACGCCACGTTTGCCATGATAGCGACAATTGCTTGGCCACTAAGACTGAGATGGGACCAAGGACTTTAGAGGCATGGGACTTGTAGGAGGGCCACAAGGAGGATCGATGGACAAGTCCTTGCGTTCTGCTGATCTTTTGGGACCTCTTTGAGGGGGAGATCTCGATCTCGATCTGCGAATGTCCTTAGCAGGCTTATCCCTTTCATCTCTTTCTTGGTAACCGTGACCGCGGCTGGGGCGATGACTGATGTCATAATACGCAACGACCCGTAAGTTTAACACTTTGAAAATGAGATATTTAATTATTTTAAATATTCAAATGTAGAATTTTCAAACTTAAACAATCATATTTTATATGATAAATAATAATGGTAAACTTTTTTTTGATATTGAATAAAGATTTTGGATTCCCATTGTAAAATTGACAAAAAGTCAGATTTCGATAAAGTAGGATAAATATTCGAGAAATTTGTTTAAAGGATAAATAATTCCTATAATATATATATATATATATATATATATATATATATATCATTGATATCAAAGTCATTTGATAATAACAGTTATTTAATTTATAATGGTTCGATAAATATATAAAACTTGTTTTATAAAATTGACAAATTTCGTCGCATATCGATAAATCGATAACGTATTTTTATAAGAAGATTTGGATATTGTCTTATATTATTTTATAAGTCAAACATGATTGTTTTAATTATTAACGATAAAAATAAATTTATTTTTTAAGTTTGGTTTACATGAATAAATAGTTTAACAAAAAGTCAAAATGTGACCGGAAAACATTTTGTCGAAAATCAACGTTTTGTTCAAAATAAATTACCACGACGTTATTGCACCTTTGTTAACATGTTTTAACATATATATTACACATTTTAATAACTAAACATGTTTACTTTTACTAAATAGGATTAGAAAACTTCTGGAAGTCATTAGTAAAAGTAAGTAAGAATTAACAAAAGTAAGATAAGTAAACATCAAATCACATCAAATCAAAATCCAACAAAACAATTACTTTTCTTTACTTAATCTTTAAGTTACTAGCCATAAAGTAAGAAGTGAAATGATGATATTAAGTATTAAAAAAGTGGATGTTGCTTTAGGTTGAAGTAAGGATAGTTTGGTAATTTGGTAAGAGGTTATTTTGGTAAATTTACCTCCTTCTTCACTTTCATTCATATTTCTTCTTCTTCTTCTTTTCTTAGGCTTCTTCACCTTCTTCCTCTTCTATTTAATGGCTTCCAAGACATAGGAAAAAACTAGAAAGAAATAATATCAAAATGTTTACAAAATATGCAAAAGAAATCAACGTTCATCCTCTTCAAATCAAACTTCTTTTTTTTCCATATTTTACCTCTTCTTCTCTCGATCATAACTTCTTAAAAACCTAACCAAAATGCAAAATTATTTTTTTCACATCATGTATTTTCCCAACATCTACAACTTTATTGTCGACCACTTTGTCTCATTCTAAAACTAACTACGTCGAAATTCCACTTCTTTCCAATGCATTCTCTGGCTTAGTTTTTAAGCCAGGGAATATGTCATTTTGTTTTGATCATGACTTGATCATGACTGATCCAAACTAAGAAATTATTTTTTTAAGCCATATTAAATTCTAGTGGCTACAAATTTTATGTCGATCACTTTTTTCAGTTTTGAGGTTTGCTATACCTGAAACTCAATTCTTTGAAGTACATTTTCGGGCTTTATATTTGTGAATCCAAGAATAGCTTTTTTCATTTGACCATATCTTCCTCAAAACTATTCACAATCAAGAGATTATTTTTTTAAATTTAAGATAAAAGAATTTGCAACAACTTTTCAGTTAACAAGTTTTTCAAATTTTGTGAGTAAGAGAGTTAAAGACAAGAGAGAAGATGACCTATTTTTTGGGTCTAATTTTGGGAATTCAAGGTCAAAGCTCTGGCACTTCTTCTCTATAATTTCGGCCCACGTCCATCTCAAGCCTTGGCTGAGCACTTCAAAGGAAGGGAAAGTTGTTTACTAATGTTCAAGTGGAGTAGGAAGTAGTTTGTGAAGCATGGATTAGTTTGAATGTTGGTAGGAACTTAATCGCTTTGGTTTATGGTGAGAAAATCTATTTAATATCATATATACATGTTTGATGATGTGTTATGACTACTACGGATGCTTATATATACTTTGATCATCAAGTATTGATTGTTTGATATGATTGTTAAAATTTTTTACCAAGTCACGTTTAAAACACGTCGATAAGCACAAAGGAATCACTTTCCTTTTGAAAATGAAATGGTGTATATGGAATGCTTAAACCTTTAGAAAATAGTTTTAAAATGAGTTATAAATGTTTTATAAATTTTTTATAAACGTTTAAATATGTTTAAATAAATAAAGAAAGAAAATCAGGATTTCATCTCGTATATTTGAAATATGTCCAAAACAATTTTCTAAAAACATCGCGGTTTTGCAGTTCGGAATCCAAAAATGAATTTCTTTATAAGTGATATTTTTAAATGATAAAAAAATATGAAATAAATTTGATAAATCTATTAAAATAATTTAAAGTATATTTGGAATGGAAAATATGAATTTTCAAATATTAAAATGTGGTTTAAATCAAATAAGCTTATATAGCACTTTCCGCAGCACTTTTATGCTGCGAATTCTGTAACTTTTTGAATATGAGTTTAAACGTAGCGATTTTCCTAGAATCTTCTGTGAATGTTTTTTTTTAAAATAAAAATTATGCGTTTAAAAGATAATTTGAAATCTTATAATCAATTCCAGATTAAAGCTAATAACTGAGTACGCGGAAACGACTAGCGCATTTGTCCCGATTGTGAGATCTAGGAAGATAAAACTAGGTGTTTAACTAAGTTTAGGGATGGAGAAAACAGTGCCCTGAACTTACCTGGCCTATGTTTTCTCTTTTTAGGTGAGGGGTGGAACAGATCGAAAGGAAAAATCGGATGCTCTAAAAAGATTATATTAA
Organism: Allium cepa; assembly: GCA_030765085.1. Taxonomy (NCBI): domain Eukaryota; kingdom Viridiplantae; phylum Streptophyta; class Magnoliopsida; order Asparagales; family Amaryllidaceae; genus Allium; species Allium cepa. The sequence goes on from CM060940.1 coordinate 287,988,357, forward strand.
CTTTTTCCAAAAAAAAGAAGATTGGTATTATCCAAAATTTAAGTAATCTTCAAAATAAATAAACTACAACTTGGATTGTATGGAGATAATCTTCTTATACTTGGTATTAAAATTCGAAGAGGGAATATGTTCTATTCTGGAATTTAAAAGGTGATCGCATTGTTACTCCGCTCGTAGCACTTGTTGAATACGAAAATTAATGTTGAGTAGAATTTGAATGATTTCTATGATCCTATTTACTCGATAATGTTTACTAAGATTAATTTTAGGGTTTAGAGCAAACGATGTCTTAAATAACATTGTTTTTGGCCCGCCTAAAAAATAAGGAATTTGGATTGAGATTTAAGTGAGGAAATTTAAAAGAATGAATTAACATAGAATTTCTCTAAGACAAAAGGGAGGGATTCTGAAATTTTCCGAGAAGAATTAAAGTGAAAAGAGACTTAATAAATCATGTATACTCATATTCACTTTTTATAGATAATTGGATTTCGAAGGAACTAAGGTCCGATTTTGGTGATTCCTATCCGAAAACCTCTTCGAACCAATTTACATGTTCGAAAAATGAAGATGTTTGAAGACGAAGATATTGAGACGAATAGTAACGAGGTACTACTTGTTGATTTATTGGGGATAAACTCCTGATTCACTATATTGTAGTAGTGGTCTCTTTGTTATGAAAAACCTCAAAACCACAAGGGCTTCTCGCCCAGTAATGGCTGAAGAAAGTTCCTTTGGTTTCGTTTGGTCCCAGAACGAACTTGTAAGGATGAATATCCGACCTTGCATTCCTAATCATAATGAGTGAACTCTATAAAAATATATATGTCGGTGGCGGAAAAGACACCTTCTCTTAGCTTAACACCGTTTCTCGAGACATACGAGCTCAGGAAGTTACACGTTCGCAGAAATCAGTCGTGTGAATATGGAATGGCAATGTGGCATCTAAAGTGGAAGAAGATGTGCTATGTGAAAATGTAACCGTTGCCTCGAGCCTCATCAACCGAAAATGACCGAAACAGGGTTAGATGCAGCAAGGCTAAGTGGATCATTGCCAATTAGGGTATGATCATCCACATCTAGATATATTTCTTCCCGCTATGACGTCCGGGACATAAATTAATATGGTTGTATGCTAGAGCGTGCTCGGTTAAAGTCGGTAACGAGTGGAGGATGACATATTCGGTACTATCTTGTTATAGAGGTGGGTCGGTCTTGTGTTGGTAGAGGAACTTTGTGAAGATTCCTCGGGACATCCATCTAGAGGTGTACCATCGAAGGTAGTCCCTTCACCTGGTCATTTGTATGGAAATCTGTTCTCCAATAAGAACCTATGGTTTTGTTTGTAGAGCCTAGTATACTGGAATTTAATAAAGGTAACAATTTCGGCTAAGATTAATAAGTTTATTTGCAAATGTTTTCAAAGAGATCTCTTAGAAATAATATTAAATGTTTGGATATAAAAGTGTTTTGGTTATCATAAGGTAAAAATCCGTCTGTGTTTACGTATGGGTGTGGTCTTATGAGATACTCTTTCTTTTCAAAGGATTTTATTCAAAGGCTGATATATGACACTATCATTTATTATTGAGATTTTCCTCACGCTGGTTTATCAAGCCTGATCCGGGTACTTTCACTACTCGGGTTAGATCTGAGTAGTTTCAGGTTTAGTCGATGAAGGTTAGAGTTTCCAAAGGAGAGCCGGAGATGTTCATCTACGTACGGACATTTCTATTATCCTCTGCTATCTGTTTGTCTTTGTTTAATATTTGTCAGCAATTGTAAGGACAGATGTTTATAACTGTCCAAGCTAAATTTAGGTTAGACTCTGATATATGTATTTTAAAAAGTTTTCCACTGCAAACAAATTGTTCAATATTATTTATTATTCCATTCGCATGAGATTCTGTTCTATCTTATTTTTCTTTTTAACCTTCATGTTCCATCTTTTCGTTCAATTTGAGTTGGACACGTGTGGTTTATTGTCAACTTAAAGGTATGGAAAAACGGGCCATGACATTTTGTATGTCTCGCAGGGAATCAAACATGCTCCTTTTCCTCACCATCGATTCTGCAAAGAAGAGTGGATAATAATCGACTTTGAGTACTAGGAAGTTACGAGGTAAGTACAGTGCAAGAGTGTGTAAGTGCCCTAGTGCAACCCCTGACAGACCAGATGCAGGAGCTTTGCTCATCGGTGTAACTTCCGCTCCGGAAGTAGGGATCTTCGAACTAGTTTTGATAGGAGATTCTGATCCTCCAATGCTCACGTCAATAAAGTGATAAGCATCAAGATCAGATGGAATTGGTAGATCGAACAAAGGGTCTAGTGGTAGGTTCATCAACGGCTTAGTTGGGTCGGAACGATGACTTCTTGGAGGCTTGTGTGCAATCGCTTTCCCCTTTCTATCAATCACGGCCGGGTGTTGAGGAACTTGTGAGGGTCCTATGCCAACCCCAGGGTAAGGTCTATCATCATAACGACCAGATGCATCTTCACTACGTCCTCCGGCATCGATATCAGCAGACTCTTGGGTGCTCGTGGCTAGGGGCACCATGGAACTGAACTGACTATCTCTTTGACCGATTGCGGCCTGTAGTTTGATCCCAACCAGTGGGGCAGTTTCGATCAACCCCATACCGAGGCCCTCCTCTATCAAGCCAAAAGTGATGAGACGTTCGTCCCTGAGCAAGAATTCAATATTTCTATCTTCAGCTGGAGCATTCTTCAAAATAGAGACTGCCTCTTCATAAACATCGCCACTGGGTTAGGTAACGAAACCTAAAAATGAATGACATCATCAGAATACAGTCTAGATATGTTTTTCTCATCTTACTATGAAGTTAATGAGAAATACTTACGTTTCTCTAGCCATAATCGAGCGAAGCCTGGAGGACAACGTTCGAAGAACCGCTCGCTTTTAAAAGCACTTAATTTGTCCCAAGTGCTAGTCAAAATCTGGCATTTCTTCACTGATTCAGGAAAAGTGAACGATAAGCTCCCTGTCCATCATTTAAAAGTGAAAAGAAATCGAATGTTGTCAATAGTGGCCAATGATGCAGAAACTCCATGAATATCATATATGTACATTTGAGAAGCACATAGCCGTTTGGGTGGAGTTGTGCTGGAGTTATTCTTAGATAACGTAAGACCCCCCGGATTACGAATTGAACGGAGCGATGCATCCCACCAAACATATAAATTTATTGCATGTTGTGTACCCTTTTGGAGGTCCGTGAGCTCTGTCGCCTTGTGATAGAACTAATACGTCGCCAAAAGGAATCCTATGCCTTGTGCAAATCCTTTGGAGAGCGTCTTCAATAATCTTTGAAGCTACTGAATCGGGAGGATTTTTAAGGACGACTGCGTCTTCTAAAGTATCGGGCACAAGTTCAATATCTTCTGGCAGAAAGATGGAAACAATTTCGGAAAGATTAAGCTGGGAAACCGAACATTCGGGCCGTCCTGAATTATGACTAAGTGAAGGCAGTCAAATTCGGTTACTGAACTAGATTCTATGTCCGAATTAGACCTATGAAAGGAAGGTCTGGCTGACATGATTGCGGAGTATCCGAAACATCTAGATTCCCTTGCTATCAAAATTAGTAAAAATCATGATTAGGAAAAATGACTTTTACCCCCTAGTGCATTGTGAGTCTAAGTGCTATGTGATAAAGCGCTAATCAATATAGTAATTGGTTATGTAAAACTAAAGACGAGATGAGACAGCAAGACATATAAATGTCTTCAGAAGACAGTTATTGGCCAACGTAAATCAAAATATTGTTTGAGCTATGGATGAGTTATGACACGGTAGCTAAAATTCTTCATTCATGGCATTTGTTCTAAAGCGACATGTTACTAGTCATGGAGGTCATGTCATATGATGGTCTTGTTTATGTTTAAATTTGTTCAAGGATCCGGAACTACTCACTTGTTTCGAGTTCATGTTCATGCTATAGGTCATATTCTTATGGGCTGATAAGAATGCCAATTCCAAGTGTAAATGGGTCGTTGTAATATTGTATAGTTCGATCGTTCCAATATCTTAAAGGCCGAACGTCTCGGAAGCAAGTATATGCCGAACGATCCATGTAGCAACTCTGACCGACTGTCCTACCTCTCGATCGTCTTCACCCAAGCTAATATATCCGATCGTTCACAAGCTAATATGTCCTACCTCATTTTTGAACCAGAGCTCCACCGATCGTCCACGAAGAATCGTTAGAATCATTCATCTCCACCACTCCAAACCTTTAGTCTTCTTGTCATCATCTCCCTCCAAGAATGATAGGCCTGATAATGGTAGGTCTCTAACTTCTTCCAAGCGAGGCACCTCACCTCCATAGAGCATGATTACAAAAGCAAAAAGGAAAAAGGAAACTTAACCCATGCCAACTATTCTAGAGTCAAAATCGATTTGAGAGTTGTGCAGCAAATTCAAGTAGTGTTGTAACTATGTTCGTGATCTAGAAAAATGAAGGAGTCGAGGTCAAGTTGAAGTAGGAATAGAAGAGAAGATGGGATTGTTGCGAGGTTCGAAGAAGGAAAGGGTAGAGCACTCGTTACGTTTCATAGCTTAAGTATAGTAGTGTGAAAAACAATGTGAAGGAAATGACTTAGTGTCGAGCTTTATATAGAGGGCAGGCTCAACCGATCTTTTTCATCCTGAAGGGATAGGCCGATCGTATAAGACCTACGATTATGCCGATCCATCCTTGAACAATGTGTCTACCAATCCATTCTTAATCCAATCTGCCAACCATTCCATTCCACGCCGATCCATATTTGAGTTGTGCATTCGTTGATCCATTCTTAATCTATCTTCCAACTATCCAACCATGTGCCGATCCGTCTTAGCCCCTATGCTATTTATTTGTACCTTAGGACGACCGGTTCATGGTTAGAAATTTAGATGTATAAGAAATGTTGAAAAATGATGAAGAAAATGAAAATGCGGTGAGTGATAAAGGTGATCATAGAAATTCGATTACATGCATGAATAGTCAGAATATCATAAAAGTTGGCAACGACCCGTGGACACGAACACGACCTAAAGCCAACAACATAAACGTGTGTATGAATATGCACGGAAATAGGTTAAAAATTCAACTTTTTTTAAGAAAAATCAGTAAAAGATTACAGTCAAACCTGGATCTTTTGAATTTAAGATTGGATCGGATAAAAGAGGGTTTGTAAGTCTCGCGTGACCAAATTTGCATATGCAAATAGAAAACGACTCCAGATTTATACTGTCGACGGATGATAGAAGAATAGTAATCAATCATGAAGCTGAATGGATTTCGTCATGGAAATTCAAACTTATTATGATTCAATGCACGACATGTTATTCACAAGACTACTTTGGGGGGGCAAATGCTATCCCGCCTTTTGGCGAAGTCGTGATATCATCGATTCGACCGGGAATGGATGATCGATGGCTTAAAGAGCCAGTTATATATAGTATTAAAAACGACAGTCAAACATATTCGAACAAAAACCAAATCGATGTATGGAAAAGATGAAGTGACTAGCCTGTCTCCGTGAAGTTATATCTCTAGTACGGAATCGACTGAAACTCATGTACACAAGCTATGGATGAGATAACGACTTGTTTGGGTCAACCAGAGAACGTAAAGGAAAATAGCTCAAATGATTAGAGAACATCTGATATCTTGAGAGCCATGAATCCAATCCATGTAAGACATCCGGGACATCAACAAAAGGGTAAGTGAAGCATCCCGTGACGATCACACATCCTAAAACGAAGATGAGAGGAAGGCCGATCGATATAGGACGATCGTTATTAATGGGTACAACCTAACGATCGACATATTTCTGTATATTCTGCCTTCGAATTAAAACAACCTATATCTTGCAATCTGTGACCTGGTATGATCCCATATTCTAGAAGCAATATCAGAATGCCTTTAGGATCCTCCAAAAACGATTGTGAGTTATTTAGAGCAAATAAAAATGATCGGCTATGTAAATACCGATTGTTATTTATCATTGAGTTAACACAGCCGATCGATATGGTGGGCTCTACTGGACCTAGGAGCTTCCCTTGTAAGGTTTCATCCCGATCTGTGTGTGTCTTCCACTATAAATACTACAAGCATAGCTTCCGAAAAGGGGCCTTCATCTTCTTCTTCCTGCTCCGGAGGCTCTGCCATTTTTATTTATTAAAACTTGTATCCTTTGATCCTAGCTGGTCCAAATGTTCTTGAAATTGTAATCTTGTGAATGATTAATAAAAGTATAAAGTGGATGTAGGCCAAAATTGTTGGCCCACTATAAAATCTGCGTGTTCATTTACTTTTATGCTGGGTTCTTTTGATTTCATTCTTTGTTCGATATCCATAAGATTCTACGGGTGTTGATGCCCATTTTTGGCGTCAACAGATAGGCTGAGTATAAACATAGAATGTGACTTGACCATCCGCTAATCAGCTCCTTCCCACAATTTGATGTGAAGAACTCCAAGTAAGTGTGAACATGGTACGACCGACCACTCTTCAATTTCTGCACCTGACTTGGGGGCAAAAGAAATGAGTAAATAAAATATGGTTTTAACATTTTCCAGATAACTCTAAGTCCCCAAAGTGTGTATCAGAGTATAAAAACAAACTATTCCATAAAATCCAACCTGAACTCGACAGGAGGAGTATAAATTCACTACGGATGGAATTCGACCATCCATGAACTAACTCCGCTAACCGAAGATTGTGGGAAGAAGTACAAACCACTGAAAGATGAACACGACATCTCATTATTGCTCCGTCTTTGTATTCTTTTCGATTCAAGGCAATAACTATGGGGAGGTCTTAATACAAAACCAATCGGAACAACATCAAAGTTACGGGTAACCAAATTTATCGTTTCATCGGGTCGACATGCAATATCAATCTAAACTTTCTATATCATGTCACTGGATTGAAGGTTAATATCAATCTGCACCAACCACAAATGGATGCGACCTGAATTGCATCGGGCAGCACCAATCACCAGAGCGTGGATAGGATAATAAACCACAAATAGGTGTGACTTGACCAATTATTCTTCATCACCTTCCTTTGACCCTTAAAAAGGGTATGAAACTAAACGAGCATGACTTGATCGATCCTGAGCTAATTCTATTCCTCGGTCTGATAGGAGAACATAAATCAAAACGGGCATGACTTGACCGTCTACACATTGATCCTTGCCCTTTTTTCAACAGGGGAAGCAAAAGTCATAGACTGAATGTGACTTAATCATCCATTCTTTGGTTCTTTCCTAGAGTATAGCGACATCTGCATCAAAAGTGGACATGGTTGACTATCCAATACTCAGCTCATGCTTGAAATCCAATTGGGCATTGAAGCCTTCCACTAGGAAGGAAAAGCCAGAATACAATTTAGAATAGGCACGACTCATCCTTCCATCAACTAAATCGATCTAATGAATCGATGGGAAAGAGTGTAAAATCAAAACAGATGTGACATGCTCATTGGATTCGTGAGGTAAACATGGGAATGTACTTATAGAAGATGACTCAAAACCGTAACCACTCCGAAACCACATAAGGGTTCTTTGCTTGGAGGACAATTGAGAATTATTTTGTGATTTTGAGACCCATTGGTCTATGAAATTCCATATGTGGTTCTAAGATCTATTTTGGGATATGGAAATCCATGTGTGATTCCAAGACCTATTCCGGTATCAAATCCTTATGTGGTTCTGAGAACTTTGTTGAGGTGTGGGAATCCGTGTGATTTCAAGACCTATCGAGGTATGGGAATCCATGTATGGTTCCGAGATCTATTCCGGTAGCGCTGCGTGAGATGGAATACTGGACATAGCCTCACCAGTGGTAATGACTAAATCCAGGGATATGATGCATAGTCGGGGTTTAGCTAACCCATAGGGGTATAATCATCTCCTTCCTAGAGTCACCTACAATTATTATGCATGCATGGAGCGATGCACCCAGCTTGACAGTTTTTGGGGCTAGCTATGTATTTCCTATTGTACATTTCTAGGAATGTATTGTTTCTTCGGGAGGATAACTCTGATCCTTGTGCAAGTGGTCCATCCTCGAGGTATCAAGGGCATCTTCATGGAATCATACACAATTAGCGATCAGGCCTAAGTAGTTTTTTAGTATATACCTAGTATTGTTATGATGTACACTCACGAGCATCACAGCTACTTGGTTATTATATGTTCAACCCTTAGGCATTATTATAATATCATAGGATTTTCTATAGGAAGGTTTTGGTTATCGTAAGGTAAAACCCATTCTGTGTTTATATGTGGCATGGTTTTATAAGATACCTTTATTTTGAAAGGTTTATTTAAAAGTTAAGTAATATATTTGGTTATGTTTCTCATGCTGGTTTTACTAGACTGACCCAGGCATTGTTTTCCTATAATGATCTAGTCATGCCAAGCATATTTTCATGATTTAGCTGGAAACTTTGGAGCTTTCAGCAGACAAGCTAGATTCTCCAAGACATATTCGCATATCTGATACTTTTCTGCTGTTTTGTTGTACTGGATTTCTGTATGTATTTATCAACAATTGTAAGAACATGTTGTTATAACTACCCAGGGCTGATGATAGGTTAGCATACTCTAATTTGGGATATGTATGTATAATAAGGATGATTTCTTTTTGTAAAAGATCTTGTGTATATATCTTCTTGTCATGATGTGAGATTCTGTTTTGTCTTCTATATCTTTTACCCCAATAATCTGTCTTTCCGACACTTGGATATTCGGAAGGTAAATACCGTGGATGTATTGTTGTCGATTGATAAGGGTCAAAAAGGTGGGTCGTTACAATTGGCTTCTTCAAAAAATTAATATTTAAAATAAAATATTGCTTGATCTCCAAAATGTAAATTAAAATTATTCTTAGTTTGTTAAATTATGTCATTTTCTATAAAGTTATTACAGTTATCTTCTTTAGTTGCATGTAATCTTTCGCTGAAATGTCAATGTAAAGAAATTGGAAGGGATTTTGATTCAACATCTATGGTAATTTCATTACACATTCTTTTGGTTTATTTTACAATTTATTACATTTTTGCATCAATTTTCCATTAGTTCTAATTGGTTCGATTTTTATATCTATTTAATTATGTTGTTGTATTTATATTATTACTTTTTGTCTTAATTTATTTCTTTTATTCTTTCATTTCCTCATCTTCTCTGTTTAAAATAAAAAAAAATTAATCCTTTAATAATGTGTGTCTTATCTATTTTATCTTTTAATCCAAGTGGAAAGTTTGCTCATCTGGTTGTTTGTATTTTCTTCTAGCTTTGGTTTTAGTTATAGAATTCACTCTTTCATTTTTCATAACATGGGCCAAGCTTTTGGGTATGTAATATTTCATTTTGCTCTATATTAGCTTGGCATACAGGGATTAGTTTGAATTCTTTAGAAAATTACTATATAAAATAAAACATCAAGTAGTCTCCAACAGATGATGATTTTTATAGAATCATGATTAGAAAAACCTAATTGAAAGGTATCATTCCTTTAAAAAGTTAGTATGGTTGCTTTTCTTTAGTTGCAGGTAATTTATTTGCTGAAAAGTTAAGATAAAGAAATTGGAAGAAATTTTGATTCAACTTCCATGGTACTCTAATACACATGCTTTTAATTTATTTTAGAATTTATTACATTTTTATATCAATTCTTCACCAATTCTTATGTGTTACATTTTTACATCTATTCAATTGTTTTATAGTATCTACACTTCATATATGTCTCAATTCATTTTTTCTTCAGTTCTAAAGTACATATAATAGTTTTCATGTTTTAGCATAATGTATTTTGAACTTTCTATTCTTTGTTTTGATTACTTTATATATCCTTTTTTTTATTAATGATTGCTATTCTATCATGTGAGATAATCTATGAAGATGACATGCCTATCTTGAAGTGTGACAAGTATGATTTGATTTCACTTATAACAATAAAATATCTCTTAAAATTTTCACCTTTAAATCAAAGGGGAAACTCGCTCCTTGGTTGTTTGTGTTTTCTTATAGCTTTGGTCGTAGTAATAGAATTCTCTCTTCCATTGTTCATAGCATGCGCTATGATTTTGGGGATGCTATAGTTCATTTTGATATATATTAGTTTAGCTTGTAAATATTAGTTTGATTTCTTAAGAAAATCACTGTGTAAAATAAAACATCACTTAGTCTTCGACAAGTGACCATATTACAGAATCATGAATAGAAAAATCAAGTCAATGATATCATTCTTTCAAAATGTTAACGTGGTTATTTTTCTTTAGTTGCAAGTAATTTATTCACTGAAAAGTAATAATAAAGGAATTAGAAGAAATTTTGACTCAACTTCCATGGTATCTCCAGTATACATGCTTTAATTTATTTTAGAACTTATTACATTTTTGTACCAGTTCTTCACCAACTATTATTTGTTACATTTTTATCTATTCAATTGTTTTATAATATCTACACTATTCATATGTATCCCAATTCATTTTTTCCTTCAGTTCTTAAGTACACATGACAGTTTTCATGTTTCAGCATAATCTAGTTCGAACTTTCTATTCTTTGTTTTGATTACTTTAGATACCCTTTTTTATTGATGACCGCTATTCTATCATGTGAAGGATAACCTATGAGATGATATGCTTATTTTGAAGTGTGGAAGGTATGATTTGATTTCTATAAGAATATGTTTTAATGATAAATAACTTTTGCTTACGTCTATTTGTTCTTTACCGAGATGATTGATATTATTTATAAAAGAATATGTTCTATTATATAGATAAAATTTGAATGCTAACCATCTACATTCTTTTTCTCTCATAGTTTTAAGAACAAAATCCTAATGTCTATTATTTTAGCTCTTTATTTCATATATTTCCAGTTAAAAAATTATTGTTTTCATTCATCATATTCTTTACCTTAATTATACCTCTATAATCTAATAACGTATTTCTTTCTCTTCTCCACACTTTCAATACAATTATTTTGAAACTTTTTAGTTTGTTCTTAATATCAACCTTTTCTCCATCATATTTCATTTTTAATAATTTACTCCATTTCCATATTTATAACACAATTTAAAAAATAGTATTCTCCATCTATATCGAACTAAGATTTCATTCTATAAATAATTTTTAACCGACTTCATTAATTTTCTAAATTTAATAAGATTTAATCTAATTATTCAGTAGTCCTTCACTTTGTACTCTCCTTAAATTTTGTATGGTTTCTTTGTTTTCTAGTTGCTATCCACTACCTATTGTTTTTAAGAATTGACTTATTACGTCAAAATTATTTAAAAGTTAAAAAAACATTGGTTTATTGGATCAATTCGGTGCAATTTAAAGGTGTAATCTTCATTATTTTTCTGTTTATTTAATTTAAGGTTGATTTTGCTGCTTTTCTTCAAGATTTCGAAATTACGATTTTTTCTTTGAGATATATTTTTGAAAATTTATTTTGGGGTTTTTAGGCATAGGGAAGAAGTTGCAAAAAAATTTAGTCTCAGGGACGGCAAGTTTGTTTTTTAGTCTGAAGGACACTTTGTATTATAAATCACAGAATGATAGATGTAGCTATTATTTTCTATTTACACTATAAAGTGTCCTTCAGGCTAAAAAACAAACTTACCGTCCCTGAGACTAAATTTTTTGTAACTTTTTCCTTGTGCCTATTTTCCTGTTATAAATATACGCAACATAGAATTTCTAGCTGTTTTGCAAAATTTGTTAAAAGTAAGGTTGAAATATAATTTTTCATTCTCAAGTTTTTCGTCAAATTTGAATGCCATCTTAAATTTATTCAATTAGTTTTATCATGAATTTAGTTTCATTCATTATTCTGTAGGACACTGTTAGTTATTTATGTAATGAAGAACCCTAATTGTTTGGAATAATTCATTAAAGGAAAAGTTGATCCATTTTCCTATTCTCGAACATCTAATATATTTTATGAAAACTCAATATTATTCTGAAGATCATTCATTTCCATTTCTGCCAAAAAAAATACGCTGACATGTGTAAAGGACCCAAATGTAATGGTACATAAGACCTTCATTTATGCTAGGAAAAAAACACTCCCGTAGGCACCGCTAAAAATTATTCTCTAACCCAAGAACCAAATTTCCTTCATCTCCATTCTTCTTCATACATCACACTCTAGAACTAAATTCCTCTTCAGTAACCCTAATTTTTCCTGACTGCTACCTACAATCAAGGAAAGGAGGGTAATGGATCAGTCTACTTTTCCTTGAAAGCATCGCATCCATCCGACCATCGAACTAATTCATTACCCAATGCGAATTATTGATGTCAGCTTTGCAAATTTCCATTAATATGTTTTCCATTTTTCAAAGTCAATCATCTATCCTCTTGGTTCCCTTTTGTTAGTTATTGCCTATTGCAATTTTCGATCATGCTTAGATGGTATAAAGTCTGAATATATGTAGAATTTTTGGTAATCTTTCTAACTTCATAAAACTATAAACTATTTGTAGTGGTCCCGTGATACCAAAATCCTATAATCAATGATTTCTACGATGATTGAATTAAATTTTTTGAGAAGGCATAAACATGTTTTATATTTTTGGTCAAATATGAAATTTTAATATTTTAAAATATGAGACGATGACTAAAATTGGAGTTTAAAGGAAAGTTTTCGATTTAAAACTTTTGAGAAATGCTGATAATGAACAGATTCCAATTTTGGTGAATTTGAAATGTCAAGCCGAGAAATAATAATTTAAATATGTATGATAGTTGAGATTAGAAAAAATCTTTATAAGAAAATTTCAACCCTAATTTGAATGGAATGTATTATTTATATTAATATGATGATATCGATACAGACCTCTGATATTCTAGGAATTATGGTATTATGATGATTGTATAATGCTATGTTTGAATATTTTTTGATATAAGCATCAAAGGTATTATATATGATAAAATATTATAAATGCATAGATTATTTATTACTTTTACCAAACAGTTGTCATTTGCAATTCCAGCACCAAATTCCTTTTTTTTTTTCTTTTAGGCTCAGATGTAGGAAATAATCTATGCTTTTGTTTAAAATGTTTTGTGTTTACTTGCCATGCTAACGCATGGCTACATGGTGAATTACTTCATCTGGTTCTTATTATCTGTCAATGCATGTTTTATCTCTTTGCTCATCTATGTTGCATTTTTTGAAGTAAATCTTATGAACAAACAATTGATTAATAAAAGCATTACCGATTCTTAGATTGAAGCTTCAAAATTATATACATCTATACTATAAAATTAAAATTGAGTTTCTCATCCTCAATTCCCAAGCATTCTATTCATTTTTTCCACTCGCCTTTGCTTCTACTACCTGGATTGCCTAGAAAAATTTCCTATTTTTCTATATCACTTTATTTACAAATTGTCTCTTATTTTCAATTTTCACGTTGCAGCCACCTTTAGCCAATGCATGATCCGTTCAATTTTCTTATTTTACAACAGTTTTGTCAATCCTTGATCCACGGTTTCAAATTGATTTATCATCTGTTTCTTTCTCTTCTCCTCAACTGCTTTTCCATTCCTACAATTGTATCCTACTTCCTGAAAAGGATGGAGAAAGTTCCAGGGTTATTTACATTTGTGATAACAGCCAAAGTCTAAGCTATTTTAGCTCCAATCGCAAGCGTCGATTACATCAATATAAATATTTTGATGAAGAGAAACAATTCAATAGAAGAAGAAAATTAATCTATCAACTCTCTAAGTCATGGAATAATCGACAATCACTAGATAGTATCATTATTCGTTTACATAACATAATATCTATATTTGAATAATTTTGATTTTGTTTCACAATTGTCATACATGGGTGTAGATGGAAGATCAGACCGTGATGTCCATATGTGTAACGACCCATAAATTTCGACAATTTAATTTGTTAATTTAATAAGATTTTTAAAATAATTTTAGTAGAAATAATTAAGGGGGTAAATTAATATTGAAATGAAGGCTAAAATAAAACATATGAATGGTAATTAAAGCCTTTAATTGTAATATGAATAAAATTTCAATAAATAAAATGGTGTAAGTATTGTACCTGTATATAAGGTGAATTGAATAAATCCTATTAATTGGAACCTTGTTTATTGATGCGAATGTATAATAAATGAGTTATTACAAGAGATTGAAATTTAAATAGAATTCTAAATAATGAATAGTGGAAAGGATTTTACAGGTGTATAATTTAATGCGAAAAAGGAAAGTATTTAATTGATTTTGTAATAAAAAACGTTGAAACGGAAATTAGAATAAATGTATTTAATGAGAGCTGTTGAAGTAATTGTTGCAGAGAATAAATTACAAATGTTATAAATTGTATAATGGTAACAACTATTGTTCGTTACCAATGCATTTAATTTATAGCGATTAAATGTAATTAATCATTGCCTTTTTGTAAGTTAAGAAAATAACTGAAAATTTTGAAGGTAAAATCAATAGAAAGATTAACTATATGCATAAGATGGAAAGTTGAATAGAATTCTAATAAATGATAATAATGGAAAACATATACAATCAATCTAGGTAATTGGTAATTACAATGTTGTTGAAAGTAATAAACGTTTCTTGGTTGATAATTTATAACATAACGGAAAGAGTAAATGTACTCATTATAATATCAATTGCAATTGGATAGGGATTTTAAGTAACAATGTTAACGCAATGTAAGTAATGCTAATTTAAGTCAATAATAAAGGAATTGGGATGTATTCAAAATTTGTAACATATGGCTTGTAAGCATATATTATAAATTACCTGCTTATTTGTTGATGGAATTAGAAATTGTAATAAGTGATAATAAAATGAATAAATGTTACACTAATAGAAAATGAAATAACGTTCGTTTAGAAGTTGAGTAATTATAGGGTCGTATTTATTAAGCGTTACTTTAATAATTATGGTTAATTGTGAAATTAATACGGGAAGTATGTAAAGTAATAACTAGGGAAGTAATACGTTATAAATTAAATATAACCTAAACTTAAGTGTAAGTAAAAGGTTGAAATTGAATCTAATCCGTTTAATTGTAAACTTATTAAAATAAATTGGATTCAAAATGTAATAAAGGGATTATTTTAAGAAATTGAAATAAATACTATAATTGGTGAAATAACTTACATTTAAAATTTGAGATGGGAATTTGTTTAAGGAATTAAATTGTAAGTAAATCAAGGTGATAAAATTTATGAATTATAGAATTTGAATTTTAATGGTGAGTTAATTTATTTAATTTATAATAGTTGGATTTATTGCAAATGAATAAAAATCAAATATGTAATTATTACGTTAATTTAAAAATTAAGTTGAAAACTGGAAATATTTATGTGGTAATTTTAAATCCAATGGTAAACCCTTTTATTTGAAATTTATGAATGGAATAAATATAGGTTAATTCAATTAAAAGGAAATTTTGGAAATTTATCTATAATTTTGAATTTTATGAAATCGAAGATTTATATTGATTTAATCTTTAATAAATTGACATTTCTAAATTGTTAAGTCATTTTAAATGTTTGAGAATTATTAAGTGATAAAAATTTCCAATTCTAAAACTGAAATATAAAAATTGGATTTATTTACTAATTCTTAATTTATTTAATTAATATAAAAATAGCCATTTTGGTCACGGACTCGGATTTCGATGAAACAAGTTTCATCGGATCCGTAACAGTATATTATTGTAGGGTTTCAAGTTTCGTAGCGATCGGACTTGTCATTTGATTGTACGAACGCGAAACGCCTTGAAATCAATTTAATTGAAATCAATTTGAAAATATTGATTTCAGCATAACTTCTTCATACGATGGAATTTAGACGTGAAACTTTTTCCATCGCATTCAGAATATTTTAAAACACCTATTTTGTTATATGGGTTTACCCAATTTGGTTCCGGGGTCAGAACGGGCTTTTTGGGCCAATTATCGCTGAGCACGTTTATAATTCGGATCCATCTGTCTATTCCAACTTCATCTATAAATACCCCGCTAAACCCTAGCCTCCATCTATTCTCATTTGTTTGTGCGTTTATTTCCTCAACTCTTTCTCTTCCTCAATGGATGAAAATCTTAGATCCAAACACAATTGCAAATCAAATCAAAAGTCAAATATTCCAAGTTCTCAGAAAAATCTCAAAAAAATGCACGTTAATGCTCTCGACGAGCGCAATTTAATGGTGGTGTTCGTTTTTAGATTCAGTTCATCGTTTGATCAGAATTTGTCGATTTAACCTCGACCGTTCGTTCATGCTCGATGATCCGTGGCTGATCGTCGAATCGAGGATATGGGGTTGTAGAGAGGGCCGTGGGGATTGCATCGGGAGTGTTCGTTTGGGAAATCAACGGTGGGATCGTACTAAACAATTGGATTAGGGTTTCGGCTATAGGGTGCAAAGCGGCGGCGGCTCAAGGTTTTGGGAACTGGAGAAGATTGTGCTTCGGCCGTAGGTCGGCTGGGAAGGGGTTCGAACGGCGAGCCAGTTTGGGGGAGCGGCGTGCCTGGAGGCGCACGAAGGAGGACGCAGCGGCTACGAACGTGAGCAGGAATTGGTCGATCGCGTTTCTTGCTGTGTGATGGGGCATGAGGAGATGTAGTGACGTGGAGGAATATTATTGGTGAGCGTTGTTTTATTTTATTTATTCTTAGTTTCAATTTCGAATCGTTTAACGAGGATAACTTCCTCATACGAACTCCGTTTCACATGAAGTTTTTTTTGTTAGGATCGTAGTAAAATTTAGGATCTGTTGACGCTGGTTTAAACGAATTCTGAGATGGTCAAATTTTGGATTTAAATTGGATTTAAATTCAATTTAAATTCAAAAAGGTGAGTGTTTTAACCCACTCACAACTTCTAAGTTTTGTTATGTTTGTTAAATTGATTTAAATATGAGTAGAATTTTATTTATGACTGTTTTGCATATTTTATTCATCATCTCAGTTAAATCGCATTTATTTAATTTAACTGTTAATTAGTTTTATTATTGCACATAAATTGACAGTTAGAATTAATTTATTTTGCATATAACTGCTAGTTAAACAATTATTTATTTATTTATTTTTGAATATAAACTGTTCGTTGATACCTATTATATTTTATATGCTCTATTGATGTTGTTTAAATTGATGATGATTGAAATAGAAATGGTTGATGATTGATATTTGGATGAATGGATGTTTATTTATATTAACTGTAAGTTGTTATGCATTTCATTTCATTCGGGATTGCGGTTTGAAATGATATACAACCGCAAATTTTTTATTTTTAAATTTCGGATTGAAATGATAAATATCCGTATCACTTGACCATATGATAGAAAACTATATGCAAGCACCGCGGTATATATATATATATATATAATTATTTTTGAAATGATTTCTATGGTTTGGATAGGATGCGGTTAAATAAATATTAATTCTGATCTTATATAAAATCTTTGTTTATATATACATATATAGTTAAATTATTGAATTTAAGGTATGTATGAATTGGTTAAATGGAAATAAATAAGTTGAAAAATGGAGTTTAATAGTTTATATTTTATGTTTAAGTACAGGTTTAAATTTTGTGTATATATAGAGTTTTAACGATTTAAATCAGTTAAGATTGGGAGGTAAATTTGAAATTTATTTGATGGAACTTATTTAAGGGTTTCTCTCCATAAATTGATGTAAAACTTATTTAAGCTTGGTACGATATTTATAACTGGATTTTTATTCAAAATAAATTAAATGAATATTTTTAGTATAAATAAATTTAAGGAAATATTTAATCTTTAGAAATTTGAGTTTTATTTTATGGATTTATTTTGTGAATATTTCAAAACTAAATAATAGAACAATAAATTATTGAATATAAATTCCAACCTTAGTTTGAAATTATTAAATACTCAAAGTTTGAATATATTGAAATCGAAGTGTTTTATTGAAACTAAAAGTGAATCTAAATTTATGGGGTTTAGTCCTAAAATTTTAAAAGAATAAAATTGAGAAGTCACGGAAATTATTTTATAGAGTAATTTTAAATTCAAACTATTTTATTCTATATACTATTGAATATCCAAACCATTCAAGTTTTAGAAGTTATGGTTTTAAAGCTATGAATTTCGAAGTATTATGTTTTGAAAGTTAAAATTCAAATGTTTGGTTTCCAGGTATTATAAATTTTAAAGCAGTATGATTTTGGAAAAGGAATATATTTGAAATAAAAATGATATTATTGATTTGGATTTTATAAAAATAATATCAAAATAAGTTGTTTTGGAAATGGAAATGATATAGTATTTATGGGTTTTGAAATGGATAATTATTTTCTGGCTTCAAAGTATAAACTTTTTAAATGACCACGGTGTTATAATAACATTTGGTTGTTGAAGTGACCGGGTTCGGAAGTTGTCATACTCTCTGCCAACTTCGAAAACCACTTTAACAACCGTGTACGCGGTGGAGATTCCAGAATGAAGTAGGATGGTGGTGGCGTTTCCTTTAAGGTAAATACGTGGACCCGACTCCCGTGAGTTGGCATAAGGTGGCTAAAACAGGAGCGATCGACGGGTTAATAAGGTAGCACCTTTGATCAGACACATCCCTTCGATATTATACTTAGACTTTTGGATTGATTTGGTGGCCACTTTTGATTTTATTTGGGGGTGTGGCCCGAGGTGGGCGGTAGCTGCGTGCTACGTGTTACCACCAACCCGGAAGCGTAATTGGTATATCTACCCTGGCATTGCCTAGTTGTGCCGTGTCACCTACCCTATCGCGCCTTCTACGAGTTTGGATTTCTCCCGTAGCCCGTGTGGTATCCTCTGGTGGCTTCCCGATCAGGAGGGACTATGATATTGGATGGACTACTGGGACTATTACGTGTTAAGGGCTATATGGGTAACCCCTTAATGCTAAGAAAAAAGTAAGTTTATTTTACAATTATACACTATTATAATAGCGCAATATACTACATAGTAAATAGTTTAACGGATCCTTAGGAGATGTAAATCCCGAGCATCTCTTGAGTTACTGCACTTATATTTATTTCTGTTAATTTAACTTACATAAGATCTTTTAGTTCTGACTCGAGTGTTTTGTCTTTTCAATTCGCTCAGATCAGTCCGAGCGTTTCAGGATTTGAAGATTTTATTCTGAAGGACGAGGACGAAGATTTGTAGTATTACTATCTACTATATTATTCCACTACACTAGTTAATTCCGCTGCATTGATTATGATTGGTATGTGAACTCTGATATTTATTGTATAAAGAAGAATCAAATGTTTGTAAACAGTTCATGAACTGTATATTTATTATTTTATTTTATCCTTCCGCTGTGAGATTCTATTTTGTTTTTTTCTTTCCCTGGTTTTTCCTTATTTACCCCATAACAATCCGCCCTTTCGTATGGTTTGAATCGGCACGTATGTCGATTTAAAGCGTGCGAAAAGGTGGAACGTTACAATATGGCACCAAGGTCAATGATCGCCTTTGAATTTGGTGGGAGGACACTTAAGGTTACTAGATTTACAGGATAAAAATACTGCTAGGTATCTGTTATATTTAGAAAAGAAGATTTATCATTCCAAATAGAGTGAATCTTTATTTTCTCTTTTTGATTCAATCGATAGGCGCTATTATTTTATTATAAACATTTTTTATCAAATATATCTATTATATGATTTAACAAATTTTCCTATTTGTATAGTTTAAGCCCTTTTTTCTTACTTTTTTTGTAAGTAGATAGTTCAATTTGACACTATTCATCAAACTGTAATTTTTTTACGACGAATCCCTTATAAAGGATTATCGTAATCAATAATTTTTTATGTTTTAATGTTTCATATCATTGATTTTCTTAGTGATTAGTTGACCAAGTAAGTGAGATTGCTTTTTTTAGAGATTCAATATGGAGGTAGCATCATTGGTGCATAGTATCAGTATTTTAGTTACTAATTTGTTCAAGTTCGAATGTTGAGACCATATTATAACCCCAAAATTTTATTGTAGAATGATGTTTTTCATACTACTTCAGCTATTTTCATTATTATGAATATTTTTTCTCCATCAAATTAAAATTCATTCCATCGAAGTTCTACTTATTTATAATATTCAGATCTAATTTTACTATTCATAAGTGCAGGGGTTCAATTTCCTAAATGAAACAATACTAGTCATGCAAACTCTCACTTTTATATCTTTCAATGTATGGGTTAGTTTACTCTTCTTCGCAATATATATTTTAAGTTTTTCAATTTTAAATTACATTTCCTTTTCCATCATATCTTTGTAGTTGCGTCTCTTTCTTTCACAATATTGAATTAGTTCTATTTTAGGTCAGAATAACAAATTTTTGATTGAATTAATTTTCTAATAGGAAAATGATTTGTTTATGGTAGTATGATTACCATCGCTTTTGCCGATGTTGTTGCCTACTTACATTGACTTAAGGAACAATTTACTAGGCCGTTGTACATCTGCATGGTTTTATACATTTTCTTCCTAAAGAGAATATTTTCCAGATTTTCTACTGATCTATATTGTTTTCGAAACAAAATACTCATGGGGGCGAACATAGAAGCAATGATATATCATATTATTCAAAATAATTGAACTATTTGAAGATTAAGGGTGTTTACTTTTAAAAATATAAATCATGCAATGGAGTATGTAGGAATCCTATATTTACTAATGTTAGCCCTTAAATAATGATTATTTTAGAATTAGATTATTTTTATAGTAGCATTGATACAATGACTGAAGTATTATTTCAAGGTTTGATAAAGTATTTACTGCAACATAAAAAATGGATGTTATGAAAACATCGCCATCTATTGCACGTATTCCATTTTAAAGAAAAGCTTCTCAATTTGAGCTATGCAAAGTGCAAAATAGCTCGTCTTCGAATTATTTACATGAATGGCATAAACTTGGTTTTTTTAAACAATTTGCCAATTATTCATGCCTATTTACACAAAGTTATTTAGCTATTATTATCATCTTACTATCACAATAATAAAAGAAAGAAAACTGTACATCAATTTTATCTTGAAACGCTTATTTAGTAGTGTTGACAATTATCTCCATTTCTATCTTTGGAATAAAGCGATCAAAATTAGTTAAAATTGGTCGAGTTATATGATCATGGTAGCAGCTACGCTTATTTTGTTGTTTAATGTTATAGCCGTGGTGTTAAACTTTACACTGTGATGTTGGAATAATATGTTCAGTGAGAATACATCTTCTTCCACAAGTGATTACCCAACTTTCACCATTTTTTAATTAAATTATTTGACTATATATATGTACATATATATAAAGATAGAATAGAATCCACATCATATTTTTCTCATTGTATACATGCAGATATGGTGATAAAATTTTGTTGAACATAGTTTATTTTCTCACATCTTTACGAATGTTTTCCACCCAACCTAATCTCTTTCTTCTGAATTAAGCTTAACATTTGAAATTTTCATATTAAACAAATTGTTTGTATCAACATTTGTGGTTTATAATTATATCTTTATACAGCAACTTTTGAAGTGGCATGCAATCGTAGAAAGTTTTAGGAAACTTTGAAATCATCATGTTCAAATGATGTTTCGACTCGCTTTTTCTGGCCAAAATTTAAAGAAACATAGAAGTACAATGATTTCATTCAATAGCTTTTGAAAGTTCCTCTTTTGTTGTGAAATTTTATAAGGCACTTCAAGTTTCTTTGTTTTTAATGGTTCTTTAAGTGTATATAATTAAGAATTTGATAATCTTTATGTAAAATATTTTATCAATATAATCAGTGGATATGAGCATAACACAACTATTGAATGAAAATGTAACGACCCTGGTTTTTACAGCCGAATTTAAACTTTAAAATCCATCGTTTAATATAAAATTGTGAAAATTTATAAACAATCTCAATTAACATCCAAACTTTATTTATGACATGCGTCTAGTTAAGTATGAGCATAGAAAAAAAATTCGTCGTAAAATATTACACTAAACTTCGTTCGCGTTTTACTATATATCAGTCCATATAAAGCTGCGTAAAATTTATCTTCCAAATCCAAATATTTTTACACAGTTATGTTGTAAAAGTTATTCTGGTCATGATTATGAAATTCGTTTTGTCAAAAACTGTCATCGCCTGCTCCGTTTAAATTGTTTTGCAAAACGTACAATTTTAGCGGCGTAAATGCGAATTTTATAAAACCATCATGTCGCAATAATCTATATATCGTTGGAAGCGTCTTGTCGCGCTGATCAAAAGGGTATACTTATTCGTGCCAGTCGGAGTCCGTCGTGAAATTTATCGCGTTAATTAAATCGCTCCAAACGGACCGATAAAAACAGTTACAGCCCAAATTCTTTAAATCGTATCCACCTAAATCTCAGTCCAAAATTTTAGCATTGTCCACTAAAATTTGAAAATATGAATCAGCCGATAATTAATACGTTAGTTGGAAGCTGGGAGTTGGCTGGGAAGTTGTGTTGACGTTTGGGAATTCGGTGAGAAATTGGGAAGGAAACGTGACTTTTTCGAAGCCCAATATAATTATTACTGTTACTCAATTTATAAACATAAAAGAAACCATTTCGCTTTGCACTGTTTCCATCTCATCTCTTCAGGTAAACAACTTCCCTCTTCTTCTCTCTCATTTCTTTTACTGGAAATGTATATATAAAAAAAAAAAGAAAAGATGGCTGAAAATTACGTCACCTTCCCTCTCCCATTTCTTCACACTCTCCTCTACCATCGGCCAACTTTCATTTGTTTTCCCTCATCTCGCCTTCCACCTGCCAGTGCCTCCATCACCTACCACTGCACCACATCCACTCTCCAACTACAACCTCTAGTTCGCCACATCCACTCAACACAGACTGAGACCACCACCCCGAAGGCTCCACCGTCCCACTCGCTTACCGTACCACCGTAAATTCCACACACTGCAAACCATCCTCCATGCCTCCAGCCGTGCCACAGCCTGTCGAGTGTGTCATGCGTTGTGTGTGTGCGTTATCGAGTTACGTGCGTGCATATGTTCGGTGTGTGCATGCGAGGGGTGTGTCCTGTACGTGTTCCATGCGGGAAAAAAACACAGGGCCACTACATGCGTGCGTTTTGGAGGGGCCAGCATGATTCTGGCGTGTGCATAAATGGTGTGGGTTGTGTCCGTGTTCTCATGGGTGTGTGTGTTGTGTGTGTATATATAAAAAAAAATTGTGTGAGTTGAAGTTGCAGCAAAGAAAATGGAAATATGTTTTGCGCAGGGTGTTTTAGTGCATGTGGGAGTTGAAAGGTGGAAGGTCTATATGTTAGTGATGCATGCGTGAGTGGGAAGGAAGTTTTGCTGCAAGTTTTTTTGTCTCGGCCGTGTTTTCTTAAAAAAAAAAAAAAAATTTGAAACTGAAATTGGCCTATAGTTTAGATTTTTGCAGAAGCGTATTTACGAAATATCTAATTTGGTTGCCAAAATAGTAACCAAATTTTCTTTGCTTGTTGTGTGCAGAAGCAACCGATTGAGCTTCTTTTAGCAGCAGCACCGATCTTCAGCTTTTGTTCTTTTCTCCGTCGTCGGTAAGCGTATTTATATAAATTTATAAATTATATACAAACGTTCATTGCATTAATATCATTTTCTTTTGTCGATATTGCAGTGTTCGTTGTTTGTGTTGTACCGACTTCTTTCGTGCTTCTTCTTGCTTCGCCGTCAATTTCTTTATCCACGAAAGGTGAAATAAATTTTCACGACATATATTCTTATGCTAGTTTGGTTGATAACTGATTGTTATGTGATAATTGAATTGAATGTTGATTGCTATTGTTAAGTGATAAAATATGCAAGTTGAAAGTGATATAGGATAGATAACAAAATAAATTGGATTATATATGTCGAACTTCGATTGTTAAACTTCACCCCTTTATATGTTAATTTGATTACATAAACTTGACCATTTATATGATGAATATTGAGTAGTTAATGGACACGTAAAATTTGATAAATTTCACTTTGAACCTTTGAATGTATATTTGATTAATTGTTGTAGAATTGAAATTTGAAATTGAATGACAAGTGGAAAACCGTAATGTAATAATCTTTAATCTACATGAAATGATAATGTAGATTCTAGAAACAATTATATTAATTTGCATAAATAACAAATGTAAATTATAATTTCGGGATTATTTAAATAAATTGTTGAATTGTTATGTATGGATGCTATTGCTTGTTCATTTACTTTGACACCATCCCAGCTATCACATTGCAAGTTCCCTTGGTATGCTTTGATTTTGAATTGAAATAGAATCGGGTTGAAATGATAAATACCCAAATAACTTTGACTTAGGATAGAAAATTAAATTAAAATCGATTGGTCAATGTTTTGATTTAAAATAAAATAAAGTTTTATTTGACTAATTACAAGGTTTTGAATAAAAATTGGAACTTAAATTCGAATGAATTGTAAATGTGTAAGTTTGAAACAAATATGAACGTCGTAATTGACAAAAGAATATTGATTAAAATTTAATTATGAAATAATTAAAGTAGAATTAATTGATAATTAAATTTGAAATTATTATTGATTAAGTTCGAAATTAGTAATAATTAAATTAGAATTTTAATAATCAAGTCTTGAAATTTATTAATGATTAAATTTGCAATTATTGATAACGAAGTTTGAAATTATTAAGAATTAAGTTGTGAAATTTTGATAATTAAGTTTTGGAATTGTTAATAATTAAGTTTGAAATGATTAATAATTAAGATTGAAATTATCGACAATTTGAATAGATTGAATTATTTAATGATTAAAATAAACTGAATTGGATTTGCTTATTAAGAAAGTCGAATTTTGAATAAGGGAAACTAATTTCTTTAATTGAGTTTTGAAATTTGTAACTAAGTAAATAATAAATGAAATGAATTTCTTTAATAAGAAATATGATGCGCTTTATCGAAACAAATGAAAGACCTGTAAGATTTGACAAATGTAATTTAAAATAAAGTTGTAAGCTTTGATAATAAAAATGAACTTAAGAAAGTAATGTAATGAATTGGAAGTTTAATTGAAATTGTTTAATGATAAATTAATTTAATAAATATTGAATGAAATCGATAATGGAGTTTGAATCGTTTAAACGTTAAATTAAGTTTAGTTTAAATAAATTTGAAATAAAACTTATACATGTATTTAAATGAATGTTGTATTGCTTTAAAAATTGAACTTTGGAATTGAATTATAGAACTTTGAAATGAAATTGTGAATTTATGAAATGTAAATTTTGGAACTTGATTTAGAATGACTAACGAAATGTTGATTCATGAATTCTAATTGAAATTGAAATTTGAATTGGTTTTGAAATATATTAGCGACCAATCGGCAAATTAATTACGAAGGTTATTAAAGGAACCGGAATCGGTTAAGGACATACTCACTGTCTAAACCGAAAACCACTTTAATAACAATACGCGGAGTGTGATCCAGAATGAAGTGGTTGGATTGACGTACGTTGATGATTGAAGAAAGGGAACGATAATGGATAGCCTTGACACTTGTGTCAAATTGGAAATAACTAAAATCAGGAGCCGTGCCGGGCCAAATGGGGTTAGCTACCTCGAGCGAACACACTTCTTCGTAAACTACTCATTTACTTTTGTGATTGATTGGTGCGCACCCTTGAATTTGGTGTGTTGTTTCACGGTGTTGCGATCGTTGCGGCGATGCGTTCTCACCAGTCCGGATCAGGCAAACGGCAGTTTCACTACCTTGGGTATTGCCTCATGTGCCTTGTCATACTTGTATTCCGTATACGCGACCACTACGAATTTGTTTTGTATTATACCTATGGAGTACTCCCTGATATCCCACAAGTTTACGGTGGAGTTTACAGTGCTGTATAGTCTATGATGCTGTATAGAATGTGTTAAGGGGGATAGTGGTAACGCCTTAACACTATTTTGATATTTTACTTTACTGTTAGACATTATCTATGTATCGTACACTATTATGTATAAATAGTTTATCGGATCCTGAAAGATGGTTATTCCATTCATCTTTGAGTTATTGTATATTTCAAATCTTGAACCATATCATCTGTATAAGAATATATGTCCTGATTCGAGTGTTTGTTGTGCATATGATCGGATCAGATTGAGGATTGCTGCTGCTGTTTATTTGGAGCTGAAGACTGAAGACTTTCACTATCTTATCTTATCAGTATTTGTTCTTTCCATTTGGACTATTTAGACTTCTATGTTGTTTATTTCCTTTTATTTGAGACATTGTTGTACTTATGGGTAGCTTCATGAACTACTCTTATGACTATGTTATATTTCCACTGCACTATTCTGTGATGTTATATTTCTGTAATTCTGTGATGATTCTCATTTATATATCTATACTCCATTAATGATTTGTGTCTTGTACTATTTAAGTTGACATGTGTGGATTATTGTCAATTTAAATGGTCCAAATATACGGGTTGTTACAGTTGGTATCAGAGCTTTGGTTCCCGATAACCTTAGCCTGTGGAGTTTAAGGCTCATTAGAGATAGGGTAAACATACCCTAGAATGAGGAGAATCATTTCAGAATCCACATCTTTTGATTCATCTTTCTTATTGAATTCGTTGAGTAGAATTTCCTTAAGTTCTATAAATTCCTATCTTTGATTCTAAATCACTTTTGGTACTCTAGGATGGCTACCAGAAGTAATGTTAGAGGAGGAAGGGGTGGAAATGCTCCTGGTCCACGTGCTCCAGTTCCTGTAGTCCGATTCTCCACTCTTAGCAAGGAGTACACTCAGCTTGGCGGAGTCAAATTCACTGGCTCCGAGAGTATCATCGAAGCACAACAATGGCTAAAGAGTTTGGAGAGGATCTTTACTGGCTTGGAGATCACAGATGCTCAGAAGTGTAAGTTGGCCGCTTGGCAACTTCAGGATGCTGCACAAGATTGGTGGGAATCCGTCACTTCTCGTACTGATGAGGAAACCATCATTTGGGCCCAGTTTAGGTAGTAATCTATCTAAATTACATCAAAATAATTTCCTTCTATCTCGTTCAAATTTTTGACTCATCTTATATCGTTTGTAAATAAGGATTCATTTGTGGCTCAGTGGATGCCAGCTGCTGGGAAAGCTCAACTCTATCGCTCTTTTATGGATCTCAAGCACGGCAACATGACCTTCACTGAGTATGAACGGAAGTTCAACGAACTATCCAAGTTCGGACCTGGCTTGATTGATACACCACTGCTTAAGAATGAGAAGTTCATACATGGCGCACGCCCTGAGTATTACGAGCTCCTCACCGCTCATGTTCATGGAACTTTCACTGAGTTGATGGATTTTGCTCTTGGATATGAGGGAAAGCCAAAGGAAACATCAACCTCCAAAGCTTCAGTTGTTCAGACATCAGCTAGTAAGTCGGCAAAGAGAAAGCCAAACTTTGCACAACAGAAGAAGAATTGGCAGCAGAAAACTGGGCTTGGATACTCCCAGAAGAAGCCCATTGACATATCATCTATTACTTGCTTCAACTGCAACCAAAAGGGTCATTATGCTAGTAGCTGCCCATCTCCAAAAAGCGCAGTTGTTCCGCCACCGACACAGATGACTAGGAGGGATTTGTGTCATGTCTGCTTACAACCTGGACACTTCAAGAAAGACTGCTCAACGCAGAAGCGTGGTACACCATCTGGAGTCTTTGCTCTTTCCACACCTGCCCCGGAAGTTCCAGCCCCGGAAGTTCCTGATAACCAAGGTACTTTACAAAGTACTTTTATGTTGCATACCTTGCCTGTTAGAGTTCTATTTGACACCGGAGCTACACACAGCTTCATATCCATTGATTTATGTGATAAACTTGGTTTGGAACCTACTCTTGCATCTATTTCCTTATGTGTAACTAACCCTATTGGAGGGCCCGCTAACCTCAAAAGGGTTTGCAAATATGTCACTCTTATGCATGGCATTCACCGCTTCACTTGGGATTTCTATGTCCTTGGATTCGAGGCATTTGATATTCTATTAGGCATTGATTGGTTGCGAAAGTTCGAAGCCGTTATCTCATGTAAAACTCGAACTGTCTCTCTTATTGACGACAAGAGTATGCCTTTAGTTGTTAAAGGAAAATCACCTCAAGAATATGCTGGGAGTTTTATATTCTCTCTTGACTCCCATCCAAATGAACTAAGCTCTACTCTAGTTGTCCAACTCTTTTCTGATGTATTTGGAGAAGTTAATTCTCTACCACCTCCGCGGGAAATCGAATTCGGCATCGACCTTATTCCTAGTGCACGACCAGTAGTTCTTCCTCCACGAAGAATGGCTCCTAAAGAAAAGGCAGAGTTGAATGTTAAAATTGAAGATTTATTTTCTAAAGGCTTGATTCGGCGCAGTCATTCAGAATGGGGTGCTGCAGTTGTATTTGTCACCAAATCTGATGGCTTACTCAGAATGTGTGGGGACTATAGAGAGCTAAACAAGCTCACACATAAGAACAGGTATCCGATGCCCCGCATCAACGACCTATTCGATCAGCTTCATGGAGCTAAAGTCTTCTCTCAACTTTATTTGGCTCACCAACTCAGAATTGCTGAAGATAGTATTCCTAAAACAACATTTCGCACTGAAAATGGTTTCTATGAATGGCTAGTTATGCCGTTCGGTCTCACTAATGCCCCAGCTTATTTTGTCGACTTGATGAATACAGTTTTTAGGGATGTTCTTAACAAGTTCGTGCTTGTTTTCATCGATGATATTCTTGTCTTCTCTAAAGACGAGAAAGAGCATAGATCACATTTGGCTTTTGTTCTCGAAGCTCTTCGCAGACACCAGCTAAAAGCCAAGTTTTCGAAATGCCACTTTTGGCGAGATGAAGTTCGTTTTCTTGGCCATATTGTTTCGGAGAACGGGATTTTGGTCGATCCAACTAAGATCGCCGTAATTAATGTAAGTTCTATTCTTATTCGTCAATTCTATCTAAATAGCTTATCAATATCTAAATTCAAATCCTTGGAATTTACAGGATTGAGAGACTCCCAAAACTCCTACAGATATCCGTAGTTTCTTGGGTTTGGTCGGCTATTATCGCAGATTCATAGAAAACTTTGCTCGTATCGCTGCCCCACTTACCGCACTGACTAGAAAGAATGTGAAATTTATTTGGAGTGAAAAGTGCGAAGCAACTTTCAATGAAATGAAGCGAAGGTTGACTTCTGCCCCAGTTCTTACAGTTATTGATGGTAGCGAAGGATTGACCGTCTATACTGATGCATGCCGAGATGGATTAGGAGCAGTCTTAATGCAAAAGGGAAAGTTTATTGCCTATGCGGGTCGTCAATTAAAGACCCATGAAGCAAATTACGCAACTCCCGATTTAGAGCTTCTTGCGGTTGTATTTGCTCTTAAGCTATGGAGGCACTATCTATTGGGAACCAGATTCGAGTTATTCACTGACCACAAGTCATTGAGATATATCTTCTCACAAAAGGATTTGAATCAGAGACAAGTCCGGTGGCTCGAATTTCTAGCTGCATATGATCTTGATATTAATTATACTCCAGGGAAAGCAAATGCCGTAGCCGATTCTTTGAGCAGAAATCAAGCGATGACATGTTGTAATCTTGTTGAAGGAATGTTATTCCAGCTTTCCGTCTCCCCAGCTTTTATGGATCGTATTATAGCCAAGCAATACGAGGACATTTTTCTTTATCGCATCAAGGAAATAGTCCTTGGAAGAGTTGGAAATGCTGACAACAAATTGGGTGCACATGTTGATAGTAATGGAGTCTTGTGAATTGATAATCGCATTTGTGTTCCTAATGTTGATGGTCTTAGACAAGAAGTGCTGAAAGAAAACCACAACTCTTCGCTTTCATTTCATCCCGGTGTCACTAAAATATACCAGAACATGAAAAAGTTATATTGGTGGAGTGGGATGAAGCGCGATATATCTACCTATGTTAGCAGGTGCACAACTTGCCAACAAGTTAAAGCTGACCACAGAAAGACAGCTGGTTTACTCCAGCCACTAGAGATTCCAGGTTGGAAGTGGGAGCAGATTTCTATGGACTTTATTGATGGACTGCCAAGGACTAGAAAGGGCAACGAAAGCATTTGGGTGATTGTCGACAGACTGACGAAATCCGCCCACTTTATTCCAGTCAAGTCCACTCGTACAACTTCAAATTTGGTCGAGATATATATGAGAGAAGTTGTTAAACTTCATGGTGTACCATCCAGTATCGTATGCGATTGAGATCCTATTTTCACTAGTAAATTCTGGAAAGCATTTCAGGATACTTTGGGCACCAAACTGAATCTGAGCACGGCTTATCATCCTCAGACAGATGGCCAAACTGAGAGGGTGAATCAGATTTTAGAAGACCTTCTCCGAGCTTGTATTATTGACTTTGGTGGATCCTGAGAAGACCATCTTCACTTGGTCGAATTCACTTATAATAATAGTTACCAGGTAAAGATATTGAATTTCAAATTTGAAAAAGTATATTTGAATTTGAATTAATCATCTTTAATAATCAGGCAAGCATTAGTATGGCACCGTTCGAAGCCTTATATGGTCGGCCGTGCAAATCGCCAGCTTGTTGGATCGAGTCGGGTGATCGATTAGTGCTTGGTCCAGAAATAATTATGGAAGCTTCTGAAAAAGTCGAAGAAATCAGGAAGAAGATAAAGACGGCATAGGATAGACAGAAAAGCTACACTGACAAAAGGAGAAGGGATCTCGAATTCAGCGTAGGAGATAAAGTATTTCTGAAAGTGTCGCCTTTGAAGAGTATTGTTCGATTTGGAAGGAAAGGGAAGCTAGCTCCGAGATTTGTTGGTCCGTTCGAGATTACGGAAAGAGTCGGAACATTGGCATATAGAGTTGCATTACCAGAGAAGTTTGCTGGTGTGCACAACGTGTTCCATGTCTCACATCCACGCAAAGTTGTACACGATCCATCTATGACTATCCCTACTGCTCAGTTAGAAAAGATAGTTATTGAGCCTGATTTGACTATTGAGCGTAAGCCGCTTTGGATAGTTGATCGTGAGGCAAAGCAACTCAGAAGAAAGTCGGTTAATCTCGTCAAAGTCCAATGGAGTGCAGATGAGCGAGATTGCACATGGGAAACTGAGGATAGTATTCGGGATTCAAACCCGAATTACTAATTTCAGGTATAATTCAAATTTCTTAAATCCATCTTAACTTTTCTGCTTATTTCATTCTAACTTCACTCGTCTCGTTCCTTTTCGAGGACGAAAATTTTGAGTGGGGGAGATTGTAACGACCCTGGTTTTTACAGCCGAATTTAAACTTTAAAATCCATCGTTTAATATAAAATTGTGAAAATTTATAAACAATCTCAATTAACATCCAAACTTTATTTATGACATGCGTCTAGTTAAGTATGAGCATAGAAAAAAAATTCGTCGTAAAATATTACACTAAACTTCGTTCGCGTTTTACTATATATTAGTCCATATAAAGCTGCGTAAAATTTATAGTTCAAATCCAAATATTTTTACACAGTTATGTTGTAAAAGTTATTCTGATCATGAAATTCGTTTTGTCAAAAACTGTCATCGCCTGCTCCGTTTAAATTATTTTGCAAAACGTACAATTTTAGCGGCGTAAATGCGAATTTTATAAAACCATCATGTCGCAATAATCTGTATATCATTGGAAGCGTCTTGTCGCGCTGATCAAAACGGTATACTTATTCGTGCCAGTCGGAGTCCGTCGTGAAATTTATCGCGTTAATTAAATCGCTCCAAACGGACTGATAAAAACAATTACAGCCTAAATTTTTTAAATCATATCCACCTAAATCTCAGTCCAAAATTTTAGCCTTGTCCACTAAAATTTGAAAATATGAATCAGCCGATAATTAATACGTTAGTTGGAAGCTGGGAGTTGGCTGGGAAGTTGTGTTGACGTTTGGGAATTCAGTGAGAAATTGGGAAGGAAATGTGACTTTTTCGAAGCCCAATACAATTATTACTGTTACTCAATTTATAAACAGAAAAGAAACCATTTCGCTTT
Source organism: Allium cepa (assembly GCA_030765085.1). Taxonomy (NCBI): domain Eukaryota; kingdom Viridiplantae; phylum Streptophyta; class Magnoliopsida; order Asparagales; family Amaryllidaceae; genus Allium; species Allium cepa. Next base: position 288,020,448 of record CM060940.1, read on the forward strand.
GCACTGTTTCCATCTCATCTCTTTAGGTAAACAACTTCCTTCTTCTTCTCTCTCATTTCTTTTACTGGAAATGTATATAAAAAAAAGAGAGAAAAGATGGTTGAAACTCACGTCACCTTCCCTCTTCCATTTCTTCACACTCTCCTCTACCATCGGCCAACTTTCATTTGTTTTCCCTCATCTCGCCTTCCACCTGCCAGTGCCTCCATCACCTACCACTGCACCACATCCACTCTCCGACTACAACCTCTAGTTCGCCACGTCCACTCAACACTGACTGAGACCACCACCCCGAAGGCTCCACCGTCCCACTCGCTTACTGTACCACCATAAATTCCATACACTGCAAACCATCCTCCACGCCTCCAGCCGTGCCACAGCCTGTCGAGTGTGTCATGCGTTGTGTGTGTGCGTTATCGAGTTACGTGTGTGCATATGTTCGGTGTGTGTATGCGAGGGGTGTGTGTTGTACGTGTTCCATGCGGAAAAAAAAACGTAGGGCCACTGCATGCGTGCGCTTTGGAGGGGCCAGCACGATTCTGGCGTGTGCATAAATGGTTGTGGGCGTGTTCTCATGGGTGTGTGTGTTGTGTGTATATATTTAAAATCGATTGGTCAATGTTTTGATTTAAAATAAAATAAAGTTTTATTTGACTAATAATAAGGTTTTGAATAAAAATTAGAACTTAAATTCGAATAAATTGTAAATGTGAATATTTAAGTTTGAAACAAATATGAACGTCGTAATTGACAAAAGAATATTGATTAAAATTTAATTATGAAATAATTAAATTAGAATTAATTGATAATTAAATTTGAAATTATTATTGATTAAGTTCGAAATTAGTAATAATTAAATTAGAATTTTAATAATCAAGTCTTGAAATTTATTAATGATTAAATTTGCAATTATTGATAACGAAGTTTGAAATTATTAAGAATTAAGTTGTGAAATTTTTGATAATTAAGTTTTGGAATTGCTAATAATTAAGTTTGAAATGATTAATAATTAAGATTGAAATTATCGACAATTTGAATAGATTGAATTATTTAATGATTAAAATAAATTGAATTGGATTTGCTTATTAAGAAAATCAAATTTTGAATAAGGGAAACTAATTTCTTTAATTGAGTTTTGAAATTTGTAACTAAGTAAATAGTAAATGAAATGAATTTCTTTAATAAGAAATAGGATGCGCTTTATCGAAACAAATGAAAGACCTGTAAGATTTGACAAATGTAATTTAAAATAAAGTTGTAAGCTTTGATAATAAAAATGAACTTAAGAAAGTAATGTAATGAATTGGAAGTTTAATTGAAATTGTTAATGATAAATTAATTTAATAAATATCGAATGAAATCGATAATGGAGTTTGAATCGCTTAAACGTTAAATTAAGTTTAGTTTAAATAAATTTGAAATGAAACTTATACATGGATTTAAATGAATGTTGTATTGCTTTAAAAATTGAACTTTGGAACTGAATTATAGAACTTTGAAATGAAATTGTGAATTTATGAAATGTAAATTTTGGAACTTTATTTAGAATGACTAACGAAATGTTGATTCACGAATTCTAATTGAAATTGAAATTTGAATTGGTTTTGAAATATATTAGCGACCAATCGGTAAATTAATTACGAAGGTTATTAAAAGAACCGGAATCGGTTAAGGACATACTCACTGTCTAAACCGAAAACCACTTTAATAACAATACGCGGGGTGTGATCCAGAATGAGGTGGTTGGATTGACGTACGTTGATGATTGAAGAAAGGAAACGATAATGGATAGCCTTGACACTTGTGTTAAATTGGAAATGACTAAAATCAGGAGCCGTGCCGGGCCAAATGGGGTTAGCTACCTCGAGCGAACACACTTCTTCGTAAACTACTCATTTACTTTTGTGATTGAATGGTGCGCACCCTTGAATTTGGAGTGTTGTTTCGCGGTGTTGCGATCGTTGCGGCGATGCATTCTCACCAGTCCGGATCAGGCAAACGGTAGTTTCACTACCTTGGGTATTGCCTCATGTGCCTTATCATACTTGTATTCCGTATACGCGACCTCTACGAATTTGTTTTGTATTATACCTATGGAGCACTCCCTGATATCCCACTAGTTTACGGTGGAGTTTACAGTGCTGTATAGTCTATGATGCTGTATAGAATGTGTTAAGGGGGATAATGGTAACGCCTTAACACTATTTTGATATTTTACTTTACTGTTAGACATTATCTATGTATCATACACTATTATGTATAAATAGTTTATCGGATCCTGAAAGATGGTTATTCCATTCATCTTTGAGTTATTGTATATTTCAAATCTTGAACCATATTATATGTATAAGAATATATGTCTTGATTCGAGTGTTTGTTGTGCATATGCTCGGATCAGATTGAGGATTGCTGCTGCTGTTTATTTGGAGCTGAAGACTGAAGACTTTCACTATCTTATCTTATCAGTATTTGTTCTTTCCATTTGGACTATTTAGACTTCTATGTTGTTTATTTCCTTTTATTTGAGACATTGTTGTACTTATGGGTAGCTTCATGAACTACTCTTATGACTATGTTATATTTCCGCCGCACTATTCTGTGATGTTATATTTCTGTGATTCTGTGATGATTCTCATTTATATATCTATACTCCATTAATGATTTGTGTCTTGTACTATTTAAGTTGACATGTGTGGATTATTGTCAATTTAAATGGTCCAAATATACGGGTTGTTACAGAAAATGTATTCAATTCATAGGAAAATAACTAATGTATTAACTTTAATCATAATGTCATCAAATTCAAACAGATAAATGTTTTTGATCATTAATGTAATTCAAGAATAAGTTAATATGAAGTTCTCATCATTTTGATCTTCTGCATGAATATTAAATCAATCATGTGTGGATGATTTGATTAAATCATAAAATTTTGCATCAAGGAAGAAAGGTGAGGGTGTTAAATAAAAAAACTGTGTATAGTTCTAAGTGAAATTACCATGCATAAAAAATATTCACATACATCATGCCATATGGTAAGAAGTTTCATCTTTTTAGCCTTCTTGGAAGCAAATAACCACATTCCTTATGTGACCATTTCAATGGCAGTATCTGCTTCCATTCCATATGAACTTTAATGCACACTGATGTTAAGATGACATAGGAGAGGCCATTATGTAGTTCACGCATTAAGTTTACTTTCGTATAATTATAGTATGAATTATTTTTCAATAAATTCATATGTAATATAGGTACAGTTATTAAGCTATATTTGAGTGATATACAAAGGCTTCACTAATCGTAGTATCAACAAAGATAAGATTAGTTTATTTGTTAAAACATATTGACATAAGCTGATTTTATTATTATATTCCATTGTCAAATAATAATGTCTTAAATGATTAATATGGAAGTATATTACTTAAACGCATATATTCAAGGTTTGACGTAAGTGGATGACCAATATGGGACATAGATATGTTTTAAATTGTCCACCTTGAGGTGTTGTGAATGAATTTCATTAAATCGATTCACAAAGTTTAAAAAAATGTTTGATGTTACTGTGAAATACATCCATTTTGCATATGTAGCTTTAAAACGTGTCCTTATATCTAACCTACCACATGTACTATAGCTTAATCCAACCAAACTTTTCTCTAAATTTTCCATAGTTTCTATCTAATTACTTCATCTATTTTCTCAATTCTAGAGGCGGATTGCAAATTTTAAGAATAATAGCAACCTACATAGTTTGTAGTAAATAACAAGATTTGAACTACTATAAATGTGGTTTTTGAAAGTCAAGTAAAGGTACTCCAAACAGTTCATTTTCATATTAATGAAATCTCATAAATATAACGATTCATAAGCTTTAACTGTGAGGGATAATAGCAAACGAATGAATATATTATTTGGAATACAAGAAAATTTTCTATTTTATAAGGAGAGTAGATGGTTCTTCATCATATCGAGTAGATAAGATTCAATCCTCATGACATACATGACCAAGTAAAAAATTGATAGAGTATGATGCTCTACTCGATTGAACACTTATATGACTTTGAAATATTTCATGATACTTCACTTGATTTTTCTACCAATAATATAAAATATTAGGTGCTTCTTATGTTGCTCCAACTCATCAATTCTAGTGCAACATGTTACAAATACTAAGCATTGTAGTAATCATAGGAAATGAAATATCATACTCTACACGATCGTACACTAGATATAACATTGATATATTCTAAGAATTATATTTGATTTTGGAAAAAATTATGGAAGCGAAAGGTTCTTATGTATGTTATGATGTTTAAACTCATCAATTTCCATGTAACATCATATGTGAATGAGACATAAAATACGTCATCAAATATGGTGCATGATAGTCTACTTCATTGAACACTAATATAGTGACCTAGAATTTTAGTTATTTGAATTTAGAATATTTACTTGATTTTAAATATAGAATTGTTAATATTATAAGTTAAATAACTTGAATTTCAAATATAGCGAATTATTTGATAATTAAATTGTTAAATTGAATATTTGGAATTGTTAATATTTTAAATCTTGAATTTAATATGAATGGAAATGATTTTGAAAAAAATGGTTTAAATTCTATTAAATAAGAATTAAGATAGTAAACTATTAAATTGGGTTTAAAAGTGATTTGGTTGATTTTGGAAATCACTCGTTTTAATTAACGTGTAAAAATAGTCTTCTAGGGCACTATGTCAGATTTCGCTGAAATTAGTTTCATTGGATCTGTAATAGTATATTATTATACGTCGTCGAATTTCATGGCGATTGGACGTGAAGGATCGAAACGCGTAGAAATTTATGTCGAAAATTTAATATAATAATTGGGTTTGAAAAGCTATCTTCTACATATGATCGAATTAGGGCTCGAGACTAGTTTCATTGTGTTCAAAGTAGAGGTATAACATATAGAACACCCGGCGGCACACCTCATTTAGGATTCAATATTTTGATTGCTTAGAATGGAACATTTTAATATAGAAATGTATGTATGTATGTATGTATGTATGTATGTATATATCCGTGTGTGTGTGTGTGTGCGCTTTTATATATATGTGTGTGTGTGTATTCACCATATCTCTAAAACATTAGCCCGTACCATAGTACATAAGCCCATACCCCTTTCACGTCCTTGCCCATACCACCACGTCTAAAGCATTCCCTTTCAAAGGTATATACACGTGCATAAAAAAAATTATGATTTCAAATATTACAATGACCAATCCAACGGCCAGGGATGTTCAAGGCGATCGTGGCAGATTCAGACCAAACGACCAAATAGAAGGGGTGGGAAGTTCATATATGGAGGTGGATCATCGAACGAGGGGTAATGGTGATCGAGATTTGTGGGCGAAGTCGTGACATTTTTGGTTGATTGGCGAAGGTGGTGACAGTGGCGACGACGGCAAAAGAATGAAGTCTCGATGTGTTTATTGGAGCGTGAATACGAGAAAGAGGGAAAAAGAGTACAAATTTATTTAAACGTTTTTATATAAAGTTAATTTTGGTTTAAATAATTCAAAAGTTCGTTAATCCATATTTAACTTGTACGAGGTCCAAATTTAACATGACGAGTCGTGTTGTGATTGTGTTGACGAAGGCTACGCTATGGAGTTGAATAGGACAAATTCGAAGTTGATAGAAATGTTGGTTAAAATTGAATGTTGTTTAATTTTAATTCAAACTGGGACGTTTTGACAACTATTAAAATTAATGTGACATAATCTCACCTTTTTGGCTTTTTAGAAAATTTATATAGTCAATAAATATTATTTATTAGATGTTTGGATAAAAAATTTAATCGCTATTGATTGTTGGATAATATACTAAATTATATTTTTAGTTTAGATATATTTCTGCCTATTGGAGTGAATGAGACCCTATTACGTTCCCGTGTAAGAGCGGATACCCTTTGTTTAAGAATTCCGCGTCGAAGAGGTTGATTTATAATTTATGATTATATACTGTATGTGATGCGGGGGGACAGGTTGGAGGGATCCAACCAGATTCCTCGCACCATTGATTTATTTTTCATATACATTATGATATATGATATGTTGGATGTTATATTGGATGACATGAATATGATTTTGCTTAATTAGTGTTTTTGTAGCATTGGGCCTTACTTTGGTATTTTTAATTTACTATAAACTAATGATTTGATTTAAAAAGGAATTTGAAGCGACTTGGAAATTTCATATATTTAATAATTTTTCTGAAATAAAAGTACGATTTTTAGAGATTATAAATTTATGGTTTTATAAAATATTTTAAATAGGTATTTTGAACTGTAAATAAAGATTTTTAAAATCTTGGAAATAAGTCTATGTTTTAAAATAAAGGACTACAGTTTAAAAGGAAGACGGAAATAATTATTAGCCATTTCATATAAAGCGGTATGTATATAGTATATATAAATGTTAAGGTTTATTTATAAATATAGTGATATATAAAGGCGATAATATATAAAGTGGCATTTACAAATAAAGTTAAGATTTGTAAAATCATAATTTATTTATAAAGGAATAGATTTATAAACGTTAAAATGAAACTACTATTATTTAATATAGATTGGAGAAATATATTGAATGGTGAATTTATCATAAGATGATGAATAATATTATATTTTGGAATTTAAGATGAGGGTAGGTTTGGGTTTGTTAAAATGATATTTGATAAATTGAACGACATTTATAAAAGAAATTTATACTTATGGGAACAAGGTTAAAACGTTTGAAATTATGTATTGGATGGGGTTTTAGAAATAAGCGTGATTTATAAAGGAATAGAGGTATAAATGGGTGCATAAATAAAGAAATTTTTATGAAAGGAAGTTTTATAAAATGGTAAGAGATTTATAAACATGGTTTATAAATATGGAAATGATTATGTGAACAAAGTATGAATTTTTATCAAGGAAATATATTTATTTTTATCAAGGAAATTATTTATATCTATCGTGGTATTGCCTAGTTGTGCCGCGTCACTTACCCTAGCGTGCCTTGTACGAGTTTGGTTTTCTTCCATAGCCCGTGGAGTATTTAGGGTAGTCTCCCGATCTGGAGATGCACTGATACTGGAATGACTACTGGGACTATTACGTGTTAAGGGGAATATTGGGTCACTCCTTAGCGCTATTTAAAAGTAAGTTTATTTTACTGTAGACATTATTATAATAGCGAAATATTACTACATAGTAAATAGTTTAACGAATCCTTAGGAGATGTGAATCCCGAGCATCTCTTAAGTTACCACACTCACGTTAGACACTGGATAGGAGATGTCAAATCCCGTAAACATCTCTGATGCCGTTACACTCATATTTATTTCTGTTGATTTAACTTACATAAGATCTTTTAATTTTGACTCGAGTGTTTTGTCTTTTCAATTCGCTCGGGTCAGCCTGAGCATTTCAGAATTTGAAGATCTTACTTCTGGAGGACGAAGACGAAGATTGTATTACTACTATTTATTATATTGTTCCACTACATTCATACTGTTCCGCTGCATTATTTATTATTCTCTGGTATGTGTAACTCTGATATGTGTTGTATAAGCATAATCAAATGTTTTATAAATAGCTTCATGAACTGTTATTTGATTGTTATATTTTGTCATTCTGCAGTGAGATTCTTTTTTGTTTTCTTTCTTTCTCCCTTTTCTTATTCCCACCAAAAACAATCCGCCCTTTCATATGCTTTGAGTCTGACGTGTGTGGTTTATCGTCGATTTAAAGCACGCAAAAAGGAGGGATGTTACAGAATTAAATCCCTGATTCAATGTTTGTTAATCGATAGTTAAATAATAGACCATCGAAATTGGACCCAAAACGTAGCTTTGGAAATATCTATGGGAAACGCATGAGTTATAATGCATAGTCATCTCCGATGATGCTGTAAAGTGCATATAAATCTCATTTCGTTCTCCTAGGACAATGATAAGGAAATCCATCCATAAACGGTTAAGAGATGATCTCCGATCTTATTGACTTTTTATTTCCTAAAGAACTGGGGTTGAGTTTCTCGAAAATTATCAAAAGTTTTACGAAGAGACCTGGATTGGGTATGTTATCCAAAAACCACTTTGATCCAACGAATGCGTTTCGAAGTGATGACACCTTGAAGATGATGGAATTGAAGAGTGAGCTCTTAAATGGTTCGTTCATTCCCAAAACCAACTTGTATGGATGAATTAATGCTGGTATTACATTATTGATTGGAATATAGTATTAGCGTTCTAAGTGGGAAGTGTAGTATAAAAGGTAAAACATTGCCTCAAGCCTCATCAAACGGGAATGTCTAAAACAGAGAAGTTGCAGTAGGGCTAAGTGGGTTGCTCCCTAGTAGGGTACTATCATTCCTATCAAGAGTCATTATTATCTCTCATTTATATGCTTCAGGGCCCATTAATGGAGGGGTGATCATATTCGGTAGTATCTAGTAAGAGGTGGGCCGATTCTGTGTTGGCATGGGATCCACGCGAGGTCCCCGATGTTATTTTACCTAGAGATGCACCGTAACGGGTGGTACCCCAGTAGCACAGTCATTGTATGGAATCCATCCTTCAATAAGCGCCATACGAACTTAGTTGTGCCCAACTATTTGACCCATAGTTCTTCCTTTTTGATTCTCTATTGCTAGGAAGAAAACCAAAAATGCCTATAAAAAAAGCTAATTTCTTTAAAACAACACCAGAGCTCTTACATTAACTGATTGAATCAGGATATCCATCATCTACTTTATCTGAGAAAACTCAATAGCTATACCGACAAGAAGATATGAATTTGATTATGAATTAAACTAGATAGGAATACGTTGAAATCACTATTCAATTCATAGAGTAATTGCTGATTTTAGTAGAAAAATCAAGCATACCAAGCTCACTATAGAATATGATGATTTTTATGCAAGTATTTGCACTAATATAATCTTTGATCTATGCTATATTTTTATTAATTTTGCGCAATACAGGTGTGTGTAAGTATTGATTGTATAAACCGAGAATGTAACATTATTCCAACATCAAAGGTTGCATCATGAATATAGGTTATGTGATAGTATGTGTTCTAGATAAGATAATTTTTGATGATGATAATAATGAGTATGACAATCCCATTTTAGTAACCTAGCTCTGACCATAAACGACCTTGCTTCAATTATAAAGGGAGGCCTCACACCTTGAATCACTGAAGACATACCAATTTAAGTAATTCAATTTTCTATTTTCTTTAACAGATTTATGTGTTTTATCACCTATTGAATCATGAGATTAGTCCATGTTAACTTTGTCAAAATTATTTTCAAATATGAAATGAAATATTGACTTTTACTTAGATGTTGCAAGAATGCAAGGTAAATATATAAGTTGACAATGTTGAATTGTATCATCCTTGATTTGGATATCATTTTCGTAATGATTCATGTTGTGCAACTTCATCTCTCTTTATAGTAATGTGACATTTTTGGGTACAAGATAATGTAGTAACATGAAATAGAAATAGAGATGTAGATCTTTATGTAGATTATTTTTCCTTCCTCACCACAATGCTCAAAGTAGTGAAATGTGATGGATACTTTACCAGAATTATTTTGTATAAGTCTTTTATGTGTAATGTTACATTTTGCACATGTAATTTTTGTTGGTTCTATTGGACTCATACTTTGACAAGTGTAGAAGGAAAAAGATTGCCATAATAAATTCATTGTATTTTGGTGTTTATCATATGGATCTTTATTTGCTCTATTTGGTGGTGATTTTGAAGTTATAAACTCTAAAGGGGTTTAAAAACTAATGTATTTAATTGAAGTTAACATCCAATGTTTTTATATGTTGTTTATCTACGGAGTTAAGTGAAGAAATTGTGCAAAAAATATTGTATAGCCAAAAATCATGTACCTGTAGATTTATTTTCTTTGAAAATATTCCTACATACATGCTGTAGGAGATTCAAAATTTCCAGTGTTACAACAAAAGTAATTCTAGTGGCTAATGTACCTTTAATATACGTTTGACATAGATCATGAAATCTTAGCCATTATTACACACAGAATTTATTTTATCACATTGTAATGGGAACATTTAATAAGTATTCAGTGGACAATGGTCTGCAAATTAAACACTTAAGAATAAATAATGGTTTGTACTCAATACGAACAAAAACATTTTATCATCTACAAAAAGCCTTAGGAGGATGCTTTATACCGTCAAAATATACATTGCTGAATTTACGAAATTGAAAACTACATCCCCTACTACAACAGAGGTAGCTAGACATCAAAAAAAAAAAAAAAAATGGTAAACTTGAATTTATTGGCCTACAGCTCGTTCGGACAGTTAAATGGTATTACATACCACTTAAAAATGAAAATTAACATTGCTACACCTACACTTGCTTCATCCTAGGTAACCATTGGCACTGATGTAAATGGATAGGGAAAGCTTTTACAACTTAATGACCCACCACTACTTCAACTTCAATGGTACACAGTGCTTTATTTCCTTTCCCTATTTAACATAGCTATTGTCCTATTTTGAGTTTTGAAATATCCGATCATTGGCAAAATTGTTTTTCTAAGTAGTTGCACAAGTGTCTTAGGTGTCGCCCTTACCTCTCATCCGATCATTACCAATATTTCCCTAATTCCCTTCTCATTTCCTTGTGACACCTACTTATATTCCTTACTTTCCACCACCACGTTCGCTGATTTGTTTAATCCTTTGCTTTTTACAGTCGCAATATTGGAACTTTTTCCTTTTAATGCCTTACATTCTGCTATCAGCTTTCTCGCCACTACAAAAATATCACTGTAACTACTACTACACTAGCAGTATGACAACATATGAATATTTACCAAACATGTTATTAGTAAATATGATCGACAGAAAAGTTACAACATAATTTTGTTCGTTTTATTTGGCTTACCAGTCACTTCATAAGATAACCCGACAACTGCTGAGATGTATACAATTCTTAATACCAAAGTCCTCCACCTACATATGCACTATCTAACTTATAAATTAAGTTAGCTTAGAGCCAACACATCAACGAACTACTTCCTATGACATAAAACTGATAATACATGATACAGTTCTTTGTTCATATGAAGCAAAGATCTGTATAACTTAGCAATTGCCGAAAAAAAAATGTGTTTTATTTTCTACATATTAAAAGGAATTGCCATAAAATCTATACACTTCACCACGTAGCTTCATCAAACAAATTATGTCCAACAATAACATTAAAAAATACCTATAGAAGTACCCATATCATGCACACATGCCTGCTAGATTGTTTACATGCTTACTTTTAACTTTGAATACTTACTTACTGTTTACTTTGAATACATGCTTAGTGTTTTTGTAAAATTATAAAGAATACATGCTTAATATTTACTATGAATAAATAATAAAGGTTTGCACGTTATGCCTTCTCTTCCCTTGGACGTCTAGTAAGGTGTTTTTGCACAATCTGTTTTCATAAAATTGCACTAACACCCGAAAATATTTCACTTTCAGACATAGTAAATCGAATGATACAACAGAATGCAACCCTGCAGTATTTTTGATAAGAAAATGATATAATTTTTTTGATACCTATAATTGTAAAACTAATTTTTTATCATGTACACGAATGACAGGTCTTACATTACAGTGATAATTGTTCAACAAAAAATACGGTAAGCCTAAAATTAGTAGTCCTTGAAGAAGGTAGTTCATTTAAATGGTATTAGATCTGTACAAAACGAAAGCTAACATTACTACCTCTAATGGATACATAAAGCTTTTACAACTTAATGACACACGATAAGTTTAACTGAAAAGGCGCACCACGTCTTATGATCATATCATATTCATGGAAAATGTTGTTTGCTTTTCAATTTTCAAAAAATTTACCTTTTCACTTAATTGGTTTTTCCCTGGATACCCTTGCAACTTTGGTGCAACCTTTACCATCTTTCCTAACGAAACCAACTTTTTAACGCTCCCTTTTGATTGTGTTTTTTCACCGCCTTATATCAATAGAAACAGTACCATGGCCAATATCGATATTTACCTTAATTTTTTGTGCTTCTACTTTCTGCTTCGATTAGATTAGCTGAACACTGTCACCATGGCTAAAACTTACTTTCATTTTTATCTGACATCAGTGTTTATGTTGAACTATTATGCCTTAATTTATGCTACTACAGTAACTCATTTGTCTATTTCTTACCTTTATAACTACCGCTTACCATTTTTTACCACTACTTCTATTATGTTGCTTCAGGTTAATAAATTTTAAGGAATGTGGCAGTCAAAATAATGTTAAAATCCATTTAATGTTTCTCGTTTTCATTAAACGAAGGATACTTTCCATTAAATGAGACTCTCCCCATTTTCTTTTGATTTTTTTCATATGTAATATAACTAGAATATACAACTAGCATAAGTGTCTTACAGTCTTAGTATTAATTTATTACCTTATTAATGTTATCTATTTCCTTTCTTGATTTCTGTATTTAAATATTCTGACTTGCTTTTAGTAATTCCAGCTTATTCACATTGCTTATTTGCCGTATGTCATTGCTGCAAAATGGATTCTCCTAACTTTATAGTTAGGCCTCAAATAATATTTAACCAGGGAATTTAATGACATTGCTGCAAATATGTGTTTGTTAAATATGGGCCATACAAAAACTACAAAACTTTAGAAGAACTGTTTCACCGTGTATATTTTAATGTTGGAATGTGTGTTGCTTGTGCACAACGATAGTTTATTTTAGTTGATCTTTTATACTACGTTCGCTGTAGTTGACTGCATATTTTGATAGGATGTTGTATGAAAAAACTTCTTTATGTTTTTAGGTGTCATAACTACATGATAATTGATATCTTCTATTGTGATATAACTGCAACATATAGAGAAAAAAAATTAAGATTCGATGATATTTGCGAAAACAACATATAGCTCTAACCCATTTGCATAGCACAGGTTCGCACTACTTCATATATAAGTTGTTAGAAACAGATACCTTATGAACAAGATACAAAAATGTTTACCATAGCACGCACTTCATATTTTGCGTTTATTTTGAAATTAAGTTTAAGAATTAATAAAAGAATAAAGAAAAAACATATTTGTTAAGAAACAAGTTGAATATGTATGAATTACTCTAAGAAGAGAAAAAAGAGGGTATAATGTTATATGTGCATTTAGAAGAAAAGAAGGAAAATTATTTATATGCACAAATGTGAAAGCGCACCAAGGGGAAAGTATTAATGATGAAATTGTTGTTGTAACTAATTTAAAGGATATGTTGAATGTACAAAAAATGCAACAGTGCTTAAAAAGAAAAGAATGCATCTACATTTATATATTTGGGAAGTGTAGATAACGATATACGAAAGTAACGGGTTATTGTGAAAGAATGACAACTTGACCATATATATAGAAGGCATTTATTAAAATAAAAATTACATATTTTAAAGTTAAAAGGCAAGAGCGTACTAATAAAAGGAAAGCATTTAGTAAAGAAAAGGTAAGGTGTGTCATTTCTTATTTGTAAAGAACAAGGATAAGTTTTGTTTTTTAAATTAAAAACATTAATACCAATCAATTAACGTAATTGATTGTTCAATTTATGGTAAAAAATAAGATCTCTAATTGACACACACGTACACACATGCACATTTGAATATAAATTCTGGACTGCTCACAAAGGTTAATAATATATATGGGATATATTATACGATACGAATTAATGGAATAGATTTAAATTACAATTAATGAAATCGATTGGAAATTGAAAACTTTAATACCAATTAATAGGCAAAGTATATAGTTTCTGATTAAACAAACACGCATATATATATATATATATGTGTGTGTGTGTGTGTGTGTGTGTGTGTGTTTGTGTGTGTGTGTGTGTATATATATATATATATATATATATATATATATATATATATAAAGAATACTAATTAATTTTAGATTTATAATAATTAACGGCGTCCATTTAAATAGTAATTAATTGACTTAAATTATAATTAGTAATATTAATCAAGGTAATGTGACTGTTATGATAATAAACGAGTAGGGAAACTGTATGAATTAAGGAATAATTTTTTTGGAAATAGACTCCACTTAATACAGTGTAGACAAATATACCTATATATACATACACATGTACTTTTGAAGACAAATACACGATTCTCTACCATATTCAATAATAACAAAGGTGCAAAACATTAAAGATAAATGATCAAGTAAAAGAACTAAATATAAATAAATTGCTATTAATGACTTTAAAGGGGAATGATAAAGATATTACCTTCTTTAAATAAAAAGAAAAGAAAATAGACTCATCACATACGTAAAGGTATAATTTGTGGATAAACGTGTATTTTTTTCTAAACTTAGTTTTTAGCTATAAATACATAGCCAAATCTTATCCTTTTCATTTTAGAAACCTAGCCTCCATCTTCTTCTTCTCCTTATTCATTCTTAAAAATTATTAAAACATTTCCTATTATATTCCCCAAATTTTCTTATAAAAAAAATTAAAATCAAATTAAAGGAGAGAGAGAATCAAAGTAAAACAGAAAGGAAGAAGAAAATAAATCGACAAAGGAGAGAGAGGTTTTAGTCCTTGAGATGATAGTTTTGATGACAAAAACCTTAAAATAGATTATAAAATATAGATACTAACATTATAGTTTAGAAATATATGTATATGCAGGATTTAACCATGCAGGTACCAAGAATGAAGACTGTACAGTATAGAGATTCAAGATATCAAGATTGAAGACTCATGAGTACCAAGATTATCAAGAGTTCAAGAGTTCAAGTAATTTATCTTTTAATTAGAAATTTTGTTAAAACTCCTTGAAAAGCACTGACATCCAATTTATTCGTGGAATGGAATCCACTACGAGCCTGTTAAAGGGATGGAACCCTAAGTAGGATGGAACCTATGAAAAATCTAGTGGAACGTTGGTTTGTATCTGCTAATTTTTATTCAAAA
Source organism: Allium cepa (assembly GCA_030765085.1). Taxonomy (NCBI): domain Eukaryota; kingdom Viridiplantae; phylum Streptophyta; class Magnoliopsida; order Asparagales; family Amaryllidaceae; genus Allium; species Allium cepa. The sequence continues at coordinate 288,035,492 of CM060940.1, forward strand.
TGATTTTTACAAAATTATATCTTGTTTTCAAAATGTTTTCAGAACCTTCCTTTTAAAAGCATCAAGAACATCTATCCTGATTTCAAATACTTTTAGCCTCAAAATAATCTTTAATTTCAAAATCAAATTATCCATGGTTTTAACTATCTTTAATAATAATATTTAAATATTTATACCTAGATTTAAATATAAAATTATAGTAAAATTTTGTATATATTATTCTATATATTTACTTATGTATTTTAACTATAGACAAGTATATTTATAAAGTTTAAAATAGTTTTAGTATAAGATAGAAGTTATTTTCAAAGAAAAATGTATGACCAAAATTTCCTTTGGCATGTCGACATACCCAAGGAACCCATGTCGACATAGTGTCAGTTGGTTTCAAAATTTAAATTTCAAAAGAAGTGTCTATTCGTCATATCTCTTCACGAATGGATATGGCTATTGTTCTTCTATAAATAGGGGATGTTTTCAACGAATTTCAACACGGATTTTCTGGTTTTTCACTCCTCTTCTTCTTCCACATTTCTGTATACATATTCTTACCATTACTATGCCGAAATCAACATTGAATCTAACTAGATTATCTCTGGTTTGAGTCTCTATCACTATCTCAACAAGATCCTCAGTGCTATTCAGAGTAATAGGCTTTTTGTATTCAACTTAACGAGAAAAGGTGTGACTATGGCCTTGGAAATCAATCAAAAGAGATAAGGTGTGATTGTAGCCTTGGAAATCAATTGGGTGAACTTGTTGCCCGGGAAATCAAGTATCTCTACCCAGAGGATTGTGAATCTGGAGGGTGTACCTCGTTTCCTTGAAATCAAGGGTGTAATTGTAAAGATTGTTTTTGAAAGGAAATGCATACTTGTGTGCGGGACTGGATGTAGGGTAACTTCGAACCAGTATAAAATCCAATGTGTTCTTTCCTTTACCGCTTTTACTTTATATTTGCATTTGTATTTGATTCTGTGATCATATCTGTGTCTGAATATTGCATACATTTGTGTTCAAATTAACAAAAACTCAAAAAAAATTAATAATTCTCTAAAACACTATTCACCCCCTCTAGTGTTTATCCTAGCCTTAAGGTCCGTAATCCGCATTTCTCACAAGAGGAAGAGGAATCAAATCTGAAGAGGAATCCCTTGAGGTGAGTGGGTTCATAACTAACATGGAGTTTTGTATGTAAATTAGTTTATTCATTTCATATTTGATCTGAATTTGTCAAGTAATAGTAATAGACTGAAAATTGAATAAGAATTTAACCTATTTAAATATGATTCTTGTCTAATCAAAATCTAAATCAAAATCTAAAAAGTAAATCTGCTGGAAAATTTGATTTAGGTTGATTTCATACTTTTTGTTTAATTAGAAATGAATAGGTATAATCCCGTTAATCCTAAACCTAAGAGAAGTTGATTAATTAAAATTGTATATGAAATCAAATAAGAAATTGTTAAAAACTAAAATTGAAAACATTAGAGGTTGTAAATTGACAAAATAGGGTTCACTGTAATTAATAATCATTATAGTTAAAAATTCACTCTAATTAAAATTAATTATTATAAAAAAAACAAAAAAATATCAATAAAGGACACCGACTAGTGGACAGGCTCACTTGAGCCGGTCGACTACTCCACTAAACATCGGTCGATCCGTTCTTGAAAATCGAGCATGACCTGAACCTCGGTCTAAGGCCCAAGTTATTGATAATATTATAAGTGTATATATATTATGTGTATATATATGGATGTTAGTGCAAGTAAGGAAACAAATTCCCAACGTTCGCGACACTAAGATGTTTTAGGACTGGGTAAATGCTTTTATCCAGTCGGGTCGATATTTGACTTGGGCGATTCTATCACAAATTGCACGCATAAGAGTTTCTACTATGGATGCGCAACATTGATGATGATGCCTGGAGAAATGTATGGCCCGACACTAACGGAAGTTCCTTGGTATTCACGATACCATGACATGATGCTGAGTTGTTGATGAATCCTAGAGGATGTAATAAGAGGTGTTACATTTCTATTGAGAGGACGACAATGAGATAATTTAGTAAGTCAGCATTGCTTGACCCCCCTCAAAGCATAAGTAGGATACATGTAGTCATAATGTGGGAAATGTTGTCCCATGGTTGAAAATTGTAGGGAATATGGAATGGTTCTAGTAGCTATTAGCCAATCATTAGTTTTCTTTAGCTTTGGTTAGTTGCTCGACCCTAAGTATGAGCCTACACAAGTCGTTAGTGTAGGTACGCATTGAGCTAAACTCCTTAAATACAGAGAACTAATCATCCACAGACGCATAAATGTACTCAATTACATGTTATTTCTATATATTGCTATTGTAACTCATTTACTATACTTTTGTTTAACCCACTCCTTTCATTTTCCCCTACTATAGGAAGACAGGGCAACAGTTGATTTGGTCTAGGCACAATATGTGAAAGAAGAAGCTAAGAGCCAGAGTCCCATTATTCTTTGTTATTCCTTATGTAGCTATTTATAATATTAAATATGTATCAAACTCTATATTATACTTTTGAAAAACTTTTTGCTAATTAAGTTCTGAATTGTTTATTTTCAGTGCTTATCTTTAATTACTTCCGTTGTGAGATATGGAAGTGTTGAATGTTTTATATTTTATCTTAGTCTCTGTATTGTCTAAAATCCAACAGCTCACATTTCTTGGCAGAGCGCAAGTCCAAAAGTCACATTAGGCTTTGGGTCACTGCATCTAGAGGTGCGTGTTGTTACACTTGGTATTAGAGCTTAGATTCATGATTCCATAGGGATTAACTACATATTGAGAAAAAAATACTTGTATATTTTGAATAAAATTCAAATTTTATATATTTGTGTGTGCGTATGTGTGTGTGTGAAAAGTTTTTCTAGGGTTTTACATGTATAAAGTATAACACGAAAAATGATTCCACTCTATTATTACTTGATACTATCTGTGGGAAAGTTGTTAATAATTCATGTTTGCACAAAAAAGGGGCAAACACATCCAATTGATTTGTTGTAGAATTGTGAATATGATGTATATAACACTGCTATTATATTTGTAATATCGATTAATATTTAGAGAGTAGATCATATATAGGTTATGCAGAACATAAATCGCAGTAAAGTAAAGAACACAAAGATTTATAGTGGTTCTGCCAGAATGTGCCTTCATCCACCGTCCGCTTGCATTATTCTTCTAATTGATCTTTGATATAATGCCTAAGATTAAAAAAATGATCTGTAGCTCAAAAGAAAGTAAGATATAGCCCAAGGAATTCAATTCAGCTATTCTTATCTGGTTATTCCTGCCAACCCATTCCTGTTTGGCTATTACTATTAGTCTATTCCTGTTAGTCAGTTCTTGTTTCACCACTACTGTTGTAAATTTGGCTCTCATGAATTTTCTCTCATTATTGTTGGATGCTATGGTATTTATAGAAATGAAGGTATAGGTAGGTTTGGCCAAAAAAGTTGGTAATTTCCTTGTACAATATTGCTCGGTTTGGTACTTTCAATATATACATGATTTGATTTGGAGTTTCCTATTTTCGCTTGATCAACATCCTTGATTTTCTGCCCTATGTTCAACCACCTTGGTTCGGTTGTGCTCTTGATCAACAGTGCCTTAGTCTGGCAATGTTCGGTGGTGACTCAGCCTGACAGTCTCTCTATTTGGCAGTGCCTTAGTTTGGAGGTCTCTCTATCGGACGATGCCTTTGCCTGGCAGTGCCTCAGTTTGGAGGTCCGTCTATCTGGTGGTGCCTATGTTTGGTGGCGCTCTAGTCTAGAGGTATCTCTACCTAGTGGTACCTCTGTTCGATGGCGCCTTGGTTTGGCTATGCCTAGATCTGTCCATGCCTCGCTCTGGAGGTCTCTCTATCTGGTGGTGCCTCTATTCGGCGATTCATTTGTCTGGTGTTGCCTTGGTTCATTGGTGTCTTAGTCTGGCGGTGCCTCTATTTGATGGTATCTCCCTCCGTGGTTTTTTCCAATAATTTCTCTATCTAGAAGTGCCTTGGTTCGATGGTGCCTTGGTTCAGTTCAGCGGTGCCTTGGTCTGGAGGCCACTCTATCTGGGGGTGCATCCGTCCTGCGGTGCCTTGGTTTTATGGTGCCTCTGCCTGGTGGTCTCTCTATCAAGCGGTGACTCGGCATGGAGGTCTGTCTAGCCAGTGATGCTTCTGTATGATGGTGCCTCAGTCTAGAGGTCACTCTTTTCGATGGTGCCTCAGTATGGCGGTGCCTCGATCTAGAGGTCTATCTATCCAATTGTTCCTTTGTCTGGTGGTGCCTCGATTCTAATGTGCCTCCATTTAGTGCTGCCTCAGTCTATAGCTCTCTCTGTCTTGTGGTGCCTCTGTTAGATGGTCTCTCTATACGGTAGTGCCTTGGTTCAATGATGCCTTAGTCTGGTGACGCCTTGGTTTGGAGGTCTCCTTGTCCATCAATGCCTCTGTCTAGTGGTGTCTTGGTTTGGCTGTGCATCGGTCTAGTGGTGCCTCGTTCTGGAGGTTTCTCTGTCCGACGGTGCCTTTGTCCGGTGGTGCCTTAGATTGGTGATGACTCGATCTGGCGGCGCCTCAGTTTGGAAGTATATCCATTCAACAGTTCCTTTATCCAACAGTTTCTATGTCTAGTGGTGCTTCGGATTGACGGTGCCATGGTCTGGAGATCTCACTTTCCGGTGTTGCCTCTATCTAGCAATCGCTCTGCCTAGCGGTGCCTTTGTCCGAAGATCTCTCTATTCTACGAGCTTCGATCCAGGGTCTCTCTGTTAAATGGTGCCTTTGTCCGTTTGTGCCTTGATCTAGAGGTCTCTTTGTCCGGTGATGCCTTGAACTTGAGGTCACTCTATCCAACAGTTCCTTTGTCCGACAATGGCTCATTCTTCCAGTGCCTCAATCTGGAGGTCTCATTATCCAATGGTGCCTCGATTGGATGTGCCTCAGTCTGGTGGTGCCTTGGTCTTAAGGTCTCTTTATCCGACAACACCTTAGTTCGACGCTGCCTTGGTCTAGTGGTGCCTCAGTCTGGAGGTCTCTCTGTCTGGCAGTTTCTCCTTCTGGCATTGCCTCAATTCGATAGTGCCACGGTTTGGCGGTGCCTCGGTCTGCAAGTCTCTCTATCTGGAGGATGCCTAGGTCCAAAAGTACATTAGTCTGGTAGAACTCTGATGCCATAAATCTTGGGGTTGGTCCTTTGCAACTCGATGTTGGATGGTGGACTAGATGTTTGAAGGTGATTGGACAAGGCTAAGATGATTCCTTGTTATTCAGAAGTTCTCCAGAGATCCAATTAGGCATTGATTTGGTGAAGTACTTTCCATAGGTCCAACCCCATCTGGCATTATTCTCTCTCCATTCTTCCCTTTGTTTTCCTCATTCCAGAGGTATTTATAACTGTTAAGTTGGGTTGAGACACATTAAGTAGTAAATAGTTAGGCAATAAACATTTAGGTCCCTACCGCAATGTTCTCCTATTCCGTAGAAATAATGTGCTTACCAGACATCAAACTCTTGACCTCTCGGTTGGAAGCATGACTCTCAACTCTTGAGCTACACATGTTTTTGTGCCATAAATCCTTCATTTTAAGTCATAACTGAAAAAACTTGGATAGTATCTTTGTACCATTGAGTAGAGTATTCAAATGCATCTGAATGTTCCATTTTCTTGAAGTAGGTACTAGCTCTCTAAGGTGGAGCCCGAATCGGTTAGGTTGTGGACAAATTTTAAGATGGTCATATCTTCCAATCCGCAGCTCAGATTGAGATGTGGTTTCGAGCTAAGCGCATGTCCTAACCTTAGGAACCTTATACTAGTGCTTTGAGTATATAGTTTGCTTTTTTCGAATTTTCCCCTAATATTTTGCCATGCTATAGCGATTTCAAAATGATGCCTTATTATGCACATTTCGGCCATTTCTATGCTTCGTGACGTCTTTCCGAATTCCCCATGCTACAGGTGAAACTGCCCACATCACTTGTCTCCCGATGCATACTTTTGTAGCATAAAAAGCAGGTTTGTTTCATCCAAAATCGTCTTTCTTTCTCATGCGATGATTATCTCAAACCTCAAATATCTATATCCTTATCCCTATCCTTTCAATAAATTTTCCACCGCTAAAATGTTGTTGAGCCTTGTTCACTCGGAGAAAGCTTTTTGATTGTTCTGGGACACCCATTATTGGTATGATGTTAGTAGCTCATTCTTTCTTGGTAGTATAATCATCCAACATGATTTTCCATTGATTCTCATCTCTGTCCAATCGGCTTTTGCTTCCTCTAGTTCAACCTCCTTGCCCCGGTGTCCTGAGGGCCATGCTTTGTCTTATGAACGTTTCGAGAATATTGAGGTGCCATAGAAAAAGAAATATACAGTGGTTCCGTGGTATGTGGACCTTACGATGTGTATTTTGAGGCACTGACCGTAGTTTGGCTAATTAAGACTAGCGATTACGATGTATTTTTTCGACATGATCGCCAGGTTATTCCACTAGTGACTCCGTCATCAATACCATGCATGCAAGTATAAGTTGACCACCAAAATGTTTGTCTAGATAAGTGGTTTACGCTGAAGATTTAATCGTGGGTGATCATGCGCTTGTGTTGCGAAACTAATCTTCTTTTAATGTTTATGCATTATTGTGTCAGATATTTATTCATGTCCATATTCTCATTTTCCTAGCCAGTGATTGGGATTTGTTTGTTCCACATGATTTCTTGGTTTACTTGTTTCATTAGTAACCATTCTCTCCGCCATCGTGCATAATTGTATGGGATCAATCACCAACATGTTTGGTAGGATAAGCAGTTTCTATAACTGAAGCTTCCCTTGGTCCATACTTTATGTTTTCTGTATGAACACTTACATAAGAAAATATGTATCTTATAGAAATTATAAATGAAATCATTATACCTTATCAAGATTAGTTATTTCCTTCTGTTTGTATTGTACCTTGCATAGCCAATAGCTTGTTAGCAATCTATTATCGCTTCCTTACGTGCAAGTATGGGGTCCATCACTGCCAAGTTCGACACCGTGAGAATAATGGTGAAGTAGTTGCATATTATTTTGTTAGCTCTTTTGTAACACCCTATGGTTTTACATTAATTAATTATTAAATAATAAAATGTGAAAAATGGAATTTTTACAAATTTTGGAATTTGACCATGAGACTTATACCAATGGATTCATGATGATTTTCTAATCAATTTTCATATATAAACTTTTCAGATCAAAGTTCAAACAAATAAGTTATTAGCGTTTGAAATTTTAGTGTTGGAAATAATTATATATGTAAATATGGTAATAAAATAAATTAAGACTAGTTAGACAATTGTTGACATTCAAATTATGATCTCAAAGATTTATAAAAAGGGTAAGATTGATAAGAATCATGTAATAACCGGAAAAAAATGCACATAATTAATTAAACATAGCAGCAAAATCAATGCACATTGATAGTTCACAAAAATAAACCATATAGGTCTACGGTGACCTCCCTATGTTAACCACGAGCGGTCGATGTTAGCCTAGGACGGTCAGTCCATAGGGTTTTGAAGGCGGCATGCCGTGTGGCCCAGATCTAGTTCGGTTCCTTCTGACATTTAGCGCTGATTTGAAACTCTATAAATTAGGACCCAAGGCTTCACTTCCAGCTCATTATCTTTCTAATGAGTGCGGAAGCTCTATCACTTTCTCTTCTCCTCCAAAAATTCTAAATACACAAAAATAAAATAGATTACACGTATACAATTTGGAGAAGAATAGAAAAGGATAGAGGATATAAGGTAGATTCAAATTAGGTTGTTACATCAAGTACACATTTAGATCTAGCCTTGGTTAAGAAATCTAAATCCCTTTTCGCAAATCTGATTTCTAATGAGATCTATATAAATATTATCTGTGGATCTGAGTAAAGTGGAGAACATAGAAAATAGGGTTAGATCTGGATTATATGTAGAGATTTGTGAGCGCTAATTAAAGGTGAGTTGGAATAGATATATTTTCGTAAAATACTATATTATATCATTTGCAAATCTATTCCTAAGAACTAAATTTAAGTCGCAACGAATTCATAAATATGAAATGTTGAGATATGAACTAGCTTATGTAATTACGTGATGATTAGTTTTAATTATGCACCTGCATAATGTTAGTTTTATTTTTGTAATTACGTAATGATTAGAATTATTAATTTCTACATCGGATATTAGTTAACTAAAATGGAGTGGATTGGGATTTCGTTTTATTTGATGTTGATGAATAAAGTCTGGAATAAAGTTAATTTGACATCTGGGAATTCTGATATTTTAGTTTATTGGAATTTTTATTGCTCCAAGTAGATTTCCACATCAGATTTCATTTTATGCTCGGAGCATTAAATAATTCAACTGGGACTGAGCCCATATGCCGTGCATCCCTGGAACCGGCCAGTTTGGCCAGTTAGTCTACTTTCTCATTTTGTTATCTGGGGAAGTGTGTGATGGTGTAGTGCTCGAAATCAGTTAGCAATTCTTTGACTCAGTTGAGGTAAAGGGCAAGTAGCACTCCTTTGGTTTGGTATTCTCTCCTGACTTGGTTTACTGCGAACTGGGAATCATAAATTTTTTGTAAAGCTTTTACTCCTAGCTCTTTAGCCAGTTTAAGCCTTACGATCAAGGCTTCATATTCAGCTTCATTTTTCGTTGTAGGGACGTCAAGTTTCAGGACATAGCAGATCGAGCGTTCCTTAGGAGTTACTAGTATGACTCCTACATCAGAATATCGATCGTTGGATGCTCCATCTGTGTATACTTTTATTGGATGGTAGGTTCTTTACTGTTCTCTGGAGAGTGATTTTGTGTATTAATTTGGTTATGAAGTTTGCCAGTGCTTGTCCCAAGATGGCTCTTTGAGCGAGATGAGTGATATCGACGGGCTCAATTCGATGTTCCAGTTAAGTAACCTTTCGGACGTCTCGGGTCCCTGTAGGACCTGTCGTAATGGGTGGTTAGCGAAGTCATTGAACGGATAAGCTTGGAAATAAAGCGGAGCTTTCTTGATGCAATCAGTAGGCAGAATGTGAGTTCTTTTCTAGCTTTGGATAGCTTCTTCCGTACTCATCAATCGTTTGCTAACGTAGTATACTGGCCTTTGGATTTGATTTTCTTCGCAAAGTAGTGCGGCACTTATGACATGTACTGACACTGCTAAGTAAATATATAGGTCTTCATGATCTAGTGGCTTAGACAAGATAGGGGGGTCTTTCTAAGTGATGTATGAAATCTTGAAATGCATAAATACAATCAGGCGTCCATTCAAAATTTCTCTTCCCTCTCCTAATTAAGCCGAAGAAAGGAATGCATTTGTCGGTTTCTCTAGAGATAAACTAGCTCAGTATGGTGACCTTTCTATTTAGATTTTGCACCTACTTATTTGTCTTCGACACTTGAATATCTTTGATTGCTTGAATCTTCTCAGGACCGGATTCAATTCCATGAGAATTGACGATGAAACCCAAGAATTTCACTAATGGAATGCGAAAAGAGCACTTCAAGGGATTAAGTTTCATTCCATATTTTTGGAGAACACTGAATATCTCCTCCAAGTCCTCAATGTGGTCGTTTGATCACTGTGACTTCATGAGCATATCATCTATGTATACTTCTACTGATCGCCCGATCTAGTCTTTGAACAGCCGGTTGACTTGTCTTTGGTAAGTTTCTCTAGCGTTCCTTAGTCCACAAGGCATCAAAACGTAGCAGTATAATCCCAGGTCGGTAATGAGGCTGGTGTTTTCCTGGTTTGGGATGTGCATTGGGATCTAATTGTATCCAGAGTACGCATCCATGAATGAAAGCAGTTCATGTCCGATGGTAGTGCCTACCAGATGGTCAATCCTCTAAAGCGAAAAGCTGTCTTTCGAGCATGCGTTACTCAGGTCTAAGTAGTCGACGCATGTCCGTCACTTTCCATTAGTCTTTCCTACAAGAACTATATGGATACCTATTTCAGGTAGAAGGTATCGTGGATAAACGCATTGTTTTTATGTTTGTCTACCTCCTCTTTGAGTCTAGTAGATCTCTCCAGATCCATGCCATGCCCTTTTTGTTTCACCGAGACATGCCTCTGATTAATATTCAATGTATCACTCGCAATAGTCGACAAGATGCAACATATGTCAGAATGAGTCCAAGCGAACACATCAAGATTCACTAAGAGGAAGCCAACTAAGTCCTTCATCATCATTGCACTGAGCTGCGAACCGATCTTCAGGACCCGTGAAGGGATATTGTAGCTGACCATGATGTCGGTCATCAGCTCAGCGAGTACAACCTTAGCTTCTTTAGGCTCCTCGTTTTCATCTCTCGGATCTATATCTTTATAAAACCAACTGTGGTGCCCGAGCGAAGGCTCGGACGTTGATTGCTAAGCTTTATTAGTTTTAATGCGGAGAGGCTTCTCCACATTCTTTCCTTCTTCTCTCTTCTGATGATCTCCAAACTCAGCCACATAACAGGCCTGCCCAAGTCGCACGATCTCCATGAATAATTCTCACTCTATTCTCGGTTGGAAATTTTAGTGTTAAGCATCAAGAGGGAATAACTGCCTTGAATTCCACAAGGGCCAGTTGGCCTAAAAAAACATTGTACGGAGAGTTCACATCCATCGTAACAAAAGGCAGCACCCACACTCTCCTTCAGCTGCTATCTCCTAACTCCACCAGTAGCTCCACATAACCTACCGCTTCAGTTGCAATACGGTTAAAGTTATGAATATGGGCTTTACATGGTTTCAGATCTTTAGCTTATAGTAACATCTGGTCATATGCCTTCTTGAAACTGATATTTAGAAAATTTCCATAATCAATCAGAATATTTCTCACCAAGACGGAGCCAATCATGGCCAAAATCACCATTGGATCGATCATAGGGGCCTCCACCTTGTCTGGATCTCAACTTCGAAACTTGATATCATCCATCATAGTTCATTGCTGCTTACTGGAGCACCATCCTCCATGTTCGAGCAAAATTCAATGTTAAAAATTCTAATAGAATACACGTAACGCTTAATTTAATTCTAGCTTTTGTCGACGAATGTGTCCCTCCGACAATATTTTTAATAACTAATCTCCCAGCTATCCGCTGAGGTTACTCGGCACTGGATGGAGCTTGTTCTCAATTGGGGTCGGATGTCCCCTACCCGCCATCCTATGGGGCTTTAAAAAATTGCTGCAACTTTCTTTCTCGAATTAACTTCTCAATAACATCGCGGTGGTAGTGACACTCGTGCTTCGTATATCCATAACTTTCATGAAATCTACAGTACTTTTTGGACTGTCTCTGCTTCTTCATCAGTTCCTTCGGAAATAGTTTCCTATACTGCGTAGTGTTACAAGTCGATAGATAAACAGTCTCTAGAGACATATTTAATCGTGTGTATGTATCAAATGATGGGATCCTTGTCTTCCCTCTGCCGAAATCCCAACTTTGATCGTGGTTTCTATCATTGCCTTTCTTATGCTCATTCGGATTTGTTCTGAACATTGTTTGAACTTTGCCAGAAATATCACCGGACTACTTCACTACCACATTACTTTTACTCCCACAATGCTTTGGCCTATAATACCCTCTTCCTGGTTCGCTTTGCCTCCTCCATCCTTAGAAACTGAGCCACCTTCGCAAAGAAATGGTCTAATGTAGAAGGAGGCTTTTCTGCTAACAATTCGCCAAACTCATAATCGAGGTCGACTCCACTTCGAGTCAACTCCCCTGGTTAGTGCCATGAGTATTGAATCATCATTCAGTTTACTAACTTCTATAGCAGTTGTATTAAACCTTTCTAGAAAATCTTTCAGTGACTCCTCTCGGAGCTTAAACTAAGCTGGAGAGTAACATTACATCCTTAGGCAAGTTAGTGCATGCATAACTGCTCAAGGGACTTCTTTTCTAACCCATAAAATGAAGAGATTGCCCATAATGGTAGCTTGGTGAACCACATGGTTGCAACATCTTTCAGAAAATGGGAAAACATCTGCACTTGACTGCATCAGTGGCTCGAGCAGAGTCCATGTGCCATTCATAGTTCAAAAGATGCTGTCTACGATCAGTTTTTCCCATGTAGGAAAGCATTATAGACATATGAAACCTCTGTGGATATTTTACATGTAGAATGTTGTCGCTGAATGGAGTATGACTTCTAAAAAGTCCCCAATCATCATTGTTCAAGCCTTAGCTTTCTTTCACTAGCTGCTTTAATATAGATATTAAGTCCGGTGTTTGGAAAGTTTGTACCAAGTGATAGTCGTGTTCCACCTCACGTGAGTGACCCGATCCATGCCTTAGGGCAGTGCAAGGTTGCCTTGGCTCTGTTTGCTCTTGGTCCATTTCTCGAGCAACAGTTCTATCATAGTCCCTCAGCAGCGGTTCAACCACATTCGCCTATGCTCTGGCACCTTGATTGACCGCGACACCTCCAGAGTAAGCTCCTCCACCTGCATACCGATCGTCCGTTTGAATAGAGAGTTCGGCGCCAACCTCCCTAGAGGGTTCGATACCAATTGGTGCTAATCAGCCATAGCCGATCACCTAATCCCATGCCGATTCTCCAACTGCACATACATCCGTTTTGTAGTGTCTATTTTGGTGATAATCATCAGATGAGGAGGAGTTTTTGGATCCTAAATATGAAGTAAGCTCCATCCCTGTCTTTCCACGTCGATCTTTCAACTAGTTCATCAGGTTGATGTTAGCTTGGATTTGCTAGTTGATTTGCTAACGGCTATCCATCAGTTCCTTCAGTAGGACTTCAAAATCAGCTCTGGTGATGTATTCAACTGGATTTTGGGCATCGATAACCGCTGGTTATACATTTTGATCAACTTGTTGAACATTAGCATTGTCATTACCTTCAATGGCATGGGAAATAGTAAATTTCCTCTAGCCTTGGTTAATAGCTTCCTTCTAGATATTCTTCAAATCTAAGTAGAAATGGAATCTTATCGGCAGAAATATGGATATATCTCACGGATATAGGAATCCACCTGTAGATGATGAGATCCAATCAAGCTAAGAATTTCTTCTCAGTGGAAGTACCATAATGTTTGCACCAAAAATTAGCACAAACACCCAATATATTATATGTAGAGAAATAAATGAAGAAATCTAAATTAAAACAGTGGAAAAGAGCAAAACACAAATAAAAAACAACAATAAACAGATCTATAGCAGTTCGATGTTGAATGGCTACATATACTTTGGTGAAACAACTTTATTAATCACTTGAATTTCTAAGTACGAAAGGGATCAGATCAAAATCCGTAATTACAATGGATACAAAGAAAACAACAGCCTAAAGATCCTTTAAATTGGCCATTAACCCTGTATTTATAGAAGTAGACGAAAGAATATCTTCTTGAAAATTCACCGCTGGAATCTCTAGATGCAGACAAGGTCACCTAGAAAATTTTGAGGCATAACTCCCCATGTAGAGGTATCGCCTCTGACCGATCAAGATGCCCATACGGCATGCTACGATCGATACGGTGGTCCCCCTCCTTGTTGGCTTCATATTTCCAAAGTTATTCGCATAGTTGCTTTCATGTTTTTAGAGATATCGATCGACTCTCATTGAGTTAAACTGCTAATCTATGATCTCCATAGCTATAGTGATCTGATCTGATCCCTTGCCTAGGGGAAGCACTAATCTATACTTATAATATTTACAGTCTATCCCTTGGTTCCGCTTGATCGTTGCTTCATACTATCATCTATGCTTGATCTTTGGTCTTCGCGATCACCTCTTCGGGCTACTTACCTTGTCTATCATTGAGTCTAAGTTATCCAATCAATCCAAATATAGCCAGGTCGAAAGGTCGGATAATAGCTCGTGAATCTTTCTATGTAATGAAAGTTTTTGAGATATAAAAAGGCCTATATGGGTGGATAGTACAAGTGATACAGATTTGGAATAAAGTAATGGTTTAGAAAAGAAGAAAAATTGAGTTGTAAGTTGATGCATTATAGTAATAAAAGAGATGGTAAATTAAAAGAAACAATTGGAGTTAATGTAGTTTAGGCTGAAGGATTGATTAGTACGAAGTTTTGGAATTAAATAAAAGAGATGTTTAATTTATTTAATTAGGTTAGGATTTGGCATATTTTAATTCAATGGAATGAAAAGGAATAACAAAGTAAATTTCTATGAATCAATCAAGTTACAAATAAAAGTGTTTTATTTGAAATAATAAGGAATGTAAATGCTAAGGAAGAGATGCACAAAATACAAAAACCCGTATTTTGTACCGCCTATTTCAAAAAAGAAAATAAAACATAATTCCTTATAATTTCATACACAACATGAACCCTCTTTTAGGCGATTCATGAGAACTATAGCATTAACAATTTCCCTTGAGGGAGAAGTAGCTCTAATGCATTAAAATTAGGATCCTCAAGTATAATAAAAAAGTGTAGTGATTAGAAATAGTGTTAGTAGATTTTATTAAAAATAATGCTTGTAATCTAATTAGAGAAGCTAAATAAAGGAAATACACATTTTCCACTATTATGCGTATTTAATTTAGGTATCTTTTAAAAGTCCCCTTTTTTGATAATTGAGACTATGCCCAATATTGGATGTTTTGGAGAGTAGAAAATGTAACGGAATTGATATGATGAGAATTGTTCTTATACACTTCGGTTTTTATAATTTAGAAGTTATGAAGTGTGTTTTAGAAACATGTAAAGTATGTTTTTGGAAGAAATGGTTTGGTAAATGAATAAGTTTTTGAAAGAAAAACTTAATAAATGATTGAATTAAAAATCCTAGATTTTTATGAAATTAAACCCTTTAAAAGAAAAGGCTGATTTGACTTAGAATTACTAATGTTCTCTTTTAAGTTTAAGAAATAAATTAAGTTCAAAAGTCTTAAAGTGTAAGTTTTGAAAAGAGTTAAAAACACTAAGTATTTTTGAATTTAACAAAAGTTTCTAAGTAACATTTTTAAAGACAAGAGTTTTGGGATTAGATATATCAATTTTTATTGAAGTTTTCATTTTTGAAGAAAAATGATAAAGGCCAAACAAAGATTTTAAATATAGAGTAGATAGGAATTATTGCCTACGTAGGACAAATTAAAAGAATTAGGTTATCGAGGAGATAGCAATAAAACTACTTTTGAAAAAGTAATAAGGAATCCCGTAGAGTGTGAGGACACTATGACAAGCCTAGGAATATTACGTTGATATGTGTGTAACCCATAACAATGTCATTAAATTTCACTTCTATAAGTTTTGGAATATGTTTGTTGGAGGCTTAATGAATAAAGGAAATACCAAAGATTGAGAATACTGTCAAAAGAATGAGATTTAGATAGGATAGTAACAGATGGTAATGAGATGGCAAATACGCATAGAAGATATTGGTAAACTTTAGTTGGAGAAGCAAAAGGGGTAATAGGAAAGATTATTTTCGCAACCTTAGTTGTCATTCAGTACGAAGACTACATAGATTGTATTTCTTATCCACTACTGTGAGAGGAAGCATGGTTATTCCATAATAGGGTATGGAATGGAAGAGATGAATGGACCTTATTCATCGTAAGTAATAAATGAAGGAAAAGATCTGAGATTTTTGCCGAGGATGGCCTATTAGGAAGGTCCATTGTAATTGTGGTAGTAGTTAGTAGTGTTGTGTTTTCTTCCAATGTTAGTTTTCCTTTTCATGGGTTGTAAGCATTGGTTGTTGCACTGGATTGCGTATGTTTAGGGAAATGTTATTTTTATGCGTTTTCTAGGTAGACCATAATGATTTAAGAAAATAGTAAAATGGAGATATCATGTAGTCACTTAACTAATGCAAGGGAAAAGAAATTAGTTGAAACTGTAAATTAATTAATAATTAAGAAGATTTATTTAACTAACTACTAAATAAAAGTAAAATGAAAATATAAATTCCAAAAAATAGAAATTTTTTGGATGTTAAATTTTAGAAGGCAGAGGACAGGATTACGGGGAGGTGAGCCACGGGTCAAGGTTCATGTTCCTCGAAGATTGAAATATAAAATTCAACATGTTTGTTGGTCGATATTAATAAGACAGAAAAGTTTTAGAGAACTTAGAAATTTAACGCGCAATTAAGTGGAGTCCATTATGGACGATGGACGATTAGCTAACCCTCATGTCAGAAATGCGGAAAATTATTCATAAAATGTAATTATGAATATATTTTGAAAAAAAAAATTTATAAATTTTTTTTATGAAAGTTTTAATTATATGTAATACGACTTTGGAAAAAAGATACACATATATTTGGAAAGATTTTTAAAGCTAAAGATTTGAGTTTTAGATATTTAAAAACATGCATGCTGACATTGGGGAATAGTCAAAAAATTGATTACTGTAAATTTCACTACATAAAAGTTTTTGTAGTAACATGGATACAGTGATCGATAAGGAAGCTATTTTGTCTGCGGAAGGTTTTCTAGGATACCTTATCGACGAGTGGAAAATTTAAAATGATGGTTTTTAAAACATCAGTGCTTTTTAACTTTAAAAATAAAAGTTACTTATGCAAAGTGTACTTGGGAATGTAGGAAAAAGGATTTGGGGCAAAGGAGCAGATCACATGGTGCAGTGGAAAAATGTTAGTAAGAGAATAGTGGAAATAGGGAATTTTCCATCTAGATCCTTTCCAAGCATAAGAAGATAGATTTAGAAAACTAAATTTTTCTAAATTCGAATATCAGCAATGGTGTGCGGGGAATTTGGACGGTAAGGATTGGATGGAAAATTGGCTGAGCCATGCTTATATTTATATGAGTGTGGAAAAGTTTGGGTGAAAGCGATTTTGATTTTTCAAAAAAGTTGCATTCATGTAGAACCGCCGATATATTTACGATGTTAACATCATATTTTCAAAATTGATTTTAAAAAAATCATTCATATAGGAGATGCTAATTAGAAATTATTGTTTATGCATATCATACATATTGTGATGCACCGTGCACATGTACATAGATTGCTGTAAAATTGATCATACACTAAGTGGTTGTTAGGGTAAAATGGAGTGCGATGGTTTATATGATCGAACCGTTGCGGAATTTTAGGGACGAAATTCTTTTTAGTGGAAGAATGTGACACCTTTCATTTTTATGTTAATTAATTAAAATAGAAATTAATTAATAAATAATAAATTATGATAATTGGAATTTTTAGAAGTGTTGAAATTTGACCATGAGACTTATATGATTAAATGCTTCGCGATTTTCTGATCAATTTTCATATATCAACTATTCAATCGGAGTTCAAATGAAAAATTTATTAGCGTTTGTGTACCATCCCGCCTTTTTGGACGTTTTAAGCAGACACACGTTAGACTCAAAACATATAGAAGGGCAGATTGTTTTGGGGTAAATAAGAAAAAGCAGAGAAAGAAAAAAATAAAACAGAATCTCGCAACGGAATGACAAAATATAATAATCAAATAACAGTTCATGAAGCTGCTTATAAAACATTTGATTATACTTATACAACACAGAATCAGAGTTGCACATATCAGAGATAAATGAATAATGCAGCGGAACAGTGTGAATGTAGTGGAATAAACATAGTAAATAATAGTAATACAAATCTACGTCTTCGTCCTCTAGAGGTAAGGTCTTCAAATCTTGAAATGCTCAGGCTGACCCGAACGAATTGAAAAGACAAAACATTCGAGTCAGAACTAAAAGATCCTATGTAAATTAAATCGACGAAAATAAATATGAGTGGAACGGCATCAGAGATGTTTACGGATTTAACATCTCCTATCCAGTGTCTAACGTGAGTGCAGTAACTTAAGAAATGCTCGGGATTCACACCTCCTAAGGATCCGTTAAACTATCTACTATGTAGTACAATACGCTATTATAGTAGTGTTTACAGTAAAGTAAAGTTTAAAATAGCATTAAGGTATTACTCATGTCCCCCCTAACACATTTTTATATATTTCCATAGTATGTACGGTACTGTAATTCTTCCGTAAACTGGAGGGCTATCAGAGGGCACTCCATAGGCATGTACAAAACAAACTCGTAGAAGGCGCTCTAGGGCATGTGAACACGGCACTCGAGGCAATGCCATGGTAGATATACCATTTGCGTATCCGGACTGATGGTAACGCATAGCAGCTACTACCGCCCGCCTCGGAACACACTCCCAAATCAAAAATCAGAGGGTGGGCCGCCAAATCAATCACATAGTCAGAATATAATATCGAAGAAGCGTGTGAGAGGAGGAATGGCTTTACTTGGCCCAGCGTGGCTTCTGATTTTAGTCACATCTAAGCTGACTCATGGAAGTCAAGGTCACGTCATACCTCATACAGAAATCGTTCACTAAACCATACTACTTCATTTTTGGAATCTCCACCACGTACACAGTTGTTAAAGTGGTTTTCGGTATTAGCAGAGAGTATGACAATATCTGATCCTGGTCTCTTTAACAACCAATCGCTTATTACACACCGGATGGTTCTTTTACGTTTAAAAAGTAAATTCACAATTAATATCAAAATATCATATTCTCAAACCATATCACTTTCAAATCATATTCACTTTTCAAATCATATTCACTTTCAAATCATATTTACTATCAATCATATTCACTTTAGGGCTGTCAATGGATACCAAAAAATCCAAAATCTGTCCACATCCGTTTCCGAAAAGCAGATAATATCTGATATACGAAAAACGGATACGGATGTGGATACGAAGACATACGCATCCGAAAATTCTCCGTCCGTTCTTTGTCAAGATTATAGTATAATTTATGTGTATTTTAGTATAATGAAAGATATTTAATTATTGTTTTATGAAGTTAGTAGTTTATATTATATGCATATAATGCTTATTATCTGCTCAAAACTATTTATTATTGCCTTATTTGTTTATATTTAACACTTTTAAAATCAATTGGATTGAAAAAAAAATATGTTAAACTTATTTATATTTATATTTCTTGATTTATCAGTCGTTAGCGGATAGGATAATTATCCGATATCCGTCCATATCCGCGGATGCGGATGTCCGATATCCGAAAATCATTTCGGACGCGGATGCGGATGTGGCACTATCCGCACCTGAAAGTATCCGTAGGCAGGCCTAATTCACTTCCAAATCATATTCACTTTCAAATCAAAGATTAAGATATAAACACCTCTACTTTATTTAACTGAAATTTAGCAAGATAGTTTAGATAGTTAAAGATAGTTATAAATAGTTATAAATAGTTAAAATAATCTAAAATAATTTAAATTAGATTGAAATAGTTTTAACTTGATTTAGGATAGTTGAATAGATTTAAAATTGATTTAAATATAATTAAAATAGATTAAATAGCTCTAAAATAGATTAATTAGATTTAAATTAAATTAAATGGTTAAATAAGTTAAATTGGTTTAGAAATAGGTTAAAATAATTTATATAGTTAATATAGGCTAAAATAGTTTAATAATTTTGAAATCGTTATAATTAGAAAATTTTAAAACAATTTATTCTTAAAACAGTTTATATTAAATATGAATTTGGAACTTATATAAATTTAACTATATATTTATTTTATCGCAATATAACTGGACCATTTCACATTTCCAAATGATAAACCAAATTTCAAACCTTCAATTTTTAAGTTTCAATAAACTATTGAATTCCATCTCATTATCAATCTATGTTCAAATATCAATTCGAATTACTCCCTTTTCAAAATATTTCAAAGTTATATTTCAAACCAATTCAGTAGCATAATTCCAGCATAATTTCATTTTACTTAAAACATTTGACTTTAACTTTCAATTCAATTTGTTAAAACAATTCCTTTTAAGCCAATTCACATTTCAACACAAAATTTGATTTTCCAAAAATACTTCAATTTATATAAATCAAATTTTACTTCAAAATATGATTAAGTCCATTCAAAAATTAAGCATTTTAAAATTATTTAATTTAGCCAATCCGGTGTCCGTGTATAATTCTCTACCTTAGGGTCAAGTGATATAGATATTTATCATTTCAATCTGTAGTTTAAAATTTTACGGTTATATAGCATTTCAAACCGCAATCCCAAAAAAATAACATCCATAAAATCGCTTAAGTCTTTTATTTCAACTCATAACGATTTTTCCCTAATCTATAGATCATTCGGGTATGTATCATTTCAACCTATAGCGAACTTGTAGTTTATAACGATATAAAATACAACATCCATTCATCCAATATCAACAATCAACATCCATCAAAATCATCATCCAAATCAATCAATAAATATCAATATAGAACTGATAATCAATAACAGGTATTTAACTGACAATTTATATTCAATAATAAATTAAATAAATATTTAATTCAAATATATTCAAATTAACTAAGATGATGATTCATACCAAACAGTCATAAATAAATTTCTAATCACATCACAAATTTAATTTAATAAACATAAGAAATTTTAGTAGTTGTGAGTGGGTTAAAACACTCACCTTTGAATTTAAATCGAATTAAAATCCAAATTAAGCCCAAAATTCAAACAGTCTCAGAATCCATCCAAACAATGTAAAAATGTCCATAATCTCAATAGAATCCTAGCGCAAGGAACCGCGCGTGAAACGGACCTCGTAGGCAAAAGTTATGCACATTAGAACATTATACAATTTAAATAAAAATAAATAAAATTTAAATTTAGAACGTACAGGTCAGCAAGGCACGTCTCTCACGCGTCCCCTCGAAAAGAACATGGCCGCTGCTATCCCCAATGTTGACCACAATTTGCAGCCCCTAGCCTCGAATGACGCCGATCCAACGCCTCCGTTCGACTGCCAAGCCGACACCGACCTCGACCCCACGCCAAGGTCGTGGCCACCTCCGATCGTGGCACAAGGCCCCACCGCCATTCGAAAATTAGCCCAACATCCCCAAATTATGGACAATCGACAACTATTGAGCGAAGTAACGACATAGACCGACTTTCCTAAGCCTCCTCTTCGCTGCAGCACCCTTTGATCATCAATCGGACGACGATCCGCCGTCCACTCGGAAACCCTAGCAATGGATGGCCAAGCTTCTTCATCCATTTCTGGCCACAAACTCCAATCTAACAGCGGAATTGACTTGCGCTCATCGAGAGCTTCAAAACGATATATAATTCGATATAGTTTGAGAAGTTTTAATTTGAAGTTGGATTTATGATTTGAAATTAGATCGAGGAGTTTGTTTGGTTTGTCTGCCTTTGGAATGAGGACTTAAGAAGAAAATGTACGTACAGACAAATGAATATGAGAAGTGACTAAGGTTTATAACGAACTATTTATAGGCAAAACTGAAACAGAAAGAATGGACCAGATTGATTGAACGGTAAATGACCCGAAAAGCCCGTTCTTCCTCCGGAAAGAAAATGAGTCATCCCATATATCAAAATAAATGTTCTCAATATTTTTAAACTCGATGGAATAGGTTTCAAGTCCTAATTCTATCATATGAAGAAGTTATGTTACATTCATCTTATTTCAAATTGATTTCAATTAAATTGATTTCTAGGCGTTTCGAGCCCCTACGATCAAACGACAAGTCCGGTCATTACGAAACTTGAAATCTTACAATAATTCACTGTTACGGATCCGATGAAACTGTTTCATCGAAATTCAAGACAGTTGCCAAAATGGATATTTTCCAAGTTAATTAAGTAAATTAATATCAAATTAATTAAATCACTTTCAAATTCAAATTTTAATTATTTACAACTTCTATCATTTTGGCTTACTTAGTAATTTATAACTCTTTATAAAAAATTTCCATCTAAATCTAATGTTGCATATTTCATCAATTTCAAAGTTTTAAATTTCAATTTCAATATATATATATATATATATATATATATTATAAATTAAATTTCCAATAACTCAATTTAATTTGCTTTCCATTTATTATTCAATCAATTTCATTTTATGGTATAATTATCATGGTTTATATCTTAGTGCATTAATAATTTCCAA
Organism: Allium cepa; assembly: GCA_030765085.1. Lineage (NCBI taxonomy): Eukaryota > Viridiplantae > Streptophyta > Magnoliopsida > Asparagales > Amaryllidaceae > Allium > Allium cepa. The sequence continues at coordinate 288,057,514 of CM060940.1, forward strand.
TTTCATAAAATTTCAATTAACGTAGTATTTAATTTCATTTACTTACAATAAATCCATTTACTATAAATTGAATTCCAATAAATTGATTTGACTCAACTTCAATCTTTATACTAAATCCACCATTACTCTGTAACACAGTTAACACTTGTTTCATATTTCATTACATTAATATACTCCCATTTCCATCTTTTATTTGTATTAACTATTATATTTCCATGTTATAAAATTTTGGTCAATTTCGCACATTAATTGTAATTAAAGTCTTAATTAATTAATTTATCTTGATTTCATTCCTTTGTTAAGTCAATTATTACCTTATTAATAAAATTAACCTTTCTATTCCTTTGATTACGTTCACACTGCAATTATGGTCTTATTCCACATTAATGTAACATTTTTTTGACATTTATTTATAGTTGATTGGTAAATTTGGTAACAACACCAATTGTCACCATTATACATTTTATAAGATTTGTAAGTTTACTCTTTACAAACAATTATTACAAAAACTCTCATTACACTATATTTATTCCATTTCCAACCATTACACATTATTTTATTAATAAGTCAACATTTAAATTATTAATTACCTTTTATATCCCACTATAAATCAATGCACACATTAATACAACAAATATTATAATTCCTTACATAATACTGATCTTATTCAATTACCATAAATCATATATTATTTCATTAATTTAACTAATTTAAACTATCGAAAATTACGGGTCGTTACACTCTCCCCCACTGAAAACTTTTCGTCCCCGAAAAGGAAAAAGAAAGGGAAAAGAAGAATTAAGTAATCAATATATCTTATTCAAAATATTAAATTTATAAACAAATAAATTTACAAAATTAAATAATTTAAATAAAATATACCAATTTATAACCATTAAATTCTTTTGCACTCAAACTAATTAAATTTGGAAAACATTTCTCAATATTTTCTAAGTCCAAAATTTACGAAAAATTTCGACAGAGTCTCCTTTGTATGGAGAGGCTCGGGAGAAATTGTAATATCAATAAAACAATATATATCATAATTTTTCTAAATAATATATCCCAACAGCGGGAAAACAATATAATATCGCTTGAAAACCATAATCTGAGAACGTACCTATTTGTCGTGCAAACAACGCTTAATTTATGAAACCAAAGCAGTAGCAATTACTTCCATAAACCTGTATTTCACTTATATAATCCAAAAAGAGTTAATAAATTATATAAAATGAAATATTTAAAGTTGTTTCAACCACTAACAAACAAATCAATATAGAACAACAATCACTTGCAACCACAACATACAATCATCATATGAAATCATAAGAATGAAACAAATGGTTTGTTTAGGTTTAGAAATTTTTAACCGCCTAGAACGACAAAATACTACTAAGTGCACCATTTACTCAACAGTCTTAGATGAACTCAATATATTATTCATACATCTTAAGCAATTAGAAGTATCCTATCCCAATCAACCCATAAACCAAAACAAACAATAATTTACAATGTACTTAAGTTATTCTTATTAAATTTCTTTCAAAACATTTACAATTTTTATTTTTATTTTTCATTCATACAGGGATTACTTCATTAACTTACCTTTATCTCTTACAAAATCTTATTCACATTCGTTCATTCAGTGTTTATTTCATTTATTTTCATTTATTACATACAAAGATTCATTTTCATTTATTCATATCATGTCAATTTCTTTTTATTGCATTACATTCATTCATCCATTATTAAATTCCATTTATTTATGGTATTCATGTTCAATTCAATTACTCAGCATATCAATTCATTAACTTAAGTTTATAATCATCTACTTACAATACTTATTTCCCATCACATTTTATATAGTAACATTTCAATTATAACTTAAAGTTTATAACAATTATAACATTAAATTCTTATTTATAAAAGTAATTCATTTAACACTTCCCTTACATAAGTTTTACTTGTATAATATTCTATTACATTTTCTTATTAAACGTTACAACTTTTAATATTTGGTAAGTTATATATATATGTGTATGTATGTATGTATGTATGTATGTATATATGTATATATATGCCTTTAAGTGTGCAATTGAAAGTTACACAAGTTTATCTCATTTCTTTTAATTAAATAAATGTTAAATAGTTACCGATTCTTATTTTCATATCCTTTTTATTTATAGGTTACAAATTCCAAATTTCTTATATATTTAAGTTATAACTTAGCATATAATTTCTTATTTTCATTTAGAAGTTTCAGTTATTAAATAATAAATTTTTTTATTCCACAACAATAATTGAAACTATTAATTAACAGAAACTTAAGAACTAAATACCGGGTTCCATTTCAAATCATTTTAAAATAATAGATAGATGTATATACTTACAACTTATGAATCCAATTATATTTTAAACTATTTGAAATTTATATTTGTTAATCAAAATAAGTCTGTAGCAAAACTACTACAGTGGCCTTCCCACTTCGAAACTCGAAAATGAATGTCGACGATGCATGCACTCATCACCAAAATCATTTTCCAGCGACAGAGAGGGGAGAACAACTTATTTCTTTCCAAAATCCTTTAATTTATATTCTAAATTCTCCAGTTTATTCCCATTTTATTTGTAAAATTTATTTTAGAACCAATATTTATAAATTTTATACCTAACAAACAAATATAACAACTAAATATATCTTTTATAAAATTATTATCTTATATACAAAATATATAATAGGAAAAATTATTTCATTTACATATATTTCAAAATAAATATTGTGTCGGTCTGTCTTATTAAGCATTTAGAAATCCCTATCGATGTTGTTGCGTCCTATGCACCAACCAGAATTTATAAATACAAAATGGAACAAATTAACACAATACAAAAACCTTTTTATAACACTAACAAATATGCTCTCTCATATATATACACTCAGCGACTCATTCTAGGGTATTACTACCCTATTTAATATGAGTCAGACCCCACAAAGCTAAGGTTATATCTAAACCTCGCTCTGATACCAACTGTAACATCCCGCCTTTTTGGACGTTTTAAGCAGACACACATCAGACTCAAAACATACAGAAGGGCGGATTATTATGGGGTAAATAAGAAAAAGTAGAGAAAGAAGAAAAAAAACAGAATCTCATAGCGGAATAACAAAATATAATAATCAAATAACAGTTCATGAAGCTGTTTACAAAACATTTTATTATACTTATACAACACAGAATCAGAGTTGCACATATCAAAGATAAATGAATAATGCAGCGAAACAGCATGAATGTAGTGGAATAAACATAGTAAATAATAGTAATACAAATCTTCGTCTTTGTCCTCTAGAGATATGGTCTTCAAATCTTGAAATGCTCAGGCTGACCCGAGCGAATTGAAAAGACAAAATGGTCGAGTCAGAACTAAAAAATCTTATGTTTGTTAAGTTAAATTTATAAGCGAATTAGTTCTGACTCGAGTGTTTTGTCTTTTCAATTCGCTCGAGTCAGCCTGAGCATTTCAGGATTTGAAGACCTTATCTTTGGAGGACGAAGACGAAGATTTGCATTACTATTATTTACTATGTTTATTCCACTACATTCATATTGTTCTGCGACATTATTCATTTATCTCTGATACGTGCAACTTTGATTCTGTGTTGTATAAGTATAATCAAATGTTTTGTAAACAGCTTCATGAATTTTTATTTGATTATTATATTTTGTCATTCGTCGTGAGATTCTGTTTTGTTTTTCCTTTCTTTGCTTTTTCTTATTTACCGCATAACAATCCGCCCTTCTGTATGTTTTGAGTCCTATGTCTGCTTAAAACGTCCAAAAGGCGGGTTTTTCAATTTGAAATTTTAATATCGCAAATAATTATACATGTAAATATGATGATAAAATCAACTAAGACTAATTAGATGTTAATAATTGTTAACATTAAAATTAAGATATTAGAAATTTATAAAATGGGTAAGAGTTGATAAGAATATATTAACAAACAGAAACAAATGCACACAATCAATTAAACGCAGCAAAAAAATTAACGTACGGTTATAATTCCCAAAATAAACCCCATAGCTTGACCTGACCTCCCTAAGTGGACTATGGGCCTAGGACGGTTGAATCGAAGGGTTTTGAAGGTAGTTGTTAGTTTAGGCCATGTGATCCAGATCTAATTCGGTTCCATCCGACGGTTTGCACTGATTTGAAACCTCTATAAATTAGGACTTAGGAACTTCACTTTTAACTCATTATTTTTCTAATGTGTGCTGAAATATAGTAGATTGCATGTATAAAATTTGGGGAAAAATATAAAAGGATAGAGGATATAAGGTAGATTCATATCAGGTCTCTACATCAAAGGTAAACTTTTAGATCTAGCCCTAACTAATAAATCTAAATCTAAATCTCTTTTCCCTAGTTCCATTTCTGATGAGATTTATTTAAATATTGTCTGTAGGTCCGAATAGGGAGTCAAAAAAGTGGAGAATAGAGATAGTAGGGTCAGATCTGGATTAAATCTAGAGATTTGGGAGTGCTAATTAAAGGTGGGTGAGAATATTATACATTTTTATATGCAGTAGATTATATCATTGCAAATCTATTCCTATATGTCTGAAAACTGAATTTCAGTTGCAAAACATTCATAAATGTGAAAAGTTGAGATATGAAATTGCATATGTTATTATATAATGATTAGTTTTAATTTTGCAATCGCGTGATGATTAGTTTTATTTCTGTAATTACGTAATGATTAGAATTAATTCTACAATCATGTAATGATTAGTTTTATTTTTGTAATTATGTAATGATTAGAATTTCTAGTTTCTACATCCTAGTTAGCTAAAACATAATGGATTAGGATTTCATTTTATTCGATGTTGATGAATAAAGTCTGGAATAAAGTTAATTTGACTTCTAGGATTTCTATGATATTTTAGTTTATTGGAATTTGTATTGTTGCAAGTAGATTTCTATATATTATCAAGTCTAAATTTACAAAATTGCGATGTTTGAAATAATAAGGAGTAAATATATGCCTATCAAAGAAAATGGTGTACAAAAAGGGATGATTACCGTATTTGGTGCTGCCTATTTCAATAAATGTAAAGAGAATTCCTTTTAATTACAAACACCGCACAGACCCCCTATTTTATATAAGATATGGGAATTTACTATGAAATAATTAATTGATGAAGTTTAATTCTAACTTATCAAAATATAGAAAATCACAATGGCAGAAGAATAAGAATGTAACTAAAAAGTTAATAAAACAAAGACTGATGAAAAAGAAAGTCTGAGTGATAGTCAAGAGTAAGAAGCTGGGGAAATAAAATGGACTAAGTCTAATAATCCAATGAAATGGACTAAGTCAAATTAATGAAATGGATTTTAATTGAACGAAATGGAATGGATTTCAAAGTTGAAATAATGAACATTGCAACAATGATAATGATGTTTGAAATTGAGAAGTGGTAAATAAAATTAATGAAATAAAAGATAAACTCATAGTAAGATTAATGACTTAAAGTCATACATAAAAGATGTCATGGCAATAAAGAAAATAAAAAATAATATACATACAAAAGTTTGAAATATTCATGGATGTAGCTTCGGATATGCGTTTATAAATGGTGTGAATAATTATAAACTGTCTTTTATAATTATAATGGACCAATGTCTGTAGGTCATTAGACTGGGTTGGAATGCAAAAAACATATCCAACCAATAAGATCCATAGCGAGTATATGATTTTATACTAGAGGGTTACTCCTAGGTCTGGATTGTGCTTATTGCCCTGATTATAAATTTTCTATTAGAAATATGTCACATGCGCAGTCAAATTAGGTAGGCTTCAAAGTTTTGAAATGGGGCTACTTTATTAATTGTAATAGGTAATCTAAGTAGATGGTGAGTGAGATTGGACTTATGCAACCTGGCATGGAAAGTTTGGTGTACTCAGGTACCAAGATGAGTTGCAAGAAGTGTACATAAAAGGCTGGCGTACTTAGGTACTATAGGGTAGGAGTTGCATATTTATCGAGCTCATCATTGCTACCTTACACTCTTGCTCAAGAAGTGTAGTATCTATCGATGTCAAGTTTAGCATGGAAAGTGACCTCTGATGGAGTTCTTTCTCATTGCTACCTTGCACACTTCCCCAAGATCAATCACTGTTAAGTCCACTATGGTAAGAGATTTCTAGTGGAGTGTCTCTGTAATCCAGTCCCATGTATCCTTATTTGTTTTCATGAATATTTTCCACATGCACTTTATACAGGCTTATCCTAGCGTCAGTTAGTTGGTAGTCATTCTCTGCAGTTTCAATATAGATTGCTTTCATTGAAACACCCAACTGGTAGCCATGTTTCACAATAGACAAGCTCAACTATCCGTTGCTAACAAAATCCCAGAGTCGAATGTCAGAGGTAAACCAACTAGGCGACGGTCTTGTCCTGACTGCCGGTAAGTCGAGTTCTCCAAATCTATTCTAGAAGCTTGTACTGATCAGGAATGGTAGACACTCGGGTAGGGTTAAACTGTTTCGCTATCACCAGCACGAAGCCTAAGCCGATTGTCAATGGTGGATATCCGATTAACATCAATCTTTTCAGCCACTTTTGGCAAGAAGTTTGAGCCGATCGTCAATAATGGACATCTGTTAAGGATCACTTTGGTCTATCACTGCCCATGAGAAGTTCGTTTGAGATGAACATCCTGTTAGGGATTGCTCTGGTCGATCACCGCCGGTGAGAAGTTTGACCCGATCATCAATGATGGACAACCGGTTAGGAATTACTCTTTTTTATTACTGTCGAAAAGAAGTTTGAACCGACCATCAATGATGGACACACGGTTAGGGGTCATTCTGGTCCATTATCACTGAAGATATTTTTGAGCCGGTCAACAATGATGGACACCTGGTTAGGGATCATTTTGCTCCATAATTGCCGATGAGAAGTTTGAGCCGATAAATAATGGTAAACTACCTATTCTACTATCATGTCCTGATCATGGGTAAATCCAGTTCACTATTGTTGGCCAAAGGTTTGTCAAAGCTTTCCATGATGTGCTAGAGTTGGGTATCCTCTAGTATGCAGCGACCTTACCTGTATAGTCATAGAAATCAGGGAACTTATTTGGCATAAGAATGTTTTTCTTGCAGTGGTTTGGTAGCATCGATCATCTATCATTGTTTCGCACACTCTATTCATTGGGTTTAGTAAGACCATGACGATTGACAATAAACATGTCCATAATTCATGTAGTTACAATAATCAATGTAGAAAAGCTTTTCCTGATTACACGTTACTAATAGAAGTTGGCAGATTCCTGACTATCAAACAACTACCTGGGTTCAAGATCCTCTGGAGTGGAACTCCATACTCAGTAAAGTAATCCATAACCACTATTACATACTCAACTCCACCTATAGCTATTAACAATTCTCTATTCAGATTAATGCTTTTAAGATTTCCTTTTCTAGGGTTTGCCCTACATTGTGGTCTCCTCGACTACCTTGATGGACGTTATCTAATATTTCCTTAGCCTCTCTTATAGCCATGCACTATAGTAACGGGTTAGTGTAAACTCTTTTGTATAAGATGGCATTCTATGCACTGAGTTGCCTTGCATATCACCTCTTTGCTCCATTTTAGTTTAGGGATAAAATTTGTACTGGAACCAACCTAAAAGTATCCATTTTCTTAGCAAGCCAATTTTTTCAAAATTTTAAAGTCTTAATTTTCCTCACATGGGACGTGCTTAACCATATAGCATTCTTGCACATTGAGCAAAGCCTTCAGCCTTTTCCATTTTAAGTAGTATGCCAACTGTTTTCTTTTGACTTAGAACTCCCAAAGTGATTGATTCACATCTATTTGCAAGTTGCTATGGATACATAGTGTTCTGATTTCTCGTTCCTTTGCTATTTCCAATCATGCTCTTAGCGTATTGTACTCTGTCTTTCAGTCTTTCCTGCAAGGTAAGAGGTCTATCTGACTCGTAAGTGTCAAGGACATACATTCTTACTCACTCAATACTATCTTATCTCACTTACGTAGGTTTCACATAGTCAAGTAGCATGATGTAATTATGACTTAAGTATTTTTCTATTAAATATCATTTGAAATTTATTTATTAAAATAAGTCATACCTTTGCATTGTTGTCCCTGTGTTCTATGAGGTTCTTCAGCTACTTTAGTATCATGCTTTATATTTATATAGTGTTGACTCTGGTTCTGGACTTTTAGGAAAGATAATGGTCCACCATCTCCAGAGATATCCAGTCCCACCTATGGAATGGGTCAAAATTACACTCCTTTATCTCTAGAGTAGCTGAATTTGGTCTTAAATCTGATGGAGTTGAACCCTATATCTAGGACTAAAAAGTTTATGCTATACTGTATAATTACTTCATTCTTTATGATTTTCATGCACATCTATCTCTAGACATCTATAGAGAGGATTTGCTTTGATGTTCATGGGGAAAACTGACATCGTGCCCCCATGCGTGGTTTATACCCTTCCTTCATAAGGACTCAGTTTCATCAAGGGACTATAGTTTATAGTTTATAACACTCTCATTGGAGTTACCTTAGGTTTAAGCCTAAAGCATACCATTTTCCAACTCTACCATAGTCGGCTCTCCGATTCTCGATTCACCATATTCCATGGTTTCTCTAGTAGCAAGATAGATCCTTTTAGGAGTCTCTGTAAGCTATAAACATACAAATCTATCATGTCTTCTGAAGTGTTTCCTTTCTTTGGTCCTATTGTTCATCTTTCGCATATCCCTATCCCGAGGCTTTTCATTTCTAACCCAGTTGACATTTGTCAATCTTGCCTTGATATCAAAATTCTCTAAGCATATGAACTCGTTGGCTTGACAATATAAGTCCATTTAGTTGGCCTTTGGATTCTTCTGAAGTTCCCTGTATAACTCCGTTTTCCTGTTAATTCCTGAAGAATTAACCACAAGGAAAATCCTCTCATTAAATTGATGCATAAGGGCTGTTATAGCATTAAACCGTGCAAGATTGTTCCATAAGTTTTATCCATCCTTTTGTTTGATATCCAAGTGTTAAAGGATTAGTGCTCTAAACAACTAAACCAAATAGTCTCTAAGTATGACATGAATAGCTGAAACCATTGACATCCTCTCCCTTTGTAGCCACAACTGCTTCCATATGAACATATTGTTCCGTGACCTGTTTCATAAAATCTATGGGTTGACTGCATATCAGGTGTTCGAAGTGAAATGATTATGGTTCATCTTGTCATGCACTAGCCTCCTGCTCCTCTTGCTTAACACTCGACACATTAGCCCAACGACTTGCACTCACTACTAGAATACTCCCTTAGTTTGCCTGATGGGCCATGTCATGTTCCCCATGCAATGGATCAACCATCAATGTACCAGTCAGTATAAAATCAGGTGGCCCTATTTGGTAGCTAAGAATGTGGTTCCAACATTAGCATTGATTTTTGGTGAGACATCCTTCCTTAGTCCAACATAGGCTATATCATTAGTCTGGCGCTGATCAGTTTTGCTTCGTTCTGATTTGGTTCGAGCCTAGCCGGTTCTGTTTGAGGAAGTCCATATTCCCATGGCTCCTTCCTACCTTGCTTTCTTTCTTACATCTATTCTTTATGGGCTGCAAATATAATTCCATACTTGGTCCCTTTAGTATCTACACCAAGCTAGGAAAGAAGCTACGACATATTCCATCAATATTTGCAGTCACTACTAGACTCGGCTATAGTAGCTACACTGGGCTGTTTCTTCGATGCAATAATTTCCAACCTCATATACTTTGCCACCTCATAGATGAAATCCTCCAATGTGGCTGGTTTCTCCCTTAATATCTCCCAAGAACGAATAAATCCTTAAGGTTAATGACGGAACTACCTAGTAGTTAAGTCTGTCAAGAATTAGGGATAACACCTGCATAAGACTTCCTTTGTGCTCCACTCATCAACACGTGTTGGTTACATCATTATAAATGTTCTATAGGGATAGTTAGTATTTGATATCGTTCCATAGTAGGCATCATGAAATCTCAGGGGTTGCGGTAGTCCTATCTTTAGGTAGAAGGTGCTGCTAAACCTAGCACCAATTTCTTAACTCCATTTTTTCTGGTTAAAAACATTATCTAATGATTCAAGCCATCTTATCCTCGGTTTGGGCGGTTGGCAATGATAGATAGACCTTTCCATTTAGTATGAATGATTTCTTTCATCCTCTCCATGATGACTTGTTCTTCAGGTATGGGCACGACTATGCTTTTTAGATCGGTCCCAATAATCATTTTATTCTTTATTGATCAAAATTTCGATAAGGAAATGAGACTTATTTGTTTACCTATCCCTGGTTCAACGTCATCTGTATTTGATTCGACATTAAACCACTTCCCGGGTTTGGCTTCCGGATGAAATTTTGCTCTTTTCAAGCCTTCATTATTCCATCTAGCTCCTGGAATTTCCCGATCGAATTCTTTATCAGAATGTGGCCCCTTCATCTTCTGGATCCCATAGACTGGGACCACTCTTGTGTTCAAGTGTTGTGACCAATAGTTTGTGATTGTACCAAGAGTGTCATATGTTGGCACACCATTGCTTGATGCTGGACAATAAAACATTCGTTTAGCTTGGCCATAACTCTTTCCATGTTGACTTTGGTAGTTACGTTTACTAGCACCAAGTGCTTGCTGAATGGTCATCTGGGTTGGTAGCTGTTTGACTGGTGTGGGTATTCCGTGCATTCCCATCGGTAGCACCAACCTTTTTTTTTTTATTTCAAGGGCGTACTGAGTATCTGTTCTTAACGGGCACCAAAAATATTTGCACAAAAAATGGTCAAACGTCTCCAATCTATTTGTTGTAGAGCTATGAATGTAAGGCATACAACACAACTATTATATTTGTATTATTGATTAATTCTCGACAAACGGATGACATATAGCTTATGTAGAAAGTAAATCACATTAAGTAAAGAATACAAAGATTTATAGTAGTTTGGCCAGAATGTGCATACATCTACTATCCGTTTTCATTATTCTTCTCATAGATCTTTGATACAATACCTGAGATACAAAATACTATGATTTGTAGCTCATAAGAAAGTAAGATTTGGTCCAAGGGATTCTGTTCATCAATTCCTGTCGGCTATTCCTGCCTTTCTATTCTTGTTCGGCTGTTCGTATAAGCCTATTCTTATTAGGGAATTTTTGTTACGCAATTCCTGCTTAGCAGTTCATGTTAGGTTATTTCTGCTAGGCTATTCCTACCAAGATATTCCAATTAGGCTATTCCTTTTAGCCTATTCCTAGATCTCTCTCTTACTTATCCGTCATTACTAGTGTAAGCTTGGCCCACCTAAATTCTCTCCCATTATTGTCGGATGCCTTGGTATTTACAGGAATGAAGGTACAGGTAGGTCGGGCCAATAAAATAGGCAGTTTCCTTGTATAATATACTCATTTTGGTACTTTCCATATATATGAGATTTGGTCTGGACTTTCCTATTTTTACTTGCTCGACATCCTTGATTTCGTGCCCTATGTTCGGCCATCTTAATTCGATAGTGCTCTTAATCAACAGTGCCTGGGTTTGGTGGTATCTGGTGGTGCCTCAATCAGGCCGTCTCTCTATCCCGTGATGCCTTGGTTTGGAAGTCTTTTTGTCCAACAATGCCTCTGTTCGATGATGCCTCTGTTTGGAGGTCTCTTTATCCGATAGTGCCTTATCTGACAGTGCTTGCCATGCTCTGGTGGTACCTTAGTCTAGAGGTCTCTCTTTCCAACGGTGCCTCTATCTGGCTATGCCTCAGTTTGGTAGTGCCTCAATCTAGAGGTCTCTCGTCTGGTGGTGCCCCTTTCCGGCGGTCTCGTTGTTCGATGGTGCCTCGGTCCGACGGTGCCTCGGTTTTGCGGTGTTTTGTCTGGAGATATCTCTATCCGATGAATTCTCTGTTTGGCGGTGCCTTGTTTCGACGGTGCCTTGGTTTGGCGGTGCTTTGGTCAGAGGTCTCTCTATCCAGTGATGCCTCTATCCAATGGTTTCACTGTTTGGCAGTGCCTCGATTCAATGGTGCCTCAGTCTAGTAGTCTCTCTATATGGTAGTGTCTCGGTCTTAAGGTCCCTCTGTTTGACGGTGCCTCTACCCAGTGGTGCCTCGATCTAGATATCTCTCGTTATGGTGATGCCTCGGTCCGGTGGTACCTTGGTCTGGTGATGCCTTGATCTTAAGGTTTCTCTGTCCAATAGTGCCTTTTCCCAGTGGTGCCACAGTTGAGATGTGCTTCAGTCTGGTGGTGCCTCAGTCTACAGGTCTTTCTGTCCGATAGTGCCAATGTTCGATGTTTACTCTATACGGCGGTGCCTCAATTCGGTGGTGCCTCGGTCTAGTGGTACTTTGGTCTAGAGGTCTCTCTATTCGCTGATGCCAATGTTTTGCGATCTCTCTATCTAGCAGTGTCTTGGTCAGGCGGTGCCTTAGTTTGGCAGTCTCTTTGTCTGACGGATGCCTAAGTCTGGTTGTGCCTTAGTCTGGCGGAACTCTGATGCCATAAATCTTGAGGTTCGTCCTCCATAACTCGATGTTGGATGGTGGATATTTAAAGGTGATTAGACATGGCTAAGATTATTCCCTATAATTCAGAAGTGCTTCAATGATTCGATTAGGCATAGATTTTGTCATGTACTTTTTATAGCTCCAAACCCGTCTGCCATTATTGCTCATCCATTCTCCCCCCAGTTTTTTCCATCCATGAGGTTTTTATAGCTGTGAGGTCAGGTACAGACCCGTTTGGTAGTAATTGGTTAGGTAAATGTTTAGGTTTCCTACCAGACCGTTCTTCTGTTCCATAATAGTTATGTTCTTGCTAGGGATCGTATCCTTGATCTCTTCTTTGAAGCGTGACTCTTGACCACTTGAGCTACACATGATTTTGTATCATAACTCCTTCATTTTAAGTTAAAATTAAATGAAATTTGGATCGATATTTTTGTATCATTGAGTAGAGTATTCTAATGCCTTTGAATGTTCCATTTCTCTGAAGTAGGTAGTAGCTCTCTAAGCTGGGGCCGAGTCGGTTGGTTGGTGAATAAATTTTAAGATGATCATATCTTCCAATTCGTAGCTTAGATTGAGATCCAGTTTCGACCTAGGAGCATGTCCTGATCTTAGGAACCTTTTACTAGTGTTTCGCACATATAATTTGATTGTGCCAAATTTGCCACTAACACTTTGCCCCGCCGTTGCAATTACATAATGGTCCCTTTATTATGCACCTTTTGGCCGTTTCTATGCTTCTTGATGTCGTTTTGTATTCTCGATACTGTGGGTGAAATTATCCACAACAATTCCTAATCAGAAATACAAAGAGAGAATATTTGTAATTTTCTATTATATGGACACACACATATATGTATACATACAAATACACAACACTTTATACATTTTGACCCATAAGGTAGTTGTAGGCTTTTCCCTTTTACAAGCAAACAACTATGAGTTAAAGTAACTGTTAAGATTATAACATTGGAGGTGGAAAATTAAGTCCTTCACATTTACTATAATTTACTCCATAAAAGAAGTACTGGTACTATACTAACTAGCAGTAGAAAGTAAGTTATGGATTTAGGGTTGCGTACAAAGAGGAGCAGTACCATTAGACCAATATAATAAAAATGTGATGTGATAAGGCATAATGGGAACATGAAAGAAGGACTTTATAAACTTAGAGAAAATCTCCCCAATTAAAGTGGAAATCCTATTTTATATTGGTAGTAGTTGCAAAAACTCCATTTGGCTTAAATTTATACTTATAGTGTTCCTATATTGGAGTGGGATAATGTGTGGGAAAATGAACTTGAGTTAACCATCTTTGAAGAAGAGGAGCGGAAACCCTTTGCACTTAAAACATTGTTAGGAGTAATCAAGCATTTATAAATTAGGTTGCTTTTACCTATTCCAATTTAAGTGTTAAACTATCAAAAGTGTTTTCCAAAAAGTTATAAACATTAAATGTTTGATATTTAAAAGAAAAATACATCAATTTATTAGTTTCCTTGAAATGATCAAACAAACTTTATGAAATTTAGTTAAAAGTTGAATTAAAAGAATTTTTGAAATAAGCTAGAAACATCATTTTTTTAAATTTTTGGAAAAAATGTAGAAGTTGAAGTTTAAACTAGTAACACTTTTTTTAAGCTTTAACATAGGAAAATTTGAGAAAAGTAATTTTCCGTAGCTATTTTAAAAGCTTCCATTTTGGTAAAAATTTAATATAAAGCACATAGTTGCATCTATCTTTTGGTATATTCGTTTTTGGACAATGAAATGTCTTAAAAGTAAATTGAAAGGTGTGACAAAAAAGTTTCAGCTTTTTAGAATGTCATTATTTTATAATATTTTTGATAAATTAAAAAAAAAAAATGTTAAGATGCTCTTTTGTGAAAACTTCTTATTTATAGAAGTAAACTTTAAAAGGATACCTTTTACATATCTTCTTTTCTATTGAACTATTTAGGAAAAAAAGAAACATTTAAATTGAAGAAAAATGTTATGATTTTTTTTGTGAAAATTGGAACATTTGCTAAAATTAATAAATCATATATGGTTTTAGAAGCTTATATATCTTGTGAAAATGATGCAAAAATCAAATATTTATCTTTAAAAAAGGAAAGTTGAAAGTAGGGCTATCACTTAAACATAAATGGAAATAATTAAAATGTAGTTGGATAAATATGAATACACATCATACAAGGAATAAATTTACTATGGAATGCTAAAGCATGGAGGTGTTTGCAGTAGAGACAATTGTTAATACCTCTTTTATTGATTTTGATGATAACAACCTTAATAAACAACAATTTACATTTATATATAACATGGATACTAATGTTTTATCAAATTGTATAATATGTAGTGTAGGATATTGTGCATGTGTTGAATCGAAGAATGTACAGTATAAAGACTCAAGAAATGGACATGAAGACTTATGAGTATAAAGACCAAGATATGAATATATCAAGGCTATAATATAGTGTATAGAGTCATGGAATTTTTCTAAAGTCCCTGGTAGCAATCTTTTATCTTTATTTCTTATTTTCTTATATTTATATTTTTAACAAAACATATTTTCAAAATACATTTAAAATGTTTTACAAAAGCTTTTAGAAGTTTAAAATGTTTATAAGCTTTGTTTAATTCATTTTACAAAGTATCAAAATATCTTACAAAATATAGTATATTCAAAATGTTTAAAAAGAAAAGAATTTTCAGACTAAACATATTTGTATAAGAGGGATGTCGACATACATGCCGCAAATCAAATTTTCAAATTTCCAATTGAAGCGTCTATTTATCACAACTCTTTATGAACATACATATCTGTTTATACATTATATGTAGGAGGTTTTAAATGAATTTTCAGTTAGTTATTATCTTATTTTCTTCCCTCCTCTTACTCTCTTGAAAACTTCAATGAAATTATATTGAATTCTCATCAAAATCAAATAGAATCAATTCATACTTTTATATGTTGATTCAATACTACTTCTTCTTGTTTTGGAATCATCTCTCTCTCAAATCAAAGATCAAAGTGCTGTCCAAGAGGCTATAGGATCCATTGTATCCAAAGTTTAAGAAATTGTCTTTAAAAAACCATCGAACTTTATTTGCATTTGCTTAGGTGTGACATAGCTCGTTCAAATCAATTAGGTATGCTTGATAGCCTGGAAATCCGAGTGGGTGTCTTGTAGCCTAGAAATCCAAGAGGGTATGCTTGTGGCCCGTATAAGTCAAGTGAGTGTACTCTACACTCAGAAAATCAAGAGGGTGTGTGTCGTAGCCTCGAAATCGAGATTGTAAATGGGTTTGCCTTCTGCTCGTTTGAAGGTTAGCATTTGAGAAAAAATCTATACAACCAATTATATGTGACTGATGTAAGAGAAATCCAAACTAGTATAAAATCTCTGGTGTCATCTCTTTAACTCTCTGCTTTACTTTATTGCTTTATCTTTATCTATGATTGCATTTGTGATCAATTGTTAAATATAATCTTGTGTTGAAAATCTATTATTCAATATTAAACATAAAAGAAATTTAAAAAGATTTACAAAAGTTAGAAAACACTATTCATACCCTCTAGTGTTTAATTAGCCTTAAGATCCATAATTCCGCAACCCACATTTGGTATCAGAGCACTAGGTTTTCAAAAACTTATAATTTGATTTTTGAGAAGCTTTAACGGCTAGCGAACCATCAAAGGAAAATATACTATGAGACACCTACTTTTTAATGGCAGTAACTATATTTATTGGCCATGTGGAATGAAAATTTGCTTTCAATCTAATTGTTTAGATACTCTGAATGTTACACAAAATGAGTACATTGAACCTAAGACTAATTTTTCACAATGGAATGCTGATTAAAAGACACAAGCACATCATAATTCTAAAGCCATGAATATTCTCTTTTGTTCATTACATAAAAATGAATTTGATAAAGTCTCTATTTGTAAGTATGCATATGAAATTTGAAAAAGACGGCAAGTTACACATGAGGGCACTAGTAAATTAAAGTAGACCAAAATTTCCATGTTAATTAATCAATTTTAGTTATTTTAAATAAATCTAAATGAGTCTATTTCTAACGTGTATTGTAGATTTCAAGTTATAGTGCATTCATTAGTTGCATTGGGTAAAAAAATTTTTGCAAAGGCCAAGTTAGAAAAATTCTCCATTCATTCTCTTCATAGTGGAATCAAAAAACAGCAGCAATAAAAGAGGCTAATGAAGTTAATGCTCTGATAATGACAATGACGAGGAAATTACTTCATAACTAGAAATTTAAGAAAATTCCCAAAGTGTAGGAAAATGAACAATTTTCAAAAACCTAAAAAAAGGACCTTTGAACTAGAACTCGTACTATATGCTTTAACTATGATGAACCTAATCATTTTCAAAGAGACTGCATGCATTTAAATAAATCAATGATCTTACTAGTTATGATTCATCCAGAAAAATTAAAAAAGGCTTATATAGCGAATTTGGACTATTTAAAAAATTCCTTTAGTGACAATGAACCAAATACTAAAAATGTGAAAATGTGTTTTACAGCAACAAGACTAGTTAAAATTGATCAACGGAAAGGTGGAAAAAGGTACCTTTTACCTAATAATTTTTTTTTTCATTTTTTTGGTTGACCGTGGTATTTTCGAATATCATATAAATTAATAATAATATTGGATGAATATATGTATGTAAGTGTGTGTGTATATATAGGAATATATTATCTTAGTTTTAATTTTTGAAAATTTCGGGTTATATGTCAACATACCCACAAGTCATATGTTGACATACATGCTAGAAAACTGAAAACTGAAATTCCAACTCAAATATCAAATTTTCCTTTTTTGTACTTACTCACATGTTCAGAAAAAGGCACTTTTGACTAGAGAACAAGACTCTGCACTCTCTATTGAATTGATCTATCTTCACCCATTCATTTACTCACTTTATTTCAAATTTCAAATATCTCTTCATTCTCATATCTCCTCAAAGACTAAAAAATAGATTCTTCAAGTCAAACTCCTAAAACAATAAGGCTCTCTAAGAAAACTAAAAGCTTTCTCTTCAATAAGAAAGGTGCCATTGAAGCCTATATGGAGTATGCTAATTCCGGAAAAGCTTTTCCTAAAAGGTTTGCTAAATCCAAAGATTTTTCTTCTTATGGTTTACAAGATCTTAGTTTTGAAAATGAAATTTTTGGTATAATTGACTCTTCTCAAAATGATTTAGTTCGTTGTCTAATTTTGGTCAAAATGTTTTATGAGAATTTAAAAGGAAAAAAATTTCATGGAGAAGAGGACAAATTTAGAGTAGTGTTAATAGTACTCATGTTGTTTTAAATTGTGAATTTTGGGTTATATTCTTGATTGCAAATCTAATGGAACCGACCTATGCAGTTTTCAAATTGATGAACAAAATCATGAACTTTTGCACAATATTTTCGAAAGTGATGAAGAATTAGATTTTAAACACAAGAATCTTCAACCAAAATCGAGACTTATGAGTCTCATCTTACAAAGTAGTATCACTTTGATGACGGGTAATTACAATAACCCTACCCAAAATGTTCTCAAAGCTTTTTTCGCCATTTAAGGAAACTACAATATAAATTGGGCACAAGTCATTTTAAATGACTTTGTTCAAAAGAACATTTCTGGACATGAGAACAAAATTTACTATAGTGTGTATCTTAGTAGAATTCTCGTACATTTTGGTGTTGATTTAAGAAGAAAACAATCTATCCCATGAATTTTTTTGAGCAAAGCCAACATTTCTCTTCTGCACATTCCATCGTTTTTCGAACCATATGAGATACTTCGTGAAAAGAAATAAAGGTTGGCATATGAAGAAGAACAAGAGATTCAACAATAAGAAGAAGAGACATTGAAATGGAAGTGGAAGAAGAGGAGAAGGAGGAGGAACAAGTGGATATTTCATAGAAAGTTTTGACGAATCATCCCATCCCTCCAATAAAGAGATCCTAAGGAACCATAAAAAGCTTCTAAAAAATCAAAAGAAGCTTAAGCATTTATTTAGTAAAAAGTTCATCCATCTTTACGAAAAAGTGGACAAATACTTTAAAAAGATGATTTGCAAGCTTGGTGGTTCTTCATTGTAACTAACCTAATTTTTAGTAACACTGCTTATGATGTTTAATTAGCTAAATTAAATGAAATAATGGGATGATTAGGGGATTGATATTTGTGATTAAACTAAGGGGAAGCCATGCCATGTAAACAATGAACAAAAGATAAGTTAAAATAAAATAGGAAAAAGAGTATTATAATGCCCTAAACCCTTAGGAATTCATTTACACATTCATTTCAAAATCAAAGACAAAGTAGAGGCTAAACACCATTAGCAAGAATAAGAGGAAGAAAAGCTAAAGAAAGTAGATTAACCAAAATCAAATCCATTCAAATATCAAACTCCTTAATCTCAAATCTAAGGTGAATAATGATACATCTCTTTTTTTCTTTACTGTTTTCGGTTTTAAGGTTAACTTGATTTATTTCCCAATGTTATGCCATGATTTTGAAGGATAAAATGTTTATATATGCTTGTTGATGATTTATGCTCAATCATATTTGTTTTATGATATGTTTTAAGGTAAAACCCCAATTTAATGACATCTAAATGCCTTGCAATTTTAGATTTAGATCAGAAATGATATTTCAAAGATGGGTTTCAATTTTTATAATTTTCTGAATTAGTGTGAATTTTATATTAATTTTTTAGTAAGGAGAATGATTATTTGGGTTTAAAATTGTTTACCGCTAAATAGTATAAGTTTTGGTTTGAAATTAACATATGTTAGAAAACATATTAAAAATGATTTTCTGGAATTTTTATAGAATATTCCTAAGTGTTTAATAGATATGTAAAATTATTTAAGGTATGGACTTAAATGTCATATATATTTATAAAAGGAGAAGGGTTACTTTGTAAATTATTTAAATTCTTTAATGCCGAAATTTTGGTAGCATCTTTAGAAAAGAAATTTGACAACTAATAATATTTTGACTAACAAGGCAGGTTAGTTGAAAAAAATTCTTTTTGAAGTTAAAATTAGGTTTTACATGCTTTTAGCATGTTTTGTAACTTTCAACACCTACGTTCCAACTTAGTAGTTCCGTCACCATCACCATCGAAACCAATGTGCATGGTAACAAAGACTTGGTGCGCAGCGAATTGGATATAGGCCGAAGATATTGGATTGAAACCAGGGGTTCCAAAGGCATCCAAGCGCTACTTTGCTATCGAATGGATAGCGAATACCCTACTTTTGAAAATAACGCTTTCGACTTAGTTGGCTTCTGACTTGGTCAAATTGTTTCAAGGAACGGTTTCTATGAAGTTGCGCCTTTGTTTTTAAGTAAATGCCTTTGAATGTGGTCGAAACCTATAGCTACCTCTTTTTTACCTTCGAAGTCAATGGTTTCGAAAGTACTTTGTTTTAAAATTCAAGACGCTTCTCTAATGTTTTGGAAGGCTTGGTTTCGAAACCACCACTTCATTACTTAGGAATGCTTTCGAAAGTAACGCTTTTGACTTAAATATTTATGACCTATTTGCACTGTTGAAGGCAGAACCCAAATGGTTTCGAAGAAGTTTATTTTAAAATGTTTCGAAAGGTTATTCCACATGTTTTACTTGAACTCAAAGGCTTTTGAATAGTTTGATGTTTTAATACTTTCAAAACGATTTAATAAAGGTTTCGAAGGGGTAGTTCCCCAATGGTTTTGAAAGGTTTAAAAGGAATGGTTTTCCAATGTTTTCGAATGGCAATGTTTAAGTGTAGTAAAGAAAGGATGTATAAAATTTTATAGCATTCAAAGGAGAGTTTGTTTCAATGGTTTCGAAGGTTTATATGAGTGGTTTCGAAAGGAATGTTATGGCCTTTCGGGCTGTGTGAAAAAGGGGGTTTACTTGGTTTCTAAAGGGTTACTTTCAATGGATTCAAAAGGGGTACTTTGAAAGGTTTAAACGTTTTTATCAACAAAGATTTGAGTAAAGTGTGTGTATGTGTGTGTGTGTCTATATATATATATATATATATATATATATATATATAACCTGGCAAGGTGATTTTGAGTAAAGCATAGAATATATATTTTCCTTTTTTAAGTTTGATTTAAAGGTTTTAAATCAATTTGAGACTAAAAGGTTTTCAAGGAAAATTTAAGGGAAGATTAGCCAAAGTAAAGTAATTCAAATATTAGTATACCAGATGGGACTGGTATATGGTCGCACCCTATAAATTAGCTATTAGCCCCAGCTAATTTAGTCCAAAATTCTAGTGTGTAGGGCTTTGGAACATGTAAGAATAAAATGATGTTACACATAGAAGGGAATATATTTATATATTTGTATAGAGATAGGTTATTGTGAGCCTGCAAAACCTTTAGCATCAGGTGACCTTGGGAGGAGAAAAGCGAGGGACAGACCGTCCAAAAGAGGAGATTCTAACATGTGTTAGATTATTTATTTATATTGTCTGGTAGGCCCGAGTCAGCCAAACGTTAGTAGTTAGCCAAAAAAAACTATAGTGTTTGGACAGATGGTTCATTTATTACCTAGCATGTATGTTTACATTATATTGCTTTACAGTATTAACTAGTTTGGCTGCAGGATTATGATTTGTAAAAGGTATGTTTAAAAGGATATTAACGAGGGGAAACCGTCACGCCAAGCGGCGTGGTCTCGCTCAATATCAGATAATCGAGATGTACAGTATCGTTCACATCAGGCTTTATGTCTGACTCGAAGTTTATATTTTCCCCCTTAAACACTTGGGTGCTCAAAATTGATTTGAGTCGACCGAGGGTTAAGGATTTTCAAGTTCTAGTAGGTTGGCGAATAAAGCTTTCGAAGATGAGCAGGTGGCTAACGGATAGCTATTTAGGAGTTGTTATATTTTGTTTGATTCTGTTGTGTTGTATTAAGTTAGTTATGACTATATAGTACTCTGGTCAACCAAGGGGCATCATCATATGTTGCTCTTGGCGTACTTATGTAATAATTTTATTTTATCTGAACTTGGGAAACGACTGGGATTATTTAATAGAATATGAAACATTTTTTATGAAATGGAATCAGAAAATTTGTTTTTAAAATATGTGATTCTTTTTTATATTCATGTGCTTTTGATATTATGGATACCATTAACATTACCGTATTTGGTCACCAGAAGTTAATACTATGGATGACTACAGCATCTGTAACGCTTAGCTTTGGGCCTCCAGATAGGGGATATTACAACTTGGTATCGGAGCATAGTTATGAAAAACTTTGACTTTTGAAAACATAATCCTATGGAATTAGGGATAAGATCGGGGTATGGGAAATGCTATAGTAACGTATTTTTATTTGCTATATATAAATATATGCTATATCTTTATTCTCCTATCTCTCTTAGGCTATACTTCTACATCTCATGACGCTTGAATACATATATGGACACTAGAAGTGGAAGAGTGAATTTTGGAAGAAGCACCACCACAAATGGTAACGCCAGACTGAATATGAGAAGGAACCAACATCAGGCACAAGCTAGGAATGTTGGTACTGGAGTCCCACAAGTGGATATGGGAGCTGTGTATCAGTTTTTCGTGAATATGATGCAACTTGGAGTGGTTGGGAGAAATGTTGGAGTAGGATTTCAGGAAGCTCCGGTGGTGAACAATTATGCTATCTTGAGCAGAGATTATGTTAGGCTTGGAGGGAATTCATTTATCGGAACTGAAGATGCTATTGAGATGGTGAGCTAGCTATTGCATTGTGAGAGAATCTTTGTTGACTTGAGGATCAATGATGAGTAGAAGAGGAGGCTTGCTTAAAGAGAGCTTCAGGGAGCAGCTTTATTTTGGTGTAATAGTGTGACAACTAGAGTGGATGAAGAGATGATGACATGGACTGAGTTTAGAAGAAGGTTCTCGGAGAGTTCATGTCTATGATAGCGCTGTCTACTTTTCTCAAAAAGTTTGCTGAGTTAGAGTAGGGGGAGATGTCTCTGTTGGAATATTCTGGTTGATTTGATGAGTTGGCTTGGTATGGACATACCACTATGGATACCGTGATGAAGAGGAATGAGAAGTTCATCAAAGGGTTGAAGCCTAAGTTGGTCAAGGCTACATTACCTTATCTTAGGAATCCTTGTGATGTTGTAGTAGAGATAGCGTTGAGACACGAGGAGATGCTTACTTCTCTGGGGAAGAATAAGGAAAAGGAAGGCAAGGTGGGGCAGAGTCAAAAAAGGAAATTATTTCATAAGAAGGGTGCTCAGAAAGGTGGGGAATTTTGCTAATGAATGTCATACTGGAAAGGCAAAGGAAATTATCGGGAAGAAGAATATCAGGTGCTTCAACTGTGATCAGGTGGGTCATTATAAGAACCAGTGCAAAGAGCCTGCTAAGGATGGAAAGTGAAAGGTGTTTGCAATGTAACTAGTTGCCTCAAGGCCAACAGAAGAGGAGAAAGGGGAGGCAGTGTTAGAAGGTACGCTTCAGATTCATGGTATGTCTGTTAACGTTCTGTTTGATACTGGTGCATTACATTCTTTTATATCTCATTGTTTGTTAGATAAGCTTAACCTAGAACCTACATATTTAGTTACTTTATGCGACACTTGGGATGAAGTGTGGCCACTTAGAGTTTGATTCGTTAGGTCATACCTTTATTTGCAATTTACATATATTTGACTCTGTAGGGTTCGAAATTATTTTGGGTATGGATTGGTTAAGTAAGTATGATGCTAGCATATTTTTCCATGATAGGAAATATCACTTAGACACCCTCGCCGTAGTGATTGGATTGTATATACAGTAGAAAACCCTAGTTGTAAGGTAAATTCTTTGTTGGGTGTTATAGAGGTAGAAGACGAGTTGAATCGAGTTTTCATGGTTAGAGAATTCGTAGATGTTTTTGAGACGATAGTAGGGTTGCCACCGAAATGGTTGACGATTTGCTCGATTAGTTGAGTGGAGCTAAGGTATTTTCTCAACATGTTTCCATCATCTTAGAGTAGCAGACGATAGTATTCCTTTGACAGCGTTTAGAACTAGATATGGATCGTACGAATGGTTAGTGATGCCATTCGGACTAACTAATGCGCCAACATTCTTTGTGGATTTAATGAATCGAATTTTCCAAGAGCATTTAGATTGGTTCTTATTGGTGTTTATAGATGATATTTTGATGTACTCTAAGGATGAAAGGGAGCATGAAATTCATCTTAGAGTGGTGCTTGAGATGCCTAGGCAAAATCAACTAAAGGCAATGTTTTCAAAATGTCATTTTTGGAAGATGGAAGCGAAGTTTCTTTGTCATGTAGTCTCAGAGAAAGGGTTAACTGTAGATCCAACTAAGATTAAAGTGGTGAATAGGAAAAGAACCGAGATAGTGACTGAGATAAAGAGTTTTCTTGGATTGGCTAGATATCATCGAAGGTTCATTAAGGATTTTTTTCAGATAGCAGCACCGATGATAAAGCTAACGCGAAAGGATGTGAAGTTTTTTTGGACCGATAAGTGTGAGGAAGCATTCCAGAGCTTGAAACACTTATTGACTCATGCACAGTACTAGCTGTTCCGAAGGGGAATCAGGATTTGGTAGTATATACAGATGCGTGTGGAAATGAACAAGGAGCTGTGTTAATGTAGAGAAGTAAAGTGATTATCTATGCTTCTCAACAACTTAGACTGCGTGAGGTTAGACATGATTTGGAGTTGGCTGTGGTGACTTTTGCATTGAAAGTGTGGAGACATTACCTTTTGGGAGAGTGATTTGAGCTATGTATGGATCATAAGTTATTGAAGTATTTGTTCTCTCAGAAGGAGCTGAACATGAGACAACAAAGATGGTTATAGTTTATTGCTGCTTATGATTTTGGAATTGAATACACACCAGGGAAAGGTAATAAGGTTACAAATGTTCTTAGCAAAAAGCATCAAAATGCAGTGTTGGCAATGATAGTAGAGTGGTAAGGTTTGGAAGCATTGTCGACTTATAGAGTGCAGTGGAGATCTGAAGTTGGGTCTAGTAAAGGATTTGTAGTGTTTTCTTGTTTAGAAGTTCGACCAGTGATGATCGAAAAGATTGTAAATTAGAGAAGGATCCTGTTTTGGTTGAATGGATCAAGAAGTTTAGGGATGGAATGGAGAGCGATGACTTGAAGGACTTTATCCTTAACCAGACTGGGTGGTAAGAAAGAAAGGGAGGTTATGTGTTTCGAAAATGGGGGACATAAGCAAAGATGTTTTGGAGGAATGCCATCGTTCAAAGTTCACTATTCATCCGGGAGGAACTAAGATGTATCAGGATATGAAGCAGAGTTTTTTCTGGGAAGGTATGAAGAGGGATGTAGGCTTGTGGATGAAGCAGTGTCTGAACTACCAACAGGTAAAAGCCGAATATCAGAAGTCAAGTAGGTTGCTTCAGCCGTTAGATATCCCAATATGGAAGTGGGATTTTATTTCTATGGATTTTATAGACATGTTACCAAGATCTAATAGAGGAAATGAACATATATGGGTCATAGTGGTCAGATTAACCAAGAGTCCATTTTATTCCAGTTAAGTCAACTAGGACATCACCTAGTTTAGCTAAGTAGCTTATGAAGAATATAGTTAGACTTCATGGAATTTCTAGTAGTATAGTAAGTGATAGAGATTCCTTGTTCACTACTGAGTTCTGGAATAGCCTATATGAAGTTTTAGGAACCAAGCTCAAGATGAGTACCGCTTACCATCCGCAGACTAATGGGCAAACGGAAAAAGTTAACAAAGTCTAAGAGGATTTGTTAAGAGCTTACGTGTACGATTTTGGGGATCATGGGAAGACCATGTATATTTAGTCGAGTTTTCATATAACAATAGCTATCAGGCTGGTATAGGGATGGCACCGTTTGAAGATTTGTATGGAAAGCCATGCAAATCTCCCGTTTGTTAGTTAGAGACCAGGGATAGGTTGGTTCTTGGTCTGGACTCGATTAGAGAAGCTATAGAAAAGACTGAGTTAATTCGAAAAAGGACGAAGGAGGCTCAGTTAGGCAAAAGAGTTATGCAGATAGAAGACGGAAAGACATAGAGTTCTCAGTTTGTGATCATGTTTTCATTAACGTATCACCAATGAAGGGTGTGATTCAATTTGGGAAATCAGGGAAGTTGGAACGAAGATTCGTAGGACCATTCTCTATTGTAGAGAGGATCGGAAAACTCGCATATAGAGTAGATTTACCAAATAGATTGGCAGGAGTCCATGGTGTTTTTTATGTTTCTCATTTAAGGAAGTGTATTAGAGATCCGGAGACTACTATAGCACCGACTGTATTAGATGACTTGGTAGTAAAATTAGACTTGCTATAGTTAGAAAGACAGTTTGGATAGTTGCGAGAGATGAGAAGAGGCTTAGAAACAAGACAGTAAGATTAGTGAAAGTCCAGTAGAGCAACGATAAGAGAGACTGTACTGGGAGACTAAGAGCAGGATTGGAGACGCTTATCCTGATTTGTTTGATGGTACGTTTTACCTTTATGCTTGATTTGTTGTGTACCTTATTGTAATTTCGAGGATGAAATTCTTTAAGGAGGAGAGTCTGTAATGACCCTAATTTAGTAGCATTATTTATTTAATTAGCGAAATTAAAGAAAATAACAGTATGATTAGAGGATTGAGATTTGTGATTAAACTAAGAAGTAGATGTGCCATGTAAACAATGAACTAAAGGTAAGTTGAAATGAAATAGAGAAGGGGTAAAATCGAAAAAAGAGTATTCTAATACCCCAAACCCTTAGGAATTCATTTACACGTTCATTTCAAAACTAAAGACAAAGTAGAGTCCGGCCACCATTAGCAAGAATAAGAGGAAGAAAAGCAAAACGAAGAAGATTAATCAAAATCGAATCCATTCAAATCTCAAACTCCTTAATCTCAAAGCTAAGGTGAATAATTACTACACCTTTTGTTTTCTTAATTTTTTCCGGTTCTAAGGTTAACTCGACTTATTTTACAATGTCATGCCATGATTTTGAAGAGTAAAATGTTTATATATGCTTGTTGATGATTTATGCTCATTCATTTAGGTTGTATGATATGTTTTAATGCGAAAACCCCATTTAATGACATTCAATTGCCTTGCGATTTTATATTTAGATCAGAGATGATATTTTAGAGATGGATTCCAGTTTTCATAATTTTCTGAATTAGTGTAGGTTTTATATTAATTTTCTAGTGAGAAAAATGAATATTTGGATTTAAAATTATTTATGGCTAAATAATATAAGTTTTGGGTCTGAAATTAATATATGTTAGAAAACATATTAAAAATGATTTTTTGGAATTTTTGTAGAATTTTCCCAAATGTTTTAATAGATATTAAAATTATTTAAGGTACGGTAAGTGTTTTATATATTTATAAAAGGAGAAGAGGTATTTTGTAAATTATTTAAATTGTTTAATTCTAAAATTTGGCAGCACCTTTAGTAAAGAAAATTGACAACTAATAATATTATGACAAACAAGGCAGGTAAGTTGAAAAGAATTTCTTTTTAAAGTTAAAAATCAGTTTTTAAAGTCTTTTAGCATGTTTACCCTTTTCGGTACTTAGGTTCTTACTTTGTTGTTTCGCCACCATCACCATTGAAACCAATGTGCATAGCATTAAAGACTTCGTGTGCAGCAAATTAGATATAGATGGAAGGGTTCGAAGCACTACTTTGCTTTCAAATGGAAACGCACTTGCCTTGCTTTCAAAGGTAATTCTTTCGACTTAGTTGGCTTCCGACTTGGTCAATTTTTTTCATGGAATAGTTTCAAAGAGGTTACGCCTTTGTTTTAAGTAAATGCCTTCGAATGGGATCGAAACCCTTAGCTGCCGCTTTTTTACCTTTCGAATTCAATGGTTTCGGAAGATTTACTTTGTTTTAAAACTTAAGCCACTTCTCCAATGCTTTCAGAAGGGTTGGTTTCGACACCACTAATTCTTTACATAGGAATGCTTTTGAAAGGAATGCTTTTGACTTAAATGTTTTGTGACCCTTTTGCTCTGTTGAAGGTAGAACCTAAATGGTTTCGAAGAAGATGGTTTTAAAATGTTTTGAAAGTTTATTCCACATGTTTTACTTAACCCAAAGGTTTTCGAAAGCTTTGATGTTTTAATGCTTTCAAAAGGTTTTAATGAAGGTTTCAAATGGATGTTTTCCTAATGGTTTCAAAAGGTATAAAAGGAAAGGTTTTCCAATGTTTTCGAAAGGCAATGTTTAAATAAAGATAGATGTCTAAAGTTTTATAGCTTTTGAAAGAGAGGTTTTTTCCAATGGTTTCGATAGGTTTATATGAATAGTTTCGAAAGGAATGTTTTGGTGTTTTGGCCTTCGACCTAGGTAAAAAAAGAGGTTTACTTGGTTTCAAAAGGGGTACTTTCAATGGATTCGAAAGGGGTACTTTCAAAGGTTTAAATGTTTTCATCAACAAAGATTTGAGTAAAGTACATATATGTTATCCTGCCTTTTGGCAAGGCCATGACACCAAGAACTTGACTGGAAACCGAGGACAGTCTATCCTGAAGATCTGTTATATGCAGACTCACTATGAATGTCGACAAATTTTAGCCGAGTCTGGATCAAGCTACATTTGTGACATGACAAGCAAACCTATTAAAGCCAGCGCTCCAAATTTCAAGTCAATTAGGGTTTGTATGCTCGAATTATGGATCGATCAAGTTTCATGAAAAGCCTGTTAGCTTCGTATCCATGTACTTCGCATCCATCAACAATAGGCTATTCATATCCATCCATCGCATAGTTTCGTATCCATCAATGAGCATCACTTCATATCCATCAGGTAGCCATTTTTCGTATCCATCAAGCAAACAGGAAGAGACCTCCTTCGTATCGATCTGGTCCGAGTCCATCAAGATGAACATGATTTCGTATCGATCAGTGGAGCACAAGTTCGTATCTATAGAAAGCGGTATTCTTCGCATCCATGATCTACCGCCTGTTAGCATCGATCATCCAACTTCACTCTGTATCCATCAAAACCAAACAAAGCCGCTACTTCATACCGATCGACCAGTGATCGATACGAACAGAGCAAAGTAATTACAATCAGTACGAACAGAGAAGTTGCAATCGTTATGTACAGAGCCAAACCGGGTCGAGACGAACAAGGCATATACATAGCAAAGACTTGATCGTTCGGCATAAAAAGTGGATCGATCCAAGGAATTAGCGCCATGTCAACTTGCATGCACGTGCCCAGATCGATACGAACAGGGCGATACGAAATGGGACCGATACAAACTCAGTAGCCTTCCATAAATTCGAACTTGCATCGATCATAACTCGCAATCTACACGTCCAAATGCCACTAAATTTTCACAGGAGTTTGCGTACATCCTCAACAATGTTCACGTTCGATCCCGACTCAATTGGACGACATATTGATCGATACGAAGCTCGTTCCCGTCGATCGCTGATCGAGTGCAAACCATATGGGATCAATCGCGTGGGCCCGCTCATGTGCAAGAAGAAGTCTCTCGAGATCTGAGCTAGATATTTACAGCCTACGCCTATAAATAACATCCCAGGACCTACAGAAAAGGGACTTTTTGGCTCTCCTACGTCCACTCTGTCAAAACCATTTTCGTACTCAAAGATCGCTGTTATACTCAAAATTCACTATTGTAGTACACTGTTACCAGCAAGTAAAAGATAATAAAAGTCAATCATTTCATAGTGGACGTAGGCCAAGTGTCGAATCACTCTAAATCCCTGTGTTTCTGTGTGTTTCTACGTGTTTCTCTTATTTTCCTTAGAAATGTTAGTTAGATAATCCTCTTTTTCCACTTATTTTCTTTATTTTATCTCCTTAAATACTTCCGAAGAGTGTTGTGCCCAATTTTGGTACAAACACTTTGGTACTTTCACTGAGGAAAACCTAATTTTTTTCTCCTGCTTGTTGGACCTACTATCGATATCGGATTGCATACCTCTAAGAAGAAGATCCAGATCCCAAGTTAAAAGTTCTTCCATCCTATTCTGATTCGCATCAAGTCTAGAAAAGAGCTTCGCTACTCATCATGCTTAACAAAGGACCACTTCTACTGCTACCGATCCAAAAGGACGGGATCGATAGAATCTCGCACAACTACCTCCTACTGATCAGAATGCCGTCGGACCATCAGATTCGCAAGGCCCTGTCACCAGGAAGAGTTTCAGATGCTACTGAAAGAGCTAACACAGAGCCGTCAGAAACTTACTCAACAGCTGCGTGCCAACGCAAAATTGACCAATCGGCTAAATCGCTAAGGGCATAGGAGATCCAGGAGGGATCAGGCTTCTTATCCATCTATTGAGAGTTCAGCTTCTTCAGACTATCATCACAGATCCATGCACCCACGGCTAGATGGGAGTTACACCCGAGCTATTGGACATCGGCATACACTAATTATTGGACAACTAAGAGTTGGCCCGTCAACTAGCGATTAGACTGGACCCTCCTCCCGAGGAGGTACTATTCCATATCATATTACAGACAACTACACTACCACCACTACAAATGATCCAGAAGCTGATGCCCGAAACCGAGCAGATCCGATCCAACATGAACATATTCCCGAACCTTATGTCTCTGAAGACTTAGAACCAAGGAGGCGAGACCTAGACCGTCGACCACGTCCGGCCCAGCCTCGCATTGTGGAACCCGACCGCACCATGGCCCAACGTGCTCAAAATGTCCAAATGCCAGGTATACCGACGATGATACATCAAATGATCTATGAAAGTCAGAGTCTCACTAATGATGACTGGGGTATCTTCCGAAGTCATACCCTTTCACTGATGACATACTCTATGCTGAACCACCTCGACGATTCAGGATGCCAACTCTACCCATCTATGAAGGGAGCTTGGATCCTAATCAGCATATTCTAAAGTATGAATGGTTGATGAATGCTGCATGAGCTGTTGATGCATTTAAATGCCGGAGTTTTTCGGTCTCTCTTGGAGGAATAACTACCATGTGGTTTACCCGTCTACCACCTCGATCTATCTCACATTTTGAGCAATTGGAGACAAAGTTTTTGAGTAGTTCTGGATGCTTGTAACAAGGCCGATGTTAACACTTTGTCCAGTGTCACTTAGGCTCCTAGAGAGACACTTAGACGTTATCTAGAAAGATTTCATGCTACGTGTGCTAAGATTAGCAATCCCAATGATAATTCAATTCTGATGGCACTAACTAAGGGGATTGATCCCAATTCGAAATTCGGCATTTAGCTGGCCGGAAAACCCTCTACGTCATTGGACCTTTTCTATTCCAAGGCAGCTCAATTCTTGAGAAGGTAGGAGGTGAAATAGTCTAGGAAAAAAGATGACGCATGGCGCAGTGCCGAAGGAATCCAGAGTAATGTAGTTGCTAAACAACCCGGGGAGAGCTCCGGAAAAGTGCAATTGAATATTCAAAATAAATAGAATCAGCAGAGAGGTAATGGAAATCGAAATAAGAAACGGGATCAGAATCATGGCCCACGACGAAGGGCTCCTATGTTTGATAATTACACTCCTTTGAATACGTCATTGGAGAATGTGTACTTATAGACTTGTAATACTTTTAAATATAAGAAACCTGCCCCAAAACCATCATCAGAGAAACAAATCCAGACGGGAAAGTTTTGTAGATTCTACGATAGCTACTGCCATAACACGAATGAGTGTCGTCACTTGCAGGATATCATTGAAAAGTTGATAAGAGAAAGGAAGTTAGAACAGTTCACGCGGGCGACGCATTTTGGAGGTGCGGGCCCATCAAATCAAAATCGTGTACCTAATCAGGCGAGACAAGATGAACCCACTCGTAGCGATGGGAGGTTGGTGATAAATACTGTTAGTGGTTGTCCTCATCCAGCAGACCAAAGCTGGAAGGAAATGGAGTCGTATGCCAGTTTCATTAGGTAAGCAGGCTTCGAATGTCGTAGTAGCTTGGAAGATGGAGCTCCGGCCAAGCAATAGAAGACGAGGACCAACGACATCGTCTTTCAAGATAGAGATGCCAACAAGATCGAAGGCCCAACCATCGATCCACTTGTCATATCAGCTCAAGTAGGTCCTACTTGGATAAAGAGGATCTTGATAGACAGTGGAAGTTCTGTGAGTATATTGTTCAAGCGAGCCTATGACGAAATGAAAATGGAAGCTAAAGATCTAAAGTATTGTCTATCTTGCATTCATGGCTTCAATGGGAGTGAAACCATACCCACTAGGGTGGTGGAATTGCCGGTGGAGTTAGGAATCGGAGAATGTCGGAGAGTCCAGATATTTCAATTAGTTGTGCTGGATATAAACTCACCGTAAAATGCTTTCTTGGGCCAACCGGTCCTAGTTGAGTTTAGGGCTACCATTGCCCCCATGGTGTTTGACTCTAAAGTTCCCCACCAGCTGTGGAGTTGGAGTCATTCAAGGAGATCATGTTGCTGGACGAACCTGTTATGTTGCTAAGCTGCGTGAGGCGCAACGAAAGGAGAAAGGAAAGGGCGTAGAGGAATCTCTCTGCGTCCACTTTGTTGAAAATTGACAATTGGTGCATGGGCCCAGGACCGGGCATCCCAACCAATTCCAAAGAGATCTTGATCCGAGAGTTAACGAAAGTGAAGATTGAAAGGGAGTGCGGATTAAGGATCTTAAGCTTAATTTAACACTAGAGGGGGGGTGAATAGTGTTTAGTGGATTCTAAGACTTATATGGACTAAATTAAAATTGCGACACAAACAAATGCAGAACTTAATTACAGAACAATCATAGAATCAAACACAGATGAAGAAAGTAAATAAAAAGCAGTAAAAGGAAAGAATACATCGGATTTTATACTGGTTCGGAGTTACCTTACGTCCAGTCCTGCACCAAGGCAAACACCTCGTACATATTTTTATTATACTAATGTTGAGATTACAATTCTCAATTTCTAAAGGCCTTGAGGTACCCTCCTTTCTTCGAGTCCGGGGCAAACTCTCTTAATTTACGGGACACAAGATCACCTAACTGATTTCTAGGAACAACCACACCGTATAGAGAGACTCGATAAACTTTTGATTACAAGTTGATCCTATAACTCTGAATAGCACTTTGATCTTCGAGAGAGGGCAGAGAATCAAACAAGAATGAGATTCTAATTTGATTCACTTGAGAATTTGGCAGAATTTCGGCACGATCTTAAAAATATGAAAATTTTAGAATATGGATTTGTGGAGAAGAAGGAGTGAAGAAAATAGTTAGTTAAAAAATTCATTTGTGAAGGCTATTTATAGACCTGTAACGGTCACAACAATTTAGGAAGAGATTTAAACGAATAGACACTTCTTTTGAAAATTGAAACTTTTGAATTTAACGGCCACCATGTAGACATGGGGTATCCCATGATGTCGACATCCCTTAGTTAAAAACTATGTAAAATTTGTTTTGAAAATGGTATTGAAAGGAAAAGAAGATGAAATGATTCTAAAGTAAAATAAACTAATTTTCCTATGTTTTAAAATGAAGAAGAGTAGAAAAAAATATTTTTAGAATGTATATATATAAATTTGATTTTAAATCTCAAGTATATATATTATAAAATAATTTAAAAAAAATCAGAAGATAGTTTAAAAACAAACGAAGTTTAAAACAAGAGTTTATTTAAAAACAAAAATAAAGAATATTTTAAGGCTAAAACATCCTTTGATAATCATTTGGCAAGATAATTTTTAAAGCTAAAATATTTTGAAAAGCAGTTTTGAAAATCATTTTGAAAAACCGTTTTGAAGTAGTTTTGCAAGCTTCTTCCTGTAGAATATTTCATCACATCAGAACTCGAGAACTTGTACAAAACTAAGATGTTCGTGGGTTTGTAAGCCACTTATAGTAGGTTTGTAAGCTACTTATCGTGGGTTTGTAAGCCACTAAGAAGGTGGAAATGAGTTCCATCCCAAATGAAATTTGGAATGAAGATTTCCATGCTATTATGAAGTTTTAACAAAACTAGACACTTATCTTGAAATCTTGATCTTGATACTCATGAGTCTTCAAACTTGATTTCTTCATTCTTGATCTCTATACTTACAGGCTTCAATAATCAGTACCTGCCTTATATATATCCTGTATAATAACGTTCATATATATTTTGACAATAGTGTTAGTATGTAAGTTATAATAAAATAAGATACAAAGGTTGTTTTCATCAAAACCACTATCTTCAGTTTCTAACAATCTCCTCCTTTTTGATTATGACAACCTTATAAAATATACTTACCACTTCGATCATACCATAACTCCCCCTTACACCAACAACTCTCCCTTACTCCAAGCCTACTATTTTATATAACTTCTCCCCCTTTGTCATCAACAAAAATAACCTATAAACCTTGAACTTAATAGAAAATGAGATAAACAAAGATATGACATAAGAATAATAACTATATATGAGTGAAATATAGCATCCTAAGTTAAATGGAATTCAAGATTTTATACACCAATGATTGTTTTTAGAAGAACATTAATTAAGATAACACTTATATGCAAATTAACAAACCAACATACAATCAAGAAAGAGAAAAACGAAAAACGCTTAACGAGGGCCCTTAACTATTAGTGATTTATGGACCGAACAATTTCGATAGCGGAGACAAAAGTTTCCATGTTGTTCGTCCAAGTTTCCATTAGCGTCAAAAAGGACCTCTCCAACGCAAATCATGCCATCGTCTTCGTCCATGTAAACATCCGGATTCGACAGAGGATGTTCTTCTTCTTGATCCACTTGTGGTTCATCTAGAGGTTCTTCTTCTTTAGAATCCATGGCTTATGATGATTCTTCGATGACAATGGGATTCGCATGGTTATCATAAGGAAGTTTTGTAAATTCCTGAGGATTCTGCCTTGCTTATCTTGTTCTCTAGCCATTTGCAGTTGACTCTCTTGAATTTCCATCATCGTTTGAAGAAAATCTTTCATCTTCTCTTGTAATTTAATGACTCGTATGTGTGTGGAATGTTGAAAAGGACGATAACGAGGAGAAGTAGGTGAAGAAGGTTTATTATTAGAGGAGGAAGCCATTAATTTACTGTTTTAGAAGTTTATTACAGAGCATAGAGCAGAGAAAAGGAGTAGATGTCGAAATATATAAATATATAACCAAATAACTTCTTTTAGAGGGAAATTTAATTCTGAAAATCTCGGCCTATATGTCGACATAAGGGGATGGGTCATACTGACATGCCCGGTTCAATTTTTGAGCAATTTTATATATATTAATTATTAACTATACTTGTATTATTTATAATTTATATTTCAGTTAATGAACATATACCTAATTCTCTTCTAAATTTAGTAAAGTTTTGTTTATTTAATGGTTTGGTTAATATATCAGCAATTTGTTTTTCAGTATTAATATATTCAAGAGTTATGACTTCTTTACTCATATTAGAAAATGATCTCTAATATTAATATGTTTTTTTCTAGCATGATGAGTTGGATTTTTAGATAGGTTTATGGCACTAGTATTATCACAATAAATTAGTGATTTAGTTGTAGTTAGTCCAAAATCTTTTAAAGTTTGTCGCATATATATAACATGAGAACAAGCCAAGCAGCAGATATATATTCTGCTTCAGTTGTTGATAAGTATACAGTATTTTGCTTCTTACTAAACCAAAAACCAGAGAATGTCCTAGAAAGTGACAAGTTCCACTTGTACTTTTTCGGTCTGTACAACCAGCGTAATCAACATCACAATAGGAAATTAAATCAAATACATCGTTTTTTTGGGTAAAATAAACCATAATCTATGTTTTACATATCTTAAAATTCTTTTAACAGCTTTTAAGTGAGTTTCATTAGGTTGAGAGTGGTATCTTGCATAGAGACAGACACTATGCATGATGTCAGGACGACTTGCTGTTATATAAAGCAGCAAATCAATCGTTCCCCTATATAATTTTTGATCAACATCTTTTGATTTATCTTCTTTACTTAAAGCTACATTAATTATCATTGGAGTTTGGTTCCCACTAGAAGCGGTCAATTCAAATTTATTAATTAAATCTTTAGCATATTTTTCTTGACTAATGAAAATTCCTTTATCTAATTGTTTGATTTAAAGTCCTAAGAAGAAACTTAGTTCTCCCATATGACTCATTTCAAATTCTTTAGTCATTATATCCGAAATTTTTATATTCCTATGTTATTAGTTGACCCAAATATTATGTCATCTACATATATTTGTACTAATTGAATATCCTTTTTGTTTCTTTTGATAAAAAGAGTTGTATCTATTTTACCAATTTCAAAACCAGATTGTAGTAAATAAGATCTTAGTCTTTCATACCAGGCTCTAGGAGCTTGTTTCAGACCATATAAAGCTTTCTTTAATTTATATACATGATTTGGAAATTTATTATCTTCAAAAAGTGGAGGTTGTTCAACATAAACATCTTCTTTTACAAAACTATTTAGAAAAGCACTTTTAACATCCATTTGATCTAACTTGAAATTATTATAGTTTGCGAAATCAAGTAGAATCCTGATAGCTTCTAGTCTTGCTATGGGTGCAAAGGTTTCGTCATAATCAATTCCTTCTTCTTGACAATAACCTTGCATGACTAAATAAGCTTTATTTCTCACGACCTCACCAAGTTCATTCATTTTATTTTTATAAACCCATTTTGTTCCAATTATACTTTTTTCCTTAGGTCTAGGAACAAGTTCCCAAACATCATTTCTGGTGAACTGATTCAATTCTTCTTGCGTAGCAAGAATCCATGAATCATCAGATGACGCTTCTTTGGATTTTAGGCTCAATAGTTGATATAAAAGCTACATTACTCATACTATTTAGTTGATTTCTTGTTTTAACTATAGATTCAATATTTCCTAATATATTTTCTACAGGATGATCTTTTAATAGCCTGATTCTTTTATTAGGTTGAATGATTTCACAATTAGTTTTATTACGTTCATTATTTAAAGTAACAAAATCTTCTTCATCTTCTATTTGTATAGTATATTTAAAATTTTCATCAAAAGGTACATGCATTGTTTCTTTAATAGTGTTAGTTCTTAAATTATAAACTCCAAATGCTTTACTTCTATTAGAATATCCGATAAAGATACCTTTGTCGGATTTAGGTTCAAATTTATCTAAATTATCTTTTGTATTAAGAATAAAACACTTACTACCAAAAACTTGAAAATAAGCTACTATGTGTTTCTTATTTTAAAGTAACTCATATGGTGTTTTATTAGTTAATGGTCTAAGTAAAATCCTATTTCATATATAACAAGCTGTGGCGACTGCTTCAGCCTAAATTTTTTTAGGTAAGTTACTATCAGAAAGCATTGTTCTAGCACACTCTTGAATCGTTCTATTCTTACGTTCCACCACTCCATTTTGTTGTGGAGTTCTTAGAAAAGAGAAATTATGAGTAATTCCTTTTTGATTACAGAAATTCTCAAAATTTTCATTTTCAAATTCTCCACCGTGATCACTATAAATAGTTTTTATTTTTAAAGAAAGTTGATTTAAATTCTTTTAGCAAAATTCTTAAATAATTCAAAAGAATCACTTTTAAGTTTAAGAAAAATTGTCCAAGTATATTAAGACTAATCATCTACAATACAAAAACATATTTATTGTGATTAAATGATTGAACTTGATATGGACCATATAAATCTAAATGAAGTAATTCTAGAGGTTTAGAAGTAGAAATCATATCTTTTAATTTAAATGACATTTTCTTAAGTTTTCCTAATTGGCAAGCATCACATATACTATCTACTATAAAGTTTAACTTGGGAATACCTTTAACTGAGTCAAGTTTTGATAACCTAGATACCCGTTTGAAATTTAAATGACCAAATCTTTTATGCAAAATTCAAGGGTCACTTGTATTAGCCAAAAGACATAAGTTATCATTTGAAACTTTCATACTAAGGATGTAAATGTTTTTCTTCGTAATTCCTTCAAAAATAATATTTAACTTATTATCTTCGATGTGACACTTATCTTTTCCAAATTTAATTTTAAATCCTTTATCACATAGTTGACATATACTAAGCAAATTATGTTTTAAATTCCTAACTAGCAAAACATCAGAAATAAGAGGAATTTTAGAATTACCGACATTTTCGATGCCAATCACATATCTTTTTGAGTTATCTCCAAAGTTGACCAATCCACCATCTTGATATATAATGTCATTAAGTATCTCGAGATTTCCAGTCAAATGCCTTGAACAGCCACTATCAAGTATCCATTTATCTTTCTCAATTTGCATAGTTTGTCCATTAATTATTGATTCTTCAAATGCCATGTAACATGTTTGTTCCTGCATAATAAACCAATTTGGTAGATAACTTGATTTTTCATAAAAACTAAATGCATCCTTATGATACTTTGATGAAATGTATAAATTCAAACTAGTATTAACAAAATTTCCTAAAAATGCCATTTTTAACTTTTCAAGTTTCAGATAATGAAAACTATGAAAACCTACGCTCTGATACCAATTGAAACGGAGTGCAAATTAAGGATCCTAAGGCTAATTTAACACCAGAGGGGGGTGAATAGTGTTTAATGGATTCTAAGAGTTATATGGACAAAATTAAACTTATGACACAAACATATGCAGAACTTAATCATAGAATCAAACACAGATGCAGAAAGTAAATAAAAAGCAGTAAAAGGAAAGAATATACAGATTTTATACTGGTTTTAAGTTACCCTACGTCCAGTCCTGCACCAAGGCAAACACCTCGTACAGATTTTTATTATACAATTGTCGAGATTACAATCCTCAATTTATAAAGGCCTTGAGGTACCCTCCTGTCTTTGAGTCTGGGGCAAACTCTCTTGATTTATGGGACACAAGATCACCCAATTGATTTCCAGGCACAACCACACCTTATAGAGAGACTCGATAAACTTTTGATTACAAATTGATCCTATAACTCTGAGTAGCACTTTGACCTTCGAGGGAGGGTAGAGAATCAAACAAGAATGAGATTTTAATTTGATTCACTTGAGAATTCGGCAGAATTTTGGCACGATCTTAAAAAGATAAATTTTTTAGAATATGGATTTGTGGAGAAGGAGTGAAGAAAATAAGAAAATATTTAGTTAAAAAATTCATTTATGACGGCTATTTATAGACCAGTAACGGTCATAACCATTCATGAAGAGATTTAAACGAATAGACACTTCTTTTGAAAATTGAAACTTTTGAATTTAACGACCATCATGTCGACATGGGGTATCCCATGATTTTGACATCCCTTAGTTAAAAA
This sequence comes from Allium cepa, assembly GCA_030765085.1. NCBI lineage: Eukaryota > Viridiplantae > Streptophyta > Magnoliopsida > Asparagales > Amaryllidaceae > Allium > Allium cepa. The sequence goes on from CM060940.1 coordinate 288,096,403, forward strand.
CTATGTAAATTTGTTTTGAAAATGGTATTGAAAGGAAAACAAGGTGAAATGATTCTGAAGTAAAATAAACTAATTTTCCTATTGTTTTAAAATACAAAAGAGTAGAAAAATATATTTTTAGAATGTATGCATATACAAATTTGATATTAAATCTCATGTATATATATATATATATTATAAAAGAATTTTTAAAAAATTAGAAGATAGTTTGTAAACAAACGAAGTTTAAAACAAGAGTTTATTTAAAAACAAAAACAAAAAATATTTTAAGGCTAAAACATCTTTTTGAAAATCATTTGAAAAGATAATTTTTAAAGCTAAAATATTTTGAAAAGCATTTTGAAAATCATTTTGAAAAATCATTTTGAAGTAGTTTTGCAAGCTTCTTCCTACAGAATATTTCATCACATCCGGACTCGAGAACTTGTACTAAACCAAGATGTTCGTGGGTTTGTCAGCCACTTATCGTAGGTTTGTAAGCTACTTGTTATGGGTTTGTAAGCCACTAAGAAGGTAGAAATGGGTTCCATACCAAATGAAATTTGGAATGAAGATTTCCATGCTATTATGAAGTTTTAACAAAACTAGACACTTATCTTGAAATCTTTATCTTAATACTCATGAGTCTTCAAACTTGATTTCTTCATTCTTGATCTTTATACTGTACAATCTTCAATAATCAGTACCTGCCTTATATATCCTGCATAATAACATTCATATATATCTAGACAAAAGTGTTAGTATATAAGTTATAATAAAATAAGTTACAAAGGTTGCTGTCATCAAAACCACTATCTCCAGTTCCTAACAAAGAAGAAAGTAAAGACAGTCAAGCTTCTACAGCCGAACTGACGATCGATGTCTCGACCGACGATAGCGATGGTTCTAGAATGATAAAGGTTGGATCTCGGTTAAGCCAACAAATGCAACAGGAATTGGTTAAATTTCTCCGAGCAAACCTTGGCGTGTTTGCTTGGACACATTCTGACATGTGTGGAATCTCCCCAAACATCGCGAGCCACACATTGAATATTGATCTGCGGCACATCCCGGTTAAGCTGAAAAGATGTGGTATGGAACTAGAGAGATCTGCCGCCCTTATGGAAGAGGTAGATAAGCTTAAATCGAACGGATTTATTCGAGATGCATTATACCCGAAATGGGTATCCAACCTTGCACTTGTCCAAAAGCCAAATGGGAAATGGAGAACGTGTATCGACTTTTCAGACTTGAATAAAGCTTGCCCCAAAGATAGTTTTCCGCTTTCTCGAATTGATCAGCTTGTAGATTCAATGGTTGGACACGAAATCCTATTTTTCTTGGACGTATATTCAGGATACAACTAGATACCCATGCACTTGCACACCCAGGAGCATACTAGCTTCGTGATCGATCTGGGACTCAACTGCTGCAAAGTTATGCCTTTTGGACTCAAGAACATCGGTGCAACTTACCAGCGATTGGTTAATCGGATGTTCACCAACCAGGTTGGGAAAATCATGGAGGTATACGTGGATGACATGCTAGTAAAATCACAATTCTTCACTGATCATATTAAAGACCTGGAGTCAATGTTTAATATCTTTCGAGAATATAGAATGAAGCTCAATCCGTTGAAATGTCACTTTGGGGTCGCATTCGGAAAATTCCTTGGGTTTATCGTCAACGTTTAAGGAATCGAAGCCAATTCGAAAAATATCTGGGCGATTAGAGATCTTGAGACTCCAAGAACTATAAAGTAAGTCCAGAGCCTCAATAGGAAAGTTGCAGCACTGAGCAGGTTCATTTCAGAACCCACTGACAAATGCATTTCTTTCTTCAATTTGATCCAAAAAGGGAAACAGAACTTTCAATGGGCCATGAAATGTGAGGGCGCAATCCGGGGACTAATTCAGCATCTCTCTACACCTCCTATTTTGTCAAAGCCTATCAATCACGGGAAATTGTACCTTTACTTGGTGGTATCAGAAAAAAAGATCAGTGCTGCCCTGGTTCGGGAGGAAGACCGAGTATAAAAACTGGTCTACTATATTAGTAAACGACTAATCGTAGCTGAGATAAATTATCCAAAGCTAGAGAAGTTGGCTTATTGTCTTCTTATTGCCTCAAGGAAGCTCTGTCGGTATTTCTAGGCTCATCCTATCATCGTTTACACCGACCAGCCATTACGACAGGTCCTTACACGGCCTGAGATGGCTGGTAGGTTACTCAAGAGGAATATCGAGCTATGTCAGTTTGATATTACCTATACTCCAAGGCGAGCAATATAAGGACAAGTCCTAATAGATTTCATAGCTGAATTTACGATCATAGAGGATTTGCCTGAAACCAGTGAATCTCCCAACTATATCTGGAAGCTGCATAATAGTGGTGTATCAAATGACTATTGCTTAGGTGCTGAGGTTGTGCTTGGAACTCCTGAAGGTCGATCTATATGCTATGCTTTAAAGTTTGATTTTCGTGTTACCAACAACGAAGCCGAGTATGAAGCCCTCCTTGCCGGATTGAGACTTTCCCGAGATTTAAACGTCATTATGGTGGAAATTTATTGTGATTCGCAACTAGTCGTGTGTCAAGTTCGGGGGGAGTACCAGGCCAAGGACCGAAGACTGGCTTCTTACCTAGCTTGGGTTCAAGAAATATTAAATCAGTTCGATTATTATGCCATCTACTACATACCTTAGTAGTGCAATCAAAAAGCTGATTTATTAGCAAAACTAGCCACCACAGATGAAGCACAACAAATGGGACTCGTTCCTATGAAAACATTGTCTTCCCCAAGCATCGATCGAATGGAGACAGATTGGGTATTTTAGGTCATTCCCGATAAGGTGTCATTGGTGGCTCCATTCAGAAATTATCTCGAGCGTGGAACCCTGCCGGAGCGCAGGTGTGAAAAGAGGCAGATTCTTCAAAAAGCTTCGTAGTTCACTATTCAAAATCGTGATACGTCGGACTACGCTAGAAAATGTGACAGATGTCAAAAACACGCTCGGTAGAGCCCCTCCTACCGAAATAACCCAGATGGTCAGTCCCGGGCCGTTTGTTGTCTGAGGCATTGATATTATTGGCTCTCACCTCTAGCCAAAGTGGTGCGAAGTACGTCATCGTCGTAGTCGAGTACTTTACTAAGTGGGCAGAAGCTGAACCCCTTGCTATAATCAAGGCAAATAAAGTGATCAACTTCATGGTACACAACATTATATGTTGATGTGGTCTCTCGCATAGCATCTTCACTGATAACGGAACCCAATCCGACAGTGTTGAGTTCAAGGATTTCTGTCAACGGTTTCACATTCAAAAGAAATTCTCTACAGTTGCACACCCTCAAGCGAATGGACAGGTTGAAGCTATTAATAAAGTTATCAAGTCTTTTCTGAAGAAATGACTAGAAAAGGCTAGGGGCAAATGAGTCGATGAACTTTCTATGGCTTTATGGGCTTACCGAACAACCCACAAGTCCGCGACCGGCCACACTCCATTCTCTCTTTCTTATGGTTTAGAAGCTGTTATTTCAATCGAGATGGAAGTACCTTCTCATCGCATGACATACTATGATCTAAAGACAAATGCTATATTACTTGCCAAATCCCTGGATTTATTAGATGAGAAGCGAAAAGAGGCTAATTTGAGGGCAGCCGCCTACCGAAGTCAAGTCGTCCGATTGTACAATGCCAAGGTCCAACCCCGAACCTTCGAACTCGGCGACCTCGTCCTCAAAAGAATATATTCGGTCCCTTCGCATATGAAACCAATGTGGGAAAGGTCGTATGTGATTGAATGAAAGCTCGGAGATGGCATGTTTAAGTTATCAACCATTGACGGTCTTACTTTACTAAGAGCCTGGAACAGCGAGAGCCTTCGTCGCTACTACTCATGACAGGCTTTATTTATTTAGTCTATTTTTCATCTGCAATTTGTTTTTGCATTTAGAAATTTGAATTTGTAATAAGGCAACTGACTTTTCCATATTTTCTTATTTCAGCAATAAAGTGTAATCAGAAGAGCTGTGATCTATTGAATGTGTCATACAACCATCACGATGCACGAAGAGCTAAGTTCCATCATATGGTGGGATTTATTCAAATAAGGAGTGACTGTGGTACGACCGGTCACTCACTAAGTGAAACCCGAGCTGAAGGCAAGCCATGACACTAAAGACTAAATAGGATTGATACACAACAATCCTCTAACTATCTCCAGGTTCCCAGGGTGCGAACTGGAGTATAAATTTACAAATGCGGTTTTGAGGAGGGTGGATTCGTCCACCTAACGACCTTGCTCGTATCCAAACAAAGTTCGAGGAGGATGGATCCGTCCATCTAACGACCTCTATTGTTAACTCAGGGTGGATGTGAATCGACAATCCATGATCCTGATAAATCCATCATTTTCGGAGTGCGAATGAAATTCAAACCCTAACAGACGTGACTGATCATCGGTCAGCCAACTTCAAATTCTCAGAGTGTAAACTGGAGTATAAACATCAACTTCAAATTCCTGAATTGCGAATTGGAGTATGAACATCAACTCCAAATTCCTAGAGTGCAAATTGGAGTATAAACACTAACTCCTAATTCCCATAGTGCGAACTGGAGTATAAAACATCTAAGTCCCTAGAGTATGGACTAGAGTATAAGCATCAACTAACTTTAGGTCCCCAGAGAGCGTATTAGAATGTAAGCACAAACCGGATATGAACCTATTATCCATAAGACAACTCTGAGTCCCTGGAGTGCGGTCAGAGTATAAACACAGATTGGGTATGACTAATCACCCACGAATTAATCTAAATTCCCCATAGTGTGGACGTAGCTATAAATTTTAAACAGGCATGACTGACCGCCTATGGAAATAACTTAAGTCCTTGGAGCATGGACGTATCACTAAAACTTAAGTGGACATAATCGACCATCGACGAATAGGTGCAATCCTAGAGTGTGGATACAATCGCCAATTGATAAGCTAGTGTGGTTCGACTACTCGACTTCGTCATGTTCCGGCATCATTTCACAAAGATCCAGATCGATATGTTAAAGGCAAACAGCAACCGCTGGCCGATCTTTCAAATGTATCCTCGAATCTAGGGGCAGAACTTGAGTATCGACCACTGATTGAGACAATGCGATGTTGAGATTCGACTCAACACCCAATTGCGACCCGAGATCATAGATTCAAGACTTAGCATTCAAATCCAAGTATGAATTGAAGGATTAAAACTTCACAAGTGTGTTGAACAGAAGTTCAAGCGCTAAAACACTTAAATAAATTAACGCAAGTTGAACAGAAGGCAAAATTAAATTTTATTCCAATCATTCTTTGGAAGAAAAAGGCCAAGTATAAAAATATGCCAAAAGTCCTATTAGCAGGGGCCGAGCCCGCATCCATACACGACTATAAAAGAAAAAACAAAAGCATATTCCTATCTGTCTACCAAAATGAGCTGAAGAAGCATATCTACTCTTTCTTTTTTCTTGGTTTCTTCTTCGGTGTAGACCCCTAGAGCAGCTATTGGGTTTCCTCTTTGAGCCTTTGCCTTTCGGCTGCCGATCTCCTTTGGGGGGAATTATATCGATTTCCTTCTACAAACTCAAGTGTATGGGAATACTTCCAACAGGCAGATTCGAAGGGGTTGGGTCCACTACAGGAGGCGGAATCGGCACGCTGGTATCGATAATAGTGCCACCAGAAGATATCATTTGTAATGGGGATGGACCAGGGCCCGACATTCCACCTCCAAAGCTACTAGCCGAAGCAGCTACCTCCATTTTTGCGTTAATCTCGGCTATTATATCTTCTTCGTGAGTTGTTTGAGCCTCGCCGGAAACATTAATGGTTGGGACTGAGGCGCTGGCCGCTGGGGCTACTCCACTCATGACAAATGGAAAATCATAAAAAGGGTCACTATGATGTTTGAGAAGTTCCTCTATCATTTGTTCATCGAATGAAAGTGTGCTCCCTTGCACATCATCTGTAGGTGCAGTGGCCGATGTCATTGTCGCTTCCATAATAATCGCCTCCTGCGCATGATGTGACTCTTGAGTTGCAGGAGGCGCAATCGATGTGGCTCCAATCACTGAAAAGAGACAAAAGAAGATCTGTTAATAATCACTTCAAGTAGTGCTTATGATTTTGAACAAGTATGAGGAGTGTTCGGAGTACCTTCCTCAGTTTGGCTCACAGGTGCCAGAGCAGCTTCAGAAACTTGATCGTGAGCCGGAGACAACCAAGGTTGATGTTCGTCGACGGAAATTCTATCGGTTTAGAAAACCGTCGAACGAATTTTGAAATAAAAATAACTGCAAGCGCATGGTGTACGAATGTAGCACGCGGCAAATACGGGTCGATCCATAGGGAATTGATGATTTTAAAATTCTATTCAATCAAATTATACCAAAGTCGAGAGTAAATAGCTAGAAATGTAAGAAACTAACAAAAAATGGCAAAAGAAAATGATAAAAATATGAGAGTTAAAAGAACAATTTAGAGATAAATCCACTCTCTAGTTCATATAAATCAACAAAATGAAGTTATGATCTCTCTTTTCTTGTCATTAGTGAATTAGTTGATGTGCTTATCATAAGTGTGGTATATTTGTGCTATTAATTAGCTCAATATAAACCATCAAACTATAACACAACCACTAATACACTTTTAAATCTCATAAAATATGACAAGAAAGTTGAAAGCAAAATCTATTTTAAGCATGGCTTATTAACTATTAATTAGAAATATAAGCCATCAAATTTTAATTTCAACAATCACTTCTTTGCCATAATCATATTTAGATGAAGAAGCAATTTGTGTTATGTTTGTTTAAGCATAGCCTATTTGTTATGAACAACATAGAATATCAAATTCAAAGCTAAAACAACAAGTTAACAACTTCATACATTCTCATTAAAGCACAAAAAGAGAGTATAAAACATCAAAATGTTGAAGCTACATGATTAGAGGCTTCATTACCCCTAAATTGAAGGGATTAGCCTCTCATATTTGTCATCATATGAACAAATGTAGCAAGCCACATTGAACAAGAAGAGAGAAAGAGAGCAAAATGAAAAGAAAAATTATTCTACTTGCATAAAATAAAAGAGATCTATACTAGAACATGAAAGAAAATAAACAAGAAAAGAAAATGAACATGTAATTAAAAGGAAACACTAAATAACATTGCATAAAAAAAGAAAAATACATGAAGAAAAATGGCTAAGTAGCCATGAAAAGAGAAAGAGAGCTTTCTTTTATTTTCTCAACTAAAACTAAAGAAAAGAAGGCCTAAGAGAGACTAAGAGAAGAGATGATTACATGAAACATATGGGTATTTATACATGTATGAAACCCTAATTCATATTTTTAGGGAATGGCCAAAATGCCCCTTAGGAAGTGTGGAGGCCAAGTAATCATTAACATGTCTTAATCCCCCATTAAGTGTACATGAAGCCATTAAGTCCAAAAGCATGTGCATTAGCCTTTAATTTGTACATTAAGGTAGGTGGGTAGGTGAGGTCCTCCATGATCTTCACTTTGAATTATTTCCATCTTCATTCCTTTATATTCTTTGTGCATGCATATTTCTTCATGAAACCACTCCTATTTGGGACCAAATTCCTACAAAAAAATATATATATATATAATTCAATTAATTTTTCTCAAAGAAATATATGCACACAAATGACCTTTTTGCCCCTATATGAAGATGAATATGTGATAATTTGGAATTAATATGAATTTTGGTTAAAACAAGTTAAAATACCCAATATGATCATTTATTTAATTTAAATAGAATAAATATGGTGGTAAAAATATGCACATTTACGTGCACATCAAATACCCCCACACTTATCTTTTTATTCGTCCTCGAATAAAGGGAAGCTAAGATAAATCCATTTTCGTAGGAAGCACGATTGCATTGAGCGTATGCAACAAGCCGTTAAACCTCTTGGTGTCCCCAGTAGGACAAGTGTTGTCTCGTGAGGGTTTTCAGCGGATACTACCCACAAAATCCAAATGCATGATGAAAATATTTACAAAATGCAAGATTTATTTACAAAGAGATGAATGCAAATTTTTGAAAATATTTACAAATGAAGGATTTATTTTTAAATTGACGCAAATAAGTTAAATATAGGTTTTGGTTATTATCTTGAAAATTTATGTCATTTACTCGTCAAAATTTTCAACAAAAATCAAGTTATCATAACAAATAGACAATAGTTTAATTTGTTGTTTCGGTTGATAACAAATTGTAATTATAAAATGGATCCTTAGTTGATTATCAAAGTTTATCAAAGTGGTATTTTCATTTCTTTTCAATAACACATCAAATCAAATAAGTAAAAATAGTGCTAGGATTTCAATTGCTTGCTCTCTCATTATTTGCAAGAAAAATTACACACATAGCTCAGGTAAACTGAGGCCAGATATACCAACCATGCACTGCCTTTCGGGCTTATGTGAGGGGAGTACAGAGCATGGCGAGTGCACACACTTTCGTGCATACACTATCGACCGTAGGTGGTTTTTATTAAGTCTTTTTTTTACATGTGTTCCATACATCATAACCGTGAGGACTTTTAAATGAGTATGAAAGCACATAATCAAAAATTCCAAGTAATTCACCCATGCATAACCGTGAGGACTTTTAAATGAGAGTGAATACTTTGGATGTATTATTATTATTATTTTTTTATAATTTTTTTTAAGAGAGAGAGAGTTTTGCAAAATCATCTTAGCACTATTTAACTTAGAAGTCAAAAAAAATGTTATATCCTTTACTTTAAATTCACCACTTTTAAAACAAAGATTTTAAATTATGATGTATTTCATAATTAACAGGTATGAATCTTCCTATATACTAGTTAAACCATTGTTATTTATAATCAAACTTCATTTTTATTTTTGTTAAGACAAATAAATTTTCAATAATTTCAATTTAATAAACCAAAACCATATATTTATCCTATAGTGTTTCTTTAAAAATAAATCAAGAACACTAAAAATAAATTCTTCTTTTGTTTTTGGATTTTTTCTTTTTTGAGTTTTTGGAAGAAAAATGAAAAATTAATCCTGAAACATCAAGAAGAAGATGAGTCTCCCCCCCACACTTGATTTTGACCGTGTCCCCACAGTCAACCCAAGTGAAAGGGATGTTTATTATTATTTACATGAAAACGAACGGTATTTACACGAGATCAGAAAGTATATTGTCAAAAAGTAAATGAAACGGTCTTCCAAAAACCGATTCATTTGTCTCGTCGAGTATACGAGACACAGCTTAAGCTCGAAAAACCAAACCATAAAAGATTTTGAAGTTGAATGTTGATTTGGAAAAACGAATGTCGTTTTATTGAAAGTTGAATGAGTTGTTTTATTTTCGATGATTTTTGGGGCAGATAAAACAAATGATTGAAATTCAAGTTTATTTTCACCAAATTGAAATTCAAGTTTGTCATTGAAAAATTCTTCAAAATTATTGATTTCAAAATCAAAATGGTGATGTAAATCTTCCCCTTTATAATTTAACAACTCATTTTCGAAAAGTCCAAGGAATTCATGTTCATTAAATTTGTCTTCCTTTGTTGAATTATCAACAACTTCATCGCATATATCCATTTCAAAATCCAAAGTTGTTGTATTCAAATTTTCAGAAAAGGAAGATCGAAATTTAAATCGAGTTTCTCACCCTCAAAAGAATTGAAATCCAACTCAATTACCGTGTTTTCAACAACTTTATTAAGATTGTTATTTTCAGTTTCAAAAGTTGTTGTTTGATAATCGTCAATTATGGTAAAAGATGGATTATCACTTGACTCATCACACGTTGAGATTTGATTTTGTTGTTCACGTTGTTTCATATAAGTTTCGAACAACAAATCTGTGTGATCATCGTAAATTTCATTCATTTGTTCAACAAAATCCAATTTGTAGTTAGTAAATTGAGAATTTTTGATTTGGATTTGTTGAGAACAAAAATTTTCACTCGCAACATGGTTAAGATTATTCCCATTGCCAAATTCATTTGAAAAGTTGTTCCCATTTTCATGTTGAGTTTGGAATTCATTTTGGAGTTCGAAATTAAATTGGCATGGGTTATAATCATAATCGTTTGAATTTTGAATTGAATTCAAATTTTGAAATCCTTGACTCGAGTTATTACACAAATCAGAATTACATAAATCATTTTTCTCTTGATTTTGTCGTGTAGAAAGTTCGAGTAATGATGAAATCATTTCAATGCTATTTTCAAGAGTCGAACGTTGGTTTTCGTTTTGAAAATTTTGTTGTTCGAAATTTTAATTATTTACACAATAGTTGTTGTTAAAATATCCATACGAATTTGGAGTGAACTCATATGGATTATATTGATTTTCACAACTAAAATCAAGTGAGTAAGAAAAAGGAAACTCGGACATTTTCAAGATTTTTTTTTGGTTTTTTCTTATAAAGAAAAATATTTACAAGTAGAATTTATTTTTCAAAATGGAATTTGATTTTTGTTTTGTTTTTGAATTTTCAATTTTTTTTGGCTTTTGAAAAGATTTTAATTTTTTTTTTTGAATTTTTGTTTTTCTAATTTTTCTGGATTTTTGAAATTTCAAAGGAAAAGGGTTTAAAAATTTCAAAGAAAAAGAAAAGGAATATTTTAAAAAAAAATAGTTCTGGATTTTGAAATTTTTTGTTTTTTTTTAAACATGCATGAACAAATGCAACTAAATGAATGCAAGGGTTAATTACAAATGATTTATCCTAACTTAACCCAAAATTGTATATTCACAAATTGTCCTAGATAAACAAGATAGTTCTCAGCCAGGTAACGGGCAGGATTTATCGGTGCACCACGAATCACCGTAGCAATGCAGCCGAAGGTTTAAGTACCTTCAAAGGAACAACCACTATAATATTTATGAATCACCGTAATATTTATAAATGGTTATTACTCTGCCGTAGCCTAGACACCAAGAAATTAAATTGTTCAAAAAAGACAAATTGTCAATATACAATTAAGTATTATCGATGTCTAACCGTTATTGTTAATCAAAATCTAAGATGAAATGCAGAACAGAAACTAAACGTGTATTAACAATGCAACTACGAATGAATTTTTTTATTTTTTAAAATGCAAATGCAAGCAACCAACAATTCAATTCAAATAAAACTAGAAATGAAAGCAGAATTTTTTTAGCAAGCAGAGCAATTTATTTTGGCTAGCTAAGGAAGCAATTTTCAGCAAGCTATTCTTCCTTTATTTCCTGCTTTGGCAACCTGAAAATTAAAAACTACGATATATACAATATATATTTTTTTTGGTTTTTTGAAAGAAAACTTAAAAGTAGGGTTTTACTTAATTTTTTTTTTCAATATATTTTTTATATGAAAGAAGTAGCTAAAACAAAGAAAATCAAAACAAAACAAAATCAAAGATTTTTTTTTTTTTAAACAAGAAATCTAGTACTGCTCAAGCAAGCATCACAACTAAAGGAAGTCAAAACTCTCTCCTTTTTTTTTTTAACAAAACAACTTAATTTCGCAATAAAATTTCAAGACAACTCAACACAACACACCCCGGCCCAATATCCCAAAATTCAACCTACGCTGCTCAACAGAATGTAAACAACAGTTCACACACAATATATCAGCAACAATTCACGCAATTTTCCAAAATAGAGTTCAATTCCAAATTAGGATTCAAATCAGAAAGCAAATTAAAAGACACAAGGCAGCGACTTGTTCGTGGTTTGATTTTCGTGGGGATGATTTGCGATTGGGATTTGCGGAAGCGGTTGGATGTTTCAGTGAAGGAAAATTTGCTCGTGTGTTCAGGCGATGAAATTAGGGGATTTTGCGGTTGGTAACAGCTTTTGATTTGGGGAGATGCAGCAGAGGGTTAATGGGGGTAAGTGATTCGGTGGTTTCGATTTCAATTAGGCGATTATGGGTTGAATGGCAAGGCCGCGGTGATGTATAGGCGTGGAGATGCAGTGGAGTAGCAGAGTCGCCAGTGAATTCTGTAGTGAGGTCAGTGATAAGGTAATTTTTGTTGTTGTATGATAGTTTGGAAACGATTGAATTAGCAACCAAACTGCAGTTTTGTTGTGGTAGTTGTGTATTGAAGTGGGCAGGCTGTAGAAGTGGTAGACTGTTGTTGCTTGATGATGTGGATGGAATTTTGTTGATATGTTGTTTATGAATGATGGGATGGTGAGGAGTCTGATATTTGAGGTTGAGATGGAGTGGAAAGAAGTTTGTTGCTGTATGTAGCAGTTTGGTCTGTGGGTGGATATGAGAAGTGGTCGATAGAGCTGGTTGTATTGTGTGAGAGTAGAAGATGACTGCAGTGACTTTTGTAGTGTGCAGTGTTTCGGGAGGGCTGGATGATGTGCTTTGATGATGTTTGTGGTATTGCAGTGAGGTAGGTGATGTGGTGGATGATAGGTAGAAGTTGAGGTTGGATGAGGCGCGGTGGTAGCTGGAATTTGTTGAGGGGAGAGGATGGTTCGTTGCTGTGATGAGAGGTGATGTTTGAGGAATATGTAAGGAGATGGTGATAGGTCGCAGTGAGGTGGAGGGGGTTTCAGGTTGCTGAATTGGGTGAAGTGTTGTCAGTGGCTTTTTGAATGTTCTTTGGAACTGAATGGTGAAGGAGGTGCACTTTTGTAGTGAAGAGGAGCAGTGGATGTTTGTGGCCGAGGCAGTTCTGTGGAATTGGAAGTGGAATGTGCACAGGGTAGTGATGTTGAATATGGAAGTGGAGTGACTGGTTGATGGTTGAAGCAAGCAGTTTGAGGTTTCAGTGCTACAGGCAGAGATGTTTGTATGTGGAGAGATATTTATGGTCACAGTTTGATGAAGCAGTGGTGGAAAAGTGCAAGTATGGGGTAAGTGAAATGATATGCACAGTCCTGTTTGTTCACTGTCTACAGTGGGAGAAGCAGATTGATGGTTTTAGACAGTGTTGTGTGGGGAACTGATTGTTGTGATGTTGTGAGCTGGCAACAGTTATGGTCAGTAGTTGTATGTAACAGTGGGCAGAAGTGAAGGAAGTGTAGTGGAGGGGGACGGTGATGTGGTAGGTGGCTGGTTTGGTGGTTGTGCAGAGGTGATGCACAGTGAATATGAGATGAAACAGAGAGAAGCTGCTGAAAACAGTAAATATGTACAGGATTTTTTTTTTGAAGTAATGTAACGAGGAGGAAAATAAAATTATAAATGTCGAAATGTAAATTGAAAGCAATAAAATATTTTTGTTTCCTTTTGAAATGAATTTGTGATTTTTTTTTAAATATATACAATGCAAATGCAAAACAAATAGAAAACAAATGCAAACAAACACACAAACAAATGAAAGCAAAACAAGACACAACAATAGTTTTTTTTTTAAATGCACTCAACACACAAAACAATCACACAATGAAACCAAACAAATATTAATTCGAATAATAGAAAATAAAAATCAAAACAATTCCCCGGCAACGGCGCCAAAAACTTGTTCGTCGACGGAAATTCTATCGGTTTAGAAAACCGTCGAACGAATTTTGAAATAAAAATAACCGCAAGCGCACGGTGTACGAATGTAGCACGCGGCAATACGGGTCGATCCACAAGGAATTGATGATTTTAAAATTCTATTCAATCAAATTATACCAAAGTCGAGAGTAAATAGCTAGAAATGTAAGAAACTAACAAAAACTAGCAAAAGAAAATGATAAAAATATGAGAGTTAAAAGAACAATTTAGAGATAAATCCACTCTCTAGGTCATATAAATCAACAAAATGAAGTTATGATCTCTCTTTTCTTGTCATTAATGAATTAGTTGATGTGCTTATCATAAGTATGGTATATTTGTGCTATTAATTAGCTCAATATAAACCATCAAACTATAACACAACCACTAATACACTTTTAAATCTCATAAAATATGACAAGAAAGTTGAAAGCAAAATCTATTTTAAGCATGGCTTATTAACTATTAATTAGAAATATAAGCCATCAAATTTTAATTTCAACAATCACTTCTTTGCCATAATCATATTTAGATGAAGAAGCAATTTGTGTTATGTTTGTTTAAGCATAGCCTATTTGTTATGAACAACATAGACTATCAAATTCAAAGCTAAAACAACAAGTTAACAACTTCATACATTCTCATTAAAGCACAAAAAGAGAGTATAAAACATCAAAATGTTGAAGCTACATGATTAGAGGCTTCATTACCCCTAAATTGAAGGGATTAGCCTCTCATATTTGTCATCATATGAACAAATGTAGCAAGAAAAATTGAACAAGAAGAGAGAAAGAGAGCAAAATGAAAAGAAAAATTATTCTACTTGCATAAAATAAAAGAGATCTATACTAGAACATGAAAGAAAATAAACAAGAAAAGAAAATGAACATGTAATTAAAAGGAAACACTAAATAACATTGCATAAAAAAAGAAAAATACATGAAGAAAAATGGCTAAGTAGCCATGAAAAGAGAAAGAGAGCTTTCTTTTATTTTCTCAACTAAAACTAAAGAAAAGAAGGCCTAAGAGAGACTAAGAGAAGAGATGATTACATGAAACATATGCGTATTTATACATGTATGAAACCCTAATTCATATTTTTGGAGAATGGCCAAAATGCCCCTTAGGAAGTGTGGAGGCCAAGTAATCATTAACATGTCTTAATCCCCCATTAAGTGTACATGAAGCCATTAAGTCCAAAAGCATGTGCATTAGCCTTTAATTTGTACATTAAGGTAGGTGGGTAGGTGGGGTCCTCCATGATCTTCACTTTGAATTATTTCCATCTTCATTCCTTTATATTCTTTGTGCATGCATATTTCTTCATGAAACCACTCCTATTTGGGACCAAATTCCTACAAAAATATATATATATAATTCAATTAATTTTTCTCAAAGAAATATATGCACACAAATGACCTTTTTGCCCCTATATGAAGATGAATATGTGATAATTTGGAATTAATATGAATTTTGGTTAAAACAAGTTAAAATACCCAATATGATCATTTATTTAATTTAAATAGAATAAATATGGTGGTAAAAATATGCACATTTACGTGCACATCTGTTGATTAGGATTATAAGATGGAATAGATTGAGGATCAACGCAGATTACGATTCAAGGTGGGTTAACGTGGGAATTTCAGAACTTATGTCATGGTGCTCAACATCTATACCCTCTCCCACCTCCGACTGCTGGATGACAATTTTCTCCTTTTCGTATGAGCATTGTGTCGTGGAGAATTTTTCATTCATCTTCATTCAACACTCAGTTTTCAAGCTCAAATTCACCAACAGATTCACCTCGGTGCTCGGCCTTTTCGTCTTCAACTAGTCGGCCCTAGGCATTGCGCAAATGTGTCGGATAGTTCTCGAGTTAGGCTAGGTTTCTATGTTTTAACACATTAGCATTGTAAGTAATTAGCAGATCTTCACTATCCGCCTCTAACCTGGACTCGACCATTTTAACCTTTTCTTCAACTCTTGCTTCCATCTCCCTTATCTTAGCCGATACCGCATCTCGCTCGCCCTGGAGCATCACAGCCTTCTTAACGCCTCCTGCACTGCCATGTTCGCGTCATCTTTTTCTTTGTTAATTTCAAAAAATCTAGCTTTGAGTTCATTGAGCTCCTTTAAGGCAGCATCCCTTTCAGCTATGACTGTAGTGTTCCGGAGGCCCATCTTTTCCACCAAAGCAAAATGTGTTTGCCGCATCCTCTCCATTTCCAAGTTCTCCTCATCGGCCTTTTGGGTGACCTCAATTTTGGATTTTCAAGAAGACTCGGCTTCACTGTTAAGTATTTGAATAATTCGATCCTTTTAAGCGAGCTCGGTTTCTAATTTCTCAATGGTACTCGCCCCTTCGATGTTTTTTCTACGGCTTTCGCCCACTCTTCGTACTGGGTATAGATATCACGAGTATAATCATGCATTATGTCCTCTGCCTCTGATTGAATATTCTTTAAGTTAGGGGGAAAATGTAGCCGTCAATGCATATACTCAGAAAATCTTTCTTCAACTGGGCAACTCTAATAGCCTTTTCCCCAGTAGACTCAGTGATAGCTTGTTCAGCAACAATAAGAGTTTCGACCTCATTTCTACGACGTTATGATTCAGGCCTAGAGGTTTAAGAAGATGTTTTTTTTGGTGAAGAGGCTCTATTGGTTGTTTTCAATGGCTTGAAGGTTGTGTGGGGGCTCGAGGAGGAGAACGCGATCGGGATCGATGTCTATAATCTCTAACCCTCTCCCTCTCGTGACGTTCCTCGCTAAAGTAACCACGGCCGTGGTCTCTTTCAGCCTCCATCCTACAAGACTCATAGTAGGAGATAGATGATTGACGTGCTGAACAAAGACTTCCCAACATAGATTCTCTTCTGACCAATGTATCTGAAAAGAAGAAATAAAAACAAAGTTAGTAATCTCCCGAAGTAGGCAACTTATGATTGGAGACCGTGTAGTGCCATGAAGTGTATACGTATATGCAACCCCCCGACCAACCGGCAATGTCGGCCATGCTTGTGGAAAGAGACTCGCTTAAGTCTAGAGCACTTTGAAGCTCCTCAAATCCAGTGTCATGTTGAAGTGACACATAGTCTGGGATTGGGATATCGACAAGCCCTTCGAAGGGATTCTCTACTTGAAGAGGAAGAGTCTCTGTGATTCTAACACCAGAGATTGGCAAAGATACAACTACGGATTTCCATATCAGAGGCTTATGACGATTATAAGCAGTTGCCTTGCCATTTCTTCTTCCATCTGAACCTTGAAAACTGCCAGAAGGCCTGGTTACAGTTTCATCGTTCGTGAGTGTGCTTTCTTCATCGCCTTCCTCCGTTATTACGACCCCGGGCACTTTATATTTCACCCGCCTCGTCGGGGCTGCCCTCAGCGTTCCTTCGTGTCTAATGCTTTGATTTCGCTCAATTAGCCCAATGGTTCTCAAGTTTCTGTCTGTTAGCATCGAGTCTATATCTCTCATTTCGCTTGGAACTTCTTGAAGGACCCTTACTATTTCTTTGAAATGTGCACCTTCAAGTCGTAGGTTTGTGGCTGTAAAAGAAAGAACGTATTAATATCAATGCCAGTTGCAACCATCTTGTTCACTATTTGAAAAGTTGGACCACTTACGTATGACTAGCCATCGACTGGCAAACCCTGGAGGGCATCGAACGTAGAACCACTCAGTTTTGAAGTAGCTCAATCTGGTCCAGGCACCAGTCACAACTTGGCAATTCCTAGCTGCCTCTAAGAAAGTGAAAGAAGGGCTATCTCCCCGACTCTTAACATTAAAAAGGTATCCGATTTCGATCGAAGTTAGGGGTCTGAAAAGATGCTCCATGAATACAATGAACAAACTGTTCAGCAGTGCATATCCATTCGGATGTAGTTGCGATGGGGCAATCCCAAAGAAAGCCAACACTTCCCGAATATACTGGTTGAATGAGGTAAGTGTTCCCGCGGTGCACGAATGACGATTGAAGGCTGTATATCCTTCCGGAGGAGAACGTGGCCTGTCATTTGGTCCAGGTAACAAAAAACATCATCTAATGATAGACCGTTCCTTAAACATATTCGTCTCAGCATATCTTCGGAGACATTGGACAGCGTAGAATCTTGTTGATTCGCAATAAAAGTTGCTCCTGGTAGCTCGTTTGGAGCAATTACTTCGGCTGCGATGGTCGGCAACTCTATTATTGGAGAAGACAGACATTGATTTTCCTACTGTTGAGAACTCATGGATTCCGTAGCTAATCAACTTATCAAAAACCATCATTAGATGATAATAGGCCCCTGTATTCCCCAATTTGAAGTGTGTGAATGTGCTGTACAGTGCAGTGGTACCTAATATTTAAGAAACTTCACGGAAATAAGAAAGAAGTGTTCGAATAACAAGACTTCGAGAATCAACAGGAGTGACCGTCATCATTGACCGTCACTACTGCATTATCCCGATTTCAAAGATTATGTCCAGGTTAAAGTTTGTTAAGTTTGTCAAATAACAATTTCATCAACAAGCTTCGAAAGGTAGTCACGTATGCAGTTAAATAGTTAAGTCCATTAAGCAAGGTTGTATCTCGTTGGAGTCAAATGTTCGAGCATGCAAAGCTTTCGTACCCATCAAAGTTCATATTTGGATCGCTCCCTAAAAGCCAGCTTCGTATCGATCATTTAAATTTGAATTTTGGATAGATCCGAGGATGGACATTCGTATCAATCATCTAGGGTCGATATATTTCGTATCGATCGCCACTAGGGACTTCGTATCGATCACTGGCTTAGATTTTTATTTATCGCCCCTGATCGATACGAACTCCCACCACTCCAGATCGATACGAAGCCGCTTCCCTCCATCCATCTTTTTTCAATCGACACGAATCTTTATTGCTCCTAGATCGATACCAGTTTCTACGTTCTCAGATCAATACGAGCCACTACCACATGCCTCAGTTTGTATCCATCAGTAGCCCTTCCTCCCCAAGCAAGATAAACGCCATTTCGTACTTCCTCAACCTCACTCCGACCCAACTCCGACATCACCGACGCCGGAATCGACCATGACTTTGGATGATTTGGCATTGAAGCTCGAGTCTCGTCATTTTAGGGTGGTTTTGATTGGTCAATTAACTAGTTTAGAGATTCGGGTTGAAAGGTTAATAGGTTGGTCGAATTGAAGACGAAGGCAGTTTTCTTCTTTCTCTTATTCTAATCGATATGAAGGCAAATAGCAAAAGGATGGCAAGTAGAAAATTTAGCTAAGTCCAAAACGTATTTATATGGTCTCGTATCCAAGGAAGAAAATGATTCACCTCCCAATAATAAAAACCGATTGAAACGGCCACGAATTCTATCGACACGAAGAGACTCATTCGTATCCATTAGTTTAAAATAATATAACGGTTAGCACTTGGTATCCATCGGCAAATTATCCCTAGCTTTGTATCCCTCAACTCAAGTCTCACCGATACGAAACTCCCAACGTAGTCTTGCTTGAATCACTGGATTTCATCGGTATGAAGCACTATTTCGTATCTACAAGCTTGGAGGCCTAAGCTTCCTATCATCGGTACGAAATGACAATTAAGCGTCCATCATTTTGAAGATCGTCTAAATTCATATCCATTGATACGAACTACATTAAAACAACAAATAAATTTGTGTTGATCGACATTGGTACAAAAATAATTTTTCGACTTTTTACATCGATCCAGGAGAGGATTGATACGAAGGGACATTCCAAAACAACCATCAAGCGTTGTTACAAATCAAATTTCACATTGATTTAGGAGAGGGTCAATATGGAATTCGATACAAAAAAACTGACTGAAAAAACTGACGATGACTTATGAACGTGCGAATGTTAATGGGAGTCAGGCTAACATACATTCATGTATAACGGACTGACATCCAATTTTTAAAATTCACAGGAATTGAATACTCGTCTAGTGATGATTACAACAACAAACAACATATCACTATCATACAACACTCAGTTACAACAATACGCAGTGCAACAACTGATAGTCAACAGTTCATGATTTATGTTTCTATGGATCAATCAAAGGTCACAGCTTTCGACGAAAAGACGACAACCATTCAGACAAGTTAGATAGAACTATTCAGAATGAAGAATGCAACTTTTCAAAGCACGTCATGTTCTCACAAGACATACTTTGGGGGCAAATGTTATCTGCCTTTTGGAAAGGCCTTGACACTAAGAACTTAATCGGAAACCGAGGATAATCCGTCCCAAAGATCGTTTATACGCAGACTCACTATGGATGTCGTTAAACTTTATCTGAGTCTGGATCAAGCTACATTTGATATGACATGACAGGCAAAGATATGAAAGCTAGCATTCCAAATTTCAAGTCAATTGGGGTTCGTATGCTCGAATTATGGATTGAACAAGTTTCATGAAAAGCATGTTTGCTTCGTATCCATGTATTTCGCATCCATCAAAAATCGGCTATTCGTATCCATCCATCGCATAGTTTCATATCCATCAATGAGCATCACTTCGTATCCATCAGGTATCCGTTATTCGTATCCATCAAGCAAATAGGAAGAGACCTCCTTCGTATCGATCTGGTCCGAGTCTGTCAAGATGAACATGATTTCATATCGATCAGTGGAGCACAAGTTCGTAACGATAGAAAGCGGTATTCTTCGCATCCATGATCTCCCGCCTGTTCGCATCGATCATCCAACTTCACTCTGTATCCATCAAAACCAAACAAAGCCGCTACTTCGTATCAATCAACCAGTGATCAATACAAATAGAGCAGTTGCAATCGATACGAACAGAGCAGAGTAATTACAATCGATATGAACAGAGCAGTTGCAATCAGTGCGTACAGAGCCAAACTGGATCGATGCAAACAAGGCGTATGCATAGGGAAGACTCGATCGTTCGACATAAAAGGTGGATCGATCCAAGGATTTAGCGCCACGTCAACTTGAAGGCACGTGCCTTGATCAATACGAACAGAGCGATAAGAAATGGGACCAATGCAAACTTAGCAGCCTTCCATAAACTTGAACTTGAATCGATCATAACTAGCAATATACAACTCCAAATGCCACCAAATTTTTACAGGAGTTTGCGTACATCCTCAACAATGTTCACGATCGATCCCGACTCAATTGGACGACATATTGATCGATACGAAGCTTGTTCATATCGATCACAGATCGAGTGCAAACCACATGGGATCGATCGCGTGGACCCGCCCATGTACATGAAGAAGTCTCCTGAGATCTGAGCGAGATATTTGCAGCCTACGACTATAAATAGCATCCCCAGACCTACAGAAAAAGACTTTTTGGCTCTCTTATGTCCAGACTCTGCCAAAAACACTTTTGTACTCAAAGATCACTGTTGTACTTGAAATTCACTATTGTAATCCACTGTTACCAGCAAGTAAAAGTTAATAAAAGTCAATCATTTCATTGTGGACGTAGGCCAAGGGCCGAACCACTCTAAATCCCTATGTTTTTGCGCGTTTCTCTTATTTTCTTTAGAAGTGTTTATTAGATAATCCTCTTTTTTCATTTATTTTCTTCATTTTATCTCTTCAAATACTTCCGAAGAGTGTTGTGCCCAATTTTGATACAAATAATATATAAAATGGCAAGATGATTTAGAGTAAAGCTTAGAGTGCATAGTTTCCCTTTTTAAGTTTATTTTAAAGATTTTTAATCAATTTGGGATGAAAAGATTTTCAAGGAAAATTTAAGGAAAGATTACGCTAAGTAAAATGACCTAGATATTAGTATACCAAATGGGACCGGTATAAGGTCGTGCCCTATACATTAGCTATTAGGCCCAGCTAATTAGTTCGAAATTCCAGTCTGGGGATTTGTCACAGGTAAGACTAAAATGATGTTACATACAAAAGAGAATATATATTTATAAATTTGTACAAAGATAGGTTATTAGTAAGCTCACAAAACCATTATGTAACGACCCAGAAATTTTAACGGTTTTACAACACAATTAACTGAAAATTTTGCTTGAAATTTAAACAATTAAATTTTGCAATGGAAATTTGATATTTGAAATGCGTCTATTTAGACATAGCAAATGGAAAAAAATTATTGGAAAATATGAAAGTTTATTCTATTATGTAATTTTCAATTTCAATTTAAATTCAGTTAATTTGATGAAAATAAAATGTTTTTGAAATTTGTATATTTATAGATAATAAAAATGCAAACTATTCTCTGAGTGAGACATAATAATTTGTTTCGTCAAATTTGGACTTCTCTAGCCCCGTTTATCTTAATTTTGACGAATTTGCAGTAGTTTAGCAGCGAAATATGGACTTTTGATAAGACGACCATACCGCTAATATCTGTGTACCGTTCTATTCGTGTCGTTATAGTGATCTCCGCGATATATTCGTTTATGTGCTTTGGAGCTTGGTATGCGGTAGAATCTGCAGAAACGGTAACCGTATCGGTACCCATTTTAAAACTTTTGGGTTTCCTTTGTCCTTTCAATTTCCACCGTGTTAAAACAAATAGCCATTTGCTTTTATAATTCCCAAAATATAGGTGTAGCCTATTGTCATTCCATCACTTGAATTCATTATTTGTCGGTCTGTTTATTTTAGGTCTCTTCATTTTCCACCATTCACTTTGTACTTCTGGTTCGTATTTAATGTGTCCATTCACTTCAAAGATAACTAATATATAACAGTTGTTTGCTCCTCTTTCCTTTTGAAACTCCTCAACCTGTGCTCTAGGACAAATCCAAGCATTGCTTTTGAAAAATTATATATATAATATTTATATAATGCACAATCAATTGCTCTGTTACTTTGCAATTCTATCGCCTTTTCCCCATGATCTCAAATTATAATCTGATCGTCTTTTCAATTTTTTTCGTTTTCCTTTTTCGTTATGACATGCTTTGGTTTTAATATATATATATCTGTGTGTGTGTGTGTGTGTGTGTGTGTATGTGTGTGTGTGTATATATGCGAAAGCAAATATGTTGATAGCTGCTTATCTCCTCAACCCCACAGCCTGCACAAACTGCTCCACACCACAGCTACGCCAAGCTGCCAAAAACCATCACTCCCCTCCGCCTGGACTGAGCATCGAATCAGCCTATCCACTTCCCTGGCCACTCGCCCGATTCCAGATCCTCTCAACCCACACCCTCGGCCGGTGCTCCGCTCGCTTGGCCACCTTAGCACACTCGTCAGCGGCCACACTATGCATGCCCATCCTTCCTTCGCAACCTCTCTCTCGACCACGCCAAGCTCCACCCCACGTCAGCAGCCTCCATGCGAGCCGACCCACCCACTCACCGCCATAGCGCACCACTAGCTCGCTACCCAGACCTCGCTCATCTTTCACCTCACTAACCACTCACAACCGTTAGCCTCTTCGCGTAAAGCCTCGCTTCCAACCTTACATTGTTCCGCCTAATCTCCCTCCTAGTATGTCTTCGTATAAATATATATAATCGGTTTGTTTTGTGTGTGTATATATATTTTAGACTATAGCCTGCTGCCTTATATTTTTGTACTTCGCCGTAGCTTACTTTGCTATTATATATTATACATATATCTGTATGTCGAATATATTTGTTATATAAATTTAGATATATAATCTGTTTGAGTATAGATATGTTACAATAAAGCAAGTGTGATGTCCCAAAAATTTAAGCAATATTTTTTAATAATTTCATTAATAATTATTTTAAAATGTGAAATATTGATTCAAATAGAATTTATCTTTTGAAAATTAATTATTATTTAGTTTGATAAATGATATTCTTTTCAAAATTAATAATAATAATAATAAGAATTTATATTTGGGAATTTTATTCTTTTCAAAAGTTAAAATATTTAAATAATAAAATTGCCTTTCTAAAGTAATTTAAAGAATATTTTATTTATAATGTATATATGTGTATACATTGTAAATAGGAATGTGATTTTAATTTAAGTTTAAATTCAATAAGAACATTTTCAAATTTTTATATATATATATGTGTGTGTGTGTGTGTAAATTGTAAATTGGATAATTTGATTTAAATTAGTATTGAAACCTTTCAAAGGTTAATTTTAAAATCTATCTTATATTTTCAAAAAAAATAAGTAAATATTTGTTTTGTTTAAAAATATAATAGTTTAAATTGTATTTTATAATAAAAGTTTATTTTGTTTTGTTTTAAAAAATTTGTTTTGAAATAAACTTAGTTTATTTATATTAGAGTATAGTATTTTGATTTGAAACTTTGGAATAAAATATAGATTCAACATTATTTTTCTTTTTAAAATTTTCTCTTTTGAAAATTAGTTTTAAAAATATTATTTTAAAAATATTCAAACAAACATTAAAAATGAGTAATTTTATAAAAGATGTTTTCATGTAATCAATTAAAGGCTAAAATGGATAAACATTTAGAACATGTTAAATTAGATTAGAAAATTGGTTTAGTAAAATTTAAATACATTTATAAATTAAGAAATTTCTTTTAATATTGAAATGAACATGTGTTAAACTTCTACCACAAAGAGAAGACACTTGTAAATATTTGTTATTACTTAGATAACATGTGGCATATTAACATATTTTGAAATTAAATTTTTGTAGATAAGAAAACTTAGAAACTTATTTATTGTTCAAAACTTTTTTCTTCAAAAGGAAATCTGAAAATCAGATTATAAGAAAAATTCAAAATCCATTTCTGCAAACCAAAAACCCAATTCATGTTTAAGATCTGTATAACCCAATCTGGTAACAAAAATTCAATCTACAAGTTTCAAAATCAATTTGTAAGTACAACTTCAATTCAAGCAAAAGAAGAATGGTCTGCATGTAATTTTAAAATTCTACAGCAACAAGTAAATTCAGTTATCAAATGGAAGCTAAAACACAAATTCAACATCAACAAGCAAAATGCAAATCCAGATTTCAGCAGTTCAACAACAAATACAAGCACAGATTCAATATGCAGATTTCAATTTGCAGTGCCAGGAATATGTGATTGCATCTCTATTATCTTCTGCTTCTTTATTAATAGGTGAGTGAACTTCTATTTTAAAAACAGTTTTTCTTGTAAAAATCAGAGTTAAACAAACTTACAGGACACAAGTTTCAAACAAACTGTTATTTAAAAAAAAAATCAAACTGCTGTAGATAAAAAGAAAAAATGCTCTGACTTCTTTTAGGTGAGTAACCTCACAAATGCAAAAAAAGTTTGAGTTATTTGTTGCATGTTTATTGATAGAAATAATCAGGTTTGTATGATTGTTTTGTGATAATAATCTTTGTGTGTGTGTGTGTGTGTGTGTGTATATATATATTATATATATATATAAGTACACATATGAATGTTGCCTGATACTTGTTTCTGCTTTTAAAAAAAAACTAAGAATCTTTAAATAAAAACCCATCACCTCTTAATTGATTCTCGGTTAGGATTTGTTTTGTGAACAAAATGTGTTGTTTAGTATAGATTTAGGATTATAAATTATATTTTAGTTTAATTAAAATCTGTTGCCTCTGAAAAACCCCAAAATCAGTCATCATTGAAAATAAAACAAATATCAAACATCTTAAATCAATAAAACAGTTTTGTGACCTGAATGCATGACTGAAGTTGTGAATTTTAAAAAAAATATCACATTTTATAATTAACTGTTGAGTGTGCTTGTCTGTATTGAACAAAATTGAGAATTCTGGGTTTATCTGGTGGTTCAGTGGAATTAGGTTGATGTGGTTCTCCCTGGAGATGGAAGATTGATTGGAGAGTGGAGGAAAATTTGGAGGTAGATGGCCAGAGGATGATGGTGATGGAAATTGCTATTTTCAGGTTCCAAGCCCTAGTTTGAAGTGGTCGAAGTTTGGGTAGCTGTTTGTTTTCTGTGATGCATTGAGTGAGGTAGGGTTTTGGGAAGTTACAGAGGGAAGGTAGATGGAGCTATGGCTGAAGTCGCATCGATCATGATGGTCGGAGTTAGGTTTTCTAGCCGTTGACAGGTTTGGAGTGATGTAGTAATAAGGTTTCCAGGTTGCATTGTTATCTCGAATTTGATTTCGAGCTAATGGGGTAACTTTGATAATCGCAATCACGTTGGGGGTTGGTCTGTGACTTGGCGGAGGGGAATTTGATGGCTGGAGGTCGCCGAAGTGCCGGTGCATATGCACCGTGCACATTTGGTTCTGGTGAACTACTTGTTTGGGTTGGTGCAGGAAGATGACTCGAGTATTACTCGGGCGGAACAAGCTGTTAACTCAAAGCTTTTAGGTTGTTAACTCGAAGTAGTTATATGGGGTCTCGGGTAAGTGATGCTTCAGTTTTTATAAAACCTGACAGAAATGCAGTTTTTAAATTTTTGAATGAAATCAAAATTTAAGACAGGATTTTGAAAAGGGGTTTAAAATTCAAATTTAAGTTTTATGAATTCTTTTGAATTCAAAGTTTTTAAAATGAAACTTTTAAAATTTAAAGAAATATTTAAATAAGGAAAAAAATATCAAGTTTAAATATGAGTTCAAGTTTACTATAGATTTAAATTCTTGAATTTAATTCAGTTTCTAAGTTCAAATGTTGAACAAGTTCAAAAGTTTTAAAGTTGATTTAAAAATGAATTTTATTTCAAATAAATGGTTAAAATTTGATAAAATTATTTACTTTAAATACTGGAATTAAAGGTATGAAGTGTTTAACTTTAATTTGAAAAGTAAAATAATCAATTTATTTTAAAGAATTGATTTCTTTAATAATTTTAAGTAATTTGGATTTAAACTTTCCTTACATAAGTAATGAATGTTTCCACTTTTATTTTAAAGTTTATAATTTGTTTAAATTTGGATAATGTTTATATGGTTAAACATTTTAAAATTTTAAATTTTAAAATGAAATTTGAATTTAATTTAGAAATGTATTATTTTAAATACATTTTGAATGTATATAAAATCATTCATAAGTAACTGAATTATTTTAGAAAATAATTAAGATAATTAAGAATTTACTTATTTGTTTGATTTTAAATAATGACTTGAATTAATTTATAATTAGAGATGATTAATTAATAATTAATCTAAGATGATTTTCTTAAAGAAGTAATTTAAGGAAATATTGTAAATTAACAATGATAATTATCTAACGATTATTAAGTAATTAATTAATGAGATTAATTTTGATAATTAATTTGATTTATTAGTTTAAGATAATTAATTTAAAATTGATAAGTATAATTACTTGATAAAAGTAATTAAGGTATTAATTACTTAATGTAATTAATTTTGATAATGTGATTTGTTAAGTTAATTAATTTATTTTAATTAATTTAAGTAAATCGTTTGATGGTTTAATAAGTGTAATTACTTATGGTAATTAATGGAGCATTATTACTTAAGGAAGTAATAAATGAAAATTACTGGAATGTAATTAGTGAGAGGTGATTTTTAATTAAGTAATTTGGATAATTACTTTTGTAATTAATCGAGAGATTGATTTATGAAGATAATTAATTATGAAATGATTAATTTATTAATGAGTAATTAAGGGTAGATAATTACTGGATTGATATTAATCAAAGGTGATTAATAATTGTATTTTTAAATTGTAGATTAATTACTAATGTAATTAATTTTAAATAAAGTAATTAATTTAAATATTAATTAGAGATCATTAATTAATATAATTAATGATGTAATTAAGAATTGTTTAATTAAGTAATAATTAATAATTAATTATTAAGTGATTAATTAGTGTAATTAATTAAGGATAAATGTAATTAATTATAGTTAATAAATGAAGTAATTAAATATTAATGACTTATGATTAAGGTTAATTAATTTTGTGAAATTAATTAAGAATAATTACTTATTATAATTAGAGAATGATTAATCAAAGGTGTTTAATCAAGTTGAATACTCAGAGAAAGATTAATTAACTAGGTTGATTAATTAATGGATATCAAGCAGGATTTATAGATGTGATGATTAATTTAATTTATTTTAAATTAATTAGAGATAGAAGTAGTTAATTTAATTCATTTTAAATTAATTATAGATGATGGATAATAAATCTTTGCTTATGAGTGATATTGATTGGATGATTGTGATCACTGTAATGAGAAGAGTGTTTGCGCCAAAATTGGCCACAAACCCCAAATACCGTGAAAGCACCAGTGTATGAATACAAATCAGCAATATTCAAACACAAATCGCAGATCTCAGCAAATAACCCAAAAATGTTTGCACAAAAAATGGGCAAAACCTCCAAGTCGTATGATTTAGTTGATTTTATGTTGTTCGTAGTGATTTGGGTGGTTTATGCAAATACGTAAAAAGCAGGGGCTAAACTGTAAAAGACACACAGATTTATAGTGGTTCGGCCAGAATGTGCCTACGTCCACTTTATATGTTATTCTCCTTTTCTATTCAGATTACAAGTACAAAGCTTGTAGTACAAGTGTATGAACGTTGTTTGAAAGTTCCTTCCGGGCTTGAGCTCTCAAACTTGTCTGCCATTGTTGTACCCCTGCCCCTCTATTTATAGAGTGAGGCTGGGGGTAGGGGTTCTGAACGTATATAGCTGCTGGTGGGCCTGGGTTGATGCAATCTGGCCTGGCAACGTTGGTTCGGTAACTCCTTGGTTCGGCGGTGAGTGGAGTGTTGATTGGACCGGTAGTGTATGGAGCGTGGGTTGGTTCGACAGCTCCGGTCCGGTAGTGGTTGGTTTGGTGGAGGTTGACTCGGTGGTGAGTTGGTTCGGCGAGGCCTTGGACCGGTGAAACTTGGTCCGGTGGAGGTGATTCGGTGGGACACGTTCGGTAGTTCATGGAGGTGGAGTAGGTTCGGCTAGGAAGGGAAGTGGAGTTCGGTGGGAAGGGAAGTGGAGTTGGTTCGGTGGTGAGAGGAAAGTGGTTTGGTCCCGTGGTGAGAGGAAAGTGGTTTCGAACAGTACGTTCTTCCTACCTTGCATCGATCATATCTCCTTCATACGAACTCCGATTAACCTGAAATTTGAAACATAGCCTCTCCTAATCCTTATCATCATCTCCAATCAATTTCGTCCCGATCGGAGCTCAACCAAATTTTGACATCATCGATCGTAGTCTTGATTCCAATCGATCTCCAACCCCGATATTCAGCATTCCTTGCCAATTTGTTGATATTCCAGTTTTGACCAAAAATGGGATAACACTTTGCCCCCCAAAACATGCCTTGTGATAACAAGGCGTGTTTTGAATAGTTTCGAGTCCAATATCCAAAGTCCATAGACACATTGCCAGAGTATATCATCCTTGAATGCTCCGAGTCGATGTCCAATTCCAAATCCCATGACCAAAGCTTGAGCCAATTCCATGTCCATCCGAACTCGACAACTGAGTCCCAAACCATCCTTATCCAATAGCCAATAACCGAATCCAGGATCTCTCCGGGTCGATATCCAAATCCATAACCTCTCCGGGCTCCTTCCAAGCGCAATCTACACCTGACGGCCGTGATCCAGTGTCCCTGGATGTTAAGCTAGCCTCATCGTGTTCTTGTCGAGCGTAATCCACACATGACGGCCTTCGTCCAGTGTCCCCGGACGTTGAGCTAAGCTCTCCGGGTTCTTACCAAGCGTAATCCACACTTGACGACCTTGGTCCAGTGTCCCTGGACGTTGAGCTAACCTCTCCGGGTTCTTGTGAAGCGTAATCCACACTTGACGACCTTGGTCCAGTGTCCCTGGACGCTGTACAATGCCATGGCTTAAGTCCTAAGCCGAATCCTGGTCTCTCCGGACCCTTGTTGAGCATAGTCCATACTCAACGACCTGAAAATAACAATTGATAATACAGGGCCTAAGTCCTAGGCCGAATCTTGGTCACTCTGGACCCTTGCCGAGCATAGTCCCTACTCGTCGACCTGAATGAGTTAATTTACCACGTTCGGGCAAAGCGATTCACCCCTTGCCAGGCATAATCCATACCCGACGACCGTTTATCAAAAATCAGATAAAAATCCAATCAAAATCCAATCCAAAATCCACATCCAAAATCCAAATCCAAAATCCAAATCCAAAATTCAAATCCAAAATTCAATTCAAAACCAGAAAACCAGAAATCCAAACCAGCATCCAAAACCGAAAACAATCATCCAAAGGAAAATCCAAATCAAAAGGCAAGAAAAACCAGGAGCTCAATCCAAGCTCAAAAATCAAAAAGAAAAGCAGTGTCCAATCCAAAAGCAAAAGATAAATTTCACAAACCATAGCATCGCAGTTTATCATCATTCAGAGCATGCCTAGGGGCTATCTCCATCCCCGTACATGTGTAAATGACTTGATTGCTTGCCAATAGTTCGCTACTTATTCCATATTATCCTGGTCAATGGATGATCAATTGACCATCCTTCCTGGGCCTCCCACCATCATAGCTTGAGGTAGGCGGCTTCTCCTGCTCCGCCGTTGCATTCCAAGGTCCAACATATTATGGCAGCTGTCCGTTCCTTGCATGCTCCTCAATTATGTCCTTTAGGTACCTGCAGCTGTTGGTGTCGTGTCCATCCAAATCATGGAAGAGACAGTGCCTTCCTGATGTCCTTTCCCGTTCTGTTGGTTCTCTCCTAGCCGGCCTCCGGTAGGGAAGGCGATTCCGAGTATCCAAGTATATCCGCTCCAACGTCTCGTTCAATCCTGTGTATGTGGAAACCTTTGGATCCTTCCATTGCTTCCTAGCATTTCCAGAATCGTCGTCCAACTTCCTTTTTCCATTGTCTTTATCCAAACCTTTGCTGGATGGTCCTCCAACGTCAACTGCATTAACCTTTTTTAACTTTAAATCTGTACTCGCATCTTCTTGCCAAAGGAACCTTTCTGCCTCGTGAAAGAATTCGTCGAGATCCTGTGGGGGATCTCGTATCAGAGATACCTTGAAATCCGAGTTCTCCCTGACTCCTGATACTGCTGCCATTAAAACCATCGATGGATCGGGCCGATCCACCGAGGCAACTGCGGCACTGAATCGAGTTAGAAAAGCTCTAAGCGATTCATCTATCCTTTGCTTTACCGATGTCAGTGTCATCACGTTCTTCGGTCTCTTGACATGAACCCGAAACTGTCCCAAAAACCTTTCCACCAATTCCCTCCAAGTCCTGATAGATCCTTCTTCCAGCTGCCTAAACCACATCGCAGCCAAGTCCGTCAAGTAAAAAGGGAAGCATCGGGCCATCACTTCCTCCGATGCCCCCAGCACCTCCATGTGTCTGGTGTACCTCATCAAGTGATCTGTAGGGTCTGCCTTGCCATCATATACCTCCACGCTAGGTAGCTTGAACTTAGGTGGATTCTGAGCCATCCTTATTTCCCAAGCGAACGGCCTCCTGTTCACTCCTTCCAAGTCTCCGCTGGTCAAACCACCTCGCACAGTCTTCCTGATTATATCTACCAGTCCAGCGTTGTCTGTCTGGGGTTGCCCCCGAGGAAATTCCAGTACATACTCTTCATGTGGCTCGCTAGCAGCAACGTTGGCTCTAGCCTGTTGAACTCCTTCCAAAGGTCCTCCTGTGTTGGATCCTGCGGGCCTGCCCCCAAGCCCTTGTCGATTGCCCTCTGGCTCTGCATCCTGCCCTCCATTGGGTTCCATAACCCTAGCTCCTTGTCCTGCATCCACAGCCGCTGTAGCTGTTCCTAAGTTCAGGGTCCCTGTAGCTCTCATTTGCTCCAAGAAAGTCTGCATCATCTCCTGTTGACTCTTCAACAACCTCTCTTGCAGTGAATTTGTTATGGCTTCCATTTCATCCCGGGTTATGTAGATCGAAGCCGGTCCTTCCTCAGCTTCGGAGGATGCTTGTTGACTTCCTTTCGGTTGGCTTCTCTCATCCCTTTGCCTTCTACTATTTTGCCTAGTCATTGTCTTCCAAATCCAAACTTCTATCCGATGCAGCGGGAGCTAGTCGTTCTCGGTGAAAGCACCAAAGTGTTTGCGCCAAAATTGGCCACAAACCCCAAATACCGTGAAAGCACCAGTGTATGGATACAAATCAGCAATATTCAAACAAAAATCACAGATCTCAGTAAATAACCCAAAAATGTTTGCATAAAAAATGGGCAAAACCTCCAAGTCGTATGATTTAGTTGATTTTATGTTGTTCGTAGTGATTTTGGTGGTTTATGAAAATACGTAAAAAGCAGGGGCTAAACTGTAAAAGACACACAAATTTATAGTGGTTCGGCTAGAATGTGCCTACGTCCACTTTATATGTTATTCTCCTTTTCTATTCAGATTACAAGTACAAAGCTTGTAGTACATGTGTATGAACGTTGTTTGAAAGTTCCTTCCGGGCTTGAGCTCTCAAACTTGTCTGTCGTTGTTGTACACCTGCCCCTCTATTTATAGAGTGAGGCTGGGGGTTCTGAATGTATATAGCTGCTGGTGGGCCTGGGCTGATGCAATCTGGCTTGGCAACGTTGGTTCGGTAACTCCTTGGTTCGGCGGTGAGTGGAGTGTTGATTGGACCGGTAGTGTATGGAGCGTGGGTTGGTTCGGCAGCTCCGGTCCGGTAGTGGTTGGTTTGGTGGAGGTTGACTCGGTGGTGAGTTGGTTCGGCGAGGCCTTGGACCGGTGGAGCTTGGTCCGGTGGAGGTGATTCGGTGGGACACGTTCGGTAGTTCATGGAGGTGGAGTTGGTTCGGCTAGGAAGGGAAGTGGAGTTCGGTGGGAAGGGAAGTGGAGCTGGTTCGGTGGTGAGAGGAAGGTGGTTTGGTCCGGTGGTGAGAGGAAAGTGGTTTCGAACAGTACGTTCTTCCTACCTTGCATCGATCATATCTCCTTCATATGAACTCCGATTAACCTGAAATTTGAAACATAGCCTCTCCTAATCCTTATCATCATCTCCAATCAATTTCGTTCCGATCGGAGCTCAACCAAATTTTGACGTCATCGATCGTAGTCTTGATTCCAATCGATCTCCAACCCCGATATTCAACATTCCTTGCCAATTTGTTGATATTCCAGTTTTGACCAAAAATGGGATAACAATGAGTAGTATCTATATGATATGGATGCATGGTTAAAGTATGATGGTTTGTGATGATTATCTAGTTGTGATGGTTATCTGTTATGATTATGATACGAGTTATCTGTTATGATGAGAATGTGATTATTTATTGTGATATGTGAATATCTATCCGTGTGTAAATGATAATAATGAATTGAATTAATTATTCATATTAAATTCACTTGGACATTAAGATGGCGTTTGGATTTTGATGAGACCGGGATCGGATTTCCAAATTTGGAATTCCAAAAACCACATCGATCCAAATTAAACGTTAGGTCGTGAATCTCAAGTGAAGAGTGAAGACTCGAGGTGTAAGGACTATTCGTCAGTATAACTCTAAGGGTGATTCCGTGATGGGTTTTACGGAATAGTACTTTCAGGTTCGAGATGGTGATTCAGAGTGCAAGGGTTATCGTCGTTAACTCTGAGGGTGATTCCAAAATGAGTGTAATGAGATAATGCCTTCGGTTTCGTTCGAACCCGGAACGAACTTGTATGGATTTAATGCTTTCAGAACATCGTCAGGTGGACGATGAGCATTCTAAGATTGATATGTCCTAAAGGTAATTGTAGCCTCAAGCCTCATCAACCGGGAATGGCTAAAACAAGGGAGGTGCAGCAAGGCTTCATGGGTAGCCCCTACTGGAGAGTGAGATTTGCCCCTGTCTAGATGTCCCTTTTTATTTCGGCTGTGTGGGGGCGATTGCTAGCTAGAATCGCCGAGGTGGTCTTGTTCGGGACTGTTAAGTAAGGAATGGTCCCGGCCTTGTGTTGAAGGGGAGCGGGCGTACTCGTCGGTACGGTGATCTAGGCCATGTACTGTGACTGGCGGTACCCCAGTAGCCCTGCCATCGATGGAATCCAAAATCCAATAAGTGCCTGTACGGTTTTGATTGTGCCCAACTATGTTGGAACGTGAGATATAAGCATTCCAGCTAATTCTGTATTTTATTTTGAAAACCCTAGACACCATTATAATATCACTGGATTTCCTATCAAATGTTTTGGTTAGCGTAAGGTAAAAACTTTTCCATGTTTATGTGTGGGAAGTCTTACGTGATACCTTTTGTGTTCAAAGGATTTTCAAAGTTAAGCAACTTTTAAACCCGTTTACTCACACCAGACCCCCGTCTGACCCGAGTGTTTATTTTCTGTTTTATTAAACTTTTGGGTACTCATATTACATATGAGTAGTCAAGTGTTCAGGATTTCTTTGACGAGTTTCTGGAGGAGATATGGAGCAGGAGGCTTCGACGAGTAGATATATATAGTGGTTCCGCTGTGTTTGAGTTGTATCTGTTTCCTCTAATGTACTTGAATTGTAATTGTTAGACAAATGCTTATAACCGTCTAGTTTGTGTTGTATTAGTTGTATAACTCTGATGTATATGATACTATGTAATGTTTTATGTGATATAATATAATTTATTCGTTCCGCTGTGAGATTCTGATGTTGTCTGTTTCTTTCTTTCCTTTCTTTTCTTTTCTCTTTTTATCCCTTTCTTTCTTCTTAATGATGCGTCTTTCTCCGGAATGAAAGGCGGGTCATTACATTGTGGTATCAGAGCACTAGGTTGAGCGAATACTTATGCTCTGGAGTGGTGTCTATCTTGAGAGAGCGTATTTGTAATTTTGAATATATATATATATATATATATATATGTATGTATGTATGTATGTATGTATGTATGTATGTATGTATGTATATGTATATATTTATTTCTACCTATTAGATTGGGTTACCTGTTCAGGTTTTCCAATATAAGTTCTAGAGGTAGATAGGGTAGTGGTGTGTGTAACACGACTACCAATGGTTGGAGTCCGAGTGTTTGAGGTTGGAAGTGAATCTGCTAGGGCGGTATTGGGCATCTTGAGTAGTTTTGCAGTTTAGTATTAATAAATTCACCGATCTCTGAAGGAAGTCTTTCCAAGGTTCAGAGTTTATCTTTGGATTGTAAGCTTTGTTGCACTCGTGTGAGTGGATTTTCTTGAGTTTGGGTCAGTTGGGAGTATTGAAGCCAGCGATGGTATCTTGGCAGCCTTAGGAAGGAGTTCTGTTCGTATTTGAGTTTGAGACTCAGTTTGGCAGAATATTTATGCTTGGTTTGAGAGCGAGTTTCCTGAGGGATATCTATCTACTGAAGGCTCTTTTGTGAAGAGACTGGTGTAGCTTTGTGATTCAATGAGCTTTTGGATAAGGAAGTTTTTGGCAGCAGTAGCAGTAGTGAGTGGCCTGTTTCTTCGATGGTTCAGAAATCTCTGTGATTCTTCCGTTAGTAGGTCGGGCAGATGGTGAAGCTTGTCCATTTCTTCTGGAAGCTCAGCTGGGTGTGATGTTTGTGGTTGGAGGTGGACCACCAGTTTCTTCTTTGATTAGAAAGCTTTAGCTATTCTGATTGTTGAAAAGAGAACGATTTCTTGGAATCTGAACTGAATGGGATCGCAAAAATGACTTGCGATGGTTCGAAAGTTTTCCGAGTAACCTTTGCTTGGTTTGAAGCATCTCTAGAGGATGTTTAAATTATCAAAGTGGTTTGGTATTTTCTGGATATCTTCGAAGGAGTGAAGGTTTGCATCTGCATCAAGAGATTGAGTTCTGTTCGACTTGGTTCTTCAAGCTTTACCGATGGTTAGCTTAGTAGAAGGTTCTTTGAGAGGGAGATCTGCTTCAGCTGGCAGGATTTATCGGATCAAGATTTCTTATTGAATTTTCGCTGTGGTGTTGTGACCGAATCGGATGGGTCACTGAGATTTTATGGAATTTGATGAACAATGTTTCCGGGATAAGTTGATCGAGTTTGTGCTTGTGTTCATCAACAGCATTCTCAAATCAGGGTTGTGCAGTGGAAGCATAGTGGCAGCTATTCCAGAATAGTAACAACACCTGATTCTTTGGGAAATTGAGTTTTGTCTTGGATCAGAGGATTTCTATAGGAAATATATTTTGGAGTCTTCTGATGTTGTATAGTAGAGTTTGTGTGGTGGATTTTGATGGATCTTGAGAGAACCATTTTGTTGAGTAGGAACTGGAGATCGTCTATTTCTTTGTCCAGATTTGTTCTGTGTAGCATCTGCAAAGATTGGATTGATCTAGAAGGTTGAAAGCAGCCCAGGATCGTCAGGACAGATTTGTGGATAAGAGTATTGGATCTTTCTGTATTCTCTTAAGGATTAAGAGTTTGGTCTACAAGATTGAATTGCCAGTTTGGATGACTGGAATTTGTTATGAATTTCACGTATCTCTGAGGGAGTACGTGTAGGGTTTATCACTGGTCTTAGAATCAGTAGTTCTGGGAGATTTGGAAGTTGAACAGAACTTGTCTACAGTCCAGTATCCTGTTTAGATTTGTAATCTAGATACATAGGAGCTCTAGATCTGAGTGGTGTAGCTAGATTAGATTCTGTAGAGCGAGTGTCCCGGTGTTTATACTTGGGAAACTCTAGAGAATCTTATCTAGAATTTTATCTGGATACTTAGAAATGTTTGTTTAAATTGGTTGCTAGTATTTGATTGATAACATATGTTTGCTATTTTAAATATAAAATCTGTATGAGATTATTAAATTACCTTTACTTTTAAATTTCGGAGACGAAATTCTTTTAAGGGGGGAATGTTATGTCCCGGAAATTTAAGCAATATTTATTTAATAATTTCATTAATAATTATTTTAAAATGTGAAATATTGATTCAAATAGAATTTATCGTTTGAAAATTAATTATTATTTAGTTTGATAAATGATATTCTTTTCAAAATTTATAATAATGATAATAACATTTTATATTTGGGAATTTTATTCTTTTCAAAAGTTAAAATATTTAAATGATAAAATTGCCTTTCTAAACTAATTTAAAGAATATTATATTTATAATGTATATATATGTATACATTGTAAATAGGAATGTGATTTTAATTTAAGTTTAAATTCAATAAGAACACTTTCAAATTTATATATATATGTATGTGTATAAATTGTAAATTGGATAATTTGATTTAAATTAGTATTGAAAACATTCAAAGGTTAATTTTAAAATCTATCTTATATTTTCAAAAGAAATATAAGTAAATATTTGTTTTATTTAAAAATATAATAGTTTAAATTGTATTTTATAATAAAAGTTTATTTTGTTTTATTTTAAAATTTTGTTTTGAAATAAACTTAGTTTATTTATATTAGAGTATAGTATTTTGATTTGAAACTTTGGAATAAAATATAGATTCAACATTCTTTTTCTTTTTAAAATTTTCTCTTTTGAAAATTAGTTTTAAAAATGTTATTTTAAAAATATTCAAACAAACATTAAAAATGAGTAATTTTATAAAAGAAGTTTTCATGTAATCAATTAAAGGCTAAAATGGATAAACATTTAGAACATGTTAAATTAGATTAGAAAATTGGTATAGTAAAATTTAAACACATTTATAAATTAAGAAATTTCTTTTACTATTGAAATGAACATGTGTTAGGCTTTTACCACAAAGAGAAGACACTTGTAAACATTTGTTATTACTTAGATAACATGTGGCATATTAACATTTTTGAAATTAAATTTTTATAGATAAGAAAACTTAGAAACTTATTAATTGTTCAAAACTTTTTTCTTCAAAAGGAAATCTGAAAATCAGATTATAAGAAAAATTCAAAATCCATTTCTGCAAACCAAAAACCCAATTCATGTTTAAGATCTGTAAAACCCAATCTGGTAACAAAAATTCAATCTGCAAGTTTCAAAATCAATGTGTAAGTACAACTCCAATTCAAGCAAAAGAAGAAAGGTCTGCATGCAGTTTTAAAATTCTATAGCAACAAGTAAATTCAGTTATCAAATGGAAGCTAAAACACAAATTCAACATCAACAAGCAAAATGCAAATCCAGATTTCAGCAGTTCAACAGCAAATACAAGCATAGATTTAATATGCAGATTTCAATTTGCAGTGCCAGGAATATGTGATTGCATCCCTGTTATCTTCTGCTTCTTCATTAATAGGTGAGTGAACTTCTATTTTAAAAACAGTTTTTCTTGTAAAAATCAGAGTTAAACAAACTTACAGAACTCAAGTTTCAAACAAATTGTTATTTTAAAAAAAAATCAAACTACTGTAGATAAAAAGAAAAAAAATGCTCTGACTTCTTTTAAGTGAGTAACCTCACAAATGCGAAAAAAATTTGAGTTATCTGTTGCATGTTTATTGATAGAAATAATCAGGTTTGTATGATTGTTTTGTGATAATAATCTGTGTATATATATATATAAGTACACATATGAATGTTGCCTGATACTTGTTTCTGCTTTTAAAAAAAAACTAAGAATCTTTAAATAAAAACCCATTACCTCTTAATTGATTCTCAGTTAGGATTTGTTTTGTGAAAAAAATGTGTTTGTTTAGTATAGATTTAGGATTATAAATTATATTTTAGTTTAATTAAAATCCGTTGCCTCTGAAAAACCACAAAATCAGTCATCATTGAAAATAAAACAAATATCAAACATCTGGAATCATTGAAACAGTTTTGTGACCTGAATGCATGATTGAAATTGTGAATTTTAAAACAAATATCACATTTTATAATTAACTGTTGAGTGTGCTTGTCTGTATTGAAAAAAATTGGGATTCTGGGTTTATCTGGTGGTTTAGTGGAATTGGGTTGATGTGGTTCTTCCTGGAGATGGAAGATTGATTGGAGAGTGGAGGAAAATTTGGAGGTAGATGGCCAGAGGATGATGGTGATGGAAATTGCTATTTTCAGGTTCCAAACCCAAGTTTGAAGTGGTCGAAGTTTGGGTAGCTGCTTGTTTTCTGTGATGCATCGAGTGAGGTAGGGTTTTGGGAAGTTGCAGAGGGAAGGTAGATGGAGCTATGGCCGAAGTCACATCGATCATGATGGTCGGAGTTAGGTTTTCTAGCCGTTGACAGGTTTGGAGTGATGCAGTAATAAGGTTTCCAGGTTGCATTGTTATCTCGAATTTTATTTCGAGCTAATGGGGTAACTCTGATGGTCGCAATCACGTTGGGGGTTGGTCTGTGACTTGGCGGAGGGGAATTTGATGGTTGGAGGTCGCCGAAGTGACGGTGCATATGCACCGTGCACATTTGGTTCTGGTGAACTACTTGTTTGGGTTGGTGCAGGAAGATGACTCGAGTATTACTCGGGTGGAACAAGCTGTTAACTCGAAGCTTTTAGGTTGTTAACTCGTAGTAGTTATATGGGGTCTCGGGTAAGTGATGCTTCAGTTTTTATAAAACCTGACAGAAATGCAGTTTTTTAATTTTTGAACGAAGTCAAAATTTAAGACAGGATTTTGAACAGGGGTTTAAAATTCAAGTTTAAGTTTTATGAATTCATTTGAATTCAAAGTTTTTAAAATGAAACTTTTAAAATTTAAAGCAAGATTTAAATTAGGAAAAAAAATCAAGTTTAAATATGAGTTTAAGTTTACTATAGATTTAAATTCTTGAATTTAATTCAGTTTCTAAGTTCAAAAGTTTTAAAGTAGATTTAAAAATGAATTTGATTTCAAATAAATGGTTAAAGCTTGATAAAATTATTTACTTTAAATAATGGAATTAAAGGTATGAAGTGTTTAACTTTAATTTGAAAAGTAAAATAATTTATTTATTTTAAAGACTTGATTTCTTTAATAAATTTAAGTAATTTGGATTTAAACTTTTCTTACATAAGTAATGAATGTTTCCACTTTTATTTTAAAGTTTATAATTTGTTTAAATTTGGATAATGTTTATATGGTTAAACATTTTAAAATCTTAAATTTTAAAATGAAATTTGAATTTAATTGAGAATTGTATTGTTTTAAATACATTTTGAATGTAAATAAAGTCATTAATAAGTAAATGAATTGTTTTAGAAAATAATTATGATAATTAAGAATTTACTTATTTATTTGATTTTAAATAATGACTTGAATTAATTTATAATTAGAGATGATTAATTAATAATTAATCTAAGATGATTTTCATAAAGAAGTAATTTAAGGAAATATTGTTAATTAAGAATGATAATTATCTAATGATTATTAAGTAATTTATTAATGAGATTAATTTTGATAATTAATTTGATTTATTAGTTTAAGATAATTAATTTTAAATTGTTAAGTATAATTACTTGATAAAAGTAATCAAGGTATTAATTACTTATTGCAATTAATTTTGATAATGTGATTTGTTAAGTTAATTAATTTATTTTAATTAATTTAAGTAAATCATTTGATGGTTTAATAAGTGTAATTACTTAAGGTAATTAATGGAGCATTATTACTTAAGGAAGTAATAAATGAAAATTACTGGAATGTAATTAGTGAGAGGTGATTTTTAATTAAGTAATTTGGATAATTACTTTTGTAATTAATCAAGAGATTGATTTATGAAGATAATTAATTATGAAATGATTAATTTATTAATGAGTAATTAAGGGTAGTTAATTACTGGATTGATATTTATCAAGGGTGATTAATAATTATATTTTTAAATTGTAGATTAATTACTAAATGTAATTAATTTTAAATAAAGTAATTAATTCAAATATTAATTAGAGATCATTAATTAATAGAATTAATGATGAAATTAAGAATTGTTTAATTAAGTAATAATTAATTATTAAGTGATTAATTAATGTAATTAATTAACGATAAATGTAATTAATTATAGTTAATAAATGAAGTAATTAAATATTAATTAATTATGATTAAGGTTAATTAATTTTGTAAAATTAATTAAGACTAATTACTTATTATAATTAGAGAATGATTAATCAAAGGTGTTTAATCAAGTTGAATACTCAAAGAATGATTAATTAATTAGGTTGATTAATTAATGGATATTAAGCAAGATTTATAGATGTGATAATTAATTTAATTTATTTTAGATTAATTAGAGATAGAAGTAATTAATTTAATTCATTTTAAATTAATTATAGATGATGGTTAATAAATCTTTGCTTATGAGTGATATTGATTGGATGATTGTGATCTCAGTAATGAGATGAGTAGTATCTATATGATATGGATGCATGGTTAAAGTATGATGGTTTGTGATGATTATCTGGTTGTGATGGTTATCTGTTGTGATTATGATACGAGTTATCTGTTATGATGAGAATGTGATTATCTATTGTGATATGTGAATATCTATCCGTGTGTAAATAGATAATAATGAATTGAACTAATTATTCAAATTAAATTCACTTAGACATTAAGATGGCGTTTGGATTTCGATGAGACCGGGATCGAATTTCCAAATTTGGAATTTCGAAAACCACATCGATCCAAATTAAACGTTAGGTCGTGAATCTCAAGTGAAGAGTGAAGACTCGAGGTGTAAGGACTATTCGTCAGTATAACTCTGAGGGTGATTCCATGATGAGTTTGACGGAATAGTACTTTCAGGTTCGAGATGGTGATTCAGAGTGCAAGGGTTATCGTCGTTAACTCTGAGGGTGATTCCAAAATGAGTGTAACGAGATAATGCCTTCGGTTTCGTTCGAACCCGTAACGAACTTGTATGGATTGAATGCTTTCAGAACATCGTCAGGTAGACGATGAGCATTCTAAGATTGATATGTCCTAAAGGTAATCGTAGCCTCAAGCCTCATCAACCAGGAATGGATAAAACTGGGGAGGTGTAGCAAGGCTTCATGGGTAGCCCCCACTGGAGAGTGAGATTTACCCCTGTCTAGATGTCCCTTTTTATTTCGGCTGTGTGGGGGCGATTGCTAGCTAGAATCGCCAGGGTGGTCTTGTTCGGGACTGTTCAGTAAGGAATGGTCCCGGCCTTGTGTTGCCGGAGAGCGGGCCTACTCCTCGGTACGGTGATCTAGGCCACGTACTTTGACGGGCGGTACCCCAGTAGCCCTGCCATTGATGGAATCCAAAATCCAATGAGTGCCTGCACGGTTTTGATTGTGCCCAACTATGTTGGAACGTGAGATGTAAGAATTCCAGCTAATTCTGTATTTTATTTTGAAAACCCTAGACACTATTATAATATCACTGGATTTCCTATCAAATGTTTTGGTTAGCGTAAGGTAAAAACTTTTCCATGTTTATGTGTGGGAAGTCTTACGTGATACCTTTTGTTTTCAAAGGATTTTCAAAGTTAAGCAACTTTTAAACCCGTTTACTCACACCAGACCCTTGTCTGACCCGAGTGTTTATTTTCTGTTTTATTAAACTCTTGGGTACTCATATTACGTATGAGTAGTCAAGTGTTCAGGATTTCTTTGACGAGTTTCTGGAGGAGACATGGAGCAGGAGGCTTCGACGAGTAGATATATATAGTGGTTCCGCTGTGTTTGAGTTGTATCTGTTTCCTCTAATGTACTTGAATTGTAATTGTTAGACAGATGCTTATAACTATCTAGTTTGTGTTGTATTAGTTGTATAACTCTGATGTATATGATACTATGTAATGTTTTATGTGATATAATATAATTTATTCGTTCCACTGTAAGATTCTGATATTGTCTGTTTCTTTCTTTCCTTTCTTTTCTCTTTCCTATCCCTTTCTTTCTTTTTAATGATGCGTCTTTCTTTGGAATGAAAGGCGGGTCATTACAGCAAGTTTAAAAAAAAAATAATATGTATGTTAGTGTGTGTGTGTGTGTATAGGAATATATTATATATATGTTTACAATATCTATGGTGTTATAAAAGAAGGTGTATAGGTTTACAGTATGTATTATATATGAGTATTTAAAGAATATTATACATGTTATACTTTTATTGTTCTATTATATGAAAAAGTATATATAATACGTTATGTTTGGATTTTAGAACATATAGATATATTAAGTCATATTATATATATTATACAATATTATGTTTGTTGATTCATGGTTCTATATATGTGTCTATAATCAATGATAATAATAATAACAATGTAAGTTCATATATATATGTCCTCAAAATTATTTTACTCAGTGGCTACCTTATTTATATATGTTTATAATAACAAGGATGCTTTATTTTATAAGTGTTTTAAATTAAATATTGATTTTGTATAGAATTTATATAGTTATATATGTATATTTCATACAAATGTATTATATATATATATATATATATATATTGGTTCGTCAAATATCATGTCCGTCGTGTTCAACTTTGTTCGTCGATGTCGTATTCATCGTGTTGTGCTTTGAAATTGGTGCTTGGATCCGTAACTTGTTGTGTGTCTAATTTCTCTAGCCTAGAAAGGTGAGCAATCACTCACGATTAACATTCTTATATTTAGTAAAATTAACTTCACTTGAAACGACAATTGAAATATGCTGTTAAAGTTGAACTTATAGTTATTTAATTGTTAAATATGATATGCTATTATTTGCAATTGTTCATATGTGATATATGACACCATATCCTGTTGTGTATATTTATTTAATTTGTTCTGATGATATATGCATGTTCTTGATATGTTATATTTTATTGTAGTTGTTCTCACTCTACAAGTTCCCTATTAATTTAGAATTCCCTATGGGTTGAAATGATACATACTCGAATGATCTTGTAGAATAGGGAAAAATCTTTATGGGTTGAAATGATAAACCCAAGCGATTCTCATTCATTTTAAATTTTGGGATTGTGGGTTGAAATGATATATACTCGTAAATATTTAATTTGCAAATTGAAATGATAAATATCTGTATCACTTGACCATAGGATAGAAAATTATGTAAAGACGCCGTTGGTCTATATTTTGAAAATGATTTTCAAAGTTTTGAAAGGAAATATACGATTTTAATGAATATTGATTTTAAAATATAATATATATATATATATATATATATATATATATATATATATATATATATGCATAGGCTATCTTTATATATGTATAAAATCTTGATTTTAAAACAATATGTTTTGGAAATTTTAAGTTGTAAGTTAGTTTTGAGAATATAATTTTAGGATTTTTCTTATAATTTTATAATTTTAAAAATATATAAAAATAGATTTAATACAAAATAAATCTATAATAAGATTTAATTTAATAAAAATTTAACTCAATTAGTTTATAAAATGTTTAATTTATTTAAATTTACATTAGTATTTAAAAATGGATTTTCATAACTTTAATAATAAAGGTTGGGCAGATATATTAATGTGGACTTGTAATTTAAATAAGTTAATAATTGAATTTAAATAAGAATTTATATGAACTTATTGATTTAAGATTTCGAAAATTATGATTTATAACTTAATTCGATAACAAGGTGATTAAATGAATATTCTCAATTTTAAATAAATATTGAGATTGAATATTTAATATTGATTTAAATTTGTAAATTGGGATTTTAAATAATTGTTATTAAAACTATTAAGTGAATACTTTCCAATTTGAATAAAATTAAAGTTAAATGTTGAAATATAAATGAAATTCATATTGTAAATGTTGAATATTTAAACTTGAATCTTATTGGAATTGAAGTGGTAGTTCAAACCTGGATTTAAAATCGATAAAAATTGAAATAGTTTATTGAGAATTTGAATTGGATCTTTGACCTTTAAATTGAAATGGTTAAACTGGAATTGATTTATAATGAATTTTGGAATTTAAGATGATTTGAACTGACTTGTGAAATTAAAGGAAACTAAATTTTATTATACGAAG
The DNA here is from genome assembly GCA_030765085.1 of Allium cepa. Classification (NCBI taxonomy): domain Eukaryota; kingdom Viridiplantae; phylum Streptophyta; class Magnoliopsida; order Asparagales; family Amaryllidaceae; genus Allium; species Allium cepa. The sequence goes on from CM060940.1 coordinate 288,140,562, forward strand.
TATTTTTAATATATATATATTGTTTAATTTATAACTATTTTAATATATATATTGTTCTTAATATCTAAAACGTTAAAGTTGGAACTGTTATGAATTTCAAAAGGTGTTATGATTTCAAAAGTGCTATGATTCAAAAATTGTTATGATTTCGAAAGTGCTATAATTTTTAAAGTGTTATGATTTCGAAAGTGCTATAATTTTGAAAGTGTTACGATTCTGCAAATGAATATTTTTTTTAAAGTGAATAATGATATCGAATTGATATGATTTTGAAATGAATATGATATTTTGATTTCGAAGTATGAACTATTGAAATGAAATGACCACGGTGTGAAATAAGTGTTTGGTTGTTAAAGAGACCGAGATCGAATATTATCATACTTTCTGCCAATATCGAAAAGCACTTTAACAATTGTGTACGTGGTGGAGATTCTAGAACAAAGTAGGATGGTTTGGCGACGATTCTATATGGTATTTAAGTAGCCCTGACTCCCATGTGTCAGCTTGATGTGACTAAAACAGGAGCCATGCCGGGCCAAGTAAGGTCATTTCTTCGATCAGGCACACTTCTTCGATACCATTCTGTTACTTTGTGATTTTATTGGGTGCACCTTTGATTTGGGTGTGTGTCTCGAGGTGGGCAGTAGTAGTTGATATGCGTTACCACCAGTCCAGATCCGCCAACGGTATATCTACCCTGGCATTGCCTCGCTTGCCTTGTCACATGCCCTATCGCACCTTCTACGAGTCTGTTTTGTGTCGTACCTATGGAGTGCTCCCTGATAGCCCACTTGCAAGTGGAGTTTACAATATCTGTATAGACCATGGCATTATATAAATTGTGTTAAAAGGGATATGGGTAACGCCTTAATGCTATTTTAATAGTTTACTTTGCTATAGATATATTATAATAGCGTATATTACTATATAGTAGATAGTTCCACGGTTCCTTAAGGATGGAAATTCCAAACATCCTTTAAGTTACTTGTATTTTAGTTGACATTTCACTTAAGTTGAATTTACTTATAAGAATGTTAATCCTGAATCGAGTGTTTTGTATTTTGCTTTATGCTCGCGTCAGACTGAGTGTCACAGCATTTGAGACTCAGCTTCGGAGTTTGGAGCTTCGCTTGGAGATCCATCTATCTATCCGGCTTTCAGTTTTTCAGTGTTTCCATTGATTCCTATTCAGTATTCTCAGTTACTTTTGTATTTGAGACTACTCTGTATTTGAGATTTCTGTTGTATTTCGTTTCAGACTCTGATGTTTTATAGCAGCTTCATGAACTACTATTATCTATTCCGCTGCCTATTGTTGTAATACTCCGTGTCTGTGATTCTGTGATTTATTTATTTACTATATATGCTAAGTTTTGCCAAATATAAATTAACAATATGTTGTTTTGAACGATTCAAGTCTGACATGTGCAGATGAGAATGGTTCGGAATACCAGGTCGTTACATATTAGGATCAGGTGGCCCTAGGAGTAGATAAGTTAGGAACAAACCGGCCAGAAGAGGAGAGTCTAACAGATGTTAGATTCTTTGTTTATATTTTCTGGTAGGTCCGAGTCAGCAAAAGGTTAGTAGATAGCCAAACAAAACTATAGTGTGTGGAAATATAGTTCATTTATTACCTGATATGTATGTCTACATCGTGTTGATTTATAGTTTTAATCAGTTTCTTTATAGGATTATGATGCAAATGGTATGTTTTAAAAGGATATTGGTGAGGGGAAACCCATTCCGCTAAGCGGCATTGTCTCACTTAATATCAAATAACTGAGATGTATAGTATTATTCACACCAGGCTTTAAGTGTGACTCAAGTTTATGTTTTCCCCTTAAACTCTTGGGTGCTCAAAATTGATTTGAGTAGACTGAGGATTAAGGATTTTCAGGTTTTAGTAAGTTGGCGAATAAAGCTTCCGGAAAGAGCAGGTGGATGACAGATAGCTATATAGGAGTTTCTGTTTTATTTTGTTTGATTCCACAATATTGTATTAAGTTAGTAATGACTATATAGTACTCTGGTCCACCAATGGGGCATCATCATATGTCGCTCTTGGCGTATTTATGTAATAATTTTATTTTATCTGAACCTGGGAAACGATTGGGATTATTTAATAGAATATGAAACATGTTTTGTGAAATATAATCAGAAAAGTTTATTTTTGAAATCTTTGATTCTGTTTCATACTCATGTGCTTCAAATATAATGGATACCATTAACATTACTGTATTTGGTCACTGGAAGTTAATATTATGGATGACTGCGGCATCTATAGCGCTTAGCTGCGGGCCTCCGGATAGCGGATGTTGCATTCATCATCATCAACTACATCCTTATAAGCCTATCTAATTGTTTCCTTATGATATATAGATTTGTATTCTTAGTGTTGTGTGCCTTTAGTTCAAGTTTATGTCATTTTCATGTATTTTCTTTTATTAATCTTTCAAATCCATGTACCTTTCAATTCTAACTAATAAAATGTTTCTAATACTGTCCTACATTTTTTATTAGTCTACGAATGTTATAAAAATATAATGTTATAAGTTTAAAACAAAGACATAAATTTTGCAATTTATGACATGTATGTCGACATACATAAACCCAATATGTCGACATATAATAACCAGTTGGAATTGTTTTTAAAACAATTAAAAATTAAATTACTGCCACCTATTTAATCATTCCAAATGACTTTCCACTCCTACATAAACCAATTTCTTTTAGAAAACTCACTCGACATTTTGTTCTATACTCTCTTTTCATTCTCAAACTTCTTATAAATATTTCTTCTCCACATCAGAAATTATGTGAAAACCTTGAAGAAACTCTTCAACCTTTAAAGGATATTCTCTCCTTTATCTTAAGAAATCAAAGCATTTAGAGTTAGTCAAATACAGATGATCAAGGACTAAGAAAAGCATTTCGATGCCATTCGATGGATGGTTTCTTCCTTAATTAAAGATGAACCATCTAACAACCCAAAGTGCACTATTAACAAGGCTAATGACGATTTGGATGCCACCATAGCAGATCCAATCTTTGGGTCTGATTGTTGGGTCGACGTTCCACGAAAAATCTAATTATTTGCTTTAAATTATTGGGTATGTAAATATATACTATTGAGATTATATTTGGTTTGGTTGGTGTGTATGTTTGAATTGGATTTGTTTGGTTTGGATTGTTCATACTAAGGATTGCATTTGGATTTTTGTGTTTAATTGATTGAATGGTATATAGGATTGATTTTAATTAATAGAAATATGTTATGTTTTCCTATTTATTATATAATCATCATATATACCATGCTTAGTATAAAATAGTGCATTACTTCTGAATATGTCATATAATCATCATATACTTAGTCATTGAATTTGAATCTATAGTTTCAAAGTATTGTAATTGAGGCGGCGTTTTATTTTTCCACCCATCTTTTTAACGACAAAGGGGCAAAAAATATAAAATATACATGTACATATATTCTGAGGGAGTTATCTAACTCAAAAGTAGTTATATCATATTTTAAGTACAGGATATTAATTGGTTGTCATCATCAAAAACGGGAGATTATTAATACCTCAGTTATTCATTTTGATGATAACAACCTTAATAAACAACAATATTCATTTTTATAAAATATGGACACTAATTTTTTGTCAAATTATATAGCATATAGTGCAGGATACTATATAGTGTTGAATTGAAGGCTATACCATGTAAAGATTCAAAAAATGGACATGAAGACTCATAAGCATAAAGACCAAGGTATGAATATATCAAGACTATAATATAGTGTATAGAGTTGTGGAATTTTGTTAAAGCCCCTAGTAGAAATCTTTGATCTCTATTTCTTATTGTCTTATCTTTTATATTTTTAACAAAATATCTTTTCGAAATAGTTCTTTAAAAATATTTTACAAAAGTTTTTCAAAGATTAAAAGTTTATAAACTATGTTTAATTTATTTTAGATAGTATCAAATTATTTTACAAAATATAGTATCTTCGAAAGGTTTAAGAAGAAAAAAGTTTTCGAAATAAACATAGACATGTCGACATATGTATAGAAGGTATGTCAACATACATGCCCCTAAATCAGTTTTTCAAATTTGTAACTGAAGTGTCCATTCATCACAACTCTTCACAAACAGACATATCTGTTTATACATTATATATGGAAGGTTTTAGACGAATTTTCAATTAGTTATTATCTTATTTCTTCCCTCCTCTTAATCTCTTGAAAACTCTATTGATATTATATCAAATTCTCTTTAAAATCAAATATAATCAATTTATACTTTTGTGTATTGATTCAATAGTACTTTCTTACCATTTTGAAATCATCTTTCTCCAAAATCAAAGATTAAAGTACTGTCTAAGAGGCTATAGGATCTGTTGTATCCAAAGTTCAATAAATTATCTTTGGAAAAACCATCAAACTCTTTTTGAATTTGCTTGGATATGATTGTAGTCCATTAAAATAAATTGGGTGTACTTAGTAGCTTGGAAATCCGAGTAGGCGTGATCGATAGCTCGAAAATCTGAATAGGTATGCTTGAAGCCCAGCCAAATCAAATTGGTGTACCCTGAGCATGAAAATCAGAAGGATGTGTCTTATAGCTTCGGAATCATGATTGTAATTGGGTTTTCCTTCTATTCATTTAAAGATGGGCATTTGAAAAGAAATCCGTACAAGCAATTATATGAGACTGGATATAGAAGAAATCCAAACCAATATAAAATCCATGTTGTCATCTCTCTGATTCTCTACTTTACTTTATTGCTTTACTTTTACCTATGATTGTATCAGTGATTGATGTTTATATAATCCTATGTTGAAAATATGTGATTCAATATTAAAATTAAAAGAAATTTAAAAGGATTTACAAAAGTTAAATAGCACTATTCACCCCCTAGTGTTTAATTATCCTTAAGATCCATAATTCCGCAACCCATAAAAGGAAGTACCATAGAGATTTAGGGATACTTTCAACCAACATTTGAATTGAAATGATAAAGTAGTAAATCAAACTACCGGTAATAGTGAAGAATGAACACCACTTTGCGTTTTCCTATCTAAATATGGCTTGAAGAGTAAAATCATTGTGCATGAAGTTTCCTCGGTTTGGTTGGCTGCTATATGAAGAATTTAGCTTTCCTTGAAACTCAAAATTTGAGCATGCTTTTATTGAATTTAGTCATTGACTAGTACAAGAGAAGGATTATCCAAACCATGACCTTGAGATGACAACTATTATTTTGCTCTCAAATCTTGGAGGTGATTTAAGTTGTAGGTACTTAAAGTGTTAGTTTAATATCACTAAAAGGGGAAGACGATTTGGATTACTTGTGGGTGGATGGCGTTGATCTAACATTTTAGGTAACGTTGTGCCACAATTGTTGCTTTTGACTTGTTGAATTATAGGCAACCAAGCAAGTAAGGTATCGTCTTATAGTATACATTATATGACAATATTTATAAAGTAGTTTGTACTTGAGTTGTCGTGACAATTACAAGTATGTTGTTAGGGTTGTTGTGACAAGAGTTCCATAAGATGTTTACTAGGCTAGGATATTGTTCATTTTAGATCTTCCTAGATAAGTTTTTTAGGTACAGTGTTAGATAAGTATTGGTCAATATGTCTACGGATTAAAATGGAAAGGCACAATTTCATATTGCGTTGTCTTGCAAAAAAAAGTTGGAACAAAAAGGTGAGAAGTTACGATTGGATTTTTTTTTTCATTTATAGGATTGTGTTGGGAAATGGTAAAATTTAGAAGTTCAAACTACAAAAGATATCCTATATGAAGTTTGTGTTAAGATTTCACAAAGGATGGTTAATTCAAAGATTTGGGTTCCCATTAAGAAAACGATATTACTTTTTGCACGCATTAAGGATGCGAAGGTGACTTTTATGGAAAATGAGATATGGACGATTTTCTTAAGATTTTGAGAAGAAAATGGTAGGATTCCTTTCAACCATCCCTTAGATAAAAAGGAGACAATTTATTTAACAAAACTAGCATGGGGCATTGACTTAAGTAATAGTTTTATATCACCCTATTGATAATCTTTAGTTCAAAAACAATTTACGTCGAGATTTAAATTAAGTCTAAGACTTCACTTAGACTTACGATTTTAATTGGTAGGTTTAAATATAATAGTAAGAAATTTAAGTCGTTTGATGCCAGGTGAGAGGCAATCCACTTTCGGGTTGTCTTACCTTAGTATCGATAGGATTGAGTAACTGATATACTAATGGGATGATTTAAGCGAATATGTATGTGCATTGAGGATTGGCTATTTCTGTTAAGGGCATAATTGTGATCAAGTTATCAGTTATGGTGCATGTCGACATCAGTTTAGAAGAATTAGTAGCAAGGATTGTAGAGGTTGGCCTATGCACCTTCCTTTATAATAGTTTAGATTGAGTTTACATGGCAATAGTAAAGTCGATAATTTAAGATGGTAAAACAACCCAGTCAAGAGTATTCGGGAGCCCTAGGAGAAAAACCTGATCTACCCATCTGGAGCTCTTTTCTGGTACATTACCATTTTAGTTAGTATGGTTACTTAGGCACTTAATAGTTAGCTTTGGATCTTCCAAGGTAGGAATGTTAGGATGATGGACATGGTTGTGAATGTGTTACTAGGACATATTTTGGATGATCATTGCTAATGGATGTACTTTATAAATTAATATTGCATTAGTGGGACGATTTGTTCATGTTGGCCTATGATAGACATCATCTTATCTACTTTATTTTATCAATTATTGTGGAATATGCGAGTATATGATTTTTGTTTGATGATAATAAACATATATATATTCATTTAAATGTATTTGTTAATGTACTACTTTATTTTTCATAGATTCAATAAATATTTTTTGAATAAAATAAATTACACAGTATTTGAATGGAATTTGAATTCAAACAGAAATTTTATTCAAACAAATATTTATTACAATTTTGAATAGTACAAATTCAAGCTCTCACTACACATATACATTTTTGAATACATCACAATTCAATTTACATTAATAACCTCACTACATATCACTCACACTCGTATTTTGTCTTTAACTGCATTCCAGTTAGAATCCAGCATCTGAGAAATCTGCAAAAATATTCACTAACGCAGTAAAATTGAAAAAGAAATATTTTTGCAATACAAAATAAAATATGGATTTTTGAAAATATTATTTGCCTCGGTTATTTGGGTTGTTCGTCATCATTCACATTTGAATTCATCATACACGAACAATGTGACATGCACAGTGTATCACTGTACATGCCACAAGGCCGTGCACATCGATATACACTTGATAATGTACAGGAACAGGTGAGCACAGGTCAAACCCAAATGTAAAGCCGGGTTCAACTTACGTGCAATATATTCAAAATCATGACACGAGCACAAGGTCAAACCCGAGTTTTTGAAACTGGATTCAACTCAAGTGAAATTTCAAAAATCAACATGAATGGATGCAAAGACCAGCGATGCAAGCAATGACCAGATCAAAGAGCAAAATGATACAAGGCAAACTGGCAACAACAAGTATGGCAGTTAAACTCAAGGCAACAGTGTAGTGCAACTACACAATGCACCAAGTAAGTAACAGCAAGCAACATGGTCAGACACATTTCAATAGTGCAGACCAACCAGAAATTCAAGGCAACAGAGACCAAGTTCATATGCACAGTGCAAGACCACAAAGAAATGCCACCAAGCAAACCAAGACCAGAAAGTAGCAAGCTGAATCAACACAGCAACTCAAAGGCCACAAGTGTACAACAACTACAAGGCATAGCAACTGCACAGCTCAATGGACAAGACACGACAAAGTTCACAAGTGCAGACACAAGGGCAATGGACAGTACAAGCAAACAAATGCAACAGACTCAAGTGAATACAACTACAATCACAGCAATATGCTTGAAGACTACAGCCAAATGCACATGTCAACAAAGTTCAGTGCAACATGGACTGCAACAAACAAATGAATGCAACAAGCATGAATAGTTCAGTGTGAATGAATAAACGACCACTCAAACCAAAGTATAGTGAAGATAATTGAACAACTACAAGGTCAGAGACAACTACAAGCCCAAGTGAAACCAGTCCACAAAGCCAAGCATGATACAGTGGTGATGCAACGCAAACAACAGTAATGCTCAGGTTCAACCTCTACATACACAGCAACAACCATTAAACAAACAAAGACCAGAAGTACAAAATGGCCAAGAAAGTGGACTACTAAATCAACAAACACAAAGCTAACAACACTCAGTGGTGATACCCAATACACATGACAGCAAATGCTCAAACTCAAGTGGACAACACGACCGAGTATGCAAGTGACTCAGGCAAATGCACAGAAGCAACCACAACTACATTGAGGCTCAGTGGTGAAGCAGACTCAAATGAACAGGTAGTACAAAGTTTGACCAGAAACATTATATACAGTAAATAGTGCAGCATCAGGTCGAACAACAACAACAAGTGAATGTGCAGACCCAAATGACTACAGCAAAAACAGAGATGAACAATGTAAATATTGAAGCCATGGATAATAAGATAATGATTGGTGTAACCAAAGTCAACAAAAACCACAGTCAAGTTACAGTGAGAAGTTGAAGCCGTGGATATGATTCACGAAATCAAAACAGTGCCGTGATGATCAAGGCAACAACTTGACCAAGTCAGAAATCAATGCAGTACAAAAATGGAAATTGCCGAAAACAGGAAAGTCAAACAAAATATATCAGGAAAGTCGTGCGCATCAGGCAAGCAAAATATTAGGAAAGTATCGAATTGATTATGTTATAGGAATTCATATAAATACCTACCCGCAAATCATCATCAGAGGTGTGAGAAAAAAAGATCAAATCAAATCCAAATATAAACCCAAGTTCATTATCGGCATCGAGTGCGCAACAAGAACAGATGATAATTCAAGAAAATTAAACCAGCAAAGAGATTACATACCGCAATCTATCGAAAACGATCAAAGGAGCAGCTGCGAACGAGGCAAGCAACGAAAACCATCGACCATAAGAAAAACGCGAGCAAGAGCAACACCAGAGAATCATATTTGAAGAAAGCCCCAATTTGGATCGAAGAACAAAAGCCCTAATTCAGATCGAACAAGCCGCCATCATTTTCTCAAAGAAAATCGAAGTGGATCGGGTGAAAGAAAAAAAGAGAGCCGGCCTTGTTAATTTTAAGAAGGCTTTGTTTTATAAAGGGGAATTAGTTTTTATTTCAAATAGGGTTTTTAGTTTTTAAACTGTTTTAGTTTAAAATTTTCTTTTTGAATCAAGTATTGGTAAATCACCACCTAGGTTGTAGGTAGTGTTAGATTGTCTAGTTAGAATTAGTTCAGTGAGCAGGGTGTATGAGTTTGCAAAACTCTATAGGCGGGAGCAAGGGTTTGCGATTTTGCAAAACTCTATAGGCGGGAGCAGGGGGTGCGAGTCTATTAGAGTGTTTGTAAGCGGGAGCAGGGTTTGCGAGTCTGTTAGAGTGTTTGTAAGCGGGAGACTGCTTAATTCTAATAGAAATCTAGGAATGCAGCAGTAGGCAGGGGTTGCCGAAGCTGGGTAATTTTTTTTGTGTAATTTACTTTTCAGCATATTTATTTCTGCAGTTTGTTTTTGTGTTTAAATCGAGAAAATTTGCTATAACCCTATTCACCCCCCTCTAGGGTTAATCTAGATCCTACAAGTGGTATCAGAGCACGGTATTTTTTCTTTAACTCTAGAGTCATGAATCCATCAAATAATACTTTTTCTGAGGGGCAATCTATTGCTAGGCCACCCATGTTTAATGGGAATGATTATGCTTATTGGAAAGTTAGGATGAGCACTTATCTTAGTTCTGTTGATTATGATGTTTGGGATATTATTGAAACTGGCTATAAATCTCCCACTATAACCGTTGGTGATACTGAGATTTCTAAACCTAAGGATAGGTGGGATGCTAACAATAAGAGATTAAAAACTACAAATGCTAAAGCTATGAATGCTTTGATCTGTGCTCTTGATAAGAATTAATTTAATAGAATTTCTCATTGTAAAACTGCACAGAAAATTTGGCATACCTTGGAGGTGACACCTGAAGGAACTTCTCAAGTCAAGGAGTCTCGTCTAGCCTTATTCAGCAATGAATACGAGAACTTTGTGATGAGCAAAGGCGAGAGCATAAAGGACATGTTTGGACGCTTTTCAACTTTGGTGTACAATGCTAGAGCGCTTGGGAAGATATTCACTGAGGTAGAGCTTGTGAGGAAGGTGCTACGAGTCTTACCAATGAGCTTTGACGCAAAAGTCACGGCAATACAAGAATCGAAAAATCTGAGTAAACTAAGCATGGAGGAGTTAATTGGCAACTTGATGACATATGAGCTTGAGCTAAAAGCAAAAGAGGAACGCAACAACTCCGAATCAAATAAGAAGACGATTGCCTTAAAGAGCAAAGAAGAGAGCGATGAAGAAGAAGATCCAATTGAAGAGCTTGCAATGGCTGTCAATAATCTTAGAAAATGGTCAAGATTCAATCCACGCAAGAAGAAAACAAATGGTAATAGGCCAAAAGATTCTGACAATTCCGATAATGAATCGACGTGCTTTAACTGCAACAAGCCTGGCCACTTCAAACAACAATGCCCACTTCTCAAAAACAACAGAGGAAAGAAAAAGAAAAAGAAGGCCTTTGCAGTGACTTGGGATGATGAAGAAGGAGAGGAAGTTTCGAATAGTAGCTCAGAGGAGGCTAACCTGTGTCTTGTGGCAAAATCAGATTCAGAAGCAAGCTCAGAGGAACCTAATGAGGTAGGTGATTATTCTTATAAAGATCTTGTTTTTATGTGTCTTGATCTTACTAAAGTAGTTGATACTCTTGAATCTAAAATTGAAAAACTGAGATCTGATAGGAGAGAACTTGCTCATGAAAATTTTAGGTTAGAAACTGAACTTGAAAATATTCAAAACCTAGAATGTAAAAAATGTAAAATTTTAGATTCAAAATTATCAAGACTTAAGAAAAACTCTGAGAATCTTGAAAAAGAAAACTTGAGTCTTAAGGAAATCATTGACACTAGGAAAAAGGATTTTATAAATAGATGCACCTCACTTGTAACTGAAAACACAGCACTAAAAACCAAAGTCCAAAATCTTGAGAAATCTTTGAATAACCTTTCAAGAGGAGAAAAATCATTCAACATGTTATTGGGAAATCAAATTTTTTCTAACAACAGAAAAGGACTAGGTTTTTGTAACGATCCTGACTCAACCTTCGAAAATCGGCACCGAATACGACACTCGTAGTTAAATGCCGCAGATCCAAACGCCGAATCTGGTTTGCCGGAGCTTATAACACATTAAGTACAACACAGCGGAAGAAACAGAATATATCAATGTACAATATTCGATACAATATGATACAACAGATGATACAATGAATATACATCAGAGATATGATACAAGATAATAGCAGCGGAAAGGAAAAGATAACACAGCAGCGGAACAAATCTTCAATATGGTCTTCAAAGAAAGAACTTCAGTATCAGTAATCTCCATCTCCAAAGCACCAATCTAGAAATATCTTGAACTCCCAATAACGATGCACAAAGATAAGAAAGAACAGTCGTGATCGAAAGACTGAACAAGCTCCAGAAAATCTACTAAACCTGGCTATCTGAAAAACCTAACTCTAGACTGCCCGTGTGGGAAAAATTGTGGGCACCCAGAGTTTAGAATAGGAACAATAAACTCCAGGTCAGTCGTGGGACTGGTATGAGCAAACAAAAACATTTGGTCTTTTAAAACAAACAACATAGGAATTTAAAGTTTGAAATTCGCAATGCTCTTTTGAAAATGAAACTACCATAAGGTCTCCCGCCACACATACAATGCAAACGCAGAATTGGAGGAGATTTCTCCTTATGATAGTCAAATATGCTTAATACGAGAAAATTTCTTTGATATTATTACTATAAGTGCAAAGTGTGGAAAACCATTTCGAAAATAAAATATAAATCCTAGCCAGCATACGACATTTCATCGTATGCCTACTATAGCTACCATGTTCAATAGCAGGTTACCACCACATTCCATGGCAGGTTATACAACTAAAACCGTACAGGGCACGTATTGTTTTGATTGGATTTCCAATAAATGGTCAGGCTAAGGAACTTCCTACTGTCAATGGGATCGCCTCTGGCGGGACGTCCCGAGAACCTAACCGGATCTCTGCCAACACAAGGCCGGGTTACCTCTGTAACTAGGTAACTACTACTCAAGCATGCCATCCCCCGGTCCTTTGGGACCTTTATTCGAGGCGCCTCAAAACCACAAAGCAATCACAAAGTAATAGATCTGCAGTATCCACTTGAGTAAGCATCTGGGCTCCATACCATGATACCACCCTTTTCCAGAAGGGAATGACACACCATAAAGGGCGCGACCCTCATAACCTTACCACATCTTTCCTGTTTCGACCATTTCCAGGGTGTGAGTCCCTGATGCAGTCTCGTCCACAAAGCTACGCTTTATACAAAAGCCATGCTTTGATCACAAATGATCAAGAAATGATCATCAACATACAGCAGCACTTAGCATGCCACACTACCATATCGGGAGTATATCGCTAATAACTACAACTACATAACCTCTGAGCTCTTACGTCTCAGAGAAGGGTGTTAAGCTAAGAGAATAAATCTCCGCCACCAAACAGAAATGTATTTGAAAGAAATTGGCTTTATATCTCAAAGTGTAGTGTCAGACACACGACCATACAAGTCTGTTCCGGGTTCGAACAGAAGCGAAGGCACTTCCGAAGAAGCCCTTGCAAATCCGGGTATTCACAATCCCGATCGGACTTCCCATCACCTAAGGAATCTCTATACCGGCGCGACTCAATGCAGAGACAATCGATAGGTCATCCTATCGTTCTCGCAAATACCCGGTCTTCATCACCGGTCTTCAAATGCTATCCGTAACGTCGTATCACATATTCGAAATGGGCTATATGACACAAAGGTCCTCTCCCGGCTAAACCAAATAGTGAGCGCGAGATTAAAAAACATATGGATATGGGGTCTCAGTTAAGTCACAACTTAAAACCCAAAACTTTCCATTCAAATGGTTAAAACAATTTACCATTTCCAATCTTTTTTAACAAAAAGATTCATTTCAAAAACCTTCAATGGTTTAAACAAATTCCAAGCTTAAATCTTTTAAACAAAAGATTCATTTTAAGACCCCTTCCAATTTTAAAACAGGGTTTATCAATCTTTCCAAAGATTCATTCATAGCCTTTCAAAGCAATTACATTTCAAATTGAATTAACCCATCCGGTCTTTAAATCAAAGATTTATTCATAGCTTTTAAAACTATTTCCAAAGATTCATTTATAACTTGGAAAACTATTTCAATTCAAACTTAAAATTCCTCACGAATTGGAAATTTATTACTCATGCGAAAGCTTTTATCCTTTGAAAGCAAACAGTTTTACTTTGGAAAAACCCAATCACATTTATACAAGTCAAAATCTTTGGGGTTAATTCAAATTCCCATAATAATACTTTAACAATGGTTTAAAACCCATATCAACTTGTATAATCCCTTTTTAAATCATAAATACCAGTTATAGAATTCAATTCTAGATATTGAACTCAAATTTAATCAAATGAGTTAAATTTCAAATCTTTATTTAGTTATTCACAATAACTTTCATTTTTTTTAAAACCATCTTTTCAAAAGTTTTTCACTTTAAACCCAAATCATTTCCAAAACCATTTGAATTTAAAATTCAAAATTTAAAATCATTTCAAATATCTGTGACTTAACGGATTTCCTCGTGAAATCCATATCTGTGTGTGTATAGTGTGGTCCAGGGGTTCACACACAATAGTGCGACAACAATCATCACATCACAGATTCAAACACAGAAATATTGATAAGCGATATAATCTATAACGCTTATATTTGATAAGCGGTACAAACCAATCGTAACGCTTATCTTGCATTCACAGATCACAGGTATATATCACAGATAATAAATTACATTACAGATAATTAATTTCATCACGGAATAATTTGCATTACAGTTCACAAAACAAAATAATACATATCACACATCATCACAAATCAGGGACATCAATCAATTCAAAGCACTCCACAGAATCCTAACATCCATGAGTAAAATCAATTAATTATCTGATTTGTTTAAATCAGATTACTTATGAATAAATTTCTAATCCTGGTTAATTAACCCTTAATTAATTACAAACCATTTTAAATCATTAATTAGCCTTTAAATAAATAAATAATCCTTTGATTAATTAGTCTTAATTAATTTCAATAATTAATAAATTAATTAATGATTATTCCCAATCATTTTCATAAATTAATTAACCTTTATTAATTATCTTAAATCAGTAAATTAATTATCACTAATTACTATTGATTAAGTCTTAATCACCATCATAAATTAAATCATTCCTTAAATTACAAATTAATTACTCTAAGAATAATTAATCTTAAACCTTTAAGTTTCAAACCCTTAATTACTTTAAGTAATTATCCATTTCATTAATTTATTAAATAAATTAATTATCCATTTAATTACCCTAATAATTAAATGAATTACAAATCATTAAATTCTAATTTAACTTTAAGATAAAGCCTTTTCTTATCTATGGTTAAATTATCATTCAAAATTGTTAAACATTTAAATTTAAAAACTTAGATTTATTTTAAAACAAAGATTCAAATTTAGATTTGAATCTTATTTAAACTTTGTTTAAAACATTCCTTTACATTTCAAATTCCAATTTAAATTAAAATTCTTTTAAAAACACTTTTAAACACTTGACACATTTTTTTAAAATTATTTAAACAAATTTGAATTTCAACTTTATTCATTTCCAGCTACGATTCAAATTAAGCTTGAATCCATAATTTACAATTAGATTTAAAACTTATTTTAAATCTTTGCTTAACATTTTAAGTTTCAGTTTAAATTTTCAAAACGGGACAAGTTTCAAACTTGAACAAAACTAACTCGAGCTACACCTAAATCACTCGAGTCTAACCTAACTCGAGCAAAACACTAAAATAACTCGAGTAAAACTTTGAGTAGCATTTCATTTTGAAACATATTTAAAAACTTAAATATTGGCAGTTTTAATACATAAACCTGTAATATCTAACACACCCGAGTCCTCACATCCTTGACTTCGAGCCAATACGCAAAATCCTCGAACGCAAACCTGATAAAACCCATTCCTTCTTCAACTTTAACTGTATTCAGGTACACCCCACATCTTCTTTTGCTTCGAGCTAATTTGCAAATTCCACGAGTCGCCCCTGAGTAACCTTCTTCTTCTCCAACGTGATACCCATCAGATACACGAATGCCCACGTGCAATGTGCACAACCCCAGAGCCACTTCTGACCATCGCCACTAACGTCGACAAGTCCACAGCCATCCCCTCTAACGCCATGACCACCCAGCAACTCGAGTTCAACTGGAAATCGAGATCGAGTATCTCAGCAACAATTTGGAAACCCAAAACGACCAACCCAAATCACCGCGTAATCACCTTGCACCCCGCCTCAGGCAATCAGAGGCCACGCCACTGCGACTAAAACCACCTCGTTCAACAACGCAACGCTTAGCCCAACTCCGGTGTAATCCGATGCAGTGAGCTTGACGCAATCTCCACCTCAACCCGTTGTTCAAAAACGAACTCTAAAACCCTATAACTTCACCGTGACTCCACCATGGTTATTAATAAATTCAATGAGTATTTTCCCCATTATTCTCGAACTACGATCTTCCTCTGACAAAAATCTCAAGCCCCAATTTTTGCCTCGATCGACGACAATTAACCGAAGAACGTTTACCGTTCAACTCAAAAATGCGCGCTATATACAGATCTAAAAATCTTGAAACTTGCTTTAAAATTCCTCATTGTGTAAGTCAAATCTAATTATGAAGTCAAAACCCAATTTTAAAATCATCAATTTTTGGACTTGTTTATGATATCTCTGTAATTCCACAAAATTTGAGTTATTTTCTGATATTTTATAGTTAAAATTATTTTTTAAAAATTGAATCTAAGTATCTCTAACATTTTTCATTTACAGATTATAACTCAACACTGCTTTATTTTGGAGACTCGAATTTTTTTATGGTTTACTTGTAAACCTATATCTCAATGTAATAGGAAAGAGAGACAGAGGGAAAAAAAGTTATTGTAAATAACTAAATAAAGATTTGAAATTTAACTAATTTGATTTAAATTAGAGTTCAATATCTAGAATTGAATTCTATATCTGGTATTTATGATTTAAAAAGGGATTATACAAGTTGATATGGGTTTTAAACCATTTTTAAAGTATTATTATGGGAATTTGAATTAACCCCAAAGATTTTGACTTGTATAAATGAGATTGGGTTTTTCCGAAGTAAAACTGTTTGCTTTCAAAGGATAAAAGCTTTCGCATGAGTAATAAATTTCTAATTTGTAAGGAATTTTAAGTTTGAATTGAAATAGTTTTCCAAGTTATGAATGAATCTTTGGAAATAGTTTTAAAAGCTATGAATAAATCTTTGATTTAAAGACCGGATGGGTTAATTCAATTTGAAATGGAATTGCTTTGAAAGGCTATGAATGAATCTTTGGAAAGATTGATAAACCCTATTTTAAAATTGGAAGGGGTCTTAAAATGAATCTTTCGTTTAAAAGATTTAAGTTTGGAATTGGTTTAAACCATTGAAGGTTTTTTAAATGAATCTTTTTGTTAAAAAAGATTGGAAATGGTAAATTGTTTTAACCATTTGAATGAAAGGTTTTGGGTTTTAAGTTGTGACTTAACTGAGACCCCATATCCATATGTTTTTAAATCTCGCGCTCACTATTCAGTTTAGCCGGGAGAGAACCTTTGTGTCATATAGCCCATTCCGAATATGTGATACGACGTTATGGATAGCATTTGAAGACCGGTGGTGAAGACCAGGTATTTGCGAGAACGATAAGATGACCTATCGATTGTCTCTGCACCGAGTCGCGCCGGTATAGAGATTCCCTAAGTGATGGGAAGTCCGATTGGGATTGTGAATACCCGGATTTGCAAGGGCTTCTTCGGAAGTGCCTTCGGTTCTGTTCGAACCCGGAACAGACTTGTATGGTCATGTGCCTGACACTACACTTTGAGATATAAAGCCAATTTCTTTCAAATACATTTCTGTTTGGTGGCGGAGATTTATTCTCTTAGCTTAACACCCTTCTCTAAGACGTACGAGCTCAGAGGTTATATAGTTGATGGTTATTAGCGATATACTCCCAATTTGGTAGTGTGGCATGCTAAGTGCTGCTGTATGTTGATGATCATTTGTGATCAAAGAATGGCTTTTGTATAAAGCGTAGCTTTGTTGACGAGACTGCATCAGGACCTCACACCCCGGAAATGGTCGAAACAGGAAAGATGCGGCAAGGTTATGAGGGTCGCGCCCTTTAGGGTGTGTCATTCCCTTCTGGTAAAGGGTGGTATCATGGTATGGAGCCCAGATGCTTACTCATGTGGATACTGCAGATCTATTACTTTGTGATTGCTTTGTACTTTTGAGGCGCCTCGGATAAAGGTTCCAAAGGACCGGGGGATGGCATACTCGAGTAGTAGTTACCTAGTTACAGAGGTAACCCGGCCTTGTGTTGGCAGAGATCCGGTTAGGTTCTCGGGACGTCCCGCCAGAGGCGATCCCATTGACAGTAGGAAGTTCCTTAGCCTGACCATTTGTTGGAAATCCAAACAAAACATTACGTGCCCTGTACGGTTTTAGTTGTATAACCTGCCATGGAATGTGGTGGTAACCTGCTATTGAACATGGTAGCTATAGTAGGCATACAATGAAATGTCGTATGCTGGCTAGGATTTATATTATACTTTCGAAATGGTTTCCTACACTTTGCACTTATAGTAATAATATCAAAGAGAATTTTCTCGTATCTAGCATATTTGACTATCATAAGGAGAAATCTCGTCTAATTCTGCGTTTGCATTGTGTGTGGGGCGGGAGGCCTTATGGTAGTTTCATTTTCAAAAGAGCATTGCAGATTTCAAACTTTAAATTCCTATGTTGTTTGTTTTAAAAGACCAAATGTTTTTGTTTGCTCATACCAGTCCCACGACTGACCTGGAGTTTATTGTTCCTTTCCTAAACTCTGGGTGCCCATGATTTTTCCCACACGGGCAGTCTAGAGTTGGGTTTTTCAGATAGTCAGGTTTAGTAGATTTTGAGGAGCTAGTTCAATATTTGGATCACGACTGTTCTTGCTTATCTTTGTGCATTGTTATTGGGAGCTCAAGCTATTTCTGGATTGGTGCTTTGGAGATGGAGATTACTGATACTGAAGTTCTTTCTTTGAAGACCATATTGAAGATTTGTTCCGCTGCTGTGTTATCTTTTCCATTCCGCTACTATTATCTTGTATCATATCTCTGATGTATATTCATTGTATCATCTGTTGTATCATATTGTATCGAATATTGTATATTGACATATTCTGTTTCTTCCGCTGTGTTGTACTTAATGTGTTATAAGCTCCGGCGAACCAGATTCGGCGTTTGGATCTGCGACATTTTAATACGAGTGCCGTATTCGGTGCCGATTTTCGAAGGTCGATTCAGGGTCGTTACAGTGGTTATTACTAATTAGCATCTTCATATTGATCTTGCTTAGCTTAGTGCAATGTGATAGGGGGTTCTCGCTTCGCGGTTTGGTGGCGAACGGGAGACTCTTACCCCTACATGTCCTCTCTTAGTGAATAGGGGTTGGTTAGGCGTAAGCCGTGACAGTCGAAAGGCTGGCCGTAAAAGTAAGGTCAGGGTACCATTGTTATGCCACGGTGGGTCTGGGATGGTTGCAAAGCCTATCGGTCGCCATTGCCTCGTGCCGTCACATTTGGTATCAAAGCTGAGGGTTAAAACTTTATCTCAGGAGTATAACACATTAAGTAACTCATTAGAGATAGGGTGAAGTATACCCTAGAATGAGCATATCCTTAAGATATCCGTTCGAACGCCTCAGTAAATTCTCTTACTATTCACCGATAGTAAGTATGAGTGCGAGAAGAGGACGAGATAGGGGACTGGGAAGCACTACTACAAATGGTCAATACCCTGCGACAGTGGAAACAACTTTCTTCTCAATCTCCTTTGATTCGTCTTTCCAAAATTCTTTGATATCTTCGTGACAGCTTCGAGAAAGAAGTTTCGGTGTGATGGTGGCCTTACGAATCGTTGTAGAAAATCCTTACATCGTATCTTCATCCATTTCTTATCAGCTATTCGATCTAAACTCTAATGAATTTGAAATTGAAAATTTAAATTAAATAAATTGGAAATTTCAAATTAAGTAAATTGGTTAACTAATATGAAGCTAAATTTGAATTGTATAAATAAAATGATATCGGTTAAAACCAAATTTGAAATTCTATTGTAATTTCTTGTGTATATCAAAGTCCGAAGAGGAACAAATTGATATATATTTTGGGACGTTCCGACTTGAGTTTGGAATCCATACCTAGCGGTTGAGAAATCGTAAAAGATTGAATCCACCTATCTATTCTCTGAGATCCGATATATTCTACGAACGATTAGTTATCCCTTCGAACTAATCAATGTCCTTGCATATTCGTAGACCGCTGGACCCAAATATCTTGTGTAATATTTTATGAGTTTGTTCTCATATTGTTGATATTCTGATTTGGCAAGCCAAATGCAGAATTGATATCCAGGTTGATTTAGAAAGATATTTCTCTATCTTTCATCGTTTCCTTGTTGTCTCCCTTGCAAATTTCAAGGACGAAATTTTTTTTAAGGGGGGAAATCTGTAACGATCCCGATTTTTAATTAAATTTAAGTTGATAATTAAAATGAATTTTGGAATAAGATTGTAGATTAATTTGAATTTTTCAAATTAAAATAGGATATTTATTTATTTGGACATTGATTTTTACAATTGAGGATCCGAGATTTGTATATTTAACATTTTATGAATATAAAATAACATCCTAAAATTTATCAATATAAATTAATAATATATTTTAAACTTTTAGAATTTAATTTGG
This sequence comes from Allium cepa, assembly GCA_030765085.1. Lineage (NCBI taxonomy): Eukaryota > Viridiplantae > Streptophyta > Magnoliopsida > Asparagales > Amaryllidaceae > Allium > Allium cepa. Next base: position 288,160,713 of record CM060940.1, read on the forward strand.
GAATAAATCGAAAAAAAAATCTTAAAACAAATAAATTGAGTGATAAACTATACATAAATAAATTCCAATTGATTTTGATTTTAAAATTATTGAGATGATAAATATTTTAAGAAAATCATTTGGATTCAATATTTATATATATATATATACATATATATACACAAACAATTGCAAACATACTTTAAAGATCTCACACATCTACATATATACAAAGTGGCATCATTACTTTTAAAAAATAAATAATGAAATTTAAAATTACAAGAAACTTCACATCTTCCCATATGCCATCATATAACATATCTTAGCAAATCTCAGCAAAATCTGAAAAAGGATTTTGCATCACACATCTCAATATCAAGGCTGTTCAAAAGAAAAAAAAACAAATAAGCAACCTGGTTACAGTTTCAAAACCAGGCTATACTCATGTTTACATTTCTCAAACCCAGAAAAATGATGCCTGAGTTCATTTCAAAACTCTGGTACAAACATCAATGCAAATGAAATAGAAGATCAGAGTAAGCAGAGTTCAGACAAGATCAAAAATAAAATATAAAACCTAAAATCAGAAGCAAAGGCAATTCCAGTTTGCAAAAGAAAATAAAATTCAAAGCTTGTTCTTTGCTTCCCTCTGTTCAAATCATTCTGGCGAGTAAACCTCTAGCCCTTGTTCTGTTCATCATATCAGATTTGGGAATCATTTCAAATAGCAATACAAATCTTCAACCTGGATTAAATAACAACTTCAACTTCAACTAAATTAAAACAAAGCAAGGGGTCAACTGAAACAGCAAGATCGAGCAACTCAAAACTCAAGCTATGGTCTACAAATTCGATCTTTCAGGCTAGAAATGCTGCAGGCTTTAGCTAGAATGAAGCAGTGCAGTAATTTTTGAAACAACCTTAAGCAAAGTAATCAAGATCAAAAGCTTAAACTATTTGCTGTTTTTCAAGATCCAGGAAATAAAAAGCTTCTCTGTTTCTATCTTTCTCAAGATCCAGGTGAGCAAATTACATCCCAAATCTTTAGATCTGGTTCACTTCTTGATTTCATGTGATGATCTGCTAATATGTGATATAATTGGTGCTTGCATGTTGAATATAGGTATATATATATGTGTCTGTTAATAAGTGTGCATGCCTGTCTATGTACAGATAAAGTTCTATTTAGTAACAGGGTAGCCAAACTGAAGAAAAAAATTCATATCTCAGATTTTAAATAGATTTAGGTAAGGATTTCTAAATGAAAGTTGATCATATTAGTATAATACTAATTCTAAAAATATTTTCGAATGTGTTTATGCAGTAAACATTCTAAAACTTTAGAATTACAGTGATAAACATTTATATCAGAAAATTCAAGTGTTATAATTTATAGTTTCAGTTATATGATTGGATTGGTATTTAAAATTTATGAATTTTGGTAATAATATTGGAATTTTTAAACTTGAAATTGATGGAAATTTTCGAGTTGATCAATGGTGGGAGTTTTGTCAATTTCTGGTGATCACGGCGACATTAGACTTCAGGGTTGTTGTCAGAGGTGGCGGGAAGGAAGGTGATCGATGGAAAAATGGAAAACGAATTTATAAATCATCGTGATGGCCGGAAATCGCTAAAGTAGGGTTTAAGCTCACGTTTTAATTAGGATCGAAAATCGCGTCGCTGGCATCTCGTTGTCGCACCGGAATCGTTCGCGTTAGTGGCGACCGAAGCTTTGAAGTCAGGCAAGACTCTGATAATATTTTCTTGGCCTCAGATGGCCTGAGGTGGCGGTGCGAGTCGATGGTGTAATGGTGTTCTTATTCCAGTTTTTGGTTGATTTTCTCATTTCGAATTTCAAACAATTCGATGATCATGGATGGTTGTGTCATCAGAAGAGCTGATTGGTGACTAAGGGGTCATCACCACGATGGCTGGAGCATTGCCGTGCGACTGTGCACGTACACATGTACGCTTTGACGTTTGCTACGTAATGATGGTTTTGGGAAGAAGCATCCTTCTCGGGTAGAAACTCGTGTAGATGATGATATAACTCGAGCAGTGAATCGGGTTGTTTTGTTAGTTTTAAAAATGTAAATTGGAACAAAGTTTAAAAGGGAAGAAAGAAAGGACTCGGGGGGAAGCTCGGGTTGAACATCAAATGGCTCGGGTTTTTGAAAAAAAAAAACTTGTTGATTCAAAGAATTTTCAAATCTGTGTTGAACAAGTTTAAAGGATTAGATGGAATAAGTTTTAAAAAAAAGATAAAGATCAAGATTTTTAAAAGTAAATTTATTTACAAGGGTTTAAATAAATTTAGAAGATTTATTTCTAAAGCATTAGGTGTTTTAAAAATCTATTAATATGATTTTTATAATAGTTTTATTAAGATAATTAATTTAATTTCAAAAGTGTACTTTAATGGTAAAATCAAGAAATGATTCACCAAGGATTTCTTAATTCAATGATTTGATATAATTGGAATAAGTGATGTAATTAAAGTAAAAATAAAAGTAAATAAAGATAAAGTAGTTTACCTTTTATGATAATTAAGAAATAAACGATTGTTAATAAAAGTAATTAAGATAAATTAATTAATAATTCAAGTTAAATAATCAAGTAATTAATGATTGATTGATTAAAAATAATTACTTAAATGGAAGTAGTTAAGAATGGGCAATTAATGATTAAAGATTTATTTACCAAGTAATTGAGGGTTAATTACTTTAAAGAATAATTAATTAATGTGGTTAATTAATTAAGGTAATTAAGTTGAGAATAATCAATTAAAGGTTAATTAATTAAAGTGATTAAGAAATCATTATTAACTAAAGAAGTAATTAATTATTGTAATAAATTAAGGAACAATAAATTTATTAATTAATCAATTAAGGATAATTAATTATAATTTAGATTTAATTAATAATTAAGGTTTATTAATTAAAGTAATTAATTAAGAAATAAGTAATTGAGATTTAATAGATTACAATTAAGGTTAATTAATTAAGATAATTAATTAAAGAATGATAGATTATGAAGGTGATTAAAACTTAATCAATTGTAGTTAATAATAATTAATCATTGGTTTAAAATTACTAATGAAAGTAATTATGTAGGTAATAAATTTAAACCACCCCCCTAAATATTCATCTTAATTGTAGATGTTTGATTGCTATTGAATGTTGTGTGATGGATTGATATATTTGTTATGTGATGTGATGCTATGTGATGCTTTGTGCTGAGTTGATATATTTGTGATGAATATACTATTGTATGAATATGCAAGACCCTTTGACCCGTAAAAACGACATTTAAATTTCGATGCGACAGGGTTTCAGATCCAATTGGTCATCCGAAACCCACATCGAATCATAATGATGAATTTTTGTGATTGATAAGTTTATTTTGTCTATGAATCTGTGAATAAAGATAAGCGTTATGGGTTATACCACTTATCGATATGATTAAATCTGTGATGATTGATGTTGTGCACTATTGTGTTGAACCCCTGGACCACACTTGTACACACACAAATATGGATTGCACGTGGAAATGGGTTAAGCCACAGATTTTTGAAATTGTTTTAAAGATTTAATCCAAAACAGTTTTGGAATTAGAATTGGAAATTTGGAAATGAATTTCAAAAATAAAAGTTATTTTGAACAACTTAATTAAGTTTTGAAATTTAAATAATTCGATTTAAATTTGAATTCAATATTTGAAATTGAATTCTACGATTTGGGAACTAGGGTTTAAAAAGGTTATTCAACCTATAAATGGGCTTATATGGGTTTTTAAACCATTTTAAAAAGTGATGTTTGGGACTTTAAAAAAAATTAAATTCTAAACCCAAAGATTTTAACTTGTATAAATATAATTGAATTTTTCTGAAACGGAAACTATATGTTTTCAAATAACAAGAGCTTTCGCATAAGAAATGAATTCCTAATTTATGTTAAAAGGATATCAACTCTAAAATGGAAATAGTTTCCCAAGTTATAGATAAATCTTTGGAAACATGTTTTGAAAGCTATAAATTAAATCTTTAGTTTAAAGATTTAAGGGATAAATCCAATTGAAATGGAAATTGTTTTTGAAATCTATGAATAGATCTTTGTGAAACTATGTGAACTTTGTGAAATGGATCTTTTTATTTAAAAGATTTGAAATGGTAATTTGTTTAACCATTTGAAATAAAAGCTTTGGATTTTTAAGTTGTGACTTAACTGAAATCCCCTATCCATATGTTTTAAACTATTGCGCTCATTATTCGGTTTAGCCGGGAGAGGACCTTGTGTCATATAGCCCATTCCGAATAGTGATACGACGTTATGGATTGCATTTGAAGACCGGTGTTGAAGACCGGGTGTCTTTGAGAACGATAGGATAACCTGTCGATTGACTCTGCACTGAGTTGCTCCGGTATAGAGTTCTCCCTTAGTGACGGGAATTCCGATCGGTATTGTGGATACCCGGATTTGCAAGGGCTTCTTCGGAAGTGCCTTCGGTTCTGTTCGAAACCGGAACAGACTTGTATGGTTGTATGTCTGACACTACACTTTGAGATATTAAACTGATCTCTATCAAATACATTTCTGCTTGGTGGTGGAGAATTTATTCTCTTAGGTTAACACCCTTCTCTGAGACGTACGAGCTCAGAGGTTATGTAGTTGATATTTATCAGTGATATATTCCCAATTTGGTAGTGTGGCATGCTAAGTGCTGCTGTGTGTTGATGATCATATGTGATCAAAGCATGGCTTTTGTATAAAGCGTAGCTTTGTGGACGAGACTGCATCAGGACCACACACCCCGAAAATGGTCGAAACAGGAAGGATGCGGTAAGGTTATGAGGGTCGCGCCCTTTAGGGTGTGTCATTCCCTTCTGGTAAAGGGTGGTATCATGGTATGGAGACCAGATGCTTACTCATGTGGATACTACAGATCTATTACTTTGTGATTGCTTTGTGGTTTTGAGGCGCCTCGGATAAAGGTCCCAAAGGACCGAGGGATGGCATGCTCGAGTAGTAGTTACCTAGTTACAGAGGTAACCCGGCCTTGTGTTGGCAGAGATCCGGTTAGGTTCTCGGGACGTCCCGCCAGAGGCGATCCCATTGACAGTAGGAAGTTCCTTAGCCTGACCATTTGTTGGAAATCCAATCAAAACAATACGCGCCCTGTACGGTTTTAGTTGTATAACCTGCCATGGAATGTGGCGGTAACCTGCTATTGAACATGGTAGCTATAGTAGGCATAAGTGCGAAATGCCTATGCTGGCTAGGATTTATATTATACTTTTGAAATTGTTTTCCACACTTTGCACTTATAGTAATAATATCAAAGAAATTTTCTCGTATCGAGCATATTTGACTATCATAAGGAGAAATCTCCTCCAATTCTGCGTTTGCATTGTGTGTGTGGCGGGAGGCCTTATGGTAGTTTCATTTTCTAAAAAGCATTACGGATTTCAAATTTAAATTCTGTTGTTTGTTTTAAAAGACCAAATGTTTTTGTTTGCTCATACCAATCCCACGACTGACCTGGAGTTTATTGTTCCTTTCCTAAACTCTGGGTGCCCACTATTTTCCCACATGGGCAGTCTAGAGTTGGGTTTTTCAGATAGTCAGGTTTAGTAGGTTATCTGGAGCTAGTTCAGTCTTTGGATCTAAACTGCACTTGCTTATCTTTGTGCATCATTATTGGGAGTTTGAGTTATTTCTGGATTGGTGCTTTGAAGATGGAGTTCTTTCTTGAAGACCATATTAGAGTTGTTGTTCCGCTGCTGTGTTATCCTTTCTTTCCGCTGCTGTGTTATCTTGTATCATATCTTTGATGTATATTCATTGTATCATCTGCTGTATCATATTGTATCTGATATTGTATCAATTTGTTTATTGATATATGCTATTCTTTTTCTTCCGCTGTGTTGTTTTACTTAATGGTGTTATAAGCTCCGGCGAACCAGATTCGGCGTTTGGATCTGCGGCATTTGAATACGAGTGTCGTATTTGGTGTCGATTTTCGAAGGCCGAGTCAGGGTCGTCACATTTTTTTTCATTCACTTACTTTGAATTTCCTTCAACTTAGATTGATAAATAAAGTTGTTTTTAAATTCTTTGTTTTTATTACTGATTACTAACATCAAATTCAAATTTAAAGAAAAGAAACTTTTATGATAATCAAACTTTTGAAATGGGTTTAAAGTGAAAAACTTTTGAAAAGATGTTTTTAAAAAAAATGAAAGTTATTGTGAATAACTAAATAAAGATTTGAAATTTTAACTCATTTGATTTAAATTTGAGTTCAATATCTAGAATTGAATTCTATATCTGGTATTTATGATTTAAAAAGGGATTATACAAGTTGATATGGGGTTTAAACCATTTTTAAAGTATTATTATGGGAATTTGAATTAACCCCAAAGATTTTGACTTGTATAAATGAGATTGGGTTTTTCCGAAGTAAAACTGTTTGCTTTCAAAGGATAAAAGCTTTCGCATGAGTAATAAATTTCCAATTCGTAAGGAATTTTAAGTTTGAATTGAAATAGGTTTCCAAGTTATGAATGAATCTTTGGAAATAGTTTTAAAAGCTATGAATAAATCTTTGATTTAAAGACCGGATGGGTTAATTCAATTTGAAATGGAATTGCTTTGAAAGGCTATGAATGAATCTTTGGAAAGATTGATAAACCCTGTTTTAAAATTGGAAGGGGTCTTAAAATGAATCTTTTGTTTAAAAGATTTAAGTTTGGAATTTGTTTAAACCATTGAAGGTTTTTGAAATGAATCTTTTTGTTAAAAAAGATTGGAAATGGTAAATTGTTTTAACCATTTGAATGAAAGGTTTTGGGTTTTAAGTTGTGACTTAACTGAGACCCCATATCCATATGTTTTTAAATCTCGCGCTCACTATTCGGTTTAGCCGGGAGAGGACCTTTGTGTCATATAGCCCATTCCGAATATGTGATACGACATTATGTATAGCATTTGAAGACCGGTGGTATTTGCGAGAACGATAGGATGACCTATCGATTGTCTCTGCACTGAGTCGCGCCGGTATAGAGATTCCCTAAGTGATGGGAAGTCCGATCGGGATTGTGAATACCCGGATTTGCAAGGGCTTCTTCGGAAGTGCCTTCGGTTCTGTTCGAACCCGGAACAGGCTTGTATGGTCGTGTGTCTGACACTACACTTTGAGATATAAAGCCAATTTCTTTCAAATACATTTCTGTTTGGTGGCGTAGATTTATTCTCTTAGCTTAACACCCTTCTCTGAGACGTAAGAGCTCAGAGGTTATGTTGTTGAAGGTTATTAGAGATATACTCCCGATTTGGTAGTGTGGCATGCTAAGTGCTGCTGTATGTTGATGATTATTTCTTGATCATTTGTGATCAAAGCATGGCTTTTGTATAAAGCGTAGCTTTGTGGACGAGACTGCATCAGAACCTCACACCCAGGAAATGGTCGAAACAGGAAAGATGCGGCATGGTTATGAGGGCCGCGCCCTTTAGGGTGTGTCATTCCCTTCTGGTAAAGGGTGGTATCATGGTATGGAGCCTAGATGCTTACTCATGTGGGTACTGCAGATCTATTACTTTGTGATAGCTTTGTGGTTTTGAGGCGCCTCGAATAAAGGTCCAAAAGGACCGGGGGATGGCATGCTCGAGTAGTAGTTACCTAGTTACAGAGGTAACTCGGCCTTGTGTTGGCAGAGATCCGGTTAGGTTCTCGGGACGTCCCCCCCAGAGGCGATCCCGTTGACAGTAGGAAGTTCCTTAGCCTGACCATTTGTTGGAAATCCAATCAAAATAATACGTGCCCTGTACGGTTTTAGTTGTATAACCTGCCATGGAATGTGGTGGTAACCTGCTATTGAACATGGTAGCTATAGTAGGCATACGGCGAAATGTCATATGTTGGCTAGGATTTATATTTTATTTTCGAAATGGTTTTCCACACTTTGCACTTATAGTAATAATATCAAAGAAATTTTCTCGTATCAAGCATATTTGACTATCATAAGGAGAAATCTCCTCCAATTCTGCGTTTGCATTGTGTGTGTGGCGGGAGGCCGTATGGTAGTTTCATTTTCAAAAGAGCATTGCGGATTTCAAACTTTAAATTCCTATGTTGTTTGTTTTAAAAGACCAAATGTTTTTGTTTGCTCGTACCAGTCCTACGACTGACCTGGAGTTTATTGTTCCTTTCCTAAACTCTGGTTGCTCACAATTTTTCCCACACGGGCAGTCTAGAGTTGGGTTTTTCAGATAGCCAGGTTTAGTAGATTATTTGGAGCTAGTTCAGTCTTTGGATCACGACTGTTCTTGCTTTTCTTTGTGCATCGTTATTGGGAGTTCGAGCTATTTCTGGATTGGTGCTTTGGAGATGGAGATTACTGATACTGAAGTTCTTTCTTGAAGACCATATTGAGGATTTTGTTCCGCTGCTATGTTATCCTTTCTTTCCGCTGCTATTATCTTGTATCATATCTCTGATGTATATTGATATCCATTGTACCATTCTATTGTTTTCTGTTGTATCATATATTGTATCAACGTTGTATATCAAATGTATTATGCATATTTCTTCCGCTGTGTTGTACTTATTGTGTTATAAGCTCCGGCAAACCAGATTCGGCGTTTGGATCTGCAGCATTTGAATACGAGTGTCATATTCGGTGCCGATTTTCGAAGGTCGAGTCAGGATCGTTACAGTTTTGGGAAAACACAAGTTGATGGTAATACAAAGGTAAGAGTGTCTTTGATAGATGTGAAATAATTGGACACCGTGCTGAAAATTGTAGTCATAGGAACAAGAACACAAAATTTGTACAAGTTTGGGTTCCTAAGAATACTACAAACAAATTTCATGTCTATTGGAACAAGAATAAAAGGACAAAACAAGTTTGGGTTCCAAAGGGGTTGTTTATTCACAATACTTCTGCCACTAACAATCATGGACCTATAAAAACAAATCGGTCACATAAATCTTTTCCCATGTAGGTATGGTGGCAGGCTAAGGAACAACAACAGTGTTCTCTGGATTTTGGCTGTTCCAGAAACACAACGGGCAACAAAGCAAAGTTCCTTAGTCTAGTACAAAGGTGACAGAATCATAATGGACAACCACGAAAAATTATCGTAAAGGTAAAACAAGTGAAGGTATATTGAATGTGATAATCTGCACCGTATTCTGAATTAAATCAGCCAATAATGTGAGATGATGATTTTTTGATTCCGACTTGTTCGACATAGTTGGCCAATTATATTGATGCCAAAAACACTATTCTTTGAATTACTTTACTTTTGGATTAAACAGTGTTTTGTTGGATGATAATATTGGCTAACTCTATATTCACAGTTTCTGATTAGTTACACGTCTTCAATTCAAATTCAAGAATGCTGTTAAAAATTGAGTTTGAGTTTTTTATGCACACTTCATGATCTGGTCTGTCAAATTTAGTTAGTGATAATTTTTGAGTGAAAAAGAAATTCAGATGCAGATTACACTGGTAATCTAGTTGGTAGAAAAATTACTAGTTGAATGTGATTTATGGTGAGACATTTAGTGGCTGCATCGTTTTTCAAAGAAAATATCTGCATATTTTTCATTACAAATAATTTTCAAATAGCAAAATTTTTTTCTCATATAACCCCTTCGAGAAAATCATTGTTGTCCATATTTTCAGATTAGTCATTTTTTTGATTTTAAATGATAAATTTTGACTAATCCGACTCCCTACTAATTATCGAAAGGATAAATAGTGATTGAGAAGGTGATAAGTGTTGATATTTAACATACATTACTCAAGAGAGTATATTTGGAAAATATCTTTAGGAATTCAAGCAAAAGTTATAAAACTTTTTGTTGGGTAAAGATTCCATGACCATTTCTATATCCATCATATTTCTATCGACCATTGTTTATCAAAGCTTAAATATAGTTTGTCGATATGTGGTACTATAATCAGGGATCATTTGTTTTTCATTTCATATTTTTTTAAAATAAATAAATATCCAAAGTATTCACTCTCGTTTACAAGTCCTCACGGTTATGCATGGGTGAATTACTTGGATTTTTGATTATGTGCTTCCATGCTAATTTAAAAGTCCTTACGGTTATGCATGTATGAAACGCATATCAAAATTGATTGATTAAATAGACAAGTTGATTCTAATCCCATTTAAAAGTCCTCACGGTCATGCGTGGTTAGAAGATACTTGATTTCATTTTTAAAATTAAATTGGAATACTACTAATCTCATTTAAAAGTCCTAACGGTTATGCATGATTAGTAGATATTCAAATTCCTGATATAAATGTACCACAAGTTGATACAATTGTATGATTTTATATGAGAACATCATTTCCATCATTCTAAAAGTGGAATATGCGCCTAACAAGGGTAGTCATGATTTTTGTTTGATTTTTATTGAAGTTTAATATTTATATTCAATTTGAGTTTAATGTTGGATTAATATTGATCACTTTATCTCTATTTTCTCTAACACTATTATTCTTTTGCTGATAACAAAAGGGGGAGAGAAAAGTTAAGATTTTGTCAAATAAAATCAAGCAAAGGTCAAATAATTTTCCATTTGCTTCTAGGCTCATTTATAAATTTCTATTTATATGCATATATGTAGGGGGAGCATCATGTAGAGAGGAAGCATTTAAATAGGGGGAGCAATTAGTGTATATCATTGTTCAAATACATTTAACTCAGTCAAAATCTTAAATATATGTTTGTTATCATCAAAAGGGGAAGATTGTGGAATATGCGAGTATATGATTTTTGTTTGATGATAGTAAACATATATATATTCATTTAAATGTATTTGTTAATGTACTGTTTTATTTTTCATAGATTAAATAAATATTTGTTGAATAAAATAAATTACACAGTATTTGAATGGAATTTGAATTCAAACAGAAATTTTATTCAAACAAATATTTATTACAATTTTGAATAGTACAAATTCAAGCTCTCACTATACATATACATTTTTGAATACATCACAATTCAATTTACATTAATAACCTCACTACATATCACTCACACTCGTATTTTGTCTTCAACTGCATTCCAGTTAGAATCCAGCATCTGAGAAATCTGCAAAAATATTCACTAACGCAGTAAAATTGAAAAAGAAATATTTTGCAATATAAAATAAAATATGGATTTTTGAAAATATTATTTGCCTCCGTTATTTGGGTTGTTCGTCATCATTCACATTTGAATTCAACATACACGAACAATGTGACATGCATAGTGTATCACTGTACATGCCATAAGGCCATGCACATCGATATACACTTGATAATGCTACAGGGACAGGTGAGCACAGGTCAAACCCAAATGAAAAGCCGGGTTCAACTCACGTGCAATATATTCAAAATCACGACACGAGCACAAGGTCAAACCCGAGTTTTTGAAACTGGATTCAACTCAAGTGAAATTTCAAAAATCAACATGAATGGATGCAAAGACCAGCGATGCAAGCAATGACCAGATCAAAGAGCAAAATGATACAAGGTAAACTGGCAACAACAAGTATGGCAGTGAAACTCAAGGCAACAGTGCAGTGCAACTACACAATGCACCAAGTAAGTAACAGCAAGCAACATGGTCAGACACATTTCAATAGTGCAGACCAACCAGAAATTCAAGGCAATAGAGACCAAGTTCATATGCACAGTGCAAGACCACAAAGAAATGCCACCAAGCAAACTAAGACCAGAAAGTAGCAAGCTGAATCAACACAGCAACTCAAAGTCCACAAGTGTACAACAACTACAAGGCATAGCAACTGCACAACCCAATGAACAAGACACAACAAAGTTCACAAGTGCAGACACCAGGGCAATGGACAGTACAAGCAAACAAATGCAACAGACTCAAGTGAATACAACTACAATCACAGCAATATGCTTGAAGACTACAGCCAAATGCACATGTCAACAAAGTTTAAAGCAACATGGACTGCAACAAACAAATGAATGCAACAAGCATGAATAGTTCAGTGTGAATGCATAAACGAGCATTTTAACCAAAGTATACTGAAGACAATTGAACAACTACAAGGTCAGAGACAACTACAAGCCCAAGTGAAACCAGACCACAAAGCCAAGCATGATACAGTGGTGATGCAATGCAAACAACAGTAATGCTCAGGTTCAACCTCTACATACAAAGCAACAACCATTAAACAAACAAAGACCAGAAGTACAAAATGGCCAAGCAAGTGGACCACTAAATCAACAAACACAAAGCTAACAACACTCAGTGGTGATACCCAATACACATGACAGCAAATGCTCAAACTCAAGTGGACAGCACGACCGAGTATGCAAGTGACTTAGGAAAATGCACAGAAGCAACCACAACTACATTGAGGCTCAGTGGTGAAGCAGACTCAAATGAACAGGTAGTACAAAGTTTGACCAGAAACATTATATACAGTAAATAGTGCAGCATCAGGTCGAACAACAACAACAAGTGAATGTGCAGACCCAAATGACTACAGCAAAAACAGAGATGAACAATGTAAATATTGGAGCCATGGATAATAAGGTAATGATTGGTGTAACCAAAGTCAACAAAAACCACAGTCAAGTTACAGTGAGAAGTTGAAGCCGTGGATATGATTCATGAAATCAAAACAGCGCCGTGATGATCAAGGCAACAACTTGACCAAGTCAGAAATCAACGCAGTACAAAAATGGAAATTGCCGAAAATAGGAAAGTCAAACAAAATATATCAGGAAAGTCGTGCGCATCAGGCAAGCAAAATATTAGGAAAGTATCGAATTGATTAGGGTATAGGAATTCATATAAATACCTACTCGCAAATCATGATCAGAGGTGTGAGAAAAAAAGATCAAATCAAATCCAAATATAAACCCAAGTTCATCATCGGCATCGAGTGCGCAACAAGAACAAATGATAATTCAAGCAAATTAAACCAGCAAAGAGATTACATACTGCAATTTACCGAAAACGATCAAAGGAGCAGCTGCGAACGAGGCAAGCAACGCAAACCATCGATCATCAAAAACACCGCGAGCAAGAGCAACACCAGAGAATCATATTTGAAGAAAGCCCCAATTTGGATCGAAGAACAAAAGCCCTAATTCAGATCGATCAAGCCGCCATCATTTTCTCAAAGAAAATCGAAGTGGATCGGGTGAAAGAAAAAAAGAGAGCCGGCCTTGTTAATTTTAAGAAGGCTTTGTTTTATAAAGGGGAATTAGTTTTTATTTCAAATAGGGTTTTTAGTTTTTAAACTGTTTTAGTTTAAAATTTTCTTTTTGAATCAAGTATTGGTAAATCACCACCTAGGTTGTAGGTAGTGTCAGATTGTCTAGTTAGAATTAGTTCAGTGAGCAGGGTGTGCGAGTTTGCAAAACTCTATAGGCGGGAGCAAGGGTTTGCGAGTTTGCAAAACTCTATAGGCGGGAGCAGAGGGTGCGAGTCTATTAGAGTGTTTGTAAGCGGGAGCAGGGTTTACGAGTCTGTTAGAGTGTTTGTAAGCGGGAGACTGTTTAATTCTAATAGAAATCTGGGAATGCAGCAGTAGGCAGGGGTTGCCGAAGCTGAGTAAATTTTGTGTGTAATTTACTTTTCAGCATATTTATTTCTGCAGTTTGTTTCTGTGTTTAAATCGAGAAAATTTGCTATAACCCTATTCACCCCCCCTCTAGGGTTAATCTAGATCCTACAATTATATGCATAGTGGCTGTTGCATTTTTGCATTTGTATTAATGGTTGCTTATCTATATTGAAATGCAAGTGTGCGACATTACATACATCTTGAAAACATTGCATAAGAACTTCCATTTTAGGAGGTCGACAAATTGAGGAGACAACTTAATTTTGCAGTAGGTATAGGTTCATATGTATTTCATACCTCTATGTACATGTTGTATTAGAAATTTTAAACTAAGGACAATGGCTACAAGTGGTTGATGGTCAAGTAGATGGTAGTAGATATTGGTTTCTATATATACGAGTTACATTTTCCATCTTTAGAGATTTCGAGGATAAAATTCTTTTAAGGGGGAGAATGTAACATCCTAGGAATTTTAATAATAAATTAAAATATTAATAAGGGTAAATTGTAATTTCATATAAAGGACAAAACAGTAATTTTTTATAAATGAAAGAATTTTGGAATCTGACTTTTCCATTGTGTCAAGTAGATTTTGGTAGCCTAAATTATAAATAAGCTGTTAGAAATAGATACTATACAAAGAAGATATAGAATGTTTACCGTAACGCGCATTTTGTGTTTTGCGCCTATTTTGAAACTAAGTTTAAGAATTAATAGATGAGTAAAGAAAACTTATTTATTAAGGAATTACTTGATATGTATGAATTACTTTAAAAAGAGAGAAAAAAGTAGGTGCAATGGTGCATGTGCATTTAGAAGGATAAAAAGTATTTATATGCACAAATGTGAAAACGCTCCAAGGAGAAAACATTAATGACTACATTATTATCATAATTAGTTTAAAGTATACGTTGATTGTACTGATAAAAAGAATGTAATAAAATTTAGAAAGAAAAGAATGAATCTACTTTTTTATATTTGAGAAGTGGAGAAAATGATAGTTAAAAGGAACAAGTTGTTGTGAAAGAAAGGTAATGTAACTATATATATATATGTGTGTGTGTGTGTGTGTGTGTGTGTATTTATGTATATATATCTATGTATATGTGTAAATAAAGAAGGTATTTATTAAAAGAAACATTGCATATTTAAAGAGAAAAGCTAAGAGTGTATTAATAGAAGGAAAGCATTTATTAAAGAAAAGGTAAGGTATGCCATTTCTTATTTGTAAAGAATAAGGATAAGTTTAATTTCCAAAATTAAGAAAGTTAATACCAATTACTTAATGTGATTAATTCACTACACCAGAAAAGACATTTCGCAATAGCTTTGTGCCTTGCGAAATGTTTTTGCAATAGCCCAAAGCCGTTGCAAAATAGGTCGTTAAGAAATTCAATTTGCTAAGGCCTTAATATTATACAATTAGCTACTACCAACAAGTGTAGAAATCAAGTACTTGGCACTAAAAGCAAACACAACATTAAATTTAATTGCACAAAAAGCAAACACAACATTAAATTACACTAAAATCATGTAGTCTTTACACTACATATATTAAATGTATATGTAAGTATATCCAACCATGCATAATTCCTTTTATTGATACAACAATGAAGAAAGAAATCTAAAATTAAACACTTTGCAAATTCTATCGCAAAACCCAAAACCAATCATAACCAAGTGCAAACCACAATTATCTTCACAACAATCTAGAGCAGCTTCTTATTCATTGATGGAGCTCCTAAAGTCTCTCTCTTATACATCTTATAGGCCATTGCATACTATTTCATCAATTCTGTAATCAACACCTCTACAATTGTTAGTTTTATCCTCATACTTCTCATATAGAACATGTACTTTGTGTAGCAAAAAAAATACTGTAGTTCCACGCAGTTGATTTAGTTAGAAATGCGTACTTGAAATTTTTTACTTGTATAAGTATGTGTAAAATCAATAAATAACAAGAAAACTTAAGAGTGGAGAATTACTTGTATAAGTTGAGGTCAACAAACTACACCATCTTCCAACAATTGAAAGTACCCATAATCCTACAGTCAGCCGAATCAACTAGAGAACACATTATCGGTGTGACAAAAACGACACAAAAATTGTGTAGTTATAAATCCAATTAATGTATGGGAAAAGAAACATACAAAAAGAAAGCACTTTAAATCCTTTCTAATATACTATACATATGTTGGGGAAAATCCCTTCAGATGATTGGTCTAAGGGAATAAAAAACCCAACACAGTGGAAAACAACTGAATCATGATTATAGTGAGACCAAACAAACAGAGATAAATACAAGAATAGACAATTACAGATCAATGCAATGCAGAAAAATAAATAACACCAGTATTTATAGTGGTTCCACTACCATGAGGCAGTGTACGTCTACTTGGGGAGAAGAGATTTTATTAATCACTGAAAGATTAGAGTTACAAGATTGATTTACTTTTGGAAGCTATACATAAGAATAATTAACAATACAGACAAAATTTAGGATGACTACCATTATTGTCCAAAAGCTCCACTATTTATATAGTGAAGAAATGAGGAGGGGTGGCTGCTATATAGTACCCCTGGGTTTTGGTTCGGCATCCATCTGGACCAGCACAGTTTGGTTCGAAATACATTGCTTGCCATTTGGTCTAGCATGCTCTAACACCGAACCAAATATTTGGTTCGGCGCTACTTGGTTTGGCAAAGCATCGAATGAAACATTTGGTTCGGTATTCCCTTCCATCGAACGAAAATACTTCCACTCAAATCTGGAGTGGCAACTCTTCTCATACCTCCACCACAGAACAAACTCCTCCAACTTTCACCGATCGGAGTCACCGCCGCTCCAGAAATCAGGAGATGCAAATCGAAGCAACATCGAATGAGATTTCTCATCTGGCACTTCCACTTTGTTGAACAAAACCCTAGCTTCACAATCCTTTCTTCAATCCTTGAATGAGATTTCTTCTTCCTCAAATCTCAACGCTGATCCATGTAATTGATTCAGCAAAACCTAGCTTCGAGTCTAGGGCTTCTTCCTCCTCCTTCACCGGCGACAAGCTTCTGCCTTCTCTGTCTGCTACTGTGACATGGAAATGAGGTATCAATTTCTAAGAATCTTCACCTTAATACCAAATTCCATACAAGCCTTCCAACTCGATTTACACCTTCATATTCCAGGAAATGTATTCTTATCCAATGAGCTTCGGTAATGCCATCATCCATTACACTCTGTCAATGAACTCCAGCAAGGCCACTGGCCGTCAATAAAGTGTTCGAAGTACCCAGTCCGTGTAGAATCTATCAATCTCCACCATGAAAACAAATGTCTCCATGAACCATCTCAACTCTCCCCCAAGCCATTCCGTGGCACCCAGCACTTCATTAAGCGAATCAAGTCCGAGCAATGCTCGAACATAACAATAGGCAACGACTTTGTAAACATGTCTGCTGCATTCTTCTTTGTGTGAAATTTCTGAAGACAAACTAGCTTCTCTTCACTCATCGAGACAAGGAATGACTCTCTCACCTCAATATGCTTTGTCCTTGAGCTGAATGCCAGATTTTCAGCTAAGTGAATTGCACTCTGAATGTCACAGTGCATATCCATGCCTTCATATCGAAGCCCAAATCACACAATAGTTGCCTCAAATAAAGTGCCTCCTTAGCTGCTTCAACCGCAACTATGAGCTGTGCCTTTGTAGTAGACAAAGCCACAATCACCTGCAACCTCGCTCTCTTACTGATTGTTGTCCCACCAATGGTGAACACATATCAGAGGTTGACTTTCTTCGATCTCTATTACTGGCATAATTGGAATAAAAAAATCCAACTAAGCTGAAATCTCTTCCTCTGCTGCCAAAGACAAGTCTATGGTTTGGAGTTCCTCTACGGTATCTGAACATACACTTCACTGCTTCCCAATGCATCTTTCATAGATTTGCCATGAACCTACTCACCAATCCAACCGCCTGTGCAATTTTAGGCCTAGTGCAGACCATGGCATACATCAAGATGCCAACTACACCTGCATATGGGACCTTTATCATATATGCCTTGTCCTTTTCTGAGATCGAAGAGCCTTTACTAGAAAGCTGTATATGTAAAGGCATGGGTGTGCTGATTGCCTTTGCCCATTCCATGCTAAACCGAGCAAGCAACTTTCAAATGTACTCCTTTTGAGTAAGGCTCAAAAGTCCTAGCTTTCCACCCCTTTGGATGTCCATATCCAAAATTTTATTTGCTTCTCCAAGGTCTTTCATTTCGAATTTCACTTTTAGCTTTCGCTTTAAACTATCGATTTTAGCCTTATCCTTGGAAGCAATCAACATATCATCCATGTACAAGAGTAGGTACACGCATCTACCATTCTTTAAATGCTTGAAGTACACACAAGCGTTAATGAAATCATAAAACAGTCAAACCTCTTGTACCATTGTCTATGCGACTGCTTAAGTCCATATAAAGACCATTTCAATTTAAAATCCCAACTTTATTTCCCATCAATAACAAATCCTTTTTGCTGCTTCATGTAAATGGTCTCATCCAAGTCTCCGTGTAAGAAAGCGGTTTTCACATCTAGTTGCTCTAGTTCCAAGTCATGAGCTGCAACGATTGCGAGCAAAATGTGGATGGACGTATGCCTCACTATTGGAGAGAATATCTCATTATACTCCAATCCCTTCTTTGTGAAAACCCTTTAACACCTAGGCTAGCCTTGTATCCCCTATCCTTCTTCGACTTGAATACCCACTTGAAGCCTATGGCTCGGCTTCCTTGAGGAGGTGGTACCAAATCCCAAGTCCTATTCTTCTTCAACGACTCTAACTCCTCTTCCGTAGTGCACATCCACTTCGAACTGTCGTATGACTTCAAAGCTTCATCAAGGTCAAGAAGCTCTTCATGAACCACATGTAGGGAATAGTCAAACTAATCACCAAGGCTAAGGTTCGCAAACTACCAATCGCCATACCTTTTGGGCAGCCTAATATTCCTACGACTGACCCGGGTAAGTACTGCTTCGCCTAAACTCCTTTCAGCTCCACCTTGATTTGAACTTCTCTAGATTCATGCACATCACCAGCACTACTAGAAGGTATCTATAGACTATTCTGTGATGTTTCATCAACTATATTTTCCTCGATAGCATCAACAACAACTCTACTATTTGGCTAGAACATGGGAACTTCTTCCATTTCCTTAGGCCTATTAGAATCTTCTGATATGGTAGGTAGCTTCTCCTTTGGATTGAACATAGTAGACTCATCAAAAGTAACATGTTTGGAATTAACAATCTTCCGATCAACTGGGTTCCAAATTCGATACCCTCTGATACCATCAGTGTATCCCATTAGTATGCCCTTGTATGCTCTAGCCTCCAATTTGTCATCACCTGTATGGTGAACGTACACATGACAACCAAAAATTCGAAAGTAACCATGATACACTGCTTTACCTCTCTACTTTTCCTCTAGAATCTTTCCATCTATGGCTGAGCATGGAATTCGATTTATGATATGCATCACAGTTGATAATGCCTCGGCTCAAAAGCCTCTAGGCAAGCCCGCTATTAATCTCAAGCAACGAGCCTTCTCCAATAGAGTCCCGTTCATTCTTTCTGCAACCCTATTGGATTGTGGATCTCCGAGTGTAGTGAAATATCTCTGAATGTCGTGCTATCTACAAAAGTCAAGGAACTCCCTAGAGACAAATTCACCGCTATTATCAAATCTCAGCACCTTCCACCTAGAACCAGATTGGTTCTCAATAAGCGCTTTCAATCTTTGAACTTCTCACAACTCTTTGATTTGGCCTTCATCACATACACCCGTACTTTCCAAGAAAAGTCATCAATGAAAGAGATAAAATACTTTGCTCCTCCAAGAGAAGGGGTAGCAACCGGTCCCTAAACATCTATATGCACGTACTCAATTACTCGCCTCAATCTATAGAGTCCAACTCCAAAAGATACTTTAGTTCGCTTGCCTAAAACACACTCTTTACAAAATTCCATCTTGTTGAATCTTCTCATTTGATCATCTTTTGTATCTGAAGCAACTCTAAGCCCTTCTCTAAAATATGACCCAACTTGAGATGCCAAAGCTTTGTGGCATCCAAAGCACGAGAGCTGTCCACTCAAACACATGACTCTCTAAGAACTGTGAATCCTTTCAGCAAATACAGATTTCAGAGCACATCTCCTTTCGAAAGAACAAGTGCACCTCTCGAAACCTTCAAACTATCCTTCTTGATAATTACCTTACATTCTGAAGATGCCAATTGTCCTAATGAAATTAAGGACTTCCAAAGACCTGGAGCATACCGAACACCTGTCAAAGTGCGTATCACTCCGTCAAACATCTTGATCCTCACTGTATCTTCATCCATTGCTCTACAGCTAACAACATTACCCATAAGAATATAGCTTCCCTCTGGTCCAACGAAAGAACTAAAATAATCCTTATTAGGCATCATATGGAAAGATGCCCCCGAATCTAGCATGCAATGGTCTGAGACATCCGATACCCCTGTAGACAACACATCGTCGGATAAAGACTTCTCCACCGCAAATGATGAAGATTCGTCTTCTTCCTTCTTCTTCAAATTTGGACAATCCTTTTTCCAATGACCAAGTTTCTTGCGGATAAAGAACTTTCCATCCTTAGATTTTCCTCTCCTACCATTACCGGGCTTCCTGGACTTGGAATGCCCTCTAGAGAGCCAATTCTTCTTATCTTCTCTACCTCTTTCAACAAACAGACCGTGACTACTACTTCCACCTCTACTTACTTTACTTATCTCCTTTATCTTATCTCTCAAGCCCTCAAATAGAAGACATGACTTCACATCTTCCACTGTCAATGTGTCTCTAGCGAAGATAAGGCTGTTAGCGAAACCTGTGTATCGCTCTAGAAGAGAATACAAAAGAGTCATTACCATTTGCCCCTCATCCATCTTCAAATCAATATTCTTCATCTTCATCATGAGATCATCAAAGAAATTAAGATGTTCGTTCACTGAAGTACCTTCTCTCATCTTCATGATTGAAAATGTCTTCAGTAATATCAGACGGTTAGTCAGACATTTTTCCAAGTAGAGATTTTCTAGCTTGGTCCAAATGCCTCTAGCAGTGGTCTTACTGCTAATCTCTGAGATCACGTTCTCTCATATAGCTATTTGTAAAGTAGTAAATGCTTATTTCACCATCTTCTTCCTTTTTGCGACTGAGATGTTAGCCGCCAACTCCTCAAGGGCAAACTCTACTGGATGGACTTTATTCCTCATTAGAACATCATTCATCCTCCATTGCCATTTCTCGAAGTACTTATCCTCATTCCATTTCTCAATTTCCAACTATGATCCTGATGCGATATACATCCCTCAAGTATGGGGTCTTGTAATAATTGGAGTCGCTTCGTCTCCTACCATAGCCTCTAACACTCCTCAATCAAACTTGTAGCTCTGATACCAGACTATTTGGGAAAATCCCTTCAGATGATTAGTCTAAGGGAATAAAAACCAAATGCAGTGGAAAAAACTAGATCGTGATTGTAGTGAGATGAAACAAACAGAGATAAACACCAGAACAGACAGTTATAGATCAGTGCAATGTAGTGTTTATAATGGTTCCACTATCGTGAGGCATTGTACATCCACTTGGGGAGAGGAGATTTTATTAATCACTGAAAGATTAGAGTTACATGATTGATTCATTTTGGAGGCTATACATAGGAAGAATTAACAATAAAATAAAATTCTATAGAGTTTCAGCCCTCTAGGATGGCTACCATTGTTATCTAGAAGCTCTACTATTTATATAGTGAAGAAATGAGGAGGGGTGGCTGCTATATAGCAGCCCTGGGTTTTTGTTCGGCATCCTTCTGGATTGGCATAGTTTGGTTCGCCATATAGCGCTTGGCATTTGGTCCGCATGCACTAACACCGAACCAAATATTTGGTTCGACACTACTTGGTTCGGCAGAGCATCGAATGAAACATTTGGTTCGGTATTCCCTTCTATCAAATGAAAATACTTCCACCCATATCTGGATCGGCAATTCTTCTTATGCCTCCACCACCGAACAAACTCCACCAACTTTTATCGATCGAAGTCGCCATCGTTTTAGAAATCTAGAGCGGCAAATCCAAGCAACACTGGATGAGATTTCTCGCCCGGCACTTCCACTTTGCTGAACAAAACCCTAGCTTCACAATACTTGCCTCAATCACCGAACGAGATTTCTTTTTCCCCAAATCTCAACAACTATCCAAGTAACTGATTCAGCAAAACCTAGCTCCGAGTCTAGGGTTTCTTCCTCCTCCTTCATCGGCAACGAGCTTCTGCCTTCTTTGTCTACTACTGTGACATGGAATTGAGGTATCAATTTCTAACAACACACACACACACACACATATATATATATGTTCACAAATATGCTACTAATATATACATATATGTGTGTGTATAAATCCTAATAAAAGCTTCCTTTAATTTTATCCTAAATAGTTTTGCACACTTGTTTATATGTATTGATATTTGATGAAGTCAGTTTATGTCGTACCAAGCTAGTTCATATATATCTAAATATCCAAATAATTTTAAATACACATATAACCTTGAATTTGTTATAGATCATGTTAGCTAAAGAATAAGGTTTTCAACATACTTGATCAGCCTCGAATTATGTCTAATAAATTTATTATATGTATTTAGAGATTTTAGTCTTAGATCCGCGAATTAATAAATCAAATTCAAATATGTATACTTTTCATCCGTTAAATATATATAATCGAAGAACAAATTAAGTTGATATTGCAACCAGAGTAAATCTAGTTACCAAAAACCCAAATGTTTGAACCATTTTATGCCTACATAATACCATAAATTTTCCACTAGTCAATTTGGTATTCTACATGTTTACTTCCAAGAGTAATTATGAAACCAATTAAACTAATAAGTATTAAGAAAAGTGAACTCGCACCGATAGTTAAAAAGAATTAATGCTGATGCAATAACATATCTAACCATATGTGCTTTTAATGTTTTCTAATCATTATCATGCTTCAATCTCAGCATGAGGAAAAATAATAATACATGAATCTCCAACTTGCTCCATACTTTCTAGATGGCCTTGTTTCTGGCAATGCTAGGGTGAAGAGTGTGTACTTAAAAAGTATGATATATAGTGTAGCCAAAAGATACTTTTAATTATTCATGCTAATTGCTTGCAAAATGCACCATGGTGGGTACTATAATATATACTTATCTACTGCAGGATCAGAATGCAATAGAAGAGCAGTGGCCAAAATAATTCCAAAACTAAGATAAGCCTTAAAAACACTGATCATATACATAATTCAAAGGTTTAGGTGTAAGGTGAATCATAATCGCACGTATAGCATGTTATTTATGAGGAAGGGAATGGGAAAGATTGCATAGTTAGTTAGTATGTTCATTTAGCTTATAATTTGGAATTTGACAGATGTGTATTGTATTGTATTGCATCTGTGTTGATGTTCTTCAAATGTGGTTACATACAATTTTTCTATTATTATAGGAGTGGCCGAAACAATGTTTTATTCATCCACTTAGAAACATTACGTTCACTTAATGTTAGCATGCACTTGCAGTTGAATAACTTTAATGGGGTATATATGTCACAGTCAATTGATTTAGACAGTGTTATAGTTTATGGGATCTACTACTAATTCTAAATAAGATAGGGCTGACAAATAAAAACTTATGTTTGAAATCATTCACGTAAGTGCTTTACTATTTCCTAAATCCTAGCCAAAACATTCTTTATAAAATTTTATGTTGGGCCTGAAATATAAATTATTATGCATAAAATTTACTATATCATATTGACAGACAGAAGTTTTTCTATATATATTTTGACCATTCTATCTAGAAATATAACAACCCATGCATTTATCATTTTGGAAAATAATGTATAAATTTAAAAATATTCAAATATAAGATTTTTAGCATTAATAATAGTGTTTTGAACAATAAATATGTTGTAAAACTTTCAAAATTTGTTTTGGGGCTTTGGGTTTTGATTTGGAAGAGAAGAAATAAAGAGGGAAGAAGAAATCAATTAGCCCCACAAGCTAGAAAATTATGCAATATATTTGTATAAATATAGCCTTTTCATGTGGATGTTGGGGCCTTGGGGCACCCACATGTTTGCTATGTTGTAAATAATTACGTTGTGAGGTGTATGTGACTGTTAACAACGGTTTAGAGAAGTTGGGAAGGGATGAAACCCTTCACAAATGAATACCTCTTCACATCTATAAATAGCAACGCTCAGACATTGTTAGAATCAATGCTAATCGCTTCACTTCCAGTACTCTATATTTTGTAACGCCTGCAAGGTGTTGCAAATGCTGAATTGTTGCAGATTTGTTTCTTCTTCTTCTTCATTCCTTTCTCTGCATATTGCATCGTCAGATATCAAATACTAAAGTGTTCTTGGTCGGATCAATGGCGTACAAACTTTGAATCCGATTATGCTGTTATAAGGCTTTATTGAATCCTGAAAGTCGACAGTTCGATAACCCGTTTGTACCTGGTGGGTTGAACTATTGTCTGAAAGAATTTATTCCATAGATCCTTGAAGTCGAAAGTACAACATTATCTTCATCACAATTGCTATTAAATTCACCTCGAACCTCAAAATCCCCAATAAATTTCAGATAATAGTTTACAACCATAAGAGGTTCGAGCGCTTTGAAAGTTATGAATCAGCATCTAACTCGATTAGAGCATTTTGATGGCGACAATTTCACTCGTTGGCAAGAGACGATGAAATTTTTCTTGGTCACCGTCAAGTTGTTCTATAATTTGGAAGATGACTTGGAAGAAATCCCGGAAGAAACTGATAAAGATGATGCTGTTATAAAGGCTAAACGTGCAAAGCACAAAGAGGACGATTTTCTATGCAGAGGCCATATTCTGAATGTGCTATCTACCCCAGTCTACAATGCTCGTAGGACCTTGGAAACAGAGAGGGCACTCTGGACTGCACTGGAGAATAAGTACCATATATCCGAGGCAAGTAATAAAAAGTTTCTTATTTCTAATTTTATGGATGTCAAAATGGTCACCAATAAATCCATAATTGGACAAGTAAGCGAAATATTACTGTTGGTGAATCAACTTAAAGATGCTGGAATTAATCTCCCTGAATCTTTTTTTGTTGGAGTTATAATTTCTAGACTTCCGCATAGTTGGAATGATTATAAGAAAAAGATGAATCATGGGAAAACATATTATAATTTAGACGGTTGACAGTGTCATCTTTGTATTGAAGAAGACTTTCGCAAACGCGATCTAGATGATAATCCACAAACTGAGTCCCTTTCTAAGGCAAATAATGTTGAAATTACTGATAAGTTAAAGCCAAAGAATGAGACACGGTTTAAGAAGAAAAATCATTCCAAAACCAACAACAAAAAGAAAGGTGCTTGATATTTTTGTAACAAACCTGATCACTATGCCTGAGACTGCCCTCTGCGGAAGAAATAAAAAAAGTGAATGTGGTCGAAGACTCGCTTGTGGCTGTAGTGCAAGAGGCGAACTCCATTAGCGGCAATGATAATAATTGGTGGTTCGATACTGGAGCAACCATTCATATTTGCAAAGACCATAATCTGTTCAAGAGTACGAAGAAAATAAAGGAGAAGCCGACGAAGTTACTGGAGCAAATAAGGTTCCAAGCAAACTTCTGGGAAAAGGCACTTTAGAACTTCCTTTCACCTCTGGAAAAGTTCTTACATTAATCGATGTATTTTACGTACCTGGTATGTGTAAGAATTTGGTATGGATACCTTCTTAACAAAGGAGGATTCAAGATGGTGTATGAGTCTGATAAGCTAGTGTTGTCTAAGAATGGTAGATTCATTGGACATGGATACTCTTGTAACGGCATGATTAAGTTGAATCTAATAAAGAAATCTTCTATTTATATTGTTGGTTCTATTAATTTATGGCATGGTAGATTAGGACATGTTAATTATAATTCCATTAGAAATACGCACAAAATAGGATTAATTTCTAATTGTGATTTCGACACCATCTCTAAATGTGAAATATGTGTTCAAGCAAAAATACACCGAAAATCCTTTAAATTCGTAGAAATGAAAACTAGTTTGCTTGATTTGGTATATAGTGATGTGGGTGACTTAAAAAGTCATATCTCCTATGGTGGTAACTAATACTATATAACATTCATTGATGATTATACTAGATATGCATATGTGTATCTAAAGATAAGGCTTTTGATAAATTCAAATTTTACAAAGCAGAGGTCGAAACACAATTAGGAGTTAAAATTAAATATTACATTCAGATCATGGTGGTGAATATTTCTCAAATGAATTCACCTTGTTTTGTAAACAACAAGATATAGTTCACCAATATACTGTCCCATATACACCACAACAACATGGTGTTGCTGAAAGGAAGAATAGAACATTAGTAGAAATGGTTAATGTCAAGCTCATAAGTTCTAATTTACCTTATAACCTATGGGGTGTTGCTATGTTATCTGCATGTTATATTTTAAATAAAGTACCACTTAAAATGAATAATATTTCCCCTTATGAATTATGGTTTAATAGGAAACCTAACATAACTAGACTTAAAGTTTGGGGTTTCTTAGCATATGTTAGAAAATCAGACCCTAAACGACCAAAGTTAGAAAATAGAGCATTTAAATGTGTTTCCATAGGATATTCACATAATAGTATAACTTATAGATTCCTTATTCTTGACACCCTAGAAGTTATAGAATCTGTAGATGTAGAACGTTTTGAAAATCAAACTATTGAGATCCCATTAAGATCATCTAGTCCAGAACCTAGTATGGCTAATGATATCAATGACGATGATTATGCTCCTGCTCAGAACAACAAGGAAGTATCAGTATCAGATAATAGTACTGAACAACGGAGAAGTAAAAGAGCGAAAGTAGAGAAGGACTATGGTCCTGACTTCATTACATATCTTATAGAAGGCAGTAAGGACGAAGTCCTTAATATGATTATGTATGTAATGAATGCCGATGACGATTCCAAACTTATTCTGAGGCTATGAGTATCAGAGATTCCAATTTCTGGAAAGAAGCTATCAATGATGAAATGAATTCCATACTGTTAAACCAAATTTAGGTTTTAATTGATTTACCTCCTGGTGCTAAACCTATAGGATGTAAACGAATATTCAAGAAAAAGTTGAATACAAATGGATCCATTGATAAGTTTAAAGCGAGATTAGTTGCTAAGAGATATAAGCAAAGACATGGAGTAGATTACTTTGATACATATGGCCCAGTTGCTCGCATATCTTCTATACGCTGTTTAATTGCACTTGCATCAATTCATAAATACATCAAATGGATGTAAAGACTACTTTTCTAAATGGAGCTTCAGAAGAAGATATATATATATATATATATATATATATATATATATATATATATATATATATATATATATATGGAACAACCTAATGGTTTCAAAACCCCAGGCCAAGAAAAGAAAGTTTGCAAATTAGTAAAATCTCTTTATGGCCTGAAGCAAGCTCCGATGCAATGGCATGAGAAATTTGATAAAATTGCACTGTCATATGGATTCATTGTTAATGATGCTGATAAATGTATTTATAGCAAATCGGATAACAACGGTAGTGCTATAATATTTTTATACGTTGATGACAAGCTAATATTTGGTTCCAATATATCCTATGTGAATGAAAGTAAAAAGTTTCTGTCTTCTAATTTCGATATGAAAGATCTAGGAGAGGCTGATGTAATTTTAGGAATTAAAGTTGTTAGGAAAGAGGGGGATTTATTACTAACTCAATCTCATTACATAGAGAAATTCCTACAAAAGTATGGTCATTACGATGACAAACCAACACTAACTCCTTTAGGTCCTAGTATTAAATTAGAAAAGAGCACTGGACGTACCATCTCTCAACTGGAGTATTCCAGTGTTATTGGGAGCCTTATGTATGCTATGCATTGCACTAGACCAGACATCGCACATGCTATAAGTATATTGTGTCGATTTGCGAGTAATCCAGGTTTTGAACATTGAAAAGCTATTTCCAGAGAATTAGATTATTTGAAAGGAACCATTGAATATGGTTTATCTTATAAAGGATATCCGGTTGTAATAGAAGGATATAGTGATGCAACCTGGAATAACGTAGAATCCAAATCCAAGTCTACTACTGGATGGATCTTTACATTAGTAGGTGCTGCTGTGTCTTGGGCTTCCAAGAAGCAGACCTGTATTTCTGACTCAACAATGTTGTTAGAATTGATTTCATTAGCAGATGCATGTAAAGAAGCGAAATGGCTTAGGAATTTATTAATGGAAATCCCTTTATGGAAAAAGCCATCTCCAGCAGTCTTGATGAACTGTGACAATCAAGCAACGATATACAATGTGTCTAATAAGACATATATTGGAAAGTCTAGATATGTGAGTCTAGGACATCAAATGGTGAGATAGTTACTCAAAAGAGGAGTTATAACTGTTGACTATATAGAAACAAAGAAAAACTTGGCTGACCCACTTACAAAGAGTCTTCCAAAGGCAATGGCTTCTATAAAGTCACAAGAAATGGGACTAAGGTCTGTGAATGAAGGTTGATCATCCTTAATAGAAACTCAACTTATGTCTTGAAAAGGATAGACAAAGTTCAATGGGTGCCAACAAGTTAAGAGAATGATTATGGAACACTAAATCGATAATCCCATAATATTTAGTGTTGGATTCTACAAGAACAAAGGATGGATATATATCCTTAATAAGTCTAGAAACCTTAAAAGGTGTATCACAGAAACACCTTAAGAGACTTACATATATGAGTATGGAAATCAGGCCATTTCCTAGGAAAGTAAGAACGCTTTCTAAGTAGACTCATGAACCAGAATTTAAGTACATGGCCATTAACGTGCTGAGCAATACAGAACACTTCACCTGAGGAAAAACAACATGTGTTATTGTTCCGTTTTATCATTAGGGATACTTGGTTCAAGATTCATTCACCATAGAATCTCGATAAGGCATTGAATGGTTTACATGAAGTAAAGGTTCAAATCCAAAAGATACCTTTTATTTATGTGTTGGTTTTCACGACGATGCAAAACTTGATCTTAGAACTACATACGCTTGATCCCACTTGGGTATGTAGGAAGTCACTCTAGTGATTTAGCCGTCCTATTTATTTATTTTGAAAATTAGGGGAGTTGTTGTAAAAATTTCAAAATTTGTTTTGGGGCTTTGGGTTTTGATTTGGAAGAGAAAAAGTAAAGAGGGGAGAAGAAATCAATTAGTCCCACATGCTATAAAATTATGCAATATATGTGTTAAAATATATCTTTCTCATGTGGATGTTGGGACCTTAGGGCTCCCACATGTTTGCATTGTTGTGAGGAGAGAAGTCATGCAACACCACACGTGCGCCGCCGCCTTCCGTCCGACCGAACCGAACCGAGCCGGGTCGGGTACGGGTTTCGGGTTCGGATCCGAAAATATTTTTGGATCAAATGTAAACAGTAACGGGTTATATTTCAGCCCGTTAAGGACCCAGAACCAAAATTTCTGAATTTAAATAAAGGGCGGAAAATTTATAATGTTTTCTGAACGTTGCAAAATGAATAGACGCGACGTTTCAATTCAAACACATGCGACTGTTAGCAACAGTTTTGAAACGTTGGGAAGGGATGCAACCCTTCAGGAATAGATACCTCTTCACATCTATAAATAGCAACGCCCAAACAGTGTTAGAATCAATTCAGATTCTTCTTCTTTTTTCAACGCACATTTGCAACGCCAAGGAAGTGTTGCTAATCGCTGCACTTCCATTACTCTATATTTTGTAACGCCTGCAAAGTGTTGCAAACGCTGAATCGTTGCAGATTTGTTTCTTATTCTTCTTCGTTCCTTTCTCTGCATATTGCATCCTCAGATATCAAATACTAAAGTGTTCTTGGTCGGATCAAAGGCGTACCAACATTGAATCCGATTACGCTGTTATAAGGCTTCATTGAATCCTGAAAGTCGATGGTTCGATAACCCGCTTGTACCTGGTGGGTTGAACTATTGTCTGAAAGAATCTATTTCATAAATCATTGAAGTCGAAAGTACAACATTATCTTCATCGCAATTTCCATCAAATTCGCCTCAAACCGCAAAATCCCCAACAAAATATTGATGGTAATCTTATTTTGAATAAATATTTATACAAATATGCCCTTTTGAACAGCTCCTGGACACTCCCACATTGTGCATGGAGCTGGGTACATATATTTATTTATCCATATGAGTGATAGTATATAATAAAATTTTATATTTTATTTTTGAAAATAAAATATCTTTATGATGTCATTTACGATATCACTATTTTAGAGTAGTTAAATTTTGAATTTAAATTGAGTTTAAATGATTTAATGATTATTTTAAAATTCAAGTGAAGCCCTTTTAATTATTATACAATGATAGAAATATTGTTTTCAAACTTTGTTTACAAAGATATGTACATTAACTAAAAGGTGAACATACGACCAGAAATCGGAATCGGATTTCGTAATGATTCAACTAGAAAAGTGGCATAACATTGTGGACCACTGTGACGTACATATGCACATATGCATGTGCACATACATATACATATACATATGCACATGAAAACAGACACACACACAGATATATATACACACACACACACAAATGAAAAAAATAAAAGATAAAAGAAAATATCATGATATTTTCCAACCAAAGTCAACCATCAACTTACCATCTCAAACACACTTCAATAGCCACAAAGGGGGGGGGTACTTTTGCAAAAACGGTAATGGAGGAGGAGGGTGTGGTAGTGATGAAATGATGATGTGTTTGCACTTAAATGTCATGATATTTTATCACTTCCATTTTCCTATAAATACCCACCATCCATCTTCACTTCCATTCAAATTTTCTCCTTCATTTTCCTAAGCCCTTCACCTCTTTATGCTCCTCATTAATGGCTTCTTACCTTTAGAAATTTATAGAGAAAAGTATTGCAAAAGGTAATTAAATTTATGTAGTAAATATATATTATTGAAATACCTCAAAAACAAAGCAAAACTCCTCCTTTCTTCCCTGGAAACCCACGACAACACCTCCTACTATCGAAGGCCAAGCCTTCTCTCTCTTCCAAGATAGGCCAAGAGCATCCAGGCACCAAAGGCCAAGGCTGAAACCCTTAGGAAGCTTTAGTGTAAGCTTCGTGAGCTCCGATTCTGGAATAGCAAAGCTATAGTCATTTTAAAGTTAGTTCGATTGAATATAAGGTGTGAAAACTCTATTTATATTATGATATGGATGATAATATGACATGTCTAGAATGATCGGTTATTATGTTTTGATCATCTTGTTTTGATTGATTGTGAAAATATGGTTGTTTGGATGTGTAAACAATTCACGTTTAATATACGTCGAAATTACATAATGGAAACCACTTTCCAAAATGAATTATAGAAGTGTTATAAGATGACAAAACCTCTTTAAATTGGTTTATAAATGGTTTATTATCACTAAAACTTAATTTGATGAAATTTTGAAAAGAATTGAAATTGGAGTAAAAAATAGACGCGTCGCGTAATAACAGTTCGTGATTTCACTCTGCAGTCATCTAAATCCATTTATACGATGGAATTTGAGTCGAAATTCTTTGAAATAAGAATTTTTCGGACTCTCAAAAAAAGAAAATGAGAAAAATTTCATTTAGGAGATTTTGAAATATAAGCAAAACAAGTTTTCAAAATAGTCGCGCTTCGACAGATTGAAAACCAAATCGATAAATTCTTTACATGGATATTTTTAAAAATATAAAATAATTCCTATGAATATATTAAAATGTATTAACTGAGATTTGAGTTATAAAAATGGACTTCAATTGATAGAAAAGTTTTTTTTGGTCAAGAAGCCTTAAAAACATTATCTGTAGTATTTTTTTGCAGCACTTTCTAGTAACTTCTGCAGACAACGGTTTTAACTTAATTATTCTTTTCCGAACCCTTTAGGAACATTTTCAAATAAATTATTAAGTGTTTTAAAGATGATTTGGAAGTTTTAAAATTACAATTAAAGGATATTATATAAGTGGTTAAAAGAAAAGTTGTTATAAACAAATGATTTAACCTTGGCTCTAAAAGCCAATGAGTAGACTCGATTTTTCTATTCGTGAGATCGAGATATAGGGTGCTTAAGCTAAGGAGGTGTTTAAGAGCAACCAATTCCCTGGCTCACCTTGCCTCTTTCCTTGGCAAGGAATAGATAAGGTCAAAATGTCAGAAGCGGGACAAGTATAAAAGGTTCAAATTGAAAATTTAACCCAAATTGGATTCTATGGAAATAATCTTCTTATACTTGGTATTAAATTCTGATGATGGAACTCGCACTATCCATGTGAATTCAAAAGGTGATTTCACCATTATTCTATGGGTACTATAGGTTGAATACAGAAATTGATATTGAGCAGAATTAATGTAATCTTTATCCACCATTTTTACTCAATAATGTTTTCCAACATGATTTATGAGAAATGATTTGGTGTTTTTCAAAGTTAAAGGGAGGTTTAATAATCTCATATATATTGGAAAAGAAATGATACATCTCTAATGTTTTATTGATAATTAATTCGAAGACCCCCGAGATCGATTTTGGGTGATTCCTATCCAAAAATCAATTCGAACTAATGTACTTTCGAAAGTGAAAAAAGGATAAAGGCAACAATTTTGAAGATGGAGACGAAAGGCTACTTTCCACTAGCACCTCGGTTTCCATATTATATGCATAAGATGGCTATAGTACATAATTTTTAAAATCTTTAATGCAAGGATTTCTCGCCACCAATCCTAGAGGTGATTCCCAAAATAGGATGTAGTAGAAGAGTGCCTTCGATTTGCCCTATTCTTGGATAACTTGTATGGATGATTATCTGGCATTGCATTTCTAAAAAACATGTACATTGATCTCTAAAACGTACATCTATTTGGTAGTGCAGGAGGTAACCTCTCTTACACTTAACACCCTTCTCTGAGATGTATGAGCTCAGAGGTTGTACATTTGTGGAAATTAATAGTGTGTGATTAAAATGGAAATGTGGCATTCTAAGTAGGATTTGATGATTCTATGCAAGGTAAAAAGTGACCTTAAGCCTCACACCATGGAATGACAATAACAGGATAGATATGGCAGGGCTATGTGGGTCGCACCCATTAGGATACGGTCATTACCTTCCTAGAATACCCTGTATATGTTGGGTTTGTTATGCATGCTTTGGGATCCCATTAAAGGTCGGTAACGACTAAGGTGATGTCTTATTCGGTACTCTCTACGGTAAAGGTAGGTCGATTCTGTGTTTGTAGAGGATAATATATTGGTGCCTCGGTGCATTTTACTAGAGATGTATTGTCAGAAGGTTGTCCATTAACTTGTCACTGTATGAAATTCGCTCTCCAATATGAGCCTTTGTAGTTTTAGTTGTAAACCTATTATGTATCGAATTAAACAAATGTAATAATTCCAGATATGATTAATATGTTATTTGAAAGGATTTTCGAAGAATGTCATTAAAGATAATATCCCTGATTTTGCACAGCAAATGTTTTGGTTATCATTAGGTAAAAACATGTTCCGTGTTTATGTGCAACTTTGTCTTATGAGATACCCATTGTTTTCCAAAACCCTTATTTTTGAGTTTCTCACACCAGTTCCATGACTAAACCAGAGTTTTTTTCTTTCCCCTTAAACTTTGGGTGCCCTATTTTTTCTGGTTAGCCTAGTAGTTAGGTTAAACTTGGAGCATTGCGATGGAGCTTGAAGTCTGGAGCTGAAGATATTCTTGTAGATAGTTGTCCATTTCCATTTCCACTGCATTAGTTTACTGATTGTATTTGGCATTTTTAAGGACGTAGATTTATAACTGTCAAGGCCGATTTATAAGATAGACTTAGATAAATGTATTTAAAATTCCACCATGAAGATCATATATTAAAATAATATATGTTTTTCTATTCATTTAAGATTTTATTCTTTCTTTATTTTCTATTTTCCCTTTACTATCCTCTTTTCAGCACTTGGTTTTACGGCAAGCGAATACCGGGGATGTATTAGTGTTAATTTATAAAGGTCGAAAGGGAGGGTTGTCACATTTGGTATCAGAGCTTATGGTTAAGCGAACACCTAAGCTTTGATAGGGTCAACCCATTAGAGATAGGGTTAGTAATACCTTAGAATGAGCTTAGTTAGGGATATCGCATATTTGAAATATTTACCCGAATAAGTATGTTCGCATTTTATGCTAATTCCCTAAGATAATATCATCAATAATTCTAATGATGTTTCCTTACTATATGCAAATGATAGGATATAAGTAATAGAAGAGGATGAGGAAGGTGAGGTAGCAACACCATCGCCACCAACGGTCGATCAAATGCTACAATAATTGAGGAAGTAGTAATCCCTGTGCAATCTCAAATTAACTTTGCTACTATATTCAAGAACTACACCATCTTGGGAGGGAAACCATTTAAAGGAACTGAGTCCATTGTTGAAGTACAGGCTTGGCTCTAATCATGTGAAAGGATCTTTAAGGATTGAATATCGAGGATGAGTAGAAAAGGTTCTTGGCTTCTTGGCAGTTACAAAAAGGGGCTCTAGCTTGATGGGAGTCCATAGATTTGAATGATTCGGAGGAAAGTTTATTTTGGAAAAGTTTTAAGGATGTATTCGAAGTGCAATACATACCAGCAGTTAGAAGATCCCATCTCTATAGGACTTGACTTGAAACAAAAAGAACCATCCGTGGAGGAATATTCCCACAAGTTAAATGAACTATCTTTCTTCGTGCTTGGTTTGATAGATATGCCCCTCAAAAAGAAGGAGATGCTTATTGTGGGAATGAAGAAACAATATCAGGACAGGATGACCGCTCGTGCAAAAGGAACCTTTATGGACCTATTGGATATGGTCTTCCATTATGAAGCCTTAGAGAAGAAGTACTTGGTACCCACTCAAGAAAATTAAAAAAACCAAAACAAGAGAAAGAAGTCATGGTAAGGAGATGTTACACCCCTAATTTTAAATAACATTATTAAGGATATTTGATTAGATAAATTAAATAGAATAATTTAAATGTTAAGTGTGAGGGGATTGAGATTTAATTATAAGTGGCTGTACTTATTAGTTTAATTGGGATAAAGAATGGTTTATAGACTAATTAAATTATGAAAGGGTATAATATGATTTAAATACACATAACCTTACCTTTATATATGCATATATATATGTATATATGTATGTATATATATATATATATGTATATTTACCATTAAGCCATTCACACTCATATTCATTTTCTTACAAAAATAAAAATGTAAGTAAAGAAGATTAGGCCAGCCATTAAAAAGAAAAAAAGAGAAAGTACTCATCTCAATCCATTTTCCTTATCAAAGATTAAGGTGAATGATAATTTCCATCTCTATTAGTTAAATTTATGTTTTGGATTTAAGTTCAAATTCGTATATATGATGTTTGATAATGATATGCTTGAATTATGGTTTGTTTAAATTTAAGCAAGATTATTTAAATAATACTTCATATGGTTTTAGATCAAAACCGTGTGATATTTCCATGGAAAAATTATATGTCATGAAAAACATGATTTTAGAGTTAGGTTTTAAGTTTGATAATTTTCCAAGCTTCGGAAAGGTTATTATGAATTTTTGAATGAAAATATAGCACATTGGGTTTAATAATTTATTTCAAAAAATTTACTAAGAGTTTGGATTTGAAATTTTGATATGTTAGATAACACGATTAAAGTAAATTTTTATGATTTTTGGGGATTTTTCTTAAGTGATTTGATATACAAAATAAACTATTTTGAGAAGAGGATCAAAATTATTTACGTGTGAATAAAAAGGAAGGTTTTACCTGCAAAAGTTTAAATTTGATATTTGTCCAAAATAAAAAATCGATTAGATTTTAAAAGCATGGGAAAAGTTAAGGCAGCCTATAAGAAATTTACATGTAGGCAGGTTAGTTTATATGAGTTGCTTAATTTAGTATTTAACCCAGAAAAACAGGTTTCGCCTCCAGAGTACCTTTCAACCTTACCTTTCGCCTTCGACTATGTCGAAACCCCATTATGCTAAATTCAATACACACAGGGTATCATCTAGATAATACTGGTGGATTGGAGAAAGGTGAAAGATATGGTGATGAAAGCATAGATTCCTTACCTTAGTTTGTTAAAAGCGCCTGCCTTTGTTTTACTAAGCTTTCGACTTAGTCGATACGTATGTTTTTGAAAGGAGTTTTGTAATGGCTTTTGAAGGGGTTGCTATTTTTGTTTTAATATAAAATGGGTTTTGAAGGACTTCCTTTAATTATAAATCAATCCTTTTGAAAGAAGGGGTTTCGACCTAGTCGAAGCACTACCGTCTATACTTTTGCCTTTCGAGTGTATTGAAGTTATCAATGCAATCGAAAGGTATTGTTTGTTTTAAAGTCTTATTAAGATGCTTTCTAAATAATTTTAAAAGGGTTATGGTTTTGAAGACAATGCTTTTGGAAGGGGTTCTGAAGCTATCCTTCGGTGTTTTTAATATATCCTTTCGACTCTGTCGAAAGAGATGGTTCCGACGCCATCATATATTCCTTAAAATTTTTATATGGTAAAGAATGGTTTCGAAAGGGATACTTTAGTTTACATATACTTTGACACAAATGATATTTTTAAAGGACAACCCAATTATGTCGAAAAGGAGACTTTCGATACTTTAGAAAGAGATCCTTCTAAAGGTTTCAAAGATTTCAAAAGTATAGTTTTCAAAACAAATAATCCAATCTCATTTGGAAGAAAAATCATGGCATATTAATAAACAAAGTATTTGAAATGGAATTTATGAAGAAGTCTTAATGGGTTAAAAGAATTAGCCAAGTTATATTGTTTTCTTCTCCATATATGTATATATTCACTTTGTAATGAATCCAAAATTATACTTTGAAAAAGGTAGAATAACCATTTAGGTTGACCTAGTAGTGAATATAAGTGAAAGATATTGGAAGGGGCCAGTAGGTTAACAATAAGCCCATGAAAGCTGTGTAAGAAAAATGATATTGGCAAGCACCGATGGGTTCATAGTTAGCCCATGAAAAATATTTAAAATTTAAGATGTTAGTTAGATAGGTTTACAGTAAGCCCATGAAAACTATATCTGAATAAGAAAGTATTAACATATAGTCAATAGGTTCTTAGTCAATCCATGAAAACTAGGGAAAAGGAAAGATAATGATAGCTAATCAATAGGTTCTTAGTCAGCCCATGAAAACTAGGATAAAAGAAAAGACAATGATATTGACACTTAGTCAATAGGTTAGTAGTTAACCCATGAAAACTATTAGGTTAATAGTAATCATAGAAACTATAATTATGATAGATAATCAAAATGAATGGGGATGGGTAATCCAGAATTGATACAGTTGTTTTACATATCATCACATGATAATGTTTTGAATTGAATTAACCATTATGGATGCAGGGGCAAGGAAAATGGTTTATAAAGGTTCTTAAGATACTAGTGAGGGGAAACTCATTCCGCTAAGCAGTGTGGTCTCACCAGATATCTAAATGACATGAGATGGTTGATTATTATCTATAACAAGCTTTATGTTTGACTCGAAGTTATGTTTTCCCCTTAAACTCTTGGGTACTCAATTGATTTTGAGTAGCTTGAGATTTGAGGTTTTCAGGTACCTCTTAAGACTAATAAGCATCCGGAGTCGTGTAGGAGGCACGTAGTTATTTGTGTTCTTTCTCATGTGATTCCGCTATGTTGTTTTGTTAAGGAAAATTTGTTTATTGCCTTTTATACACTCTGATCACCAAGGGGGCATCTGCGTATGTCGTTCTTGGGGTATATTGTAATAATTATATTTTTCTAAAGGCGGTTAATGTTGTGGGATTATGTAAAAAAATTTGAAATGGTTTTGGAATGAAATATGAAAGTTATTTTGGAATTTTAAACTTTTTCCATATCCATGTGTTTCTGGTATATCAATTTATCTAACATTACCGTATTTGATCACCGAGGATTAATAACTATGGAGGACTGTAGCATCCATAGTCGTTAGTTTTGGGCCTCAAAATAGGGAATGTTACAAGTTGGCATCAAAGCATAGGTTTATAAAAATTTAAGCAATTAAAACCTAAAAAAATTTCAAAACGTAATCCAATGAATCAAAAAATTTATTTGGGTTTGGGTTAATGCGATTGTGACGTACTTGTAATTAATATATATAGGTATATATATATATAAGTACATAATTCTCCTTTCTCTTAGAACATTGTTCAGTATCTTAATAAGGCTCGTATATAGATTTACGAGAAAGAAGATATGGAAGAAGTAAAAGAAATAGGAAATCTAGATGGAGGAAGCACCACAACTGATGGAAATGCTTGACCTAAAATCCGGAGGAACCATGGCCGATAGGCTAACGCTAATCAAAATGCGGAAGCTAATGTGAGGGCTGGGAATCTGCCAGTAGATGCAGGGATGATGTATTAGTTCCTTGCTAATTTGATGAAAGCAGGAACTGCTGGAGTGGCTGGAAATATTGGAGGAGAAAATCCTATGGTTCCCGTTAGGAATAATTATGCCAAGCTAAATCTTAACAACACCATTTTGGATAGAAAGCCGTTTATGGAAACGGAAGATGCTATAGAAGTGGAGAATTCGCTATTATACTATAAAAGTATTTTCTCTGATTTGAGTTTAGAAGATGAGCAGAAGAGAAGGTTGGCCTCTAGGCAGGTCCGATGGTCAGCACTTCACTGGTGGAATGGTGTGATCTGCAAAGTTCTAGAAGAAGAGTCGACTTGGGCCGATTTTCGAAGGATATTTGAAAAAGGTTTATTTCTGAAGTTGCGAAGTCAGCATTGACGAGAAAATTTATGGATTTAGATCAGGGAGACATGTTAGTAATCGAGTAAGCAAATAGATTTAATGAGCTATCTCGATATGGATACACTATTATAGACACTGACATCAAAAGGAATGAAAGGTTCATTCAGAGACTGAGGCCTGAGCTTGCTAGGGCGAACCTGACTCGTATCCATGATCCTAGTAATGTGGTGGTGGAGATAGCCATTCGCCATGAAGTGATGCTTGATATTTGTTCCAGAGAGAATCCAGTTGAATCTTAGGGTCCTTAGGGTTAGAAGAGGAAGTTCTTCAAAAAAGGACCAGAAGGGCGATTCAACCAAGAAGTCAAAAGCTGATTTAGTCAGCTACAAATGTGACAAAAAGGGTCATTTCGCAAACGAGTGCCGGTCAGGCAAGAAGCAGAAGAAAGCTATGGATAAGAAGCATATTAAGTGCTACAATTGCGATCAAGTTGGGCATTACAAGAACCAGTGCCCAGAGCCAAGTTGGAAAGAAAAAGGAAAGGGTTTTTCTATTGGACCACCATCTTCTTCCAATTCAACTGCAGCAGATAAGGGAAAGACTGTGATGGAAGGTACATTTTTGATTCAAAGTATTCCGGTTAGGATACTATTTGATACTAGTGTATCACATTCATTTATATCCCAAAATTTGGTTAATAAGTTATGCTTAGAACCCACTTACCCTATTTCTTCCTTAAGCGTTGCGAATCCAATAGGAGGGTATGCAACTCTAAGGATTTGATGTGACCAGTTATAACTTGATTTATTTGGTCATATGTTTGCATGCAGTTTGTATGTTTATGATTTCGTAGATTTCGGGATCATTTTGGGTAAGGATTGGTTAGGTAAATATGAGGCTGGGATATTTTGCCTGGATGGAGAAATATCATTAAGGCATCCAAATAGTCATATCCGGATCATTTTCTCAGTAGATGATTCCGACTGAAATGTATGTGTTGTGTTAAGTGCCTTGGAAGCAGCGGAAGAGCCATGCCAGGTTCGAGTTGCAAGAGAATTTGTAGATATTAATAAGCCGATTATAGGACTACCACCGAAACGAGCTATTGAGTTTTGGATAGATCTTGTACCAGGAGCTGAACCTATCAATAGACCACCTAGCAGAATGACAATGACTGAGATGAAAGAATTGAAGGTGCAACTAGTAAATCTAGAGTGTAGATATTTTATTAGACCAAGTAGTTCGCCTTGGGGAGCGGCTGCGGTTTTCATGAAGAAGTCAGATGGGTCATTGTGGATGTGCATTGACTACCACAAGCTGAACTAAAAGACGATCAAGAATATCATCCTTTGTCGTGGATTAACGACCTGTTTGATCAGCTGAGTGGAGCCAAAGTGTTTTCCCAATCGGATTTGGCGATGGGGTTCCATCAGTTGAGAGTGGCAGAGGAAAGTATTCCTTTGATGGCATTTCAGACAAGTTATTGTTCGTATGAGTGGTTAGTGATGCCATTCGGATTGATGAATGCACCTACTTTCTTCATGGACATGATGAATTGGGTTTTCGAGAACACTTGGATAGGT
This sequence comes from Allium cepa, assembly GCA_030765085.1. Lineage (NCBI taxonomy): Eukaryota > Viridiplantae > Streptophyta > Magnoliopsida > Asparagales > Amaryllidaceae > Allium > Allium cepa. The sequence continues at coordinate 288,200,867 of CM060940.1, forward strand.
TCATGTTGGTATTCGTAGATGATATTTTGGTGTACTCGAAAGATTAGAGAGAGCATGTGGATCATATGAGAGTAATGCTTAAGACTCTTAGGCGACATCAGCTAAAGGCGAAGTTTTCTAAATGTCATTTTTGGAAGAAGGAGTTCAGTTTCTTGGTCATATAGTTTTGAAGGAAGGTTTGGTAGTAGATCCAGTTAAGATCGACGCTATCAACAATCGGAGGAGGCCAGAGATGGTAACCGAGATCAGAAATTTTCTCGGACTTGCTGGCTATTACTGGAGATTTATCAAATATTTTTCGCAGATAGCAGCACCTTTAACCAAGTTAACCAAAATGAATGTGAAGTTCATTTGGTTCGACAAATGTGAGGAAGGATTCCTTAAGTTAAAATACTTGTCGACCAACATGTCGATGTTAGTTGTTCTAGATGGAAACCAAGGGTTGGTGGTGTACACTGATGCATGTGCAACAGGATTGGGAGCTGTGTTGATGCAGAATGGTAAAATTATTTCCTATGCCTCTCAATAGCTTAGATAACACAAGATGAGATATCCTACTCATGATTTGGAGTTGGCTACAGTGATATTCGCTTTGAAGATTTGAAGACATTATCTCTTCGGGGAGATATTTAAGCTATACACTGATCATAAGTCCTTAAGATATGTATTCTCTCAGAAAGAGTTGAATATGCGATAGTAGAGGTGGCTGGAGTTTTTGGTTACTTGTGATTTTGGTATAGAAAATACTCTTGGGAAAGGAAGTAAATTAGCGGACGCCCTTAGAAAGAAACATCAAAATGTGATGTTAGCTATGTTGGTAGAATGGAAAGATTTAGAAGTTTTGGCTATGCATAGTATAAAGTCGAAATTGACTGCTGATTCTAGCCAGAGTACTACTATGTTGGCCTGTTTAGAGGTTCGACCAGTGCTGATTGAGAGGATAGCTTCTAAACACAAAGAAGATCTAGAGTTAGGCAAGAAAATTAGAAGACTCGAGATGGGATCCATGATCGATGATCTTAAAGATTTTGGCATCGACTAGAGAGGATGGTAAAGGAAGAAGGGACGATTATATGTTCCGAATGTAGAGAACTTGAGAAGAAAAGTTCTAGATGAGTGTCATCGATTCAAGTTTACGATTCATCTTGGGGGAACCAATATGTGTCAAGATATGAAAAGAAATTTCCATTGGAAAGGCATGAAGAGTGATGTTGGCTTTTAGGTTAGACAATGTGCTAACTGTCAACAAGTGAAAGCTGAACATCGAAAGCCGAGCAGGTTGCTTCAGCCTTTAGAGATTTCAGTTTGGAAGTGGGATTCTATAATTATGGATTTTATAAAAGGGTTGCTAAGGTCAAACAGGAAAAATGCAAGTATATGGGTTATAGTGGATAGATTGACCAAGAGCGCCTATTTCATTCCAGTCAAGTCATCCAGGACGACATCTGTTTTGGCGAAGTTGTTCATGAAGGACATAGTTAGACTTCATGGAATTCCTAGTGGCACAGTCAGCGACAGAGATGCATTATTCACTAGCGAGTTTTGGCGGATACAGAGAGTATTAGGTACCAATCTCAGGATGAGTACAGCATATCACCCATAAACGGATGAGCAGACTGAGAGAGTTAATAAGGTGCTCAAAGATTTGTTGAGAGCTTGTGTACTAGACTTTGGTGGATCTTGGGATGCATTTGATTGAGTTATTATATAATAATAGTTTTCAAACTAGTGTAGGAATGGTGCCTTTTGAAGCTTTGTATAGAAGGCCATGCAAATCGCCAACACGTTGGTTAGAGACTAGAGACAGATTAGTCTTAGGTCCAAATATGGTTAGAGAGACATCAGAAAAGATTGAGTTGATCCACGATCAGATGAAGGAAGCTTAGTATAGATAGAAGAGTTACGCAGATAAAAGGCGTAAAAACCTAGAGTTCTTAGTTAGAGACAAGGTTTTTATTAAGGTTTCACCGATGAAGGGAGTGAAACGATTCGAAAAGCCAGGGAAGCTCGCACCGAAATATGTTGGTCCATTACAAATTATAGAAAGGATTTGAAAGCTCGCGTACAGAGTAGAATTGCTGAGAAATATGGAAGATGTCCAAAGACTACTATTCCTCCAAAAGGGTTGGATAAGTTTGTAGTAGAGTCTAATTTGACAATTGTTGGACAACCAGTTCGGGTTGTGGCGAGAGATGAGAAAAGATTGAGGTCCAAGACATTCAAGTTGGTGAAAGTTTAGTGGAGCGACAACGAAAAAGACTATACCTAGGAGAATGAAGATAGGATTCGAGATACTTATTCTGATCTGTTATAAATGGTATATCTATATTAGATTTATATAAATGATTGCTAGTTAGATAAACTAGTATGGTTATTAAGAGTTGTTACAGATATTTGCTATGATTTATAATTAGTCCTTACTGAATATCGAGGAGGAAATTCTTTAAGGAGGGGAGCCTGTAACACCCCTAATTTTAAATAACATTATTAAGGATATTTGATTAGGTAAATTAAATAGAATAATGTAAAGGTTAAGTGATAAGGGGATCGAGATTTGAATAAATATATGTGGTCGCGCTTATTAGTTTATTGGGATAAAGAATGGTTTATAGGCTAATTAAATTATGAAAAGGTACAATAGGATTTAAATATACCTAACCTTAACTTTATATGTATATATATATTTACCATTATGCCATATTTATTTTCTTAAAAAAATAAAAACGTAATAAAAGAATATTAGGTCGGCCATTAAAAGGAAAAAAAGAAGAGAAATTAAAAAGGGAAATTAAACTCATCTCAACCCATTTTCCTTATCAAAGATTAAGGTGAATGATAATTTCCTACTTTATTTTTTAAATATATGTTTTGAATTTAATTTCAAATTCGTATATATGATGTTTAATGATGATATGCTTGAATCATAGTTTGTTTAAATTCAAACAAGGATTTTAATTAATTGTTCATATGATTTTAAATAAAAACTGTGTGATATTGATGTTTAGATGCCATGGAAAAATTATATGTCATGCAAAACATGATTTAGAGTTGGATTTTATGTTTGATAATTTTGTAAACTTCATAAAGTTATTATGAATTTTGAATGAAAATATAGCACGTTTTTAATAATTTATTTCATAAAATCTATTAAGAATTTGGATTTGAAATTTTGATATGTTAGAAAAACATGATCAAAGTAATTTTCTACGATTTTTAGGGATTTTTCTTAAGTGATTTGATATACAAAATAAATTATTTCAGAAGAGGATCAAAATGATTTATGTGTAAATAAAAAGGAAGGTTTTATCTGTAAAAGTTCAAATTTTATACTTATCCAAAATAAAAAGGCGATTAATTTTGAAAAGCATGGGAAAATTTAAGGCAACCAACAAGAAATTTCCACGTAGGTAGGTTAGTTTATACAAGTTGCACAATTTTGTATTTAACCCAGAAAAACAAATTTCATCTTTATTCAGAGTACATTTCGCCCCTTACCTTTTGCCTTTGACTATGTCGAAACACCATTAAGCTAAATTCATTATACTGGGTATAATCTAGGTGATACGTAGTGGATTGGAGAAAGGTGAAATATATGGTGACGAAAGCATAGCTTCCGATGGGGTCGTTACCTTAGTTTTTTTTTTAAAAAGCTCCTGCCTTTGTTTTACTAAGCTTTCGATTTAGTCGATATGTATGTTTTTGAAAGGAGTTTTATAATGGCTTTTGAAGGGGATGCTATGTTTGTTTTAAAATAAAAAGGTGTTTTGATGGAGTTCCTTTAATTATAAATCAATGCTTTCAAAATAAGGTTTTCGACCTAGTCGAAGCACTACCGCCGATTCTTTTGCCTTTCGAGTGTATTAAAGTTATCAATGCAGTCGAAAGGTATTGTTTGTTTTAATCCCGATTAAGATGCTTTCTAAATGCTTTCAAAAGGGTTATGGGTTTCAAAGGAAATGGTTTCGAAAGGGGTTCTGAAGCTACCCTTCAGTATTTATAATATATGCTTTTGACTCTGTCGAAAGGGATAGTTCCGAGGCGATCATAAATTCCCCAATATTTTTATATGGTAAAGAATGGTTTCGAAAGTGATACTTTTGTTTATATATAATTTGACCCAAATGATATTTTTAAAGGCAAAATAATGATGTCGAAAGGGGGACTTTCAATACTTTATAAAGAGACACTTCTAAAGGTTTAAAGGATTTCAGAAGTATAGTTTTCAAAACAAATAACCCAATCTCATTTGAAAGCAAAACCATGGCATATTAATAAAAAAGTATTTGAAATGGAAATTATAAAGAAGTCTTAATGGGTTACAAGAATTAACCAGGTTATATTTTTTGCTTCTCCATATATGTATATATTCACTTTGTAATGAATCCAAAACTATACTTTGGAAAAAGGTAGAATAACCAGTTAGGTTGAACTAGTAGTGAATATAAGTAAAAGATATTGGTAGGGGATAATAGGTCAATAAGCCCATGAAAAATGTGTAAGAAAATGATATTGGAAAGGGCTGATAGATTCATAGTTAGCCCATGAAAACTATGTAAAATTTAAGATGTCAGTTAGACAGGTTTATAGCAAGCCCATGAAAACAATGTCTGAATAAGAATGATATTGACAGATAGTCAATAGATTCCTAGTCAACCCATAAAAACTAGGGAAAAAGAAAGATATTGACAGTTAGTCAATAGATACCCACTCAGCCCATGAAAACTAGGATAAAAGAAAAGATATTGATATTGACAGTTAGTCAATAGGTTATTAGTCAGCCTATGAAAACTATTAGGTTAATAGTAATCGTAGAAACTATAATTAAGACACATAATAAAAATGAATAGGGATGGGTAATCTTGAATTGATTCAATTGTTTTTCATATCATAACATGATAATGTTTTGAATTGAATTAACCAATGTGGTTGTAGGGGCACAGAAAATTGTTTATAAAGGTTTTTAAGCTACTAGTGAGGGTAAACCCGTTCCGCTAAGCAGTATGGCGTGACCAGATATCTAAATGATATGAGATGGTTGATTATTATTCATAATAGGCTTTATGTCTGACTCAAAGTTTATGTTTTCCCGTTAAACTCTTGAGTATTAAATTAATTTTGTGTAACTTGAGATTTGATGTTTTCAGGTACCTCTTAAGATGAATAAGCTTCCGGAGTCGTGCATGAAGCGTGTAGTTATTTGTGTTCTTCTTCATATGATTCCCTTGTGTTTTTTTGTTAAGGCAAAGTTATTTGTTGCCTATTATACACTCTGATCACTAAAGGGTCATCTTCATATGTCGTTATTGGGGTATATCGTAATAATTATATTTTTTTTCAAACGCGGTTAACGTTGTGGGATTATGTAAAGAATGTTGAAATGGTTTGGGAATGGAATATGATAGTTGTTTTTAAATTTTAAACTTTTTCCATATCCATGTGTTTTCGGTATATCAATCTATCTAACATTACTGTATTTGGTTGCCGAGAATTAATAACTATGGATGACTACAGCATCTGTATCCGTTAGTTTTAGGCCTCCAAATGAGGGACGTTACAAGAAAGACCGGGGGAGGATCATAAGAGAATCATTTTAAGGATGTGACTTGTTATAGTTGCTAGAAGAAAGGCCATCTTTCCATAAGTTGTAGAAGTCCCAAGGTTCAAAGGCAGTAGCAAGAAACCATCTCTCTTATGGTGTAGAAATGTCTCTTGCATAACTGCCACCAACCAAAACATTGGAAACTTAAATGCTAGTTAATAAAGAAATGAGAGCATGCTAAAGTTTTTGCCATAAAGGATGAGCCCTCATGCTCCGCAATGTAAAAGAAAAAGGAGTTCTAGAAGGTAACATCTATGTTAATAATGATTTAGTTAGACTTTATTTGATATTGGAGCTTCCCTTAGTTTTATTGCAAAGAGATTAGTAGATAAATTAAAACTAATCACAAAAATTTTAGATACTCATATCTATGTGTTCAGCCCCATAGGCAGCGTGACTAACTTTGGTTGGTTTCCGAGGATATTCAGATTACTTACCCTCCCTATCATTTTTCATGTGACCTATTTGTACTTGACTTTATTGGGTTTGAAGTTTTACTCGGTATGGACTAGTTATCCAAGAACAAAACTATTTTGGATTGCGTTAAGAGAATGGTATCTTTATGGACCAACTTTGGAAAATTTATAGAAATATTTTGTGAGGAACCCTATCCAGTAAAGGATAGTTTCTTTACGCACTTGACTCATCTTAAAAAGGTTTTGAGACAATACCAATTGTCAAGGAATTTCAGGACATTTTCGAGGAAGTTAAAAAATTTCTCCCGCATCAGGAAATTGAGTTCCGTATTGACTTAATTCCTAGTGCAAGACCCCTTATTCACCCTATTCAAAGGGTGGCCCAGAAGGAAGAGATTGATTTGCAAACCAAATACATGAGTTGTTAAAGAAAGGACTAATTAGACCAAGTCACTCGAGTTGGGGCATAGTGATGGTTTTTGTTGCAAAGTCTGATTGCTCCTTAAGGCTTTGCATATACTATCGAGACCTAAACAAGAAAACGATTAAAAACAAGTATCCTCTACACCGTATAAATGACTTATTTGATCAACTTCATAGTGCTCGGGTATTCTTGCAAATGGATTTAGTCACATGATTCCATTAACTAAGAATCACTGAGGATGGCATTCCATTGATTACATTCAAGGATACGGATTGCTTTTATGAATGGTTAGTTATGCCTTTTGTGTTGACCAATGTACCTATATAGACCTTATGAATAGTGTATTTAAAGATGTGCTAAAAAAATTCATGTTGGTTTTTATTGATGGTATTCTTAACTATTCCAAAACCAAGGAGGAACACGAAAGGCGTATGGAGATTGTGTTGGAAATATTAAGAAGAAATGTACTGAAAGCTAAATTTCCAAAATGTCACTTTTGGGAGAAATAAGTAAGACACCTTGGACATATTGTCTCAGGAGAAGGGATCTCAGTAGGTGTAGGAGAGATTTCGGCTATACGAGATTGGAAGCAACCACAGACTCCAACGGATGTTTGAAGCTTCTTAGGATTAGCTGGATATCACTGAAGGTTTATCTAGAATTTCTCAAATATTTCATCCCACCTAACAAAGTTGACCATGAAGAATTTTAAATTCGATTGGATACCAAAATGTGAAGCAGCATTCCAAGAGCTCAAAGAAAGGTTAACTACCGCTCCCATCCTAGCAATTGCTGACGGAAGCGAAGGTTTAACCATCTATGTTGATGCTTACGGAGAAGGTGTAGGTGCAGTTCTGATGTAGTATGGGAAGGTTATCGCTTATGCGAGCAGCAACTAAAGACGCACAAAAGGAATTATGCAACACGTGAATTAGAATTATTAACCATTGTGTTCGCATTAAAGATGTGGAGGCATTATTTTCTAGGTAAGGATTCCTTATAGTTTATTTTAAATAAACTTTAATCAACCTTAGAAAATAATATTCCTTCTTTAAATAGGTGATAATTTTGATCCCTCCACAGATCACAAATCTTTGATGTATCTTTTTATCCAGATTGATTAAAATTTGAGGTAACAAAGTTGGTTAAAATTTCTCGCATCATATGATCTTGATATCTTATACACACCCGAGAAAGCCAACAAAGTTGTAGATGCGCTAAATAGAAGGCATGCTGTTATAACCCATTTAGTAGTATGTCACACTCTGGTAAATCGTAAAAAAAAGTACTAGCTTTGGGACCCATTTGTTTCAAGAATATCCAGGGAAGTGGAGGAAATTTTTTACCAGGAAGATGGATAGGATTCAATGTGGACGATCAATGAATCTTAATAATGCAAGGGAGAATTTGTTATCCAAATATTAATGGAATTAAGCAGGAAGTTATAGCCAACTTCCACAATTCTCGACTTGCAAATACATCATGGGGTTACTAGAATGTACCAGGACATGAAAAATACTTTCTGGTGGAAAGGCATAAAAAGGGACATGTTAACCCAAAAATGGATCAACATCCTAGGTTGTGTGTGAAAGCACCAACCTTATTTATCAAAAAAAGACAATAGTAGAGCATAGAAAAAGTAATGAAACAGTAGATTTTTATAGTGGTTTGACGGTTAATGAAGCCAACGTCCATTTATAGCTTTTATTGGCTGATTTTGTTACAAGATTGATTTGCTTTACATCAAACCCAAGTTATGCAATTCTTGTACAACCTTCATCTGGTTGGCTTCCTTGTTTGGTTGTGATGTTCTCCATGCAATTTCATAGCTTGTTGATTTGTTTTGATAGTGATTCATCTATGGAGTTGACTAAATTGTCGTCTGAATCAGATAAATCTTTGTTTCTTGGAATTGGATGCTTGAACATCACCAAACATGATAGGTAAGTTTGGCGGAGCTATAGGAATGTGAAGCATGTAATTTGGTGAAGAAACGAGGCAGTACTTCGAATCGGTACCGATCCAATTAGCTTGATGTTTTTGGTCCATAATTTTTAGAGTCCATCTTCTAGATTTTTTAGGCCTTCTGGTCAAGTCTCATGTCATTCTAGCTTAATCTGAATGTTCTTAGTCCCATCAAATTCTACTGGAATAAAAACCTAGTTAACATTTGCCCCCTAATGTATGCTTTCATTGAAAAAAGGTGTCCTCTAGAATTATTATCATGGGTTTCTGTTTTAAGGAGTTCCATTAGTCATATCTGGCTATCTTGAAAAGCTACCTATGAAGTACCGGCTAACTGTTTAGTCCTTAGTGTGAATCATCGTTGTTCATGATTACGGAGCGATCTTGACTTGACAATTTCAAGAATGAATACGAACATCGAGTAAGTCGCATAGGGAAATTTTGGGACCATTGGAGGAGTAAATTCGGATCGGTACCGATCCAACTGGATCGGATCGGTACCGATCCAAGCAATTGATAATTCTTTTCAAACTTTCTCTTTCTTTTTTTCGTTATTTCTAAAAAACTTTATACGAGTCGACCCTTTAATTCAGTTCATTTCATTTGACCCGATCCCTCGGTTTCCAGCCGATCCGACATCTCCAACCCTAGCTAGCCAATCGAAGCATTCTGTCCATTAAGGAGCTGACGCCCTCGATCTCCAGCACCAGCACCATTAGCCATTGACTCCTGAAGCCGTTGTCGAAGATTGGAGCAAGGAAACGCTGCCAAAAGTCCCTAACTTCGTGAAGGCTCCCGATCTGATCGAAGTGAAATCCTAGGTTTTTGGGTCTCCTTAAACTAAAGATTGATTTGTCTTCTCCAATTCGTAGGTTGGTAGCATGGATTTTGGTGTATACTACATTAGAAATTGGTGATGAAGTTGTATTGGGGATGGATATAGTGGAAGATTCAAGTTGATTGTGACTTTGTGGAACAAAATAGCAAATCGAGTCTTGAATTTTTCATTGAACGATGCTAGGGTTTTACCTCGGTACTCGACATGTTTTGTTATCTTCAGCCGTAGAGTTAGACAAACGTGCACCGAGTTACATAGTAAACCTTGACATAGCGTATTGTAGATGGATTTTGGTTATATGAGGTGACAATATCTTAGGGTAGCGTCTTGTGTGCAGCTCATGCTGTTATCACCTCCTAGAGAACTAAAATCGACTTATGCTGAGAATGCTTTACTTGATTCGAACCCATCGTTCTATATTCGCTCGCTTTAGATTAGTCCTATCATTGCATAATCGGTGTACCTGTAATAGGAAGGGCTTTCCATGTCGCTTCAGACAACAGATCCGTTATCGCTTGTTGATTGATAATGGGTAAGTATAGAAGAAATGAAATTAATGAGTGATACAGATCACTCTTTCCAGTATGAATGAAACCATCCACATAGAATGGTTTGTTCACGGTATTTAGGCTACCGGGCCCATTCTCACTTAGATTACACATCACACACATTCCCGGTTAACACTTGGAATCTGATCGGTGATTGTTACACGTATATTATCCCCTGAATTTCAAGTGTCGACTATGCAATGGTCAATGGTTTAGAGATTATATATACCCTATCGTTTTTAACATAAGCTTTCTTATACAAAATGATGTAGAAATCTTCTTGGCACAAATAAGTTGAGGGGGACTGACCTCATTCTGATGCAGAATCATCGTCGATCCCCGTTGGATCCACCGCTTCAATAACTTCAGGTCGATATGGTCATCTGATTCCAATCGGTCTCATCATCGATCACACTCCTCCTTATTTAAGAGTCTTGGTTGATCCTCCGGAGAAAGCTCATACAATTTTACATACATGATGTTGCATAGTATTTGCTCACAATATGATATCCTAGAGGATGACATACTTCTGCCATCGAGAGGAGAATTTGCTCATAGGCCACATTTTGGATACATGGCTTGCCACCGATATATGACCATGTATGGTGCAGTTACCATTTTCAATCACTTCTTAAATGAAAACACTTTAGAACATAGGTTTGGCCCTATTCTTCCAAATGGATATGCCATGCTAACATGCTTATATGCTCGATTCATGCGGACGCATAATCGTGTCCTGAGCTTCCTTGAGCTTCAGTAACTTCGATTATTCAGGAAGGGAGAGGCTAATCCATCACTTATTTATATTAAAGAATAGCTAGGCTAGAAACTTATACTGGATCATCCTAGCAAAGTTCCTTCATTTAAGAATCAGTTCTTTTTTGCTAAGCGTCCAACACCTGTTTATGGACTATATTGGGTAAGTCTCCTTTATCATACTCGGAGTTTCCATTAATTGCTACAAGTTTTCTGAACGGTCATATATTCCTTGCAGTTCTTTTGAAAATTAATAAGGACTCGACACTCAGCACTGTTCTTAGCACCTTAAAAGCGGTCGATGCTCAGGAGCGCATGATTAGATTCTTGCTCATAAATGAGAACCTTCGTCGATGTGGGCTTTTACGTCCTAGGAGATCTATTGTATTCGTTAGCACTCCTTTCCGCTCGAGAGCCCAAACCCATTTTGTTTCCTCTTTCCATGACTCTGGCGAAGATGATGATGATGATGATGAAGAAATTGGCCCATTTGATGGTTCAGAGAAGACCCCTGAGGAGATCCAAATTAAAATCGGGGTCGATAGTCCACCCAAAATGTCAATGATCCCAAAAGAGAAAGAGGAAGAGTCTATTTAATGAAAAGCAAGGCTAGGCTTGTTGAAGAGAAGTAAGAAGGAGAAATTAGTAGGAGCATCCTGTAAATGAGGAAGAAATAGATTAGGACATTTTTGAAGGTGACGTTAAATAAGGCGGCAAGACCTTGGAATTAATCCCCGGTCATTCACCCTCATCTTCTTTGAAAGAGCCTATTGGAGGAGCTTCTTCCGAGACTGAGCCCTCTAGCTCTCTGCCAAAGGGGTTGACATTGATTTGGGAGATACAAGTGACACTTTTGTTAATATGGGTGACTTGATGGATGATTTCACTTCGGAAGGGTTGCCTTCCCGGTCTACTTTGATTATCCCTGTAGGAAGCGACATTTTGACATTGGTTGGTGACTGATCTGGTTTGTGTATTCCATTGGGGTTGTTTATTTGTAACATATACTTCACTAGGACCACACACTTTACATTATTACTATTTTTTTATTGATGTTTTAGTTCATCAAATGCCTCTTTCCTAAAGCCATTTTATCGCTTACTACAGGAAACATATCTCGTGGTTTTTACAGCGATCTTGATTAGGTTTTGGAGTCTCAACATTCATAGAGACGCTCTTTAAGGTTCCATTCTCCCGTGGAGACTGACAAGGAGATGTAAAGGAGGAAGGATACAAAGGCATAAGAGCATCACCATGCCGAGAAAAACCAAGGTCGCGACAGAAAAAGTGGCTACGAGAAGCGGAAGAACCCAACTGAGAGGGAAGATCCGTCAAAACGGTTGAGAAGAGACCAAGAACGAGAATCCACTTCACAGTCTTTTCCTTCAACTAGGATAAATATCCCTGCTTCCGGTGTCGTGGCCTATGTTAACTGGATTTTTGGCTCAGCGGAATTCAATAGGAATTAGAACATCTTGAACTATGCCAGAATGACTTGAAACCTAAATAAGGCATCCAAAGGAACAAACCAATAGCACTAAAGGAAATTTAGCCAAGGATAAGCTAAGGAAATGGATCGCTAGTGATCCATAATTAGGATGCATGGCGAGTCATCCTAACCTCTTGCATGATGATCTACTACCTCTTCTAAGAATACCTACCAAGTTTCATAGTATGCCAAACAATCTACCTTGAGAAGTGAAGACTCATCTGATTCAAACCGTTTGATCAAAAGAAGCTAACCTAAAACAGACTTACAGAACTCACATGTAGTCGAATTGACTTAAAATTTTAGTAGAACACTAAGGAGACATAATAGAAGGATCATAGAAAGAATGAGATCATTTGGGATCGATTTGATGGATCGCTAGCGACCAAACTAGAAGGATCACTAGTGACCCATGTAGAGTGGCCGCACCACCTCAAATTTTTATGGTAGGTCCCATCTACCTTAGAAAGAGTATTTGCAAAGTTTCGTCTGATTTCCTTAGGTTTTGAGTGAGTTGTGAATGATTCTATTAGACTAGATGACCATTGAAGATGGATGATCAAACAAACTCCAAACGACTTGATATTTGGACAAGACACTCAAATAGAAGATAGGAAGACAACCAATTAGATATCACTCAAAAGCCTAAGTACATGGATAGCTAGCGATCCATGCCCTATGGATCATTGGCGATCCGTTGGATTATTTCGGATTGCTATGAAATTTTTGGAATGGATGATGCAAAAATACTCCAAGTAATTGGATCACTAGCGATCCATAACCTATGGATCGCTAGCGAGCCATCACATATGAATCTTTAGCGATACATCGGGTTAGCTCTGGTCATCTTCAAACTCTCCAAAATCCTTTGTGGCATCATATGCAGGCTTCTGGCAAAGTAGGCCTTGCCCAATACCTCTCCAACTCTATAAATACAATCATACTTGCAACATAAACAAGATCTTCTGGACTGACTGCTGAAACTCTACAGAAACTATTATTCACTCTTCTCCTTTCATATAATAGTCATCAAAAGGATTCACTGTGATTCTCCAGTGAACTCTAACATTGGTGACTTGATCTAACTTATAAGATCCAATAAAATTGTAATCAAATTCAACTTGTAATTGCAGTCAGTCAATAATAAAAGTTTTAAAGTGGACATATGCTTCATTAACAGCTGAACCACTATAAAAATCTTCTTGTCCTTTTACTATTTTTTCTCATTTTACTTTTATTCTCTATATTACTGCTCTATAAGAATAGGACTGGTGTTTTCACACACAATCCATGGTGTTGATTCATTTTTTGGTAAATATTTTGGTGCTTTCAATGAGAACCCAACTCAGGTTTAGATCTAGCTATTTACTTTGGATCCGATAGGTTCAGAAGTTAGATCCTTAATTTCTTCTTAAAAGATTTGCTATTGAGAATCAATGGCACCAAGAAGAAAGAGAACTACCTCCGAAAGATCCATGGGAGCTACCATTACCGAAGAAGAAACAAACACCCAACAAATTGAAGTCAACAACCCAAACAACCTACTATTAGGAACCGAATCTGGAGATCAAATACCAGGATCCGCCACATAGCATGAAGTTGTGACTAAGGGAGAATTGAGCAAGATGGTTGATGAAATTAACCATAAAAAGGCAAACAGTTAAAAGGCTCTTATGGAAAATATAGATGCCATCTTAGTGCTCCAATCACTAACTACTCACAGAAAGGTGCCTAAAGCCACGACTGCTATGGAGCAAGAGCATTTTTCTGTTTCTAGCTTGAATGGAAGAGACGGAAGGAAAAAGCAAAAGGAAGCATGGGCGGAGCTCTAAGAATCATGACGTAAGAAAACGTTAACACTCCACTACTGCAAAAGCATCTGCCATAAACCCAAACTTAGGGGTGACCCCATGGGAGGATATAACGATGGCTCTCTCCGGCTCTGAATATGACAAACAATTTGAGAAAGACAAATTGGATGAAAATGCCAACGCTCAAAATGCTAGAAGAAGCTCTAAAACCCATGCTGCAGCACAGTCTAAACAGTGGACAAGGAACTACTACTCAACCGGTACTCCTAGAGGCAAGATTACCAAGAAGATATGATACAAACCGGGGTCGATTACAAGGCCAAGCTCAAATGGTATATTGTGACCACTCTCAACTGACCAAGCTCTAATCCGATCATGGAGCCCTCATCGATCACGAATGATCGTTATCGAAAATTATCAAAAATCATCAAAACGGTCACTAAAAAACCCATTTTAGGGTTGGCTCAAAGTTAAGCTCGGGCAATCGCCTATTTGACTCGAAGTAGATTCTAGAAGTCCTAACTTGAAGTCGAACTCAGGTAATCACCCATTTGACTCGAAGCAAACCTAGGAAAATTCTGGCCCAAAATCAGACTCGGGTAAAGCTAAGATTTTCTCCAAGCAAATATGCAAATGACTCCGAGCGAACCATGTATTGACTCCAAGCAAATGGCATATTTTCTCGGGTCAAACTCCAAGTAAAAGACCATCGATCCATCAATTCTGATCCATCTTCTTTTACCCATAACTCGAACATGCGAACTCCAGTTGCCTTGAAATTTCGAAATGCAACCTTATGGGGCCTTTTTTATCACTCCAGACCGATCTCACCTAGTTTGTAAATTTTTGGGATCTTCACTGATCTATGACCCCATCATAAGTGATATGTCCTTCAATCGTCATTTTAAATCATTCAAGCATGGACAATCATGCATATGTCATTCTCAAGCATTATAAATAGCCAAAACTTGAAAAAGTATCGGTCTGACAACAAATAGAGCATCTTCCCCAATCGAAACCTATTCACCGAAGCCGTTCACATGTAAAATATCCAAGAAGTATGACTAGCACATGGATGAAGCGAGGGCAACGAATGCAGTCTACTGCAAGGCCCTTAGGATCATTAAAGGATGAAACAACCTACTACCCTAGAAGAATTATGTAGGAGGGAAAACGCATTCTAAAGACTAGGGGTAGTGCAATTGGCAGAAGGAAAACTCAGCAATTTGCCAAAGAACATACCAAACGGTGAAAGAGCTACATGACCTCAGAGACCTTCTGCCCAAGCAAGGCTAGTAAGACCCAGTAGAAAAGCACCCCAGCTAATAAGAAAATCAGATGAAAGGATGATTACCAAATTACACTCTAGCTAGCTAGTAACTAAGGAATAGGGCAGCAACATAAAGCGATGCCTTCCCATCTATCCTTGTCTAAGTTCCTTTTCTAATGAGCCATACCGGGACACCGTGGCATCGCAGACGTCACGACGAAAGAAATGCTTCTATACCCTTGATGAGTCATGTCGATCCCTCTTCTAAGAACTCACGTTGCTCTAGTAGCATCAAGAAGACTTATCCAAAGAACCGTTAAACAAACAGATCCAACCCTTTAGCCTCTAGGAACCGATAAAATTATGTTCCCATTAGCTGAATCCTAAAAATTCCTCTTGAAGTCATTGAATCATTGTTTTAATACGGTTGGGCCATCAAACACATGACTCAAATCTCTTCTTAGAGTTGACGAATTATCGTTCCAAGGCCATCTGGTCACCAAACATCCAACTAAAATTTCTCTAGAAGTCGATGAATCATCGCTTTACGACCATCGGACCGTTGGACATGCGACCCAAAAATCTTCTTGGAGTCGATGAATTATCACTCTAAGGTCGTCCGATCGTCGGACATTCTACCAAAATTCCTCTTGAAATAGATAAATAATCATTCCCAGGCTGTTTGGTCATTGGACATCCGACCACAAAACTCCTCCACGAAATAAAGCGTCATGAAGGTCTTTTATGATTTAAATCATCGTGAAGAGAACTGGTAGATCAGCAGTTATCTGATCCAAAAACTACTTCACAAACGTGAAAGTCTTTCACGAACTAAAGCATCGTGAAGGCGAACCGGTAGACAAGTGGTAATCTGATCAAAAAACCCTTCGCGAATGTAAAGATCTTTCACGAACTAAAGCGTTGTTAAGGTAAACCTATAGATCAGTGGTCATCTAATCCAGAAAACCCTTCACGAAAGTGAAGGTTTTTCATGAACTAAAGCACTATGAAGGGAAACTGGTTGATCAACAATCATTTGATCCAAAAAACCCTTCACAAATGTGAAGGTCTTTCAGGAACTAAAGCATCGTGAAGGCAAATCGGTGGATGAGCGGTCATCTCATCTAAAAACCCTTCATGAACGTGAAGATCGTTCATGAACTAAAGCATCGTGATGGTAAATTGGTGGTTCAGCTGTCATCTGATCCAAAAAACCCTTCGTGAACATTATGGTCTTTCACGAACTAAAGCGTCGTAAAGGCAAATCGGTAGATCAATGAAATTTATCTAGATTGATATCCGAGAAGGTGAACAAGAACATCAACTGTCATCTGATTTAGAGCCCCCTGAAGTCATGAAATTACGCTATGGGGCCACAAATTGACAATCATATCGGCCACTCCACATAATTAATGGAATCACTTCCAACGACCGATGAAACACACTTTGCTGAACTCAAGAACTTCTAAAGTTGTTCAAAGGAACTGAGCCAAAACTGAACCAATCTAGTGGTTAATCAGAGGCTGACTCAAATCAAGCCAAGACTTAAAACTTGAGAGAACCTTACCCACTGCACTAGGGGCAACTAGGCTAGTTGTGGATAGACCCTGGGTATAGTTCAAGTGCGCCAATAGCCCTCTGGCATGAGCGGTACCACATACACTTGAATAGCCACAAGGAAGGCCGAGACTAATCATACCGCAGTTCTATTATGCCCGATCAAAAGTTCAGGCATTCTGACAACTATGGACTTAACGACCTAACTAGAGCAATAAAAGAATTAGAACCATAGTACTCGCTTATTTCTTCCCAACTCCTCCTTTGCCACCATTGGTGACAATGTTCCTTTTCCTCTTAGACTGTGTTCCAGTTGAAGACCAATTATCTAAAGGCTTTTTGGACCAAAAACTAAAAGTCTTGCCCCTAACTCCCATAAGCTATTTCTTCATAACCATCTCCATATGGTCGGCTATAGATCTCTCCACAATGGCAACCTTATCTATTTGGCTATGCACATCTTCCCGAAATACGAGAGGATCGTCCAAGCCATGGTTACCCGATCCAAAAACCAATCATCTCTTAGAACTGATGATATCGCATTCCAGCGAAGTCAAATTGTCGAATTGATGGGAAAACTCGATCCTTTCCTTCTAAGAACTGGTATAACACCTCCATTACCGAGAAGGCCCAAACCATTGTGCGCATCCCATAAGCCGTGCACTCCACCACACATCACTCCTTGCACCATGGAACTATGTTCTCGATGCAAGAAATCTTCACGTTACCCGAAGATTGGCAACGTTAAGAATTTCTAAAACATTTCGGATCAATGGGTCGTATCGATCTCATAAGTTGTACACTATCATAAGCCGTGAATCACTTCTTGAACTATGGAACCATGTTTTCAAAGCATGAACTCCTCACGTTACCCAAATATTGGCAACATTGAGAAGTTTCAAACCGTTCTGGATCGACGGATCATATAGATCTCATAAGTCACACACTGCCATAAGCCGCGCATCACTTCTAGAGAAGTGGAACCACACTCCTGAAGTGGGAACTCCTCATGTTACTCGAAGATTGGCAATGTCAAGAAGTTTCAAACTGTTCGGAATCGACGGGTCGTATCTATTTCATAAGCCACGAATTTTGTAAGCCTCGTACTCTCAAAAGCCACGCATTTCATAACTCGCGCACTCTCAAAAGCCATGCATTTCATAAGCCGCGCACTTCATAATCCATGCACTTTGAAAGTCGTGGACTCTTCGACGCCGCACATTTTATAAGCCGTGCAAGCACTGCATGATGTTGCTTCGGCATCATCAGCAAACCATTAAAATTTTCTAAGTACCGGTATTATCCCGAAAACACCAGGAAACTTGTCTATTGCAGGATTAACAGGGATCAACTTCCGCAACCCAAAAGAACCAATATTGCATCGATAGTGCCACAAAGTTCACAAACCAAGAAGTCAGTAAAGAATTCTGATCTTTAACCAAAGTTAATTACAAAATGTCTAAATTCAAGACATCCAAGTCATGAGTTACCAAAGATTGGAGCTACAACATACCTTTAGCTAGTGGCTTCCAAGAAGCCACCCAGAACATCAAGTCACACATCAATTGTTCAGAATAATCAGCCATGTGGACAAAGGGGCACACACCACATTAACACTTGGTCAGTACAGAAAATCGCTTCAATTTGCTATAAAAGGAGGAACTTACCATCATCCAGAGATAGACGACGACGGAAGGCATTTCAATAATCAAATCAATAATGCATAAGTTTTCAAATACAGTAGCAGGTGCTCGACTGAGGTCTCAAAACCCAACTTGCAGAAAACTAGCTGTTATTTGGAGACATACAACGACATAGAGGGAATCTCGAAATCTAGCAGATAAACCACTGATTCGTGAAGATTGGGACTGAAGAATAAAGTGGATATCCACAATAATTCTATTTGTCCATCATAATGCATATAGCCTGAAACAAGCAATGTTAAGTATTATAGATTTAAAACAAACAGTAGCGAACTCTAAGGTTCACGATCAGGATAGGAATGAGCGTGGTCGTACCCGAGGAAATGTGATGACTCGCTCTACAATTTCTAATTTTTTATAAGAACTTGAAATTTTATACCTATAAATGAAGGTTTTCGCATAGTAATGCAGGGTTCCAAAGATAGAAGTCAGATCATAACAAAAACTGGTTTGAAGAAATCCGAATTTTCATGAATAAGAATAACCATGGAATTGGTTAAGAAACAACCCTACCTTTCCAAGGGTAACACTTGATGGTGATAAACAAGGCTAGGCAATGGAAACGCTGGGACTCCTATCCTTCCAAAGCATGGCGTATCCCAAAGTTAAGCAACGATGAGAAAAACAGCCACATTGGGTTGAAAGAGATCTACTCAACTATACAGGATCAAATGAATGATTCAGTCCTAACCAACATGACTTTAACATAGCCTGAAGATGGGCAACACTAAGAAAAGACTTCTACAATCCAATCATCAAAGTGCAAGTTTTTGAAGACTGAAACTAGTGCCCACATGGATTAAAATCATGGCCGGATCATCAGGGAAAATCGATCCCAATCTCCTGAGTGTCGGTGTTGCCCCGGCAGCACTAAAGGCCTTTTCTCATTACTTATGTACCAGCATTGTCCCAGCAACGTCGAGAAACTTTCTATTTCATAAGTATCAGTATTCCCCAGCAACGCCGGGAAACCCTCTATTTCTTAAGTACGACATTTCTCTGGCAATGCTGGGTAATTTGCTATTCACCATGTACCGACACAGCCTCGGCAACGCCATGAAAACTTTAATCTACAGGTTCGATGAGAAGCACTCATTGTAGTAAACCATCAATGCACAAGATTCTAGAGGTAGAAGTTGGTGCTCAACCGAGATTCTACCCCTATCTTTAGAAAACTACCATTGCCAGAAAATGGGCAACAACAGGAAGACATAACCTTTCATAGATCGACAGGATGGTTAAACATTTCATCACAGGAATCAGCCACTGTATATGAATAAAGAAGCGTCAAAAGGAAATCCTAGGATTGAATTGCTCATGTGCCAATTTATAGGGATGAAACCTCATGCACAACCGAATTTCCTTAATTCAGTTTAGAAAGAATTTAAATACAGCCAAAAGATAAGCAGCCTCAAGGAAGTGTTGCTTGGAACCAAGTAGCTAGGTTATCAATTTCCAAAGATAGGAATTGGCGTATGAACATAACTTCCATGACGACAGTAATCAAGAAAAGCGTCCATAGCTAAGGACATGTAGGGGCAATCATGAAAGGTCGAAACAAAAACTATCTGACTCCCTCAATCCTAGAATAGGATTGAGAGCCAGACTAAGGGAAATTGAATCATTTGTCCTAAGGCTCTCCATCTCTCACAGTCGCCTAAATATTGGCGTACGAAATAGCTAGTGCCTAGAGCAGGGATATACATACAGATAATTGATCGAAAGAAATGTTGCAAATTCCCAAGAAAAATAACTATGAGGTTGGTTAGATAATGGTCCTATATCACAAAGCAGAGCATTCTGGCAACAAATTGCCAACATAGGAAATGAAGGATTTAACGTTCAGAAATAAACCATCGCTCGCAATCTGGCAATGATGAGAAAGATCGATGACCTACTTATAATCTAACAAGATCATTTAGTTTCAAATTGCAGGAATATTCCATTACCCGAAGTTTGGTGATGCTAAGAGGAAACCCCTAGAGTGAAACTGCCAATACATCGACTTTCGAAAACATAAGCAAGAGTTTGATTGAATCTTCAGCCCTACCTTTTGGCATCTCATGTTATCTGCAGATTCACAACATTAAGGAAAAATCCATAGAGTTAAGTCATTTTCTCATGATTTCTAGAGATGGAAACTAAAAAATGATTAGGGTCTCAACACTAGATTTCGAAGAAATCACTCTAGAAACAGATGACGAAAATGCGCCATTGCAGCACATGTAACCAGAATGACATTGGATGACGATGTCAACCTAGAGGAATTCAATTACAATCAGAAAATTGACATCATTGAAAAAAATGAGTGCTTCGAATTAAGAAGCAAAGACCCTAGCTCATGGAGATAGAAGATATCGTGTCAATCAAACTAGGGTAATCGAACATATTGCCCAAGAGACCTAGTCTCCCGAAAACATATAGACCTAGTATTAAAAGAAATCAGCCCTATGGACTAAGGCAGACACACCAACACTTTGTTGAAACAAACTTAACTAAACTAAGTAGGGATTAGCTACAGAACTGTCTAGACCAAGCAACTTCATAGTTTTGAACAAAGCTATGATATAGAATATGCCAAAATGACCGTAGAAGTATTACGTACATGTATAAAATTATAGTAAAGGAATATGCTACACATGTACATAGGAGATGCAACATCAAGAAAAACCAATGCTTGAAATTGAACAACTAAACCAATAGTCCCTGCAAACAGAGGCTGGTGTGTAGATTGAATTTCGAAAAACACAACGGAAGGATAATCACAATCAACAAGTCATGTGCTAGTTTCCGAAGATTGAAACTATGCTTGATCGAACTTCAGCTACAACTCGATAAGAGCAGTTGTGCCTTGTATTTTAACTTTAATCAATCATCCCAATATGGTAGGAATAATAAGAGAAGCCTAAGTTGTGAAGGACCCATCTTCTAGAGCAGTGGAAATCCCTCCACTAGACTAAAGATTAGATAAATGGAAAGTATTTTCAACAATAAAACTTGGCATTCGACCCTATTGGGTATGTTTTACTTCAAATAATATCCTCATATAATAAACACGCGAAATCTAAGGGAAGTCAATATATGTTCACCAATCGGGTTCTAAGCGTTCACCGAGGCAAATGTGGTGTGTTATTTAGATGAGAGAGTCCAGTATCCTGAATACTACAAATGAAAAATCTATTGTAGATAGCTTGATAAAATTTGAAAAACAATCCATGTCGTCCTTTGAAATTATCTTCTCCACACTTACCTTTTATCGATCTATGATCAGTAACGGAGCTGCTATCTAAAGCGACGCAGGAAGCTTTTCTTTTTTAGGATCACTAGAGTACAAAAATTGGAAGAGCGATATGATTGAATCGTTCACTATATTCGATTTTGGAATAAATCGCTGCATCAGAATTGAAAACGGTGACAGGGCCTTCACCAAGTCCTTGAAAAGAAACTGTTAAAGACAAAGAGTAAGACTTCGCTCCAGAATGGCAACAATTATTCGAGACAAAAATTTGCTTCATCGCCGATCAAGTTGAAACTATATAGGTCGACTCCAAACCTACGTCATGCACCCACTTGCCGACCTAAACTCTTGTGTAAATTACAGAGCAAAGATAGCATCATCAACATTAGCAATTGAAATTCAGATCAAAATTAAAAAATGAATGGCTATCAGAAGTCAATCAATTGAAAAAACATCTTGAGATGGACTCCAACGATTCACTGAAACTCATGAAGTAGTAACCTGAAACTTGTCTTATTCCAGAGCACACTTTGTTTCCAATGAAAGCATACTCTGGGGGGCAAATATTAAATGGATTTTTAGCTCAGTAGAATTCAATAGGAGTTTGAACACCCAGACTATGCTAGAATGACTTGAAACTTGAATAAGGCATCCAAAGGAACAAACCAATAGCACTCGAGGAAATTCAGCCAAGAATAAGCTAAGGACATGGATCACTAGCGATCTATCACCTATGGATTTCTAGCAACCCATAAGGATACGTTGTGAGTCATCCTAGCCTCTTGCGTAATAATCAACTACCTCTTCTAAGAATAATTACCAAGTTTCATAGCATTCCAAACAATCTAGCTCAAGAAGTGAAGAATCAGCCGATTCAAGCCGTTTGACCAAAAGCAGCTAACTTAAAATGGACCTACAGAACTCACATGAAGTTCGATTGATTTTAAATTTTGTTAGAACACTTAGAAAACATAACAGAAGGCTCATAAAAAGAATGAGATTATTTGGATTTTATTTAATGGATCGCTAGCGACCCATGTAGAGTGGCCTCACCACTTCAAATTTTTATGGTAGGTCCCACAAACCTTAGAGAGAGTACCTGCAAAGTTTCGTCTTATTTAGTTAAGTTTTGAGTGAATTATGGATGATTCTTCTGGACTAGATGACCTTTGAAGATAGATGATCAAACAAACTCCAAACAACTTGATATTTGGACAAGGTACTCAAATAGAAGATAGAAAAACAACCAAATGGAGGTCACTCAAAAATAGCCTAAGTACATAGATCGCTAGCGATCCATGCCCTATAGATTGCTGGCGATCCGTAGGATCATTTTGGATTGCTGTGAAATTTTCAGAAAGGATGAAGGAAAAATACTCCAAGTAATTAGATCACCGGCGATCGATCAGGTTAGCTAGGGTCATCTTAAAACTCTTTGAAATCCTTTGTGGCATTATGTGAAGGCTTCTGGAAAAGAAGGCCTAGACCAATAGCTCTCCTACCCCTATAAATGCAATCATACTTGCAATATAAACAGGATCTTCTGGACTTTCTACTGAAACTCTACAGAAAATATTCTTCACCCTTCTCTTCACATGTACAAGTCATCAAAAGGATTTATTGTGATTCTTCAGTGAACTCTAACAATGGTGACTTGATTTAACTAGTAAGATCCAATTAAATTGTAATCAGATTCAACTATAATTGTAGTCAGTTAATAACAAAAATTATAAAGTAGACGTAGCCTTCGTTATTAGCCGAACCACTGTAAAAATCTTCTTGCCTTTTTACTGTTTATGCTTATTTACATTTATTTTCTATATTATTGCTCTGTAAGAACAGGGCTAGTGCTTTCAAACTTATTCTAGGGTGTTGATCCTTTTTTGGCTTAACAACCTACTATACTCATACTGTCATGACCGCCTCTCCCCAAATTTCTAGGCGTGCACCTTACATTTTTCCTACTGATCCCTCGCTTCTATAAACGTTATTCCCAAATTTATTCTTAAGGGTGGTTGTTTTTTATTAGCCCAACCTAAAGTCAATTCGTGCTAAATCTTATTCACCCCATTTCTGAGCAATTTAGAGCGGTTTGGAGTAGGCCGAGGGATGGGAAATTATGCATGCAGCTATCTACTGTTAATTGAAACAACTATCGAGAAATCCTCTCATTTGAGTCCTAAAAAGATGAATATGAGAATTTTCTCATAGATCGTGACGCGGAGATTAAGAGGCTAAAGAAAACGAGAGATGACACCCTCTAAAGGGAGAGAAAAAGTGCATCTTTGCTTAAGGAGCTAAAAGAATTCACTGACCGAGTCGCAATCATATTTAGAGATGAGATAATAAGTGCCATACCGATGAGATAGATTTAAAAGAAAATTGAGGATAAGCGAGATGATGGTTGAGATGCGGAATAAAATCATCGCCGAGCAGGCTCAAGAAATTTCCTCCCTTCGCGAACAAGTTTCGAATTTTGATGCTGAGAATAAACAGCTGGCGATTAAAAAGGCTAAGACAGATGCCATCTTTACAGAGCTTTAAGATACCTTCACAAAGAAGATGGTTAGCTCGGATGCTACTATTTTGGGCTTTCATGTCAACTCTGTGCTGCATCAGGGGAGTCTTGGTTACTTGAGTTTGTTGTTCCCTTATACGCTTGCCGTAGTTTGGAAAGAGATTCTTGCCTGATTTCAAGACCTGGATGGCAGTTAGAACAAAGAGGAGTTGGTACAAGCGTATCAGAATGAAGAGCCTGCCAAGCTTTAGGGAAGGGCCAGGAAATCTTGAGACGGAGAGGGAACATATATTGATGCTGTCGTCGCCACATAGACTATAACCGGGCATTTTCCTTCGGGCCTTGATGAGCCATCTTCACATCTTCGCGTAGATGAGGGTATCGTTTCTACTTCTTCCATGATTATGCAGCAATCAAAAGAGGGCAACGACAAGGGCTTCGAAATTTTGGTGCGCATGAACAGGCACCCACAGCAGGTAATTTTCTTATTTCTCCCATGTTTGGACACTTCCAAATTATGCCAGATGAAATTGCCGAGATAACCGCCCTTTAGTCTGATATTATAGATCAACCCTCTCTTCTTACCATGTTACCTTATCCTCGTGGTACCAGATCTACTACCATTTTGACCGCGTCAACTATCATCTCTACTTCTGGCTCGCAGCCCGGTTCGCTCTTTGAGCAAATTGAAGTGCTGCAATGTTTGGATGACCCCTCTATATCTCGAAAGGAGGGTTTGGTAGCTACTAACACATGGTAGCAGGCAAACCAAGCTAGCCAACTGAACAAAGTAGAGGCCGAGCAGCCAATGATTGAGCAGCAGATGGTAGAAGTGAAGAAGGAGAAGATTAAAGAGCAAAAAAGTTCGTCAAAAATTTCTCACAAATCCCGCAAGCACAAAGGAAAAGAGGCTGCCGGTGGCAATGCTTCAGAAAGAAAGATTTCCCTAGGAGGGGTGAAGCTTGAGAAGTTGCCGATCAACGGCGGAAAGGGGCGGGGGAGGTGTCGCCAAGAAGCCATGAACTGTCCGTGTATTCGTGAAGCGGAGCTTTTGCATTTTTGGTTGCTTTTTGTACAAGTGCAGGGTCTGCACTTAGAATTTCCTCTTATTGTTGCAACAGTGGTGGTTGTATTTTCCTATTCTTAGCCGATATAGTGCAGGTATGGCCCCCGTTGTTTGTTGTTGTACATGAAAAATATTATAAGTAATAATAATGTTTAAATTTTGATTGTAACTTCAATTGTCTACTTATCTACATTCCATGAACTTTTTCCTTTTATACCACTATTTTTTATTCAGCAACGTTTTTTCCTATACTGTTTTATTTAGTCCGGTGATTACTGCTAAAATTATTTGTTTGGAGTACCAAAACTTTGAAGTATTTTCTATTTTGGTTGAGTGTTAGTGTGTTCGTGCCCCTAGTTTACGGGACTGTTTACTCCGAACGCTTGATACGAGACTGGGTACCCCTGGTAGTCTTCCGAATGTCCCCTGTCGAGTCTATACTACAACTCTTATCTTTAGGAATTTAGAGTTTAATTGTCCTCATTTTGGATACCCCATTTTGGTTCTTGACTTGAGATATCCATGTAGCTTTTTAACAGCTTTACGGTGAGTAATTTATGCACTTAAGCGATTTATGCACTTAAGTGATCTACGATGCTGGAGCAACACTGATTACTTGAAATTATGCTATGTGATTCCATCACAATGCTGACGTTCAGGCTATTGTGCATATATGTCGCTCCTTGGAGTGCTATTTCCTTGGCTCCGAAGGTGGTATGTGCCTTTTTCGTAATATGAGAGTTCCTTGTCTTTGGAAGCAATTTTGCTGATCTAAGTAGTGGTGCACGACTTACAAAATGCGCGTAGTGGGATCGGGGCCTACTCGGTCGCAGTTTTGCGATCCAAGAAGTGATGCGTGGCTTCCGAGATGCGCAGCTTAGGTAATTTTGTTTGCTAGTACATGATTCCATAGTCCAAGAGGCGGTGCGGGGCTTACGAAATGTGGGCTTAGATTCGAACCTTCTGGTGTCATCGGAGCAATACCGGTTCTTGGAAGGCCGGGATCGAGTTCCATTGATCAACGGTTTGATTCGATTGCTTTCATCGACTTGGCTGGCGGATGGGACATATACGAGTGTGGTTCCACTATATCAAGTAGCAATCGAATGGTTTTGAGTCGGTTTGAACCCATCGACTCAGACAAGTTACTTATATGAATAGAGTTTTATTAGTTCAGGAAGCAAAGCAATATCGTTAATTGAAATAAAAGTTGGGCAAGTTCAACCTATTCACAATGCCATCCGTATCCCGGGGTGGCTTATTTTCGAAAATAGGAAGTACATAAGATAGTATTAGATAAAGTAATGATGAAGCGGTTCGTTGTTCCAAGCATGGGAAATTTGGATTTCATCAATGGTTGTTAGCTTGAACGTGCCATCCTATAGCTTTTGGCCAATTACATAGTGGTACAAATGCGGAATACGGATCTTAAGGCTAGAATTAACACTAAAAGGGAGGGTGAATAGTGTTTAAAAGAATTGCTAAATCTTTTTGAGTTTATATTAATTTGAACACAAGTGTATGCAATATTCAGACATAGATATGATCACAGAAACAAACGCAGACGCAGAAATAAAGTAAAAGCAATAAAGGAAAGAACACACCGGATTTTATACTGGTTCGGAGTTACCCTACATTCAGTCCCGCACACAAGTACGGATTTCCTTTCAAAAGCAATTGTACAATTACACCCTCGATTTCAAGGCCATGAGGTACACCACTCTAAATTTACAATCCTCTGGGTAGAGATATTTGATTTTACGGGCAACAAGTTCACCCAATTGATTTCCAAGGCTACAATCACACCTTTTCCGACTTAATTGATTTCACGGGCTACAATCACACCTTTTCTCGCTTAGTTTATTACAAAGGAACCCATAACTCTGAATAGCACAGAGATCTTGTTGAGATAGTGATAGAGAATCAAACCAGAGATGATCTAGTTGGATTCAATGTCGATTTCGGCAGAGTAGTGGTAAAAATGTATATAAAGAAATATGGAAAAAGAAGAGAAGTGAAATCAGAGAAAATATGAATATAAATTCGTTCAAAACTACCCCTATTTATAGTAGAACAACATCCATGTCTATTCGTGAAAGGATATGACGAATAGATACTTCCTTTTAAATTCAAAATTTTGAAATAAACTGCTACCATGTCGACATGGGGTACTTGAGGGTGTCGACATGCCTATGGTATTTTTGGTAATTTGCTTTTCTTTGAAAATAACTTCTATCTTGTATTAAACCTATTTTAAACTTTATAAATATACTTAACAAAAGTTAAAATACATAAGTAAATATAGAGAATACTATTTTGATATATATAAAATTTTACTATAATTTAAATCTAAGTAAAAATATTAAAAGTTAAATATATTATTATTAAAAGATAGTTTAAAACCAAGGATAATTTGATTTTGAAAATAAAGATTATTTTGAGGCTAAAAATATTTAAAAGCAAGATAGATGTTTTTGATTCTTTTAAAGGGAAGGTTTTGAAATCATTTTGAAAACAAGACATAATTTTGTAAAAACATTTGAATAAAAGGTTAGTGGATACAAAACAATGTTCTACTTGATTTTTCGTAGGTTCCATCCTACTTAGGGTTCCATCCCTTTAACAGGCTCGAAGTGGATTCCATTCCACGAATAAATTGATTTTAGGATGCCAGTGTTTTTCTAGGAGTTTTAACAAAATTTCTAATTAAATTACTTATTATTGAAATCTTGAACTCTTGATAATCTTGATACTTATGAGTCTTCAATCTTGATATCTTGAATCTCTATACTGTACAGTCTTCACTCTTGGTACATGCATGGTCAAATCCTGCATATACATATATATATCTAAACTATAATGTTAGTATTTATATTTCATAATCTTATTCTGAGGTTGTTTTCATCAAAACCATCATCTCAAGGACTAACAATCTCCCCCTTTTTGATGATGACAACCTTTGTTTATAAAATATTACTTCTATCCTAGTAACTCCTCCTAAAACTAATAATTCCCCCTTAATCTATGCCCAACTATCCTATTTTATATTTCCCCCCTTTTGTTCTCAACAAAAAAACCATCCTAAAAAAATAAAACTATAAAACTCCCCCTTAAACTAATACTATAAAAAATTATAGTAAATGGAATGTGAAAGACATTAACATAATTATATTATAATTATTCAATACATAAATATGTATAAGTATATTTCAAACAATACAATCAACACGCACATCAAATCCAATCATATCAAATAATTCAAACAAATCAAAGGTCAAACAAATCAATCAAGTCAAACAATTCAATCAAGTCAAACAAGTCAATCAAGTCAAACAAGTTAAGCAAAACATACCATACAAATCAAAAACTAATAATCATATACTATAAGACAATACTACGAGTCGGCCCTAAATAAAATACACTTGTTATGAATACATGTACGCAATATGTAGTGTGTAATGTAGTATGAAATGTATGAAATATGCAATATAGCATGAGATGATTGTGAGAAGTGTAGAATATGGATCAGCTAGGATTAACACTAGAGGGGGGTGAATAGTGTTTAAAGGAAATACTAAATCTGTTTGAGTTTTTGTTAATATGAACACAAATGTATGCAAAATTCAGACACAGATATGATCACAGAATCAAACACAGGTGCAGAAATAAAGTAAAAGCAATAAAGGAAAGAACACATCTGATTTTATACTAGTTCGGAGTAACCCGACATCCAGTCCCGCACACAAGTACGGATTTCCTTTCAAAAGCAATTGTACAATTACACCCTCGATTTCAAGGCCACGAGGTACATCACTCAAGATTCACAATCCTCTGGGTAGAGATACTCGATTTCACAGGCAACAAGTTCACCCAATTGATTTCCAAGGCTACAATCACACCTTATCTCACTTGATTGATTTCCAAGGCTACAATCACACCTTTTCTCGCTTGATTGATTTCCAAGGCTACAATCACACCTTTTCTCGCTTAATTGATTACAAAGAAGTCTATAACTCTGAATAGCACTGAGATCTTGTTGAGATAGTGATAGAGAATCAAACCATAAATGATCTAGCTAGATTCAATGTTGATTTCGGTAGAGTAATGGTAAGAATGTGTATAAAGAAATGTGGAATAAGAAGAGGAGTGAAAACCAGAAAAATATGAACGAAAATTCGTTTAAAACTCCCCTATTTATAGTAGAACAACATCCATGTCCATACGTGAAAGGATATGACAAATAGATACTTCCTTTGAAATTCAAAATTTTGAAATAAATTTCTGCCATGTCGACATGGGGTACTTGAGGATGTCGACATGCCAAATGAAATTTTGGTGATTTGTTTCTCTTTGAAAATAACTTCTGTCTTATATTTAAACTATTTTAAACTTTATAAATATACTTAACTATAGTTAAAATACATAAGTAAATATAAAGAATAATATTTTGGTATATATAAAAAATTTTACTATAATTTTATATATAAATCTAAGTATAAATATTAAATATATTTATTATTAAAAGATAGTCTAAAACCAAGGATAATTTTGATTTTGAAAATAAAGATTATTTTAAGGCTAAAGTATTAAAACCAGGATAGATGTTTTTGATTCTTTTAAAAGAAAGATTTTGAAAACAAGATATAATTCTGTAAAACATTTTGAATAAAAGTTAGTGGGTACAAACAATGTTCCACTAGATTTTTCGTACGTTCCATTCTACTTAGGGTTCCGTTCCTTTAACGGGCTCGAAGTGGATTCCATTCCACGAATAAATTGGATTTTAAGATGCCAGTGTTTTTCTAGTAGTTTTGACAAAATTCCTAATTAAATTACTTATTACTGAAATCTTGAACTCTTGATAATCTTGATACTCATGAGTCTTTACTCTTGATACCTTAAATCTCTATACTGTACAGTCTTCATTCTTGGTACCTGCATGGTTAAATCATGCATATACACATGTATATCTAAACTATAATGTTAGTATTTATATTCTATATTCTTATTCTAAGGTTTTTTTAAACCATCATCTTAAGGACTAACAATCTCCCCCTTTTTGTTGATGATAACCTTTGTTTATAAAATATTACTTCTATAATAATAACTCCCCCGAAAACTAATAACTCCCCCTTATTCTATGCCTAACTATCTTATTTTATACTTCTCCCCCTTTATCATCAACAAAAACTAACTCCAAACTATATAACTCCCCCTAAATCTAATACTCTATGACATGTGATTATAATGATAGTGTTATCATAAATAATCAACACTTAATTCTAAAACTAAAACTACTAACTATCCTAACTAAGTATCCATATAATAATACTTTTAATAGAACACAAATTATTTATTAATTATATAGTTATATTTACATGTGCGTGAAAAATATAAATAAAAATATATAACAATAGGAAAGAGAGAAAAGAAACTAATGTGTGTCTTTGAAAATGGGAGATCTATGAACTGAACAATTTGGATGGTGGAAACAGAAATTTCCACGTTGTTCGACAAGATTTCCATCCTTGTCAAAGCACACTTGCCAACGCAAACGACTTTGTCATCATCTTCAGCGTGCTCTTCTTCCATGGGGGTTTCTTCTTCTTTTTCCTTGCAGTCCTCTTGCACTTGATCTCCTGAAGACTCTTCATCAATCAAGATTGGATTAGCGTGATTGTACAATAGAAATTTTTGCAAATTTCTAAAGATTTTACCTTGCCATTCTTGTTCTTTGGCCATTCTATGTTACACAGCTTGAAGTTCAGTCATTAGTTGCAGTGCATCCTTCAAAGAATCCTCCATTTTCATTACTCTTGCAAGCATCGTATGTTGAAATGGTCCAGAAGAATGAGAAGGGAACGAAAAGGTTGAATTTTTGTTTGATTTGGAAGAGGGGGCCATTGTTTAAATGTTTTCAGAAGATAGAATAGAGAAAGAACAGAAAGAATGATCCAAATTTCAAAATAAGAAGAACATATAACCACTTATTTGAATTTTGGTGGGAAAATTTCAAAAATAAAAAAATCGTTATATGTCGACATGGGTAGAGGGGGGATGTCGACATGGTGCTTGATTTTTTGCTATTTAATTTATTTTAATTTAATTTTTAATTATACATTGTTATTTATATTTTATATTTCAGTTATTGAACAAATACCTAATTCTCTTCTTAATTTAGTAAACATAGATTCATTTAAAGGTTTTGTTAATACATCAGAAATTTGATTCTAAAAATTGATATAATCGAGAGTAATTACTTTCTTACTTATATTATCTAAGAGAAAATGATGTCTAATATCAATTGTTTCGTTCGAGCATGATGAATAATATTTTTGGATAAATTTATTGCACTAGTATTGTCACAATAAATTTGTGATTTTGAGATAATTAAACCATAGTCTTTAAAGTTTGTTGCATATATATTACTTGAGAACAGGCCAAAACAGCAGAAATATACTCTGTTTCGGTTGTTGATAAAGAAACCGTGTTTTGCTTTTTACTAAACAAGGAAATCAGAGAATGCCCCAAAAAGTGACAAGTTCCACTTGTACTTTTTCGGTCTGATTTACTACCAGCATAATCAGCATCATAGTAAGATGTTAAGTCAAAAGAATCATTTTTAGGGTAAAATAAGCCATAATCAAAGGTGTGTTTAACATATCTTATGATACATTTTATGGCTTTTAAGTGGGTCTCTTTAGGTTGGGATTGATATCTTGCACAGAGACAAACACTATGCATGATATCAGGTCTATTAGCAGTGATATAGAGTAGTTATCCAATCATTCCTCTATATAATTTTTGATCTCTATCTTTCGAGAGATCTTCTTTACTTAGGTACTCATTGGTTGCTATGGGAGTGGGTTTTCCACTTGCAGTAGTCAAACCAAATTTACTAACTAGGTCTTTAGCATATTTTTATTGACTAATAAAGGTACCATTATCTAATTTTTTTATTTGTAATCCAAGAAAGAAGTTTAATTAACCCATATGACTCATCTTAAACTCTTTTGTTATTATTTTAGAAAATTCTTTATTCATTTCAAAATTAGTTGATCTAAAAATGATATCATCTACGTAAACTTGTACTAATTGAATATCATCTTTATTTCTTTTAACAAAAAGAGTATTATCTACTTTACCAATTTCAAATTTTGATTGTAATAAGTAAGATCTTAGTCTATCACACCAAGCTCTAGGAGCTTGTTTTAGACCATATAGAGCTTTCTTCAGTTTGTAAACACGATTTGGTAATTTTCATTTTCAAAAGGTGGTGGTTGTTCAACATATACTTCCTCTTTTACAAATCCATTTAAAAAGGAACTTTTAAATCCATTTGAAATTATTATGATTTGCGAAAGCAAGTAGAATCCTAATGGCTTCTCATCTTGCTACGGGAGCAATGGTTTCATCAAAATCTATTCCTTCTTCTTGACAATAACCTTGAGCGACTAACCGGGCTTTATTTCTAACAACCTCTTCTTGTTCAATCATTTTATTTTTATAAACCCATTTAGTTCCAATTATAGTTTTATTTTTAGGTCTAGGAACAAGTTCCTGTTTGCACCAAAATTGGGCAACACCCTTCAAAGTTTTTGAAAAGATAATAAATAAAGAAACTAAACTGAAAATGAGGATTATCTAACAAAAACTCCAAATCACAGAAAAGTAAATTGCACCGGAGACAGTATTTTAGAGTGGTTCGGCGTTTTGCCTACGTCCACTATGAAGTTTTATCACTTTATTGCTTAATACTTGAAGATTACAAGTGTTTTAGAGCGAAGTACAGCAGATAATAGACTTAAATTCGAAATCAGCAACAGTGAAAACGATATGAAGTGATTCTGGCAGCGTCCGGGCGTGCTTTATCTCTAGAAATCCTCCGATCTCCTTTCTGAATGACCAGGGGCTCTATTTATAGGTGTAGGAGGCTGATATTTCGCCTAAAATCCGGGGAGACCGCTTCTGGCACGTGAGGGGGGCCCACACGCCCGACCTCAGGAAATCCGGGCCCACTTTGGGATCGATTCGAACTCTAGTTCGAGTCAATCAAAAAGGTGTCCAATCGAGGTGAAATTTGGTGTGGACATTCTTCAACATGTATGCAAGCTCTTGTGAAAATTTCATAGCATTTGGACTTGTAGATCTCGAGTTATGATCGATTCAAGGTTGCATTCTCGGTTGACGCGCTTGGTTCGAATCGATCCCTTCAAATCGATAGGGCCGAATCGATGACTCGAGCATGTGCCTGGTGACGTGGCGCGCGCGCTTCCAGGTTGATCCATCTTTTTCTTCGTGTTTACTGGGTCGAACCCATGGTTTTAGCCGCCTTGATTTGGTTGATTCGAGGGAGTGGGTTTGAAGATGTGTTCCTTCGAATCGATCGAATGGATGTTCCTTCGTATCGATCAGGGTATACGATAGTTGATCGATACGAAGGCTTCCCAACTGAATGGTTTTGAAGATGGTCGTAGGATGGAGTCGAAGTTCTTCAACTGCATGGATTCGAAGGTCTTCCCCTTGATGGATTCAAAGTAGGGAATGTTCCGATGGATTCGAACCAAGGCCCTGCTCTGATGGACTCGAACCAAGGCTTGCTCGATGGATTCGAACCAAGGCCCTGTTCTGATGGACTCGAACCAATGCTTGCTCGATGGATTCGAACCAAGGCCCTGTCCTGATGGACTCGAACCAAGGCTTGCTCGATGGATTCGAACCAAGGTTATGTCTTATGGATTTGGTCGTGGGACTAATCGTATGGATTCGAACCTAAAGCTATCTCCTCCACTTTTCATTGGCGATAATTTGAGCATACGAACTCGGATTGACTTTAGATTTGAGATGCTGACTTTTACGATCTTTTTCGTCATGTCCCATCAATTGTAGCTCAATCTGGACTTGGACAAAATCCAGTGATATCCATAGTGAAGCATAGTATGACCAATCTTTGAGACGAACTGTCCTATGTTTTCAATCGATCTTTTGGTATCACGGCTTTGCCAACAAGCGGGATAACATGTGCCCCCCCAAAGTACATCTTGTGGAACATGACGTGCTTTGAAAAGCTGCGATTTCTCTCTTAACAATCATTGCTCTTTTATCGATGGTTGTAACCATGCTTTGATATGATTGATTGCTGCAGGATAGTACCTGGCTGTTGGTCGTTGTAATCGTAACCAGATTAGTATTCGATCCATGTGAATGTTTAAAATCGAATGTTAGTCCGACATATATGCACATATGTTAGATTGACTCTTGTTAATGTCATGTGTCCACGAGTTGTTGTCAGCTTTGTCCGATATTAAATTTCGTATCGATTCTCTCCTGAAACGATTTGGAAATTTGAGTTGAGACAACGCTTTATGGTTGTTTTGAAAAGCCCCTTCGTATCGATCCTCTCCTGAACCGATATAGAAGGTTGACAAGTAATTTTTTCATATTGAAGCGATGCGTTCATTCTCGTGGATGGCTTCCGATGGATTCGAAGTGATTGTTTGAATCAATAGTCTTCGAACTACTGCGAGTCGATGGCCATGAAGTTGGTACTTCGAATCAATGGGATGTGGCGACCTTAATTCAGCTTTTGTTAATTGCTTCGTATCGATGAAGCTTCGCATCGATGCTGTCTTGATGGGTTCGAAGCTTTGAAGGATTTGAAGTTTTGATGGATTCGAACGCGACAGATTAGAGCATGGTTGTTCGAATCGATACGATTATTGACCGGTGGCAATCGGTCAGGTTGACCGGGAGGCGGAGCGTCACGAATCCTCCCTGGAATCCATATAAATACGTGAGGCTTGGCTCATTTTCACTTTTTATTTTTTACTGTTGCTCTAACTCTTCCTTCGTATCGATCCCCCAGAGCCGAGAGAGACGTTTCTTCGAATCAATCAAATCCTTCAACCTTTCACTCGTAATCACAATAAACCAGGTAATTGATGGATTAAAACCAAGCTAAAAATGATGAAACTGGAATTGCCATCATCCTCTATTTTTTCTTTCGAAAATTCTGGAAGGTTGTGAGATCTGAATGGAATGGGTCGAATCGATGGACGAAGCGTGACAAAGTGCCGGAGTTCTCTTGGAGAAGCAGAGATCTTGGGGGATTTTGCCTTTCTTTGCTTCGTATCGATTCGGAGTGGGGTAATTCGAATCGGTCCTGGTTATGGGGCTTCGAATCGATGCCTGCGATGGGAAGTGGCTCGTATCGATCGATTCGAAGGGATGATTTTGTGATCGATTCGAAGGCGTTGAGTTCAATCGATACGAACTTGCTTTTCTGATGGACTCGAAGCGCTCCTTCACTTGATGCTATGGATATCGTTGTAAGGACCTACTTCGATACGAAGTGCATCGAGTCGACCTTCTATCGATTCGAAGCACATCGATTCGACTCGTATCGATTCGAGGTGATCGATTCGATCGTCGTTCATTCAGAGAATACGACACATCTGACTTTCTCCAATCTTGAACTATGACTGATTTCAAGCTGAATTTTGACGAACTTAATGAACCTTAGTAAACTTGATTCCGACGATCTTTTGCCTTGCATAATTGAACTTGACTGTAGGACTACACTCGACTGCCTTTTGAAGCTCGTCGATGGAACTGTGGCCTAACCAAAATATAACGGACTTATGCCTGAATTGATCGGTAACATCTGGATGACGAGGTTGTGACGGTCAGCGATGACGGTCATTTTCGGTCTCGATTTTCAGAGTTTTGTCGTTCGCACATCCTGCTGTTTGCAAATTTTCTCTAACTCTATAGAATCTTTCTAAGTAATGCACAACACTGCACTGCACTGCACACACTT
The DNA here is from genome assembly GCA_030765085.1 of Allium cepa. Taxonomy (NCBI): domain Eukaryota; kingdom Viridiplantae; phylum Streptophyta; class Magnoliopsida; order Asparagales; family Amaryllidaceae; genus Allium; species Allium cepa. The sequence goes on from CM060940.1 coordinate 288,236,884, forward strand.
TACACTGGGAATGAACGGGCTTCTTATGTGCTTAATGTTGCTTTCTGATGAGTTAGTTAGTTATGGAATCTTCGAGCTCTCAATAAAAAGAAGTATAGAGTTCGCCTCCTCTAGAAATACTTGAAATCCATGACATTCCTCCCGAAGTAGTTGGTCCGGCTCCGGACGAAGTGCCGGAAGCCATATTTATCGATGATCCTATCGACTCCTTTTCGTCCAGTATTTCTGAAGCCTTATTGGGCCGGATCTGCTTGAAACATAACTTATCCCCGACGACGTTTTGCTACCGGGCGTTAATGACAGACCTCACAATCCGCCCGAGGGGTATACTGCTTTCTATCGTCACGCCTGTGCGGCTGGAACTCTCCCTCCATTTAACCAATATATCAGGGAGATGTTATCGTTCATTAGAATCGCCCCCTCACAACTTCATCCCAACGGACACGCATTGCTGAACAGTGTTTTTTTCCTATTTATGGATCATCTCTTTCGTCCGCCAAGGCCAACCGAGATTAGACACATATTTAACTTCAAGAGCAGGGGCGATAGCCCATCTTTCACCTTTTTGGAAGCAGTTAGAAACTGCCAGATCGTGATGGGAGCCTGGACCAGACTCGGTTATTTTAAAAATGAATGGTTTTTTGTTCGATGCCCCCAGGGTTCGCTAGGTGATGGCTGTCTAGACGTAAGTGTCGCAAATTGCACAAGCCTTCTTTAAACAATCGTTATCAATGCTTGTACTAATATCAGGTATTCTTCTTGCAGCTATCATCTCAAGGCCCGATGGTGGATATTACAAAGGCGTTGTCCGAAGTTTACAAGAGGTCCTGAGTGATTTGCGGTACATTGACTCGGTGTTAACTGACGATAACTTAAGGACGTTGAGTTTAATTGAGATGAACCAGAGCATTGTTATCGAGGGGTTGGCGAAACCGGCTTCGAAGACAAAGAAGAAAATGGTGAAAAGAAAACCCGGCATAGTTATAAGAGAAATGAGCGATGATGAGAGGACGCCCACTGATATCGAGTTAGCGGTTGATCTTTCCCGAATAGAAGAGAAGAGGAAAGGCAAGGCTGTTGTCCCTAAACTTAAGAGATGGAAGTCTATAGTCGTATCTCGTTTGTTCCCCGGAACTACCACCTCTGACGCTGCTCCTTGTCAATCAGGAAACGCTTTTGTAGGACTGGATGAAATTCCCATCCCGGAATACGTATCTCTCCACCACGAGTCCGGGTTGGATGAACTCCGGGAAGCATTAGAAATAAGCGAGCCTTTACCTGTTAGCGCAGTCGACACTTCTGGTTGGTCGGGGGTTTTGCACATTTGCATACACTTTCATAACACTACACGACTTCCGCACAAATTGTATTTCTTTCGCCTGGTATTCAACTGAATTGCTTCTCTTTTTCAGGTGCTATGTCTGTCCGTCAATCTACGCTAGACAAACTCCGAAGAGTGCATCACCCTTCGTCTTATTATGAATCTCAACGTGGAGACTCCGATCGCGATCGTGAACGGAGGCATCATGGCCAGGAATATTATGCAAGGGATCATCGTCGTAGTTACTCTAGTCCGGAGCGATCGGATAGAGATCGGAGATACCGCTCCCCTTCCTGTTCTCCTCCGCCACCCCGAAGCCATATTCAGGTGTCTGAGCCTCTGCGACATCAACCGTCTTCGCAGGTTTCGAGGCTTGAGTCACATCGTTCTAGAACTGAGGTTGTTACGACCACGGCTGCGGAGGAGGCCCCTATTGAACCATCCGGTGAAGGGGCTATCAGACTTGCTCAATTGAAGAGGGACTTCCTGGAAATTTGCTTCGACGCTTGTATTTTTCCTCCTAATCTTAAAAGAATTCCCGAAGACGCCGTGATCACATCACTTAGCTATACCCACGATTTCTATGCTCAGTACAAAGAATGGTATAAGGCGGTTGTTAAAGCTTCAAAAGTAGCCTTTGATCGGGCCAAAATTATCGAGAAATTGGAAGCCGACTTGGCTCAGAAGAACCGTATTGTCGATATACTTCAATCTGAGGCGGAATCCTCCCGTAAGGCCGAAGTTGAGTCGCTAGAAAAGGTTGATGAGACATTAGTTGAGATGGCAAAGATGCAACAGGCACATTGCACTTTAGTTGAAGACTTGGGCCATCGATACAAAAATGTTGAGGCCGAGCGGGATGCGGCGGTCAAAGAACTAGAGGAATTAAAGGCTAAGTTTGCCGATATAAACAAGGAAAAAGACGATGCTAATACGGCTGTACAAGAAGCGTGTGAGCAGGCTGTGTCTCTTTGGGCTGAGCGTGATGCGTCAGTCGCAAGGGTTAAGGAGGTTGAAACGGAAGTGGAGGAGAAAGTCCAGGCAGAGAGGTTCAAGATGGAGGCCGAATTTGATGAACTCTTGGACATATATAATGCCAACGTGTTAGAGAATAGAAATCTCTCCTGGCTAGGAGATTACTCGATGCTTCTCTACAATGCCTGGAAGAAATTAGTGGAGAACAAGAGGATGTCTTGCCCGAATGGAGTATTAGATGAATTTGAGCTCGAGTCACGTCTGCTTAGCGAGGATGAGAGGAGAACTCTTCACGAGGCGACAATTTCTGTCGAGAAAGAAAAACTTGGCATCCATCGAACGGAGATCGGCGAAGGTTCGGGTGTCGCGCATCATAGTGAGAATATCGAAGTCCCTATCCCGACTTCGTCCGAAGTTATCACCGTGGTTGACCCACATGTTATTCCTGCTTACAATCCGGACCAACCGGGGTTATCTTCTGGTAAGGCTGCCGTCTCCGAGCCTGTTCAAGCTCCAAGGCAAGGTAAGGAAGGTACTTTGATTATTTCCCTCACGTCTTAAAGTAACGATTTTTTGAGAGAATTTACTGGACTGATTATTTTTGCTCTCCTTTGTTCAGTGACTGAGAGTGCCGCATTCTGCCCCTAGTTCGTCCGGTTCTATATCTTACGCATGGAGTTATTGTCACCGAGGCGATTTCAACTTCTGCCATGGCCGGTGATATTGGAGAGGGGAGCTCGATGTCATTTGATGTTCAAATGATTGAAGAGCTACTTGGTCAATCTCTTGACCCTATTTCTGATCCTTCATTCGCGATGAGTGGAGCTGCTCCAGTTTTCAGTTCTGTCATGACGACCACTAGCGTATCCAGTGCAGCTCAGTTGTCTCAAGAAGAAGAGATTTTAGCTGAGATAAGCGCTGAGATGGCCACGATGACAACGGTCGGTGGTTCTGGAAGCGACACCGCCCCCTCAGGCTTATCCTCTCTAATGGTGATCTCTCCCGGTGGCACGGTAACCGTCTCGAGCGTCGCTGAACAAACACCTGTCACCGTTCCCATGCCTTTAGTTCGTCCTCCCAAAAGGATCTCTGTCCCCTCCAGCTCTGAGGAAGATGTTGATATTATGCCAGATCCGGAGGATGTTCCAAAAAAGGGCAAGAAATCCTGTAGGAAGCTGGGTAGTGGGTCCAGTGGCTCGACTCCGAAAAAGAAGCCTCGGAAGAAGAAGGAGTGAGCTTCCTGTTTTATCATGTAGTTGTGAATAGCAATTCTTTTACCTCTTCTTTTGTTCTTTTAGAGCCGTGTATATGTGTGGATTCGGCCCCCACTTTCTTGAAACCTTTTGACTTGCCATGTAATCAAACCTGTTTTTGTTAGTTGATGGAATGGGAAGTTGCTCTTTTCTTTTACTCAAGTGTTTTGCAGTGTTTGTTTTTTTATCTGCCAAGTATGAAAACATAATTTCGTGTCATGATTTGATGAATGAGTTGAACTCCGGACATTGTATCACTTTGGTTAGTGATTAACACTTGGCTTTTTTGCCCCCTAGTCTCGGGGAACTACATTTGTATTTTGGTGGTTGATCGCATTTATTGCAAATCTTAAGCACATGTCCACATTCTGGGGACTTAGGATAATTTGAGATCGATAATCCGGTTCGCACTCCGGGAATTTGAGAGTTATCGATATTTGTAACACGGTTCGCGCTCCGGGAACCTGGAATTGATGTTTATACTCCGCTTTACGCTCCGGGAACTTGGAGTTAGTATTGATATTTCAGTTCGCACTCCGAGAACTTGTGATCTATGTTTATACTCCATTCACGCTCTGAGAAGTTGGAGTTAGCACGGATGCTTCAGTTCGCGCTCCGGGAACGGTGGATTTGATGTTTATACTCCAATTCACGCTCTGGGAATTTGGAGTCCGTTCGCGCTCTGGGAACGAGTTGTTGGATGTTTATACTCCAATTCGCGCTCTAGGAATTTGGAGTCCGTTCGCACTCCGGGAACGAGTTGCTGGATGTTTATACTCCAATTCACACTCTGGGAAGTTGGAGTCCGTTCGCACTCCGGGAACGAGTTCCTGGATGTTTATACTCCAATTCACACTCTGGGAAGTTGGAGTCCGTTCGCACTCCGGGAACGAATTGCTGGATGTTTATACTCCAATTCACACTCTGGGAATTTGGAGTCCGTTCGCACTCCGGGAATGAATTATTGAATGTTTATACTCCTATTCGCACTCTGGGAAGTTGGAGTCCGTTCGCGCTCTGGGAACGAATTATTGAATGTTTATACTCCAATTCGCACTCTGGGAAGTTGGAGTTAGTAAAAGGATTGTCGTGTATCAATCCTTGTAAATGCTGGTGTAGTGTTCTGTCCCCGAGCTCGGGTTTCACTTAGTCAATGACCGGTCATATCACAGTCACTCCCTATTTGAATAAATCCCACCGCGTGATGGAACTTAGCTCTCCGTGCATCGTGATATTATACGTCATTTTCAATGAATCACAACTTTTGGCTCGAAGAGATGGCATTTTATTGTTGAAATAAAAGAAATATGGCAAAATCAGTTGCCTTATTACAAGTTCAAACTTCAAAATGCAAAAATAAAATGCTAAGAAAGAAATTGACTAAAAATAGATAAATAAATCCGGTCATGTGTAGTAGCGACGGAGACTTTCGCTATTCCAAGCTCTCGGTAAAGTAAGACCGTCAATGGTTGACAACTTGAACGTGCCATCTCCGAGCTTTTGTGAAATCACATACGGCCCTTCCCAATTTGGCTTCATGTGCGAAGGGACCGGATAAATTCTCTTGAGTACGAGATCGTTGGGTTCAAAGCTTCGCAGTCGGACCTTGGCATTGTATATTCGAGCGACTCGACCCCGGTATGCGGCTGCCCTCAAATCAGCTTCTTCACGCTTCTCATCAAGTAGATCCAGAGATTTAGCAAGTAATATAGCATTCGTTTTCGGATCATAATACGTCACACGATGAGAGTGAACTTCCAATTCGACTGGAATAACGGCTACAGAGCCATAGGATAGAGAAAATGGAGTGTGTCCAGTTGTAGTCTTGTGAGTCGTTCGGTAAGCCCATAGAGCCATAGGCAGTTCATCAACCCACTTGCCCCCGGCTTTTTCCAGTCGTTTCTTCAAAATAGACTTGATAACCTTATTGACGGCTTCAACTTGACCATTTGCTTGAGGGTGTGCTGCTGCGGAGAATTTGTTGTGGATGTGAAATCGTTGACAGAAGTTCTTGAATTCAACACTGTCGAATTGGGCTCCATTATCGGTGATAATAGTATGCAGGAGACCAAATCGGCAGATGATGTTGCGTACTACGAAGTTTATTACTTTCCTTGTCGTAGTTGTTGCAAGAGGTTCAGCTTCAGCCCATTCGGTGAAGTAATCAACTACGACGATGGCGTACTTCGCGCCACCTTTAGCTAAAGGCAATGCACCAATTATATCAACTCCCCATATTGCAAATGGCCATGGACTGACCATTTGGGTTATCTTAGTAGGTGGAGCTCTGGGAATCCGAGCGTGTTTTTGTCATTTATCACACTTTCTGGCATAGTCCATAGCATCGCGATTTACAGTAGGCCAATAATATCCATATCGGAGTATTTTCTTGGCAAGTGCTTGTCACCCAGGGTGATCGCCACATTCTCCTTCGTGCACATCGTTTCACACTCGTTTGACTTCGTCGTGTGCGATACACCGGAGAAGAGGAACAGAATATACCCTTCGATACATAACTCCATTCTGAATGACAAATCGTGATGCTTTTCGAAGAATTTGTCTTTTCTCACTTCGTCGTTCGGGTAATATGCCACGCTCAATGTAGTCTTGGTAGGGGGTCATCCATGATTCCCTGCGGGGAGTAGCTTCAAATGTGAATTCATTCTCTGCTCGATCAATGCTCGGAGAGGATAAAGTTTCCACAGGAACGAGTCCCAAGTGTTGAGCTTCGCCCGTGCTTGCCAACTTTGCCAACGAATCGGCTTTCTGATTGTGCTCTCGGGGTACGTAGAAAATGGTATAATAATCGAGCTGATCAAGCACTTCCCAGACTCAGGCTAGATAAGCGGCTAGTCTTCGATCTTTGGCCTGGTATTCACCCCGAACTTGGCATACTACCAACTGGGAATCACAGTAAATTTCCACAGCGATAATTCTTAGGTCACGGGCTAACTTCAACCCAGTAAGCAAAGCTTCATATTCGGCTTCATTGTTAGTTGCACGGAAATCAAACTTCAAAGCATAGCATATGGATCGGCCGTCGGGGGTTTCAAGCACTATCCCTACGCCCGAGCACCGATCGTTGGATGCACCATCAGTATATAGCTTCCATATGTATTCGGGGGATTTACTAGTTTCAGGTAAGTCTTCAGGAGTAGTGAATTCGGCAATGAAATCTGCTAGGACTTGACCGTGTATGGCTCGTCTCGGAGTATATGTGATGTCGAATTGACTCAGTTCAATGTTCCTTTTTAGTAACCTGCCAGACGTCTCAGGTCGTGTGAGGACTTGTCGTAACGGCTGATCGGTGTACACGGTGATGGGATGAGCCTGAAAATATGGATGGAGCTTCCTTGAGGCGATGACTAGGCAGTATGCCAATTTTTCTAACCTTGGATAATTTCTCTCGGCTCCGGTTAATCGTTTACTAACATAGTAGACCGGTCTCTACACTCGGTCTTCCTCCCGAACCAACGCAACACTGATGGCGTTTTCAGATACTGCCAGATAGAGGTATAACCGTTCATGATCAATAGGTTTTGAAAGAATCGGCGGTGTGGAAAGATGCTGAATTAGTGATTGAAATGCGCCCTCACATTCTGTAGTCCATTCGAAGTTTCGTTTCCCTTTTCGAATCAGGTCGAAGAAGGGTATGCATTTGTCAGTTGATTTCAAGATGAACCTGCTCAGTGCTGCAACCTTTCCATTAAGGCTCTGAACCTGTTTTATGGTCCTTGGAGTTTGGAGATTCCTGATCGCCCAAATTTTTTCGAGGTTGGCCTCTATTCCTCGGGCGTTGACGATGAACCCAAGGAATTTTCCGGATGCGACCCCAAAATGACATTTTAGCGGATTAAGCATCATCCCGTATCTCCGGAGGACATTGAACATTGACTCTTAGTCTTTGATGTGATTGGTGGAGTATCGCGATTTTACCAACATATCATCTACATAAACTTCCATAGTTTTTTCGATCTGGTCAGCAAACATTCGATTGACTAAGCGTTGGTAAGTTGCTCCGGCATTCTTTAATCCCAAAGGAATGACCATGTAGCAGTATAGTCCCAGGTCAGTTACAAAGGTCGTATGTTCTTGGTCGGACACATGCATGGGTATCTGATTGTAACCAGAATAAGCGTCCATGAAAGATAATAATTCGTGCCCGGCCGAGTCCACAAGTTGATCGATTCGGGGAAGTGGAAAGCTGTCTTTCAGACAAGCCTTATTTAAGCCAGAGTAATCGATGCACGTTCTCCATTTCCCATTCGGTTTTCGGACAAGTACAGGGTTGGATACCCACTCCGGGTACAAAGCATCGCGAATAAACCCATTCGCTCTTAGGTTATCAACTTCTTCTTTGAGGGCGGCAGATCTCTCTGGATCCATACCGCGTCTTTTTTTTTGACCGGGATATACCGTAGGTCAATATTCAAGGTGTGGCTCGCAATGTCTGGCGAGATTCCACACATATCAGAATGCGTCCAACCGAATACGTCTAGATTTGCTTGGAGAAATTCGACCAATTCCCGTTGTGCTTGTGGGTTTAGCTGAGACCCAATTTTCAACACTTTTGAATCATCATCATCCTTAATTGGAACATCAATCGTCAGCTCGGCTGGAGAAGCTTGACTTTCTTTAGACTCATCATTATTTCCAGTGTCTCTAGGGTCTAGATCTTTCTGGAATTGGTCGTGGTGCCGGGGCCGAGGCCCAGGCACTAATTGTCAATCGTCGGCGAAACGGACGCAGAGAGATTCCTCCACGCCCTTTCCCTTCTCCTTTTTCTACGCTTCTCGTAGTTCGGCAACATAGCAGGCTCTCCCAGCAGCCTGATCTCCTTGAATGACCCCAACCCACGATCAGTGGGGAATTTCAAAGTTAAGCACCATGGGGCAATTGCTGCCCTGAATTTGGCAAGGGTCGGTCGGCCCAAAAAGGCATTTTATGGAGAGTGAATATCCAAGACAACAAATTGTAACATTCGGCCCTTCGGCGTTCTCCAACTCCCAACTTTACTGGCAACTCCACCACTCCAGTGGGTATATTAGCACTTCCATCGAAGCCATGGATTCTAGATTGACAAGGCTTTAAATCTTTGGCTTCCATCTTCATTTGATCATATGCTCTCTTAAACAAGATATTTACTGAACTCCCAATGTCCACCAGGATCCTCTTCATCCAAGCAGGACCAACCTGGACAGATATGACTAGTGGGTCTATAGTTGGGGCTTCGACCTTATCAGCATCTCGGCTTCTAAATACGATGTCATCTGCCATCGTCCTCTGTTGTTTGGCCGGAGCCCCTTCATCAAGTGTACTACAACTCTCGAGATTCACATGCCTGATCGAATTGGCGTATGATTACATTTCCCTCCAGCTTCGGTCCGCTGGATGAGGACCACCACTAACTGTATTTATGACCAATCTCCCGCCTGTACGAGCGGGCTCCTCCTGTCTCTCTTGGTTTTGTGCACGATTTTGGTTTGACGGGCCCACATCACCAGCCTGCGGTGCCCGCACGAATTGATCTAACTTCCTTTCCCTGATCAATTTTTCAATAAGATCTTGCAAATGCCTGCAATCATTGGTATTGTGTCCGTAACTTTCGTGGAATCTACAGAACTTCCCCGTTTGAATCTGTCTCTCCGACGATGGCTTCGGAGTCGGCTTCTTATACTGCATCGCATTACAAGTTTGTAGATACACGTTTTCCAATGACGTATTCAGTGGTGTATAGCTTTCAAACATTTGCGCCCTACGCCGCGGGCCACAATTCTGATCTTGCTTCTTATTTCTATTATCGCTGTTCCTCGGTTGGGTTTGCTTGTTTTGAAAATTCAATTGTACTTTTCCAGAGCTCTCCCCTGACTGTTTGACTGCCACATTGCTTTGAATCCCTTCATTGCTGGGTCTCGCAACGTCCTGCTTCCTAGATTGTTTCGCATACTCACGCCTTAAGAATTGGGCGGCTTTGGAGTAGAAACGATCCAACGATGCGGGAGGTTTCCCAGCTAGCCAATTTTCAAATTCAGAGTCGAGGTCAATCCCCTTAGTCAAGGCCATCAAGATTGAATTATCATTGGGGTTAGTGATCTCTGCACAAGCGGCATTGAATCTTTCCAAATATCGCCTGAGTGTCTCTCCTGGAGCTTGAGTGACACTAGATAAAGTATTTACGTCTTTAGGCCTGGCAATGTGCATACGGAACTGTTTAACAAATTTAGTAGCCAATTGGTCAAATGAAGAGATAGATCATGGTGGTAATCGTGTAAACCACATCGTCGCAATTCCCCCTAAAGAAATGGAAAAACTACGGCATTTTACTGCATCATCAGCTCTTACAGTAGTCATCGACCATTCGTATTTTAGAATATGTTGGTTAGGGTCGGAACTTCCTTCATACATGGGGAGGGTCGGCATCCTGAATCGCCGAGGAGGTTCGGCATATAATATGTCATCAGTGAACGGAGTATGACTTCGGGAGATTCCCCAATCGTCATTTGTTAAGCCCTGACTTTCGCGGATCATTTGGCGTACCATAGCTGAGAGGTCAGGTGTTGCTATATTCGGAGGGTGGTGAGCCAAAGTGTGGTCGGGTTCCACAGTGCGAGTTAGGATCGGGCGCTGTCGACGATCCGTATCTCGCCTCCTTGGCTCGATGTCTTCTGGGACATATGGTCCCGGAGTATTTTCCTGCTGGTGGTAGTTCTGATTGGAGTGATTTCGGGTATCAACTCCTATGTCAACTGCAGTGGCGGTGGCTTGGTTATCCGTAGTATGTTGTGGAACAGTGCCTCCTCGTGAGGAGGGTCCTGTATGAAAACTGGCAGAAGGGCCAACTCTTATCTGCCCAACAGTTAATGCTTGCGGGTGACCAGCAACATGCGCATGACTTCCGTCTAGCTTGGGACAAGTAGATCTGCCGCTGTAATCAGACGAGGCAGAACTTTCAGTGGAGGAATGAGGGGCGTGGTCCCTTCTTGATCTTCTACGCCTTTGGCGATTTAGTTCATTAGTCAACTCAACATTGGCACGTAGTTTTTCAGTCAGCTGTTGTCGACTTTGGGTAAGTTCCCGGAGTAATGTCTGGAACTCTTGTCGAGTGACCGGACCTGATGGATCTGAATGCCCGGTATCATCTTGATTGGGTGGAGGGAGTTGCGGGGATTTTGTCTATCACGGCCTTCTTGGCCGACGACAGTAGAAGTGGTTCTCGTGCTAACCATCTTAAGGGTTAGGATCCTTTCTTAGATTTTGGTAAATCTGAATAGTATGGAAGGAGTCTGAAATTGAAGTCTGGATCTCTCTCTTAGATTTATGCAATCCGATATCGATGACAGATCCGATGACAGATCCAATGAGCAGGAAAAAACCTGGGTTTTCTCAGTGAAAGCACCAAAGTGTTTGCACCAAAATTGGGCAACATTCTTCGGAAGTTTTTGAAGAGATAATAAATGAAGAAACTAAATTGAAAATGAGGATTATCTAACAAAAACTCCAAATCACAGAAAAGTAAATTGCACGGGAGACAGTATTTTAGAGTGGTTCGGCGTTTTGCCTACGTCCACTATGAAGTTTTATCACTTTATTGCTTAATACTTGAAGATTACAAGTGTTTTAAAGCGAAGTACAGTAGATCATAGACTTAAATTCGAAATCAGCAACAGTGAAAACGATATGGAGTGATTCTGACAGCGTCCGGGCGTGCTTTATCTCTAGAAATCCTCCGATCTCCTTTCTGAATGATCAGGGACTCTATTTATAGGTGTAGGAGGCTGATATTTCGCCTAAAATCCGGAGAGACCGCTTCTGGCACGTGAGGGGAGCCCACACGCCCGACCTCAGGAAATCCGGGCCCACTTTGGGATAGATTCGAACTCTAGTTCGGGTCGATCAAAAAGGTGTCCAATCGAGGTGAAATTTGGTGTGGACATTCTTCAACATGTATGCAAGCTCCTGTGAAAATTTCATAGCATTTGGACTTGTAGATCTCGAGTTATGATCGATTCAAGGTTGCATTCTCGATTGACGCGCTTGGTTCGAATCGATCCCTTCGAATCGATAGGGCCGAATCGATGACTCGAGCATGTGCCTGGTGACGTGGCGCGCACGCTTCTCGGGTTGATCCATCTTTTTCTCCGTGTTTACTGGGTCGAACCCATGGTTTTAGCCGCCTTGACTTGGTGGATTCAAGGGAGTGGGTTTGAAGATGTGTTCCTTCGAATCGATCGAATGGATGTTCCTTCGTATGGATCAGGGTATACGATAGTTGATCGATATGAAGGCTTCCCAACTGAATGGTTTCGAAGACGGTCGTAGGATGGAGTCGAAGTTCTTCAACTGCATGGATTCGAAGGTCTTCCCCTTGATGGATTCGAAGTAAGGAATGTTCCGATGGATTCGAACCAAGGCCGTGCTCTGATGGACTCGAACCAAGGCTTGCTCGATGGATTCGAACCAAGGCCCTGTTCTGATGGACTCGAACCAAGGTTTGCTCGATGGATTCGAAACAAGGCCCTATCCTGATGGACACGAACCAAGGCTTGCTCGATGGATTCGAACCAAGGTTATGTCTTATGGATTCGGTCGTGGGACTAATCGTATGGATTCGAACCTAAAGCTATCTCCACCACTTTTAATTGGCGATAATTTGAGCATACGAACTCGGATTGACTTGAGATTAGAGATGCTGACTTTTACGATCTTTTTCGTCATGTCCCATCAATTGTAGCTCAATCTGGACTCGGACAAAATCCAGTGATATCCATAGTGAAGCATAGTATGACCAATCTTTGAGACGATCTGTCCTATGTTTTCAATCGATCTTTTGTTATCACGGCTTTGCCAAAAAGCGGGATAACAGTTGCCAAACATCGTTTCTAGTGAATTGATTTAATTCTTCTTGCATAGCCAAAATCCATTAATCATCATTTGGTGCTTTTTTTGATTTTTGGGTTCAATAGTTGATATATAAGCTACATTGCTCATTTGACTTAGTTGATTTCTAGTTTTAACAACAGATTGCATATCTCCAAGTACATTTTCAATAAGGTGATCTTTTAAAAGTTTAATCCATTTATTAAGATGATTTATTTCATTATTAGCTTCAGTTATCTCTTGATTTTGAGTGATTAAATCCTCTTCATCATTTGTATCTTCAAAAAATTTCAGATTTTCATCAAATGAAACATGCATTGTTTCTTCGATGGTGTTAGTTCTTAAATTAAACACTATGTATGCTTTACTTCTATTAGAATATCCGATAAAAATTCCTTTGTCGGATTTAGGATCAAATTTATCTAAATTATCTTTTGTATTTAAAATAAAACATTTACTTCCAAAAATTCTAAAATAAGATACCTTAGGTTTCTTTGAGTGAAGAAGTTCATAAGATGTCTTATCAGTTAAAAGTCTAACTAAAATTCTATTTAAAATATAACAGGCGGTAGCAACTGCATCTGCCCAAAAATACTTTAGTAATTTACCGTCTGAGAGCGTAGTTCTCGTACACACTTGAATCGTCCAATTTTTACGTTCCACTACTCTGTTTTGTTGTGGAGTTCTTGAAAATAAAAAATTGTGAGTTATTCCCTTTCTATTGCAGAATTCCTCAAACTTCTCATTTTCAAATTCACCACCGTGATCACTACGGATGGTTATAATTTTTAGAGAAAGTTGATTTTAAATCCTTTTTGTAAAGTTCTTAAAATATTCAAAATTATCACTTTTATGTTTCAGAAATATTGTCCATGTAAATCTAGAATGATCATCTACAATTACAAAAACTTATTTACTATGATTTATTGACAAAATTTGAGAAGGACCAAATAAATCACGGTGAAGTAATTCAAAAGATTTTGAGGTTGAAATCATATCTTTTAATTTAAAGGAACTTTTTCTAAGTTTTCGTAATTGACATGCATCACATAGACTATCTACTTTAAAATTCATTTTAGGAAGACCTCTTACTAGATCATGTTTTGAAAGTCTAGATAAGAGTTTGAAATTCAATTGTCCAAATCTCTTATGCCAAATCCAAGGGTCACTTGTATTTGCCAAAAGACACAAGTTATCATTTGAAACTTTCATACTAAGAATACAAATATTCTTTTTCTTAATTCCCTTAAATATAATGGTTGAATTATTATCATCAATGTGACACTTATCTTTTTCAAATTTAGTTTTATATCCTTTATCGCAAAGTTGACTTATACTTAGCAGATTATGTTTCAACTTCTTAACTAGCAAAACATTAGTAATGATAGGAGTTTCAGAGTTACCGACTTTATCGATGCCAATCACATACACTTTTGAGTTATCTCCAAAGTTAACCAGTCCTCCGTCTTTGTATATTATATCATTCAGCATATCTGGATTGCCAGTCATGTGTCTAGAGCATCCACTATCAAGTATCCATTTATTCTTTTTGATCTTCACAATTTGTCCATTGTGGATTGATTCCTTAACACCCATAAAGCATGTTTCGTGCACATCAAACAATCTTAGTAGACAACTTGAATTTGAATATTGATTATATGTAGACTCAAGAGACAATGATGATTTGAATATTCTAAACTAGTATTGATTTTTTTTAAACATAGCCTTTCTAAAAACTTTTTCAAAAATAAGATTATGAAACTTTGAAAACCTTGCTCTGATACCAAATATGAGAAATGCAGAATACAGATCTTAAGGCTAGGATTAACACTAGAGGGGGTGAATAGTGTTTAAAGGAAATACTAAATCTGTTTGAGTTTTTGTTAATTTGAACACAAATGTATGCAATATTCAGACATAGATATGATCACAAAATCAAACATAGATGCAGAAATAAAGTAAAAGCAATAAAGGAAAGAACACACCGGATTTTATACTGGTTCGGAGTTACCCTACATCCAGTCCCGTAGACAAGTACGGATTTCCTTTCAAAAGCAAATGTACAATTACACCCTTGATTTCAAGACCATGACGTACACTGCTCCAGATTCACAATCCTCTGGGTAGAGATACGTGATTTCATGGGCAAAAAGTTCACCCAATTGATTTCCAAGGCTACAATCACACCTTTTCTCACTTGATTGATTTCCAAGGCTACAATCACACCTTTTCTCGCTTGATTGATTTCCAAGGCTACAGTCACACCTTTTCTTGCTTAATTCATTACAAAGAAGTCTATAACTTTGAATAGCACTGAGATCATGTTGAGATAGTGATAGAGAATCAAACCAGAAATGATCTAGTTAGATTCAATTTTGATTTCGGCAGAGTAATGGTAAGAATGTGTATAACGAAATGTGGAAGAGGAAGAGGAGTGAAAACTAGAAAAATATGAATGAAAATTTGTTTAAAACAACCCCTAATTATAGTAGAAAAATAGCCATGTCCATTCGTGAAAGGATATGACGAATAGACACTTCCTTTGAAATTCAAAATTTTGAAATAAACAGCTACCATGTCGACATGGGGTTCTTGAGGATGTCGACATGCCAAAAGAAATTTCGATGATTTGTTTTTCTTTGAAAATAACTTCTATCTTATATTAAAACTATTTTAAACTTTATAAATATACTTAACTATAGTTAAAATACATAAGTAAATATAGAGAATAATATTTTGGTATATATATAAAATTTTATTATAATTTTATATTTAAATCTAAGTATAAATATTAAATATATTTATTATTAAAAGATAGTTTAAAACCAAGGATAATTTTGATTTTGAAAATAAAGATTTTTTTGAGGCTAAAAGTATTAAAACCAAGATAGATGTTTTTGATTCTTTTAAAAGGAAGATTTTGAAAACATTTTGAAAACAAGATATAATTTTGTAAAACATTTTGAATAAAAGTTATTAGATATAAAACAAAGTTCCACTAGATGTTTCGTAGGTTCCAACCTACTTTGGGTTCCACCCCTTTAACGGGCTCGAAGTGGATTCCATTCCACGAATAAATTGGATTTTAAGATGTCAATGCTTTTCTAGGAGTTTAAAAAAATCCCTAATTAAATTACTTATTATTGAAATCTTGAACTCTTGATTGAAATCTTGAATAATACTCAGTGTCTTCAATCGTGATATCTTAAATCTCTATACTGTACAGTCTTCATTCTTGGTACCTGTGTAACGACTCGGAAATTCCAGATAATTAGGAAAAAAAGAAAAGAGAAAGGAGAAGAAACATAAACAAGTCACAGAAACCTCACATTCGCAGCGGATCAAAATATAATATTACATAAATAACAATTTTACAGAGAAAAACTGTATCGGTACACTCATATATTATACATCAGAGTTACAACCATTACCCATCATTGGACAGTTTAAAACAACATGTCCTAGTTATACAATAATATATCACAGCGGAAAACACTCCATACGTTCCTGCCCTCCAGCTCGCCTTCTGGGCACCAAAACGTCCTTACCTGAAAATCGGTAATACTCGATCTGACCCGAGCATTACATCAAAGTAACACCCGGGTCAGGCTGGAAACCAGCGTTAGTAAACCCATCTAACATGGAATACAACAGCATAAAACTTACGTAAAACCCGGGGTAACTCCTATCGATTTACAACTTCGCAATTTTGTTATAGACATCACTTATTTCACACATCGTTTTCTAAGTACCAAAACTTAGATTAAATGGTCCAATTCACTTAAATCATTCCATTCCAGCCTATTAATTTCACATATCAATTTATAAAGAATCGAAGTGGTTTTGGGTATTAACTAATACTCGACTCCGTTGTCTTCGAATTTAATACCATATTATCTCAAATTATTCAAATGAAACACTTTTCAAACTTCAAATACAGGAAGTCACCTATGCGGATTAATTCATCATATCATACCACATAGCATCATAAATCACATATCCGAGAAATCAACCAATCTAAGGCATGCAATATTATTCAATTATTCATAAGCAAAATAAATTAGTCATATCATTTCTAATTAATTTAAACTAGTTAAATTTATTACTTCAACCACCCTTAATCCTACTCATTTAACCTTAATTAATTACAAATAAATAAATTAATCATCCTTTAATTGTCCATTTAATTAATCATCCTTGATTAATTATCTTTAAAACAATTTAATTCATTAATCAATCCTGATTCATCACATTAGTAATTAACTTCCCTTAATTACTTATATCCATTAAATCAACTTCTTGATTTAAATACATTAATTGATCTTTTAATTACATTGAGTAATTATCTCTTAATTACATTCCCTAAGTAATGATCCTTTAATTACTTTCCAATAAGTAATTTGCTTTAATCTAATTAGATCTAGTAATTATGCATTCATTACTTCACTAAGTAATTACACCCCATTAATTACTTTAAGTAATTGTACTTAATCCAACATCAGATGATTAGCTTTAATCAATTAAACCTCATTAATTAATTAAAAATTAAACATAAACTTAATTAATTACACTGAGTAATTAATTTCCTTTAATTACTTCATTGAGTAATTATTTTAATAATATTCTTAACACTAAGTAATTTACCTCTTAATTACTTATTAATTAATTATTCCTTAACTAATTAACCTTGATTAATCAAATATTAATTAAGTAATTTATTACACTCGATAAATTTACAAAAATTAATCTATCTTAATTTAATTACCTAAATTAAACATTTAAGTTAATTAAGTATTTATACTTTATTTACTATTGTTAACAAAACATAATTTAAAATTAAGATAAATCATTTATTACATAAACTCTTAACTTCCATTTATAACAAATAAATTTAAATGCTAGGTTAACACTCTTACGTTTCATTATAATTTGAAAACACCTCGGTTAAGGCTCTAGCTAAAACTTTTGTATTTAGTAACAGGTTAAAGAAACTCCAGCCAGATCGATATTCTCGAAATAAAACACACGAGACCGAACTCGACACAAACCAAAATCTTAATTAACTACTTAATTATTATAAAATTTCATTTGAAATCACATAGAAATATAATCATAAAATTATCTTATTTTATATAAAAAAACCACACAATTTATTTGAATACTTGGGTAAATCTAACTATGCTACAGGCCCAATCAAATTTCCGAGCCAAAATCATACGTGACCCAATACTCTCGCCCCTTCTCTAAACTTAACTTCTTTTCTTATAATTAAGCGAGCCCAAATTCCTTTGGCCCAAATTTCCTTTGGCCCACTACTTCTTCTCCTATTCCTTCACCAGGCTCTTCCATTCCTTTCCTTATTCACCTTTACTCCTAAACCATCGTGCACACACACGCGTGCACCTACACGAGTAGCCAACCCCTGTAAAACTACCGCCGATCATCGACCCATACCAACCATAACACCCTAATCGCCCCCACGTACACAGGATTCGCGAACAAGTCCTAGTTTACAAATCGACCCTCCGACCACAACTGCAAGGAAATGCATCATACCAAAACCGCCTCGACTCGACTCCTTTCGCCATTGATCACCATCAAAACAAACCGAGTCGACCATCCCGCTTCCCTCTACCATCTCCCCCAACACCACAAGGCCCTTCACTTGCCATCACCTTGTTCAGAGCTCGAGAACGCAACAAGAAATTCAACATCCTTGAACCCTACTATGGCCTCGCCACTACATGACGTTCACCTAGAATTTTCTTCCTCAATTTTCCCAACATCCCTGACACACGAGTCATCTCCAGTCCAAGTTTCGTCCAATTACATCATGCCGATCAACAGAAATCGACGATATTTGCAAAATCGACTAATTTCAAAATTCTCAACAATTTCAATATTAAAAATCATGAAATTTATATAAAAAATCATCATTTCCCAACACTAATCTGTTTGTAGGATCAAATTACAGAATTATAAATATTGATTTTTGATTTATAATCGATATCTACTATTATTTCATATTCTCGAACTAATTCCTAAGTTAAAACACACTAAACTATTTTTAAGTTTTACATTACTCTATTATACTCCTACTTTATTTAAAAAAAATCATAGCTTGAATTCGAATATTTGGAAAAATAAATTTTCTAAGGATTTCGTGTCTGAATTTTAACAGAGCAGGAATAGACTTAAAAATGTACAGGCATTACTCAGACAATCATAAGTATACCTCAGGCATTTATATTCAAATACTTATGTAAATCTCACCACTAAAATTATGCATCTAAAACTTACCACTTATTAAAGTTCTAAGGATTTTGTTTACTCAGCGATATTATTAAATAATGGATAAGCTGAGTTGTAGTTGCATCATAAGCCTTTGAAAATAGAACTGCATTTGATTTTCATTCACTACTAGTCTGTTGATCCTTGGCCTAAAATGCTTGGGTTGATTTTTCCCTTGATTTTAGTTTTGAAGTTGCTTGAAGATTGCTTTTGTTTAAAACTCAGGTTTGCATGTAGGCTAATTTATCACTGATTGACGAAATGCAGGCTAGTTTCTTTCTCCTTTTTTTTTTGAAAATGATTTGCGGTTTTTTCTTTGACAGATTGTAGGATCTGATTCACGTTTGAGGAAGATGTTAATTACAGATCTTGTTCTGGTTTTGAAAAGGGTTTGAGGAGTGTTATTCACATATTTGTTTCTTTGCTTTTTGATTAGAGAACAGGAAAAACTTTGAAGAGAAGAAGCATTAAGTTTATATAAGTTTGTTTGTGATTTATTTAAAATAAAAGAAAAATAAATTGCTACTTGTATTAAATTTCACCATTTGTCATCTTGTTTTATCTATTACTTAACACATGTCATATTATGCCCTTAGAGATTTACATTTATAATAATTTTTATTTTTAAGTAATTATACTTATTTTTAAATGTTAATAAAAACTTTTTAACTTGATTTATTAATTTACAAATACTTATTTATATATATAGATAACTGTATAGAAATAAAACCAATTATGTATAAATACAAGCTTAAACATATATTTTAAAACCCAAAATACTTTAAAATATTTATCTTTTGGATTTCAAACTTTAAATTCAAATTAGATTTTAAAAAAAAATCCAAATTAAAGTCAAATAACTACATATTCAATTTCAAATAACAATTTTATTTTTATTAAAATTTATTTACATCTATATAAAAACAACACATTATTAATATTATTTGAAAATAACAATTGCCAATTTATATAAAAATTATAAAATAAAATTATCAAATCAATTTAATTCAAATAGTTATTTATCCAGATGTAAAAATTCAGTTTCTGTTATTTATATTCAGATTTCCTTTATTATCAGAATTCTTATCTGTTCAATCTATAAACCAGATAATTATCCAATTATCAGATGCTCAAAAATCCGAGTTATCACATTCCTCCGCCCTTAGAATCTTTTCGTCGCCGAAAAGGAACGAAACCAGAATATAAAATCAGATAACTTATCCTTTGGTCATTTTTAAAACTCTTTAAAATCCATATAATGTTATCAAAATGGTTTTATAAAAATACTTTTATAACTCAATGTTTCCAGAAGTCCATCCTCGTTCTTGCAGAAATTCGGTCATACGTTGATCAGGCATAAGACTGAAAATCTATAAGTACTCAGTAAACTCGTTTTTAACACCTAGTGAAAATACTTGGAAAATAATTTTATTGGAAATATGGAAAACATTTTTTGAAAACGAGGAAATATCTTTGGTGAGTATGCTCTGGAAATCATCACCCCCATCCATGGTCGCAGTTAATCCGATGGTTACGTTGCCATCTCGACAAAATCCATAGATAACTGTAGGCCTCCGCGCCCCTCGATTACACCATGGAACCCGATACAGATCGCAGCTACAACTGGGGTTACGTTGCCATCACGACAAAAATCCATATAATTGTAGGCCTCAGCGCCCTCGAATTTCGCTGCCAAAAGAATGGAACTTCCCCACTCCACTTGACCATAGATCACAGTCTATCGATGTTACGTTGCCTTCCCGGCAAAATCAAGCGTAGACTGTTGATACTCACCTCCACACGATTTCCGCTATGGTCCATACAGTAGATCGCAGCGACATCGAGTTACACTATCGTCACAGCATAACCCAAATGCCTCTGTGGCATCAGCGCCCTCGACTTTCGCTAGCCAATAATCCTCAGGAACTAGTTTGTTCGGACTCCTCACAAGATCAACTTTAGAACCTCCCCCTTAGAGGCTCAAGGCAGTACCAACTTATGTACTCCTGAGAAGTTCATCCCAAGGGAGCGCCTTTTTCCCCAGAGCCATTTTCAAAACATTTTATACTATACACATATAGTATCTTCCAAATCATACACCTAGTATGAATCTCAAATAAATCTCCTTTCTCAAAATCGATTATCCCAAAATCGATAATTCTCAACTAGGCTTTCCAAATTTTCAAATAATGATTTTTCTCCAAAAATCAAAAGCCTTTCCAAATCCAAAGGTTCCCAAACCTTTTTCAAAATCATTCTCACAAGATCCTTTACATGCATATATATATATATATATATATATATATATATATAACCTTGAAAAATATTTGGCTCATTTCAAACTTGTACAAAATCCCTTTTATACTTCAAATATTTTCAAAACCCTTTCGTTCTGGTTAGATTCAACAAGGGGAGATTTATCTTATATAACAAAGATATATAACTTTGTTTATATCAAGTCAATATTCAAATTTGATTACTCTATAAAGTCACTTACCATAATACTTACTTCGATAAAATAAATTTTTACCATAGAAATATCCAATTTCCACTTTACCTCATCATAAATTTTACAAAATATACCTTTCATTTCATAAACCATTTCACATTTATTATCCACAAATTTTAAATATCAATATCATTCACACCCGTAGGATGTATCCATATCATCTGTACGCTATATCAATCTGATCGCTCACACGATCACACAATTTCACTTCCGAACTAGTATCGTCCACCTGACTTCCTAGTGCGGACTTAGATCTTGTTTCTTGATCAGAAACCATCATTCTCCTTGCACAGTCACAACTATGATAGAGAATATCCAGAACCAGCCAACAATCCATATCCAGGTTCGCCATCAAAAATCGAGTGGAAAATCCTAACTCGGATCGATATACTTCTCGAAATTCTGTGCTCGAATCTTGATCAAATCACTATGTGAATAGAATAATATACGTATATCCTACGTATTTATCTTCATTGATTATTAGCCAAATGAATCCCCTTTTTTATTCACATTCACTTTAATTTCTATCCCCTATTCACAGTTGCTTCCATCCCATTTGGATTTATCACCTCAATTCTTATCTCAATCGGGTATTTAACCATAAACAGTTTGCACTCTGACCGGCTTAAATTTTGAAAATTGCTTGAAGAATATAAAAATAGATAAGTAGTTGAAAAACAATTACTAGTTTGTAAAATAGCTGTAAAATAGTTAAGTAATTATAAAATAGTTGGAAAATAGTCAAATAGTTATAGAAATTTTAAATAATTGCAAAATAGTTGTAAAATAGTAATTAGTTATAAAGTAGTTGAAAAAAAGTAATTAGTTTATAAAACAGTTGAAAAACGGTTAAATAGTTCCAAAAACAATTGTAAAACAAGTATAAGATAATTTTAGGTTTAAAAAGAAAAGTTGTATAGTAAATAGTTTGAAAGGAATAGATTTATATTAAAACCATTTATTTTGAAAAATAGTCCAGAGTCAAACTATTCAATTCCCAACCTCCATTTCCAATCAAATTAATTTAAATTTCCATATCCATTTAAATTGACTCAATTCCAATTTGAATTGATCCCAATTCCAATTAATTGCCAATTTCTAATTAACTTTCAATCTCAATTCAAATTAAGTTAACTTCCATTCTCGTCCCAAATTCAAATCAACTTCCTATTTGAATTTGCTCTCATCCAACTTCAATTTCATTTCAAATTGTTCAATTCAAATTTCCATTTGAATTTTTGACTTATCCATCTTCCATCATAAATCCAATTAATTCAAATAAATTTCAAACTGAACCATTTTTAGATTTTCAACTCATTTCAATCCCAGTTTGAAGTTAATTCCAATTCAAGTTGAATTAACCTTGATTCTTTCCAAAATCAAATCAAATTCCATTCGAATTTAAAACTATTCAACTTTAATCACAAATCCAAATTATTTAAATCAATTTCAATTTGAACTAATTTCAAATTCAATCTCACTTTAAATCATCTTGAATTATATAAATTCGAGTTAACTTTCAAATGTTGATTTAATTCTTTAAATCAATTTAGTCTTTACTTCTTCATAAACCTATTTCTAGGTTCAATTACTAATTCAAATCCCTTTTAAACAATCTAAATTTCCAAGTTCCTTTTGAACATTTCAATCTTAAGTTCAACGTAATTTCATCTCCTTAATTTCAAATTAAAGTTTAATTTTCCTTTTTAACTCAATAACAGATATATTACTGCAGTCCATTTCTTTCATTCATTTAAACAAATCCAATCCAAAATTTAAAGATTGTTAATAACAATAGAATGATATCATCCAATTCATTTTAAAACATCCATCCATTTCAATTTTCCAGATCTCAAATCCATTTTGAGATCACACAAACTCCCAATTCAAATCAACCATTTAACTTTCCAAGTTAAATCCCAATTTCATCTTGAAATTTCCAATTCAGGTTGCTTGTTAAATAGAATTCAACTTTCCCAAAGTTAAATTCTATTTACTTAACCCAGCCAATCTTACCAATTTGAATTCCATTTCAAATTATAAATTTCACATTACTAATCTTCCCACTTTTAAATTTCGAAAACTTATCACTTTGGATATCACATCTCATTCCAAATTAAAACTCAACATTTAGAGTTTATTTCAAACTATCTTTGATATTATGTATATCCACACATATATACATATTTACTTCTTGGCCCACCAAGCCAAATTTTAAAATTTAAACCAACCTTGGTTTTAATTCAACAAATTCTTTTAAAGTTTACAAACAACTTCTTATTCTAAAATAAGATTACAATCAAAATTGTTTGAATAATATTATTTCCTTTAACATTTTGAAAACAATTTCAAATGTTTAAATTTAGAATTCAGAACTTCACAATTCAAAACCCATCTCAATTTATAAGTTATACTCATTATCAAATATTTCATTATTAAACATAATAAACATTTATGATAATAACCAAGATTATCGTATTTCGAAAACAATTCATTACCATCTAATTTTAGAATTCTTTCCCAAATTCAAAATTTTAAATTTCAGTTTGCATCCATTTCAAACTTATCTTTATTCAATTTCAATTTGGTCGTATTTCTATTACCACTTAATTTAATTCCAATAATTTAACAACAAATTACCTTAATATTTATTAGAAATAAATATTGCTATATATATCAAAATATATTCTTATATAAAATCATTTAAAATCTTTATATAAGAAAATAACAAGTACGCTCTCATATATATATTCACTCAACTTATTCTAGGGTGCCATTGACCCTATTCTTAACGAGTAATCCCACTAGAGCCAAGGTTCTCGCTTAACCTTCCGCTTTGATACCAAATGTAACGACCCGGAAATTTCGATCCTGAAAATTCCAGATAGTTAGGAAAAGAAGAAAAGAGAAAGAAGAAGAAACTGGAACAAGTCATAGAAACCTCACATTCGCAGCGGATCAAAATATAATATTACATAAATAAAAGTTTTACAAAGAAGAATTGTATCAGTACACTCATATATTATGCATCAGAGTTATAACCATTACCCATCACTGGACAGTTTAAAACAACATGTCCTAGTTGTACAATAATATATCATAGTGGAAAACACTCCATACGTTCCTGCCCTCCAGCTTGTCTCCTGAGCTTCAAAACGTCCTTACCTGAAAATCTGTAATACTCGGTATGACCCGAGCATTACATCAAAGTAAAACCCGGGTCAGGCTGGAAACCAGCGTGAGTAAACCCATCTAACATGGAATACAACAGCATAAAACTTACATAAAACCCGGGGTAACTCGTATCGATTTACAACTTCGCAATTTTGTTATAGACATCACTTATTTCACACATCATTTTTTAAGTACCAAAACTTAGATTAAATGGTCCAATTCACTTAAATCATTCCATTCCAGCCTATTGATTTCATATATCAATTTATAAAGAATCGAAGTGGTTTCGGGTATTAACTAATACACGATTCCGTTCTCTTCGAATTCAATACCATCTTATCCCAAATTATTCAAATGAAACACTATTTAAACTTCAAATACAGGATGTCACCTATGCACATTAATTCATCATATCATACCATATAGCATCATATATCACATATCCGAGAAATCAACCAATCTAAGGCATGCAATATTATTCAATTATTCATAAGCAAAATAAATTAGTCATATCATTTCTAATTAATTTAAACAAATTAAATTAATTACTTTAACCACCCTTGATCCTGCTCATTTAACCTTAATTAATTACAAATAAATTAATTAATCATCCTTTAATTATCCATTTAATTAATCATCCTTGATTAATTATCTTCAAAACAATTTAATTCATTAATCAATCATGATTCATCACATTAGTAATTAACTTCCCTTAGTTACTTATATCCATTAAATCAACTCCTTGATTTAAATACATTAATTGATCTTTTAATTACATTGAGCAATTATCTCTTAATTACTTTCCCTAAGTAATGATCCTTTAATTACTTTCCAGTAAGTAATTTTCTTTAATCTAATTACATCTGGTAATTAAGCATTCATTACTTCACTAAGTAATTACACCCCATTAATTACATTAAGTAATTATACTTAATCCAACATCAGATGATTATCTCTAATTAATTAAACCTAATTAATTAATTAAAAATTAACCATATTAACTTAATTAATTACACTGAGTGATTAATTTCCTTTAATTACTTCATTGAGTAATTATTTTAGTAATCTTCTTAACATTAAGTAATTTACCTCTTAATTACTTATTAATTAATTATTCCTTAATTGATTAACCTTGATTAATCAAATATTAATTAAGTAATTCATTACACTCGATAAATTTACAAAAATTAATTTATCTTAATTTAATTACCTAAATTAAACATTTAAGTTAATTAAGTATTTATACTTTAATTACTATTGTTAACAAAACATAATTTAAAATAAAGATAAATAATTTATTACATAAACTTTTAATTTCCATTTATAACAAATAAATTTAAATGCTAGGTTAACACTCTTACGTTTCATTATAATTTGAAAACACCTGGGTTAAGGCTCTAGCTAAAACTTTTGTATTTAGTAACAAGTTAAAGAAACTCCAGCTAGATCAATATTCTCAAAATAAAACACACGAGACCGAACTCGACACAAACCAAAATCTTAATTAACTACTTGATTATTATAAAATTTCATTTGAAATCACATTGAAATATAATCATATAATTATCTTATTTTATATAAAAAAACCACACAATTTATTTGAATACTTGGGTAAATGTAACTATGCTACAGGCCCGATCAAA
Source organism: Allium cepa (assembly GCA_030765085.1). Classification (NCBI taxonomy): domain Eukaryota; kingdom Viridiplantae; phylum Streptophyta; class Magnoliopsida; order Asparagales; family Amaryllidaceae; genus Allium; species Allium cepa. Next base: position 288,262,927 of record CM060940.1, read on the forward strand.
TTTCTGAGCCAAAATCAAACGTGACCCAATACTCTCGCCCCTTCTCTAAACTTACCTTCTTCTCTAATAATTAAGTGAGCCCAAATTCCTTCGGCCCAAATTTCCTTTGGCCCACTACTTCTTCTCCTGTTCCTTCACCAGGCTCTTCCATTCCTTCCGTTATTCACCTTTACTCCTAAACCATCGTGTGCACACACGCGTGCACCTACACGAGCAGCCAACCCCTGTAAAACTGCCGTCGATCATCGCCCCATACCAACCATAACACCCTAATCGCCCCTACGTACACAGGATTCGCAAACAAGTCCTATTTTACAAATCGACCCTTCGACCACAACTGCAAGGAAATGCATCATACCAAAACCACCTCGAATCGACTCGTTTCACCACTGATCACCATCAAAACAAACCGAGTCGACCATCTCGCTTCCCTCTACCATCTCCCACTACACCGCAAGGCCCTTCACTTACCATCACCTTGTTCAGAGCTCGAGAACACAACAAGAAATTCAACAAACTTAAACCCTACTATGGCCTCGCCACTACACCACGTTCACCTAGAATTTTCTTCGTCAATTTTACCAACATCCCTGACACACGAGTCATCTCCAGTCTAAGTTTCATCCAATTACATCATGCCGATCAACAGAAATCGACGATATTTGCAAAATCGACTAATTTCAAAATTCTCAACAATTTCAATATTAAAAATCATGAAATTTATATCAAAAATCATTACTTCACAACACTAATCTGTTTATAGGATCAAATTACAGAATTATAAATATTGATTTTTGATTTATAATTGATTTCTACTATTATTTCATATTATGGAACTAATTCCTAAGTTAAAACACACTAAACTATTTTTAAGTTTTACATTACTCTATTATACTCCTACTTTATTAAAAAAAATCATAGCTTCAATTTGAATATTTGGAAAAATAAATTTTCTAAGGATTTCGTGCCTGAATTTTAACAGAGCAAGAATAAACTTAAACATGTACAGGCATTACTCGAACAATCATAAGTATACCTCAGGCATTTATATTCAAATACTTATGTAAATATCACCACTAAAATTATGCATCTAAAACTTACAACTTATCAAAGTTCTAAGGGTTTTATTTACTTACCGATATTATTAAACAGAGGATAAGCTGAGTTGTAGTTGCATCATAAGCCTTTGAAAACATGACTGCATTTGATTTTCATTCGCTGCAAGTCTGTTGATCCTTGGCCTAAAATGCTTGGATTGATTCTTCCCTTGATTTTAGTTTTAAAGTTGCTTGAAGATTGCTTTTGTGTAAAACTCAGGTTTGTTTGCAGGCTAATTTATCACTGATTGAAGAAATGCAGGCTATTATCTTTCTTTCTTCTTTTTTTTGAAAATGATCTGCAGTTTTTTTTGACAGATTATAGGATCTGATTCAGGTTTGAGGACGATGTTAATTACGGATCTTGTTCTGGTTTTGAAAAGGGTTTGAGGAGTGTTATTCACATATTTGTTTCTTTGTTTTGATTAGAGAACAGGAAAAACTTTGAAGAGAAGAAGCATTAAGATTATATAAGTTTATCTGTGATTTGTTTAAAATAAAAGAAAAATAAATTGCCACTTGTATTAAATTTCACCATTTGTCATCTTGTTTAATCTATTACTTAACACATGTCATATTATGCCCTTAGAGATTTACATTTGTAATAATTTTTCTTTTTAAGTAATTCTACTTATTTTTAAATGTTAATAAAAACTTTTTAACTTAATTTATTAATTTACAAATACTTATTTATTTATATATATATAGATAACTTTATAGAAATAAAACCAATTATGTATAAATACAAGCTTAAACATATATTTTAAAACTCAAAATACTTTAAAATATTTATCTTTTGAATTTCAAACTTTAAATTCAAATTAGATTTAAAAAAAATCCAAGTTAAAGTCAAATAACTACACATTCAATTTGAAATAATAATTTTATTTTTATTAAAATCTATTTACATCTATATAAAAACAACACATTATTAATATTATTTGAAAATAACAAATTGCCAATTTATATAAAAATTATAAAAGAAAATTATCAAATCAATTTAATTCAAATAGTTATTTATCCAAATGTAAAAATTCAGTTTCTATTATTTATATTCAGATTTCCTTTATTATCAGAATTCTTATCTGTTCAATCTATAAACCAGATAATTATCCAATTATCAGATGCTCAAAAATCCGGGTTATCACAACCTGCATGGTTAAATCCTGCATATACACATATATATCTAAACTATAATGTTAGTATTTATATTTTATAATATTATTCTAAGGTTATTGTCATCAAAACCATCATCTCAAGGACTAACAATGATATGTAGAATGAAGTGCAACTTGTGATGCAAATTATTATGATATTTCATGCATTGTAATTTATGATGTAATATGCAATGAAATGTGATATGAAGTAGGATGGATAATGATATGTAATATGAAACAAAATGATAATGAAATAAAAAAATATGCAGAATGGTACGACGATATATATACTACGGTAAGAAGCATCTAGATTATAAGGTAAATATAAGTGATAAGTAATATCTAATTGACAAGCATATATATATATATATGTATGTATGTACGTATGTATGTATGTATATCTGTGTGTGTGTCTGTATGTATGTATATATGTACACATATATCAAATTATTTATTATAAATCACTTCAACCAAAAAAAGGTAATACACACCAATTACTAGACTTAGGTTAAGGAAACTAATAAATATGACTGAAAGAATAGTAAAGACAAGAGTTTAAAGGTAACAAATGGTATTAAAACTATAACATAATCATGAAAGGTAGTAATCAAACTTAATATCAAAATCAAATGCTAAGAAATATGGACTTAAACTATATATGATCAAATATGATTTTTATAAAAATTAATAACCTCCTTATTTAATTCTTTTAAAATAATTTTTTTACTTAACTATTTTTAAGAATCCAAACTTTTATATTTATAAAATACTTAGCTTACTAATTAAAACCTATATATTAAATTATTATTGATTAAAATATTTAGAAACATGTTTAAACATCTTTAAAAAAGTATTATAATGAAATATTAAAAATAACAAAAATTGAAAAACTAAAATAAACATGTGTTACGTTAAGGACTCTTTCATTTAAATTTTTAATTAATTACTAAAAAATATCTAAACATTAATTTTAAAATATTCTAATATAAGTTATAAAATAACTTTTAAAAGAATAGAGAAAAATTATTATTTTAAATATTATTTTTACATAGTTTAAAGTTTCAAATAAAAAAGACAGCATTTACAAAATGTTGTAAAAAGTTTTTGCAGAAAATATAATCAAAACATTTTAAACAGAAACTGCAGCATTTACCAAATGCTGTGAAATGTTTCTAAGACACTACAGTGTTTCAAAGTATAGATATACTATAAAAACGAATTTGCAGCATTTAAGAAACGTTCTAGAAGAAAAGACAGCATTTCAGATATACTATCTATTGTTCTGGCCTGATTTTAACATGATTTTGCACTTATTTTACGACTAGATATTAACTTGTAAATAATTGATTTTTTACCCAAAAAATAATGAGAAAACATGTGTAAAGACACTTGGCATTATGCATGTAAAAAATGCTTTTATTAAAGAAAAGGTGTAATGACATGTGTCATATTGCATGTATGTCACTATTTATTCATATGACAAGTGTCATGTGATAAGGCAAAATCTTACTAATTAAAGAAGTCTATAAATAGACCCTTGTTCTAACATTCTAAATTCCTTCTATTAATTTCTTAAAAATATAAAATTAGTATCTTAAAAGAAATAGAGTACGAGAAGTAAAAATAACATTAGGAAAGTTGAAATCACGAATGATGGTATGCTTTTCTACTTAGTATAGCTGCAATTAATTAGTTGTAAGATTTTATTTGAAAAGAACACATTTTAAAAGACTAAATTATTGTGTGTCGATATATGGAAAAAAATATCAAAACTTATAAAAGAGATAAATTTCTATACCTAACTAAATGCATAAGTATATATTCCTAAATGCAACAATAAAGATGAAATAATCGTAAAGCATACCAATTTTTTGCACTCCATCTTTCTAACTTTGTTTTTCTTCCATTGTCATGAACAACACATTTATATCTTTCTGAATTTAACGATGAGATCTGTCATATTGCGATGGGCTCGTTTTTTGATCAGCGTAGTATACTCATTTGCTGAATTTGAAGACCGTATGAGAAATATGCAGATGATTTAGTAGATTGACTAACATGGCGCCAAAACTTTGAATTTGAATTTTGAATGAATGGATACTTCGACCACTACAAATAGGCCCAACAGTCACCACTTTTCATTAAAGTTTCTCTTCTTCTTATTCTTCCCGTTTTTCTATTTACCATCAAACTTCTAGAAGGCATATCTCCTTTGTTTTTTAACGGAAATGGATGAAACTAGCGGAAAATCGAAGAGGAAGGCAAGGGATAAGATCCATTAATAGTTAGGTAATGAATTTAGACAGTGTTATAATGCAACATGCCGAACAGTAAGAGAAACGCGGGAAATCCTGTACACAGTTTTCAGTTTTGGATAGCCAACTTCAACCTGTCATATCTCACTCAACTTTGATCGGAATTTGAAGATCCACATATCAAAACGACCATAAGAACAGGAACTACAGTCTGGAAAAGGAGTTGGGACAAAATAATCAAATCTCTGGATGAATGTTGAAGAATACCATTGATGGTTTTGCTTTCGTTTTCCTCTTTGTTCACCAAAACTTCACTTGACCATAACTTGGTCATTTCTTAACGGATTCACACGAAACCAGTTGCATTGCAAAGTAGATGGAGAGAAGTATGGTATCAAGTCAAGTTGTAGATGAGAAACAAAAGTTTTGTATTGATCTGGTACCAATTTCATTATCGATTACCATTATATATCCATTTGTTCTTCTTGATCGATGAATGATTATCTACTATCTTTTAACCAATAGTCATTAGACATAATTCTTCTCTAGCAAAACAATATAAATTTTTAAAGAATCAAGTGACTTTTCAAAATAACTAAATATGGTTTTAAATAAAAATATCATGACGATTCTGTGACTATTCATATGAAAATAGTGTTAATAATTTTATCAAGAAAATGTCATTTTAAAATTTTTCAAAATTTAGACTATGAAAACTTTGAAAAACCTTACTCTGATACCAAATGTCAGAAACGCGGAATACGCATCTTTAGGCTAGAATTAATACTAGAAGGGGTGAATAGTGTTTAAAGGAATTGCTAAAGCCTTTTGAGTTTATATTAATTAGAACACAAATGTATGCAATATTCAGATACAGATATGATCACAGAAACAAACACAGATGCAGAAATAAAGTAAAAGCAATAAAGGAAAGAACACACCGGATTTTATACTGGTTCAGAGTTACCCTACATCTAGTCCCGCACACAAGTATGGATTTCCTTTCAAAAGCAATTGTACAATTACACCCTCGATTTCAAGGCCGCGAGGTACATCACTCCAAATTCACAATCCTCTGGGTAGAGATACTTGATTTTACAAGCAACAAGTTCACCTAATTGATTTCCAAGGCTACAATCACACCTTTTCTCACTTGATTGATTTCACAGGCTACAATCACACCTTTTCTCACTTAACTTATTATAAAGAAACCTATAAATCTGAATAGCACCGAGATCTTGTTGAGATAGTGATAGAGAATCAAACTAAAGATGATCTAGTTAGATTCAATGTTGATTTTGGTAGAGTAATGGTAAAAATGTATATAAAGAAATATGGAAGAATAAGAGGAGTGAAATCAAAGAAAATATGAATATAAATTCGTTCAAAACTGCCCCTATTTATAGTTGAAAAACAGCCATGTCTATTCGTGAAAGGATATGACGAATAGACACTTTCTTTGAAATTCAAAATTTTGAAATAAACTGCTACCATGTCGACATGGGGTACTTGAGGGTGTCGACATGCCTAAGGTATTTTTGGTAATTTGCTTTTCTTTGAAAATAATTTCTATCTTGTATTAAAACTATTTTAAACTTTATAAATATACTTAACTATAATTAAAATACATAATAAATATAGAGAATTATATTTTGATATATATAAAATTTCATTATAATTTAAATCTAAGTAAAAATATTAAAAGTTAAATATATTATTATTAAATAATAGTTTAAAACCAAGGATAATTTGATTTTGAAAATAAAGATTATTTTGAGGCTAAAAATATTTAAAACCAGGATAAATGTTTTTGATTCTTTTAAAAGGAAGGTTTTGAAATCATTTTGAAAACAAGATATAATTTTGTAAAAACATTTGAGTAAAAGGTTAGCGGATACAAAACAGTGTTCCACTAGATTTTTCATAGGTTCCATCCTACTTAGGGTTCCATCCCTTTAATAGGCTCGAAATGGATTCCATTCCACAAATAAATCGGATTTTAAGATGCTTGTGCTTTTCTAGGTGTTTTAACAAAATTCTTAATTAAATTACTTATTATTGAAATTTTGCACTCTTGATAATCTTGATACTCATGAGTCTTCAATCTTGATATCTTGAATCTCTATACTGTACAGTCTTCATTCTTGGTACCTGCATGGTTAAATCCTGCATATACATATATATCTAAACTACAATGTTATTATTTATATTTTATAATCTTATTCTAAGGTTGTTGTCATCAAAACCATCATCTCAAGGACTAACACATAGGGCCCTTCCCAGCTTGGTCCAAATGCTCCTTGTATAGGGTAGACTTCTTCAAGGATAAGATCTCCAACTTCAAAAGTATGGTTACAGAACTTAGAGTTGAAATATCGAGCGACCTTTTTCTAGTGAGCGACAGTTCTTAGCTCGGCTTCTTCCCGCCGTTGGAAATGCGGATTATGGATCTTAAGGCAGAATTAACACTAGAAGGGGTGAATAGTGTTTAATTAATTTTATGAATCCTTTTGAAATTTTTTCAAATTAAATCCAAATAGATGAATCACAAGCACAGAGACAATCACAAAACCAGACATAGAAGCAAATAGTAAATAAAAATCGTAGTAGAAAGAACACACAAGAATTTTATACCGGTTCGGAGTTACCCTACATCCAGTCCCATACAATTTCTTATGCAGATTTCTTTTCAAATATAATATCGATATTACAACCTTGATTTCAAGGCCATGATATACACCCTCCTATCTTCGATTCCAGGGCAAACTCTCTTCATTTAACAAGGCTACAAGATCACCTAATTGATTTACGAGCTACAATCACACCCAGTTGATTTATGGGCCACAATTACACCATTTCCAATCACACTTTGATAGAGAGAGACTCGATACAATTCGGTCTTTCGATCTTTGATTACAAATGATCCTATAATCTGAATATCACTAAGATCTTTGAGAGAGTGTGGCAGAGAATCAAACTAGAGACGATCGAGTTTGATTCACATAGGATTTCGACAGAGTTTTTAAGAATTTTTGAAAATAAGAATGAAAGAGAAAGAGAAGAGAAAACAAAGAAATCTTAAGTGAAAATTCTATGAAAACTACTGGTACATATAGGAGAATAACGGTCATGTCCATTCATAAAAGGTTATAACGAATAGACACATCTTTTAAAAATTTGGATTTTAAAATCTACGGCTACTATGTCGACATAGGTTATAGGGATATCGACATGCCTATGTTATTTTTGAAAATTAAATTTTCTTTAAAATGATTTCTATTCTAAAACTTGTCAAAATAATTTCTAAACTTCCTAAATTATTTTGAATATACTTTATGATTATATAAACCTTTAGAAAGTGATCTTACAAAATATAAAAGTAATACAAACTAGATATTTAAATATTTTGAGATTAAATCTAAAACATTAAAACCAAGAGATAGTTTAAAATAAGAAATGATTTTGAAATTAATATGATTAAAAATAGTTTTTGAATTAATTCTAAAATATTTAAACCGAGAGAGAGACATCTTTTTAAAAAGATAGTTTTGAAAAAAATCTAAAAATAAGTCATTTTGAAAATTTCATGGATTCCATTCCACTAGAGAAGGTTGTGGGTTCCATCCTACTAAAGAGGTCATGGGTTTCATTCCAACATTAAAGCGAGAAGGTGGATTCCATTCCATAATTAAAATCCGAATAAAGATTTTTGTGCTATTATGATGTTTTAACATAAATCTAGACTAAATTACTTATCTTGATATCTTGAATTCTTGAACTCTTGATAATCTTGATACTCATGAGTCTCGACTCTTGATTTCTTGAATTCGTCGGTCTTGAATCTCTATACTGTACAGTCTTCGTTCTCAGTGCCTGCATATATATATATATATATATATATATATATATATATATATATATATATATATATATATATATATATACACACACACACACACACACACCCCAGACATACATATATATCTAGAAAAGAATATTAGTATTTATATTTTATAACAAGTCCTAAGGTTGTTGTTATCAAAACCATCATCTCAGCAACTAACAATCTCCACCCTTTTGACGATGACAACCTATATTTATAATATACTCCACCAAAATCTGATTCTACTCTGACTCCCTCTTATTCCATCAACTTACCCTAAATCTACTAAGTCTTCCTTAATCTAAGCCTAACTAATAGCCTAAACTATCCTATTTTATAATTCTTCCCTTTTGTCATCAACAGAAATTAAACCAAAACTACATAACTCCCCCTTAAACTAATATTATGGAACTGAGTGCTAATAACGAAGTATAATAAGCGAAACATAAATCTAATTTTATTATATATGATGTTACATTGCACATATATATGAAACATAGACAAAATATATACATGTACACAAAATATAAAAACATTAATATAATAACAATTTAACGAGAGTCCTTGACAATTAGTGGCTTATGAATCGAACAATTAGGGTAATGGAGACAAAAGTTTCCATTTTATTCGACTAAATTACCATTTTTGTCAAAACAAACTTCTCCAATGCAAACGACAATATCATCCTAGTCCATTTGTGCTTCTTCCTCTTTTTTCTTCTTCTTCGTCGTCCTTTAATGGATTATGAATACGTATGTTAGAGGAATCATCTTCAATCACAATAAGTTCTGCTTGATTATCCATTAGAAATTTTTGCAAATTTCTAAGAGTCTTGTCGTGTTTCTCTTGTTCCTTTGTCATCCTTATTTGCATGACTTGTAATTCAATCAGCATTTATAGAGAATCCTTCATAATTTCCTCGATCTTCGTTACCCAAGCCAATGTAGTACGTTGGAATAGACCAGAATTAAAAGAAGGAAAGGAAATGGTTGCATTTTGGTTTGATTTAGAAGAGAAGGCCATTACTTTGTATTTTCAGAAGTTTATTATAAGGAAATGAAGTGAGAAGACAGATGAATTCGAAATATTGTGGTTTTATAACCACCAAACTGATTTTAAGGGAAAATCAAAATTTCAAATCTAACCGTTGTATGTCGACATAAGGGGTAGGGGCATATCGACATCCCTTTGAAAATTTTGACAATTTTTTTCACTATTTATTTAAATATATATGTTACTATATCTATATTCTATATCTTAATTATAGAACAAATACCTAGTTCTCTTCTTAATTTAGTAAAGGTTGGTTGATTCAAGGGTTTGGTCAGAATATCAGCTACAATGTTGATAAATTCAAGAGAAATAATCTCTTTACTTATATTATCTCTGAGAAAATGATATCTGATATCAATATGTTTGGTTCTGGCATGACAAGTGAGATTTTTGGATAAATTTATTGCACTTGGATTGTCATAATAAATTAGTGATTTTGAAATATTTAATCCAAAATCCTTTAGGGTCTGTTGCATATAGATAACTTGAGAACAAGACAAAGCAGCAGAGATATTTTCTGCATCAGTTATTGATAATGAGACAGTATTTTGCTTTTTACTAAACCAGAAAATTCGAGAATGCCCTAAAAAGTGACAAGTTCCACTCGTACCTTTTAGATCTGATTTATAACCAGCATAGTAAGCATCACAATATGAGATTAAATCAAATGAATCATTTTTAGGGTAAAATAGGCCATAGTCTAAAGTGTGTTTAACTTATCTTAGGATACGTTTAACAAGCTTTTAAATGGATTAAGATTGGTATCTTGCACAGAGACAGACGCTATGCAGGATATCTGGCTTACTTGCTGTTATATAGAGTAGCGATCCAATCATTCCCCTATATAGTCTTTGATCAACATCTTTTGACATGTCTTCATTATTCAAGGCTTCATTAGTTACCATAGAAGTGGGTTTTCCACTCGCAGTGGTCATACCAAACTTACTAACTAGATCCCTAGCATACTTTTCCTGACTAATGAAAATACCACTATCTAATTGTTTTATTTGTAATCCTAAAAAGAAAGTAAGTTCATCCATATGACTCATCTCAAACCCTTTTGTCAATATTTCGGGAAACTCTTTGTTCATTTCATTGTTTGTTGATCCAAAAATGATATCATCTACATAAATCGGTACTAATTGGATATCATATTTTATTTATTTTAATAAAAAGAGTATTTTCTACTCAACCAATTTCAAAATTTGGTTGTAATAGGTAAGATCTTAGTCTGTCATACCAGGCTCTAGGAGCTTGTTTCAGACTATATAAAGCTTGCTTTAATTTGTAAACATGATTAGAAAACTTTTCTTCTTCAAAAAGTGGAGGTTGTTCAAAATAAACATCATCTTTAACAAAACCATTTAAAAAGGAACTTTTGACATCCATTTGAAATAATTTGAACTTGTTATGGTTTGCGAAAGCAAGGAGAATTCTAATGGCTTCTATTCTTGCTACGGGTGCAAAGGTTCCATCAAAGTCTATTCCTTCTTCTTGACAATAACCTTGCGCGACTAACCGAGCTTTATTTCAATCGACCTCGCCTAGGTCATTCATTTTATTTTTGTAAACCCATTTCGTTCCTATTATAATTTTGTCCACATGTCTAGGAACAAGTTCCCATACATCATTTCTGATGAATTGATTCGGTTCTTCTTGCATAGCGAGAATTCATGAATCATCAGATGATGCTTCCTTTGGATTTTTGGGTTCAATAGTTAATATAAAAGCTACATTACTCATCTTTTTAGTTGATTTCTTGTTCTAACAATAGATTCAATATTTCCTAGTATATTTTTTATAGGATGATCTTTTAAAAGCCTGATCCTTTTATTAGGATAAACAGTTTCATAATTTGTTTCATCTGATTCATTATAAAGTAACAAAATCATCTTCATTGTTTATTTAAACAAAATATTTAAAATTTTCATCAAGGGATACATGCATTTTTTCTTCAATGGTGTTAGTTTTTAAATTAAAAAGTTTGTATGCATTACTTCTATTAGAATATCCGATAAAGATTCCTTTATTGGATTTGAGATCAAATTTATCGAAATTGTCCTTTGTATTTAGAATAAAGCATTTACTTTCAAAAACTTTAAAATAAGATACCTTTGGTTTCTTATTGAAAAGAAGTACATATGGTGTTTTATTGGGGAGAGGTCTAATTAAAATCCTATTCAAAATTTAACAAGCTGTAGCAACTGCTTCAGCCCAAAAATTTCTTAGTAATTTACCATCTGAAAGCATAGTTCTTGCACAATCTTGGATCGTCCCATTTTTACGCTCTACCATTTTTTTGTTGTTGTGGAGTTCTTGGAAAGAAAAAATTATGAGTTATTTCTTTTTTATTACATAAATTCTCAAAATTTTCATTTTCAAATTCTCTGCCATGATCACTACAAATAGTTTTGATTTTTAAATAAAGTTGATTTTGAATTCTTTTTGCAAATGTTTTGAATAAATCAAAAGCATCACTTTTATGTTTCAGAAATTTTTTCCATGTAAATCTAGAATAATCATCTACAATTATAAAAACATTTTTCTGTGATTTATTGACTGAATTTGAGATAGACCAAACAGATCTAAATGAAGTAACTCAAGAGGTTTTGAAGTTGAAATCATATCTTTCAATTTGAATGAACTCTTCATAAATTTTCCTAATTGACAAGCATCACATATACGATCTACTATAAAATTCATTTTAGGAAGATCTCTTACTAGATCAAGTTTTGAAAGTCTATATAAGAGTTTGAAATTCAAATGCCCAAATATTTTATACCAAATCCAAGGGTCACTTGTATTAGCCAAATGACATAGGTTATCATTTGAGATTTTCATACTGAGAATATAAATATTTTTCTTCCTAATTCCTTTAAAGATAATATATGATTTATTATCTTCTTTGTGACACTTATCCTTTTTAAATTTAATTTTGTAGCCCTTGTCACATAGTTGACTTATGCTAAGTAAGTTGTGTCTTAGATTCCTAACTAATAGAACATCAGAAATAGTAGGAGTTTTAGAATTACCGACATTATCGATGCCAATCACATATCCTTTCAAATTGCCTCCAAAGTTGACTAGTCCTCCATCTTATGTAATTTAGTATCTCCGAATTACCAATTATGTGTCTTGAACATCCACTATCAATCCATTTGTTTTTTAGATTTGCACACTTTGTCCATTGACTTTGATTCTTCAAAAGATATATAACACATTTGTTCCTGCACAACACAACAATTCGGTAGATAAATTGATTTTCTATAATAACAATATGCAAACTTATGAGAACATAATGATTTGGACAGTTTTTAACTAATGTTAACAGAATCTCCAAAAATTTCCATTTTAAACTTTTTCAAAATTCAGCTATGATAATGTTGAAAACCAATGCACTAATATCAAATGTTGGAAATGCGGATTATGGATGTTAAGGCAGAATTAACGCTAAGGGGTGAATACGTTTAATTAATTTTGTGAATCTTTTTGAAATCTTTTCAAATTAAACCCAAACATATGCAATTCACGAACACAGAGACAATCACAGAACCAGACATAGAAGCAAACAGTGAATAAAAGAAGTGAAGGAAAGAACACATTCGAATTTTATACTAGTTTGGAGTTACCCTACATCCATTCCCATATAATTTCTTATGCAGGTTCTTTTCCAAATATAATATCGATATTACAACCTCGATTTCAAAGCCACGAGATGCACTTACCTGTCTCCAAGTCAAGGGTAAACTTTCTTGATTTAACCAAACTACAATATCACCTAATTGATTTACGAGCTATAATCATACCCAATTGATTTACGGGCCACAATCACACCGTTTCCAATCACACTTTGATAGAGAGAGACTCGATACACTTCGATCTTTCGATCTTTGATTAAAAATGATACAATAACTCTGAATATCACTGAGATCTTTGAGAGAGTGTGGCAGAGAATCAAACTAGAGATGATCGAGTTTGATTCACTTAGGATTTTGGCAGAGTTTTTCAAGAATGTCTGAAAATAAGAATGGAAGAGAAAGAGGAGAGAAAACAAAGAAATCTTAAGTGAAAATTCATTGTAAACTACTGGTATATATAGGAGAATAATGGTCATGTCCATTCATGAAAGGTTATGATGAATAGGCACTTCTTTGAAAATTTGAATTTTAAAATCTATGGCTACCATGTCAACTTGGAGGGTATAGGAATGTCGACAACCTATGTTATTTTTGAAAATTGATTTTACTTTAAAATGATTTCTATTCTAAAACTTGTCAAAACAATTTCTTAGCATTGTAAACCATTTTGAATATACTTTATGATTATAAAACCTTTGGACGGTGATCTTACGAAATATAAAAGTAATGAAAACTAAATATATAATTATTTTGAGATTAAAGCTATAACATTAAAACCAGGAGATAGTTTAAAAACAAGAAATGATTTTGAAATAATATGATTAAGAATAGTTTCTGAATTAAGGCTAAAATATTTAAACAGAGAGAGGGAGATGTCTTTTTTTAAAAAGATAGTTTTGAAAAAAAATCTAAAAATAAGTCATTTTGAAAATTTCGTAGATTCCATTTCACTAGAGAAGGTCGCGGGTTCCATCTCACTAAAGATGTTTTAGGTTCCATCCCATTATTAAAGCGAGAAGGTGGATTCCATTCCACAATTAAAATCCGAATAAAGATTTTAGTGCTATTATGAAGATTTTACATAAATCTAGACTCTTCTTGATATCTCGAACTCCTAAACTCTTAATAATCTTGATACTCATGAGTCTTCAGTCTTGATTTCTACAATCTTGAATTCGTCAGTCTTGAATCTCTGTGTTGTGCAGTCTTCGTTTTCAGTACCTGCTTATATATACCTTGCATACATATACCCTGCATATATATATATATATATATATATATATATATATATATATATATATATATAAACAAGAATATTCATATTTATATTTTATAACAAGTCCCAAGGTTATTGTCATCAAAACCATCACCTGGGAATTAACACCCACTTCTCATCGACCATATCGAGTGACTCAAGCAAGAGCTGTTCGTTCTGCTTTTGATCGAAGTTTTGCCTTTGATGAAAAGGGACTTCCCGTTTAGCTAGGATCATTGCTTGAACCATATGCCAGGCGAATACATTAATTAAACCGGTCCCACGTATTACAAATAGCCGTGATCTGACCATCTGTGTTAGCTCTGTTGAAGGAGTTCTTTTGATCTTGCTGAATCTTTGGCATTGGTCACACTATTAGGCATAATTTGATGCGTCACGGTTGACCATTGGAAAAAAATACCCATATCGGAGAACTTTCTTTGCTAAGGCTTGTCCCCTAGTGTGATCTCTGTAGTCGCCTTCATGGCCTTCCTTGAGGATTCTTTGAGCGCTACTAGTCACACACCTGAACAAGCGGATAGAGAATCCCCGTCGGTATAGTATTCTATCCAGTATTACAAAACATTATCCTTTTAAAGGAGCTTTTTCCATTGATTCTCGTCTTCAGGGAGTGTTTTTCTTAGCAAATAGTCCTTGATTGATGTTATCCATATTTTTGGTTCTTTGATCATTTTGAAAATCCAACCGATATCCATCTCGCCTATGCTTGGAGCTGTCGGAGATTCTACTGGGGCCAATCCCATTGACCGAGCTTCTTCGAAACAAGCCAATTTAGCTAGATAGTCCGCCTTCATGTTTTGTTCTCTCGGGATATGAGTTATGGTGTAGTACTTGATATCGTTTAGGAATTCCTACACTCTGGATAGATACGATGAGGGGTTCTCTCCCTAGGCTTGATATTTGCCTCTCACTTGATAGACGTCCAACTGAGAATCGCTACAGATAATATGGACTTTATTGCGATTTCCTTCACAACTTTCAGTCTGGTTATAAATGCTCCCTATTTTGCTTCATTGTTGGTTGCAAGGAATTTTAAGCGTAAGGCGTAGTAAATGGATTGTCCTTCGGGATTTTTGAGCACAACTACATCCCCTAATAAAAATTTATTTGATGCACTATCAACGAATAACTTCCAGTATATCTCCACTTCCGAAGTAATTTCTTCTTCGTTATCTCGTTTGTAAACTCCACAATGAAGCCTGCCAGTGCCTGCCCGTTGATCTCCCTTCGAGGATGGTAAGTGATTTCATATTGAATCAATTCAAAGTTCCATTTAGTAAGCCATCTAGAGGTCTCGAAGTGGTGCAACACCTACTTTAAGGGTTGATCTATTAGTGCTTTGGTCAGGTGTGCCTGAAAGTATGGTCATAACTTTCTTGATGCGATCAAGAGGCAATATGATACTTTTTCCAACTTTGGATTGTTCTTTTCGGCTCCAGTGAACCATATACTGATGTAATATACAGGTCGCTAGACCCTAACTTCTTCTCGTACGAGCATGGCACTTAATGCATAGGGCAAGACTTCTAAGTATATAGAAAAGTATTCTCCATATATCGGCTTAGATAGGATTGGTAGAGTCTTTATATGTTACAGCAGTTCTTCAAAGGTGGTGTGGAAAGCCTGATTCCATATGAAGTTCTTCTTTCACTTCTTAGTGCATCAAAGAATGGTATACATTTGTCGGTTGCTTTTGAGGTGAACCGGCTTAGCGCTGCAACTTTTCCATTCAAGCTTTGTAACTCTTTCTTATTCCTTGGGGCCAGACTTCCCGTAAGGTAGTAATTTGTTCTGGATTAGCTTCGATGCCTCTGGCAGTTACAATGAATCCTAGGAACTTTGCAAGGCTACCTTAAAGTGAAATTTAAGTGGATTGAGTTTCATTCTATACTTACAGAGTATCTCGAACATTTCGACAAGTTTTGTCAAAGTGATTTGCAACTACGCACGATTTAACTAACATATCATCTACATAGACTTCCATAGTCTTCCCGATCTGATGTTTGAAC
The DNA here is from genome assembly GCA_030765085.1 of Allium cepa. Lineage (NCBI taxonomy): Eukaryota > Viridiplantae > Streptophyta > Magnoliopsida > Asparagales > Amaryllidaceae > Allium > Allium cepa. The sequence goes on from CM060940.1 coordinate 288,279,295, forward strand.
ATGGCGTTCACTAGTCAGTGGAAAGTTTCCCATGCATTTTTTAAGCCAAACAGCATCACTTTGTAGCAGTATAATCCAAGATCAGTGATAAAACTAGTGTTTTAGGGTCTAGTTCTTACATCATGATCACGTTGTATCCCAAGTAAGCATCTGTGAATGATAGCAATTCATATTCTACTGTCTCATCCACAAGATGGTTGATTCTAGGCAATAGAAAGCTGTCTTTTGTGCAGGCTTTGTTTAGGTCTGAGTAGTCGACAAAAGTTTGCCATTTCCCATTGGATTTCTTGACTAAGACCGGGTTGGATACCCATTTGGGATAGGTTGTGTCACGGATATAGCCAATCACCATCAGCCTATCCACTTCTTCTCTTAGTGCTTTGGAACGTTCGAGTCCTAGGCTACGACAGCTTCACCTGTGTATACTTGGGATCGATATTGTGTGTATCACATGCAATCTCCAACAACACCCTACAAATATCGAAATGCGTCCATGTGAATACATCCGTGTTGGCACAAAGAAATTTGAATAGTTAGTGTCTCATCTTGTTTTGAAGATGATGTGCACGTAATGTGCATATATTTTCATCCATATTTCATATATTTTTATTTATATAAATGTCAAATTTTGGCATTTTAACATGTTTAAACCAAAATTCAATTATTGTCAAATCATCATATATTCATCTTCATTTAGGAGAAAAATGGTCATTTTTGTGCATGTGTCAATTTTGAGAATTTTTACTTGGACATTTTTTATGATTTTTATAGGAATTTGGATGCAAATGGAAGAGGGTTGTATAAAGATACATGCATGCACAAGTGAATACAAAGGAATGAAGAGGGAAGTAATTCAAGCTCATGATCATGGAGGACCCCACCTACCCACTTACGTAAATCTACAATTAGAAGTTAATGGACAACTAAGTGGAGGTTAAAGCCTCATGCATATTTGATGATGGATTAATTAGTGGCTAATGGTTACTTGGTGACCATAATTCCTACAGGGGAATTTTGGAAAGCACTTAAAAATTGAATTAGGGTTTCATGCATGTATAAATAGCACTCTTATGTACATGTAATATCTTCTTACTCTTTCAAATTAGTTAGGAAATTAAAGTGCAAGTTGTAAGCTCTTTGTTTCATGAAATAAAAATGTCTTCCTAGCCTCTTTCTCTTTTCTTTTCTACTTGTTTTTATTTACTTTTATGTTAATGTTTATTTTTATGCTTTCTTTCACTTCATGTTTATAGCTTAGATTTACATTCATGCAAGTAGTGCAGCTTTATTTTTTATGCAAGTAGTTAGTAGTTAATCTCTTTTTCTTCCTTTGCTTAGTATCCATTTCTTTGCTTTTTAATGTAGAAATTTACAAGTGTTGATTTGATAACACAAATGAGTGGCTAAACCCTATTGATTTAAGGGTAATGAGTCGCTCTAACTTTATGTAAATTAAACATATCTATGATTTATGGTCTCTTTTATTTGTGCTTCATGAAAGTGGATTTTGGTGTAAGTTTATGCATGTGGGTTTGATAGTTTATGTTGCTTTTGCAAATGAGCTATTCTTATTCAATATAAGCACAATTTACATCATCATTTGCTAATTGATTTTGATCATGAAATAAAAGTAAAAAAAATTGATGATCTATATTACTAATTACAATACTTAAAATAGTTTTTGCTTTGGCTTCATTTTCACGAGAATTGATAAGTGGTCTATTAGTTGTATTATAGTTTGACGGTTTAAGTTATGTTTATTAATAACATAAATAAACCATACTTATGATAAATACAACAATTATTCCACTTAATAAAAAAAATAAAGATCATAGATTATTTATTTGTTGATTTACAAAAATATGAGAGTGGATTGGCCTCTAAATTATTCTCTAATCTTATAGTTTTTAATCTCACTTTTATTCTAAATTTAGCTTCATTTTGTTACAATTTGTAGTTAACAATCTTCGCTTCACTTTGGTCTAATTTGATTGATTAGAAAATTTTAAAATCTTAAAAATTCCTTATGAATCGACCCGTACTCGCCACGTACTAACTTTTATATGCCATGTACTTGCGATTAAATTTAATGTAAATTCGATCGGTCATTTTCCAATCCAATGGAAAACTAGTCGATGAATAGAAGACGTGCCCCATTTTTCAAGACCCGAGTTTGGTCATCCATATCGACTAGGACAGTCAGCGTTAATTTGGTCGGTGCTCTCCGATCCTCGTCTAACTCTTCTTTCTTAGGTCTAAAGCCTTATCAAATCGATCATGGTCCTCAAGGCAGGGGTGGATCTATAGTTACTATGCGGTAGGTTCATGAATGTGAAGAGTTCTCCCATATTCTTCCGTTTTTCTTTTCTTCTAGATTCGTGCAATTCTGTAATGTTACATTCTCTAGCAACACTTTAGTCTCCTTTGATCTCCTCAACTCCATTATCTGCTGGAAATTTTATGGTTAGACATCGCTGAGCTAAAGCAATCCTGAATTCTATCAAAGCAGGTCGACCCAAGAAAGCATTGTAGGTGAACATTTCATTTATGATCACAAAGGTCTAGACAAGGATGCCTCTTCGGTCACCTTCCTCAAGTTCTACAGGAAAATAAATTATTCCAACAGGTTGCTTAGGTTCATGGTGAATCCATGGATCTTAATTCGACAAGCAGATACATCTTTCATACTGATCTTCATCTGATTAAACGTGTGTCTGAACAGGATATTGATAGAGCTGGCTCTGTCTACCAATACTCGTCGGACCTTGGCTAGTCCGATTCCTACCGTCATGACCATGGGTCGAGGGTCGAAGCTTCTATTCCTTCAGTGGCTCGATTCTGGAATAGTATATCATTATTCAAAGTTCTTTGCTACTTAGCCGAAGTTCCGTCTTTAACCACGAAGCACGAATCTTTTGAAGCATGTTTCAATAAGCTTACATATCGCTCTATTTCTCTCTAACTATTCAACATGGGATCCGGTTCTCCAGATATTGTTCCGATGATAAGTTTTTTGTCGGTCTGTCTGAATCTCTCTTTATTGGTTCTAGCTTGGTTTCCCAGATCTCTAGGAGCTTGGGGTGCAGCAGGCTGGTTATGAATTTGTGGTTCTTTCACATATCGTTGAAGCTTGTTTTTCCAAATCAGCTCTTCAATCAGATTCTTTAGGTGTTTGTGCTCATTCATATTGTGACCATGTGTTTCATGGAAGCGACGGTACATTCCAAAATACTTTGCTATTCAGTCGCTTCATTTTTAGGCAGCTTCTTATACTCCATCCCTTGTGTCGCAAGGTAGATGTTTTCTTTAGTCTTATTGAGCGCAGTGTAGTCTTCAGGCATTAAGCCTTTAAGTCACTAATTACCTCCGTTTCGCTTATTGGAACTTTGATTCTTCCATTTCTGGTTCCCATCCTTACTCTTGTTTCCTACAGCGGTCCCGGAGTTGTTTAGGTCTTGGTTAGCTGCCTTGCCATTATGACCAGTGCTGATTAGTTGTGGTTTAGTAGGTTTTCCTTCTAGCTTCTCTGCCTCTTTCAAACTCAGATACAGGCTTGCCCTTCGGTCAAAGTCCTTCCTAGTGGTAGGTTGTTTGATTTTGATAATTTTTCAAAATTCGGTGTCGGGGTGGATAGCGCGTACCAGGGCCGCCATGAAGTCATATCTTCATTTGGGTTACTTACTTCAATCACCACGGTGTCGAACCGGCTCATGAAGGATTTCAAAGATTCATTTCATCCCTGAAATAGGACAAATAAGGACACCCGTCTTTTGGTTGTGCCACGAGAAGCCTAAACTAATCAAGAAATTTTGTTGCTTATTTATTGGAAGTGGAGATGGATTTTGGTGGGAGCGTGGTGAACCAAATCGAAGAAATTTCCTCTAGAAAGGTAGGAAAACATCTGCATCGAACATCGTTTGAAGTTCATTTGTTCCATCTGCATACCAATTATACTTTTACAAGTGAGGTTTCGGATCTCTAGTTCCATCTTAAGATGGAATAGTCAGTATAGTAAACTTTTCAAGGTACCATTCATTCAAAATGTCATCAGTGAAGGGATTCTGACTCGGAGTGGATCCACATTCATCATCTCTCCTATCCTTACTTTTTTCCATCAAGCCCTTGATCATACCTGCGATATATGCCACTGATGTCTGGTAGTCCATCGGTTAACTGTTAGCGACTGTGCCAAGTGTTTGATTTGGCAAACAATCTTCTTAAACGGTTTGAACCCTAGGCTCTCCTATCTTCTAGATAGAAACTCCCTCGAAGTTACGTTGGCTTGTGGTTGGTCGATAAGGGGCAATCTGGGCCTCCTTTTCGGTATTGAGTGCAGTAGCACTTTCTTCCAACTTGTCATCGTCAAGTTGCTCACCATTTTCAGAGTCGAAGAGATCCACTATTATATCAATATCTTCCATGGGATTTTTTCCTCTAGATTCAAGTTTGTAGCGGGCTTCTGTGTAGTTGGAGGAGTGCTTTTATTTCTTGCTACGACGAAATGGAAGAGTTTTCCTGCTCTATGGCAGCCGTGGGTTCTACTTTCTACTTCTACTTTCTATTTCTTCCGTTTAGGCCATAAATGGAAGAGTTTTCCAGCTCTATGACACCCGTGGGTTCTGGTGTGGTTCTAGGAGTAGCTAGTGATTACAAGGTCATGACGACATTTTATTTGTCTATAAGAGCTATTTGGGTGTTCTCCATCTTTTGGTTGATTTCATCAACCATCTTATTTAATTTGCTTTTTGTGACAACTTCACGCTTGGTAGAAGATCATGATACCTGATCTCCCATGTTAGCTCTAGAATTTGCTCTGATTAATAGATTATTGGCATCGTTTACTTCAACTTCCTAAGGATCGTTCTCTTCTCCAGTTATAACAGTTCCTATGGTCTTTCGAAAGCGGTTCTCTTTCTCCCTGCCATTGTTCCTTAACAACAAGCTTCAAACGTCCTAGAGCTGATTTAATGGATCTAGCAGATCCAAAAAGGAAAACTAGATCTATGCCCGAGTTCACTTCTCAATGAAAGCACCAAAATGTTAACCCAAAAAATGGATCAACTCCTTGGATTATGTGTGAAAGCACCTGCCCTGTTTGTCAAGGAAAATAAAATAGAAAAAGGCAATAATAAATTGAAGAAAAAGTAAAGAGACGAGAGATTTTTATAGTGGTTCGGCTGTTAATGAATCCTATGTCCACTTTATAGCTTTTATTAGTTGACTGCTATTACAAGATTGATTTGTTTTACAATATGATTGAATACCCAAGTTAGATCTAAATCACAAGTACTTGCATGCAACTAGAGGATCTCAGTTGCTCCTTTGTGACTACTGTGTGGGATAAGAAGAGCGAAGAATGGCAATGGAAAAGTTGTTGCTACCAGTCCAGAGATCCCCTTTCTTTGTAGATGGGATGGTATTTATAGGGGTTGGAGAGCACTTGGGCCAGAGCCACTTCACCAGAAGCCCATATCTATCTTGTAGAGCCAGCTCAGGAAATTTGGAGGTATTTGCAATTGACTTTTTGGACCGGTGCCGATCCAGTTGGATTAGATCGGTACTAACCTGAAAAGATGTGGAAATCTTGTACAACCTTCATCTAGTTGGTTTCCTCATTTGGTTGTGATGTTGGCAATTTCATGGCTTGTTGATTTGTTTTGATAGTGATTCATCTATGGAGTTGACTGAGCTATAGTCTGAATTTGATAAATCTTTGCTGCTTGAATTTGGATGCTTAATTGTCACCAAACTTGATAGGTAAGTTAGAAGGAGCCATAGGAAATTGAGGTAAGTGATTTAGTGAACAAACGAGGTAGTACTTCGAGGTACCAATCCAATTCGATCGAATTGGTGTCGATCCGATTAATTTGCATATTTTTTGTCCAAAATTCTTAGAGTCCATCATATGGCCTTCAAGTCAAATCTCATGTCATTCTGGCTTAATCTGAATTTTCTAACTCCTATTGAATTCTGCTAGAATAAAAACCCGGTTAACAGGATGTTTCTAATCATTTTAGTAGATGTTCAAATTATCAGCAAATCAAAAGCGATTAGCAAAAGATTGTCAGACTACTACAATCTCTAGAGATTCCGACTTGAAAGTGGGACCAAATATCGATGGATTTCATCTGCGGCTTACAAATAAGGAAGGGAAATGAAAGCATTTGGGTTAACATAAACCATTTGACCAAGAGAACTTTTTATTCCAGTAAAGATAACAAGGACCGCTTCATGTTTGGCCAAGATATATATAAAGGAAACTGTAAGAATGCATGGAGTACCAGGTAGTATAGTGAATGATCAAGACCCAATTTTACAAGTCAATTTTTGGAGGCATTATAGACAACTTTGGGAACACTGATGGGCGGACCGAAGGGAAGATCTTCTATGAGCTTGTGTCTTAAATTTCAGAGGTTTATGGGAGATTCATCTTCATTTAGTGGAATTCTCCTACAACAACAACTATCAAGCAAGCATTGATATGGCACCATATGAAGCTTTATATGGTCGTCCATGAAGATCCCCAGCATGTTGGAATGAAACAGAAGATTGGTTAGTACATGGCCTTGATATGATCCAAAGCCTCATAAAAGGTAGACAAGATTCGAAAAAAGTTGAAAGAAGCACAAAGTAGGTAGAAGAGTTATACCGATCAAAGGCATAGGAATTTAGAGTTTTCAATGGGAGATTTGGTATCCCATTCTTGAGTGGATTGGCCTGTTAGCCTATCGAGTAGAATTGTCAAAAAGATTGTCAGAAGTACCTTTTTTTTCACGTACCCATTTAGGGAAGTATGTGTATGACTGACCTATAAAAAATTATTGAGACGGCACTACAAAAAGATTTGGAAGTGGAACCAGACTTGACAGTCATCATACAGCCTATTCGAATCGTGGATCGTGATGAGAAGCAATTAAGGGGAAAGGTTATGTGATTAGTTAAAGTTTAATGGATTGGTGATGCTAAAAATTGCATATGTGAAATGGAAGATAAAATGAAAATGGCTCATCCTGAGTTTAGGATAAATGTGTGGCCTATATGTATATATTGTATCGCCATAGTGTACTCACCGCCTATGGTGCCCGGTCACTTATCGTATCTTCTTTGTATACAGTTCATCATATATATATATATATATATATATATTCCCTTTTGAGTTATCTTCTTATCGTAATTTTGAGGACGAAATTCCATTAAGAAAGGAAGTCTGTAACGACCCGTGAATTTATCATTTTGAAAACAATGTTTAAATTTAAAAATATTCAAATGTAATATTTTTAACATTAATAATGGTGGTTTGAACAATTAATAATGATGGTAATCTTATTTTGAATAAATATTTACAAAAATACACACTTTGGAAAATATCGATAAACCGACCGAAAATCTTTTTATCGATAAACGGCTCTTATACCCTCCGACCTCATGTATGGAGCTGGATATATACATTCATTTATCTATATGAGTGAGAATATGAAATAAAATTATTTATTTTATTTTTGAAAATAAAATGTCTTTATGACAACATTAACGATATCACTATTTTGGGATAATTAATTTTTAAAGTTAAATTGAGTTTAAATGATTTAATAATTATTTTATAAGTCAAATGAAGACTTTTTAATTATTATATAATGATAGAAATATTATTTTCAAACTATGTTTATAAAGATATATATATATATATATATATTAACTAAAAAGTAAAAATATGACCAAAAATCGAAATCGAAATTCGTAACGATTTAACGTAGAAAAGTTGTATAACATTATGGCTCATTGTGACATACATTTATGCATATACATATGCATATACATATACGAATACACATGCACATTAAGACATACACATACACACACATATATGTCCGAATAAAAAAATAAAAGATAAAAGAAATACAATGATATTTGATATTCTCCAACCAAAGTCAAACATCAACTTACCATCACACACATCTTGATTGGCCACATGGGGGGTACTTCAGCCGAAATGGTGATGGAGGAGGAGAGTGTGGCGGTGATGAAATAATGATGTGTTTGCACTTAATATCATAATATTTTATTACATCCATTTGCCTATAAATACCCACCATCCATCTTCGCTTCCATTCACGTTCCTCCTTCATTTTCCTAAGCTTCTTCACATCTTTATACTCCTCATTAATGGTTTCTTACTTTAGAAAATTCGTAGAGGAAAATACTGCAAAAAGTAATTAAATTTAAATAGTAAATATATATTACCCAAACACCTCAAACCCAAGGCAAAACTCATGCTTTCTCCTCTTGAAACCCACGACAAACACCTCCTACCACCTAAGGCCGAGCAATTATTTTTCAAAGATTAATATGTTATTTGAAATGATTTTCAAAGAATCTCATTAAAGATAATATCCTTGATTTTGCATAGTAGATATTTAGGTTATCATAAGGTAAAACCCTATTCGTTGTTTATGGACGGCGTGGTCTTATGAGATACCCTTTGTTTTCCAATACCCATATTTTTGAGTTTCTCACACAATTCTCATGGCTGACCTAGAGTTTATTTTCTTTCTGCTTAAACTTTGGGTGAACTATTTTTTCCAAGCAGCCAAGTAGCCAGGTTTAACATGGAGCACTGTGATGGAGCTTGAAGTCTCGAGATGAAGATGTTCCTCTAGATAGTTCTCCATTTTCATTTCCACTGCATTAGTTTACTAATTTTATTCAGCATTTATAAGGACAGGGATTTATAACTTTCTAGGCTAATTTATAAGATAGACTCCGATAAATGTATTTAAAGTTTCCACTGTAAAGATCATTTATATTAAAATAATATATGTTATCCTATTCGTCTAAGTCTATGTTCTGTCTTTATTTTCTCTTTTACCCTTTACTATCCATCATTCCAACACTTGGTTTTGCGGTACGCGAATATCGAGGATGTATTATTGTCGATTTCATAGAGTCACAAGGGCGGATTGTCACAAGAAAGTTCAACATACCAAAATTTAAAATAAAATATATCAACTTATCTTCCAATAGTTGAGAAATTATTAGCTAAACTTAAGACATATATACATTAATGAGCACTTCATAATCTATGTGCAAATATCAGGTAGTAAATTTTTACCGGTTTATTCAACTTGCCATGAATTCCCAATAGTTCACAACATTTACAACATAGTCGTACTTGGTTTTAATTTCATTTCATCTTTGAGATATATTTGTTTTTTGCCTGTGCGAGGACAACAATATATTATCGGGATACCAAGCACAGTTAGAGGCGGAAGGAAATAAAACTCCAAATATATGATAAGGATTGCATGTCTCTTTATATGCTCAAGTAATAATTTTTAGTTTATTGATATTGTTTAAGGGCCCAAACAATAAATAGCAAGAAAATACAAGCATACTCAAAATATGTAAATAGATAAACCACTATTAATATCTATAATTTCATGACAAGCCAAACAAAAATCCTATGTGTTGAAATCTACTATCTTGTATCACTTCAGTAATAAATACTTAGCCTAGTGTTACACTCCTGTATATAGTAACCTCGTTCCATCACCATTAGGAATTAATTATCAAACATCAATAAAAGAAAGTAAGTTGTATAGGAATAGTGAACATACTAGCTATTTCAATCGCGATATTGGCCTTACTAATTTTCTTGATCAATGGTTAAGCAGTTCTGGACCTAAACATGCCATTCTTTGGAAAAAAACACCACAAGAAAGCTCTCTACTATTTTCTTCTCCTTCGGTCCAATGGAAAGTCAGTCATTCTATGTTGCTTGTCATGCGAGACATTTTGCACTCTTGTGGTAATAAGAAAACTAGGTAACTCAATCGACGTTTTTTTTATGACTGTATAGTGGTATAAATGATATAAAGGTGACTCATTCTAAGGTTATAGTATTAATATATTTATGCTAACCCTATTAAAGCAATCATCGCAAATGCAATTGTAGGGATTAGGTTTTTTTTGAACAAAGTAAAAGCGCCCAGCCCAACAAAAAGCGGGTATCAGAAGATAAACCCGAACCACATAAAGACACCTAAAAACCCTAGATACATCACACAAAGCAGCCGACAACACAAGCAAACTAGGCTAAAACAATGGCGACAAATAAAATGAAAAAAGAAAGCGAAGATAGATCTACTTCGTTTTCTTACTCCTACTACTCTCGCCCCTCTCCCAGTAAGAATGTAACAACCCGCATGTTTAACGATTATATATTTAAATGTTTTATTTAAATATAGCGTCGTTAGTCGGATTTTTGGGTCCGAAACACAACTTTTTGCAAACGGTCGAATTGGAGCTCGAAACTACCTCCATTGGTTCCAAAATGGCGTTTGCGATCTTTTTGAGTATAATCTTTGATATGTTTGGAGTTTGTGAAATTTTGACACATTTTCTATTGGGTTTGGGTTTGGATTCAGCCCACTAACTATCTAATTAACCCTAACTCATCCCTCTCCTCTCATTCACTTATTCCATTTCTTAAAACTTAAGCTCAAAACTGAATATGGTGGAAGGGAAAGAGAAATAAAAATTGCAAGCCCTAAATCCATTTGCAAACTCCAAATTCTTGCTCCAAAATCAAAGAGAATCCATTGGTAAGTTCTTCATCTTCTCCAACTCTTCTCCTCTTCAATTTCAGAAAATTTCCTAAACCTAAATTGGGAAATATGTGTTTTATTCTTAGATTGAAGCTTGTTGAGTTGAAGTAGTGTTTGGTTGGTCATCTCCTTGTTATTGAGCTCCATCTTCTTGTTTTTGGGTTAAGGTGAGTTTTGAACTCACATCTACTTCTCTTGATTTCATTGATGTTGGATATGAATACCTAGCACTTGTTCATATGCACTTGCTTTTAGTTTGGATTGAATTGGTGAATATCCAAATTTTTAGTGTTTGGGTTAAATTCTTTGAAATCCTAACTTTGATGTTTTGATCATGTTTTTGGTGATGAATCGAAGTGCTTATAGGGCTGGGTAGCCGCTTGGCGTAAATCCCTAGCATCCGTGCTCGTTCGATTGAAGGTTGGGAGAGTTTGCACTTCATTGGTAATAAGTAGGAAATGCAGGAAATGGGGTTCAGTCGACTGGATCCTCTGTTCAGTCGACTGAGCTGAAGCCCGAAATTTTTCTGGACAATTTTCAGTTGACTGAACAGGGATTTCAGTCGACTGACCTGCTCCTGTTTTCCTATTTTGCCTATTTATGCTTATTTTGATTGGTTTTCCAGATTTTATCGATTCATGTTGGTTCTTAGTGGTTGTTATTGCCTTTTTGACTTTGATAACTTATTTTTGACTTCATCCAAGTGTTTTTATAAAATAATCTTTCTAATCATATTAAAAGCTTGTTTCTCCAATTTATAAATTCTATTTAAACACACGCACAATTTCGCACTTCGAGCGAAGTGGAAGGATGATTAAATGGTTGGGCAAAACACGGACCATGAATCTGTGCGTTTATCTTTCTGATTAATCTCCGACCTATTCAATTGATCGTTTTGACCTTCGGGTTTGGGTTACCGATGATATGAGGTGACTTTGTACTTCTTTGAGTGTGAAATTAACTAACGGATAGTAAACCGTTTATTGCGAACGAGTGGTTATGGGACTCACGTTACCACTTTTCGGATTCCTTTTTGAGAGTTATGACACATTCCGCCAGTTAGTGGTATCCAGTACTGGGTCTCTGACCTTCACCACTACGGTTTGTTGCCTTCGGGTATGTGCCTTCGGGTTTGTGCCTTCGGGTTTGTTGCCCTTTAGTATCGCTTCCGATATTGGTCGTTATGAGCCGCATGGGTGATATTGGGTTGCCCTTTAGTATCGCTTCCGATGTTGGTCGTTATGAGCCGCATGGGTGATATTGGGTTTGGAGTCTTCGGGCTCATGGATCCTTGTTTGTACAGTACTGAGCTCGAGCAAATTTTCCGATGTTTCATTCATATGTATATTCCCTTGGTATCGCCCTTCGGTGTTGGTCTTTTTGAGCCGCATGATGCGTAGCGTTTACCTTGTGGAACTTGTATACCTTATTGGTATTTGTTATGGCCTTTTGGCTTGCTTTGGGATATTCTTATCCTTTGTTTCTACATGTTGCCGATGACATGAGGCTTGTTCTATATGATTCATCTTTCGTTAGATGATTGTGTTATCTCTTTTAGAGATATCTATTATGCTTTGTAACCTTGCAGGTTTATTGCTGTTCAGTTTATCTAACTGATTTGTTTAGCTAGACTGACCTGGGTATTTCATACTCGGGTCAGACCGAGATGTTTCAAGTTAGGTGCTTTTGGATTTAGCTTATTTTTCTTCCGCATGGACTATTCAGCTTGTTCCTTTTTGTCATAGCTTTTTGTGTAGTCCTATTTTGTTGTAACTCTGATATGTGTATTCTTTTGACTCGTCTGTATATTGTGGTTTGCTATACCACTTGACATGTATTGTTTTGTAAACTCTTTTATGTATCTGTATATGTGTATATGATGATCTACTGTTCTGTGATGTATATTACATTTGAGTTGTTATATTCTGTTCTGATAGATCCTCCAACCACCTATGGTTTTGTTTTAAGTATTCATGGGGTATGTCGACCTGTTAGTATGATTATTGTCGATGTATTCAATAGATAGTTAGAGCAAGGCTATAGATGGTCGCTCCTAACCTGTCTTATTCTTCGTGTTAGTTGACGGCATTACCCTGTAGTGTCCTTGGCTAGCGTGGGTATAGATGTGGGGCGTCACAGCGTGGTATCGGAGCTGAGTTCAGAACAAAGTATGACAAACACAAAATAGAGCACATATTACAGTACATCAAAGTATACAAGTGATACAAACCTTTGAATCATCGTGTCTCTTTATTCCATCAAGGTTGGATAGAATTTGGGGAATACGTCTAGGAATGCACTTTATTCCGTAGTATTCCGTAATGAAGTATCTACCTTGTGAATAATCTTGTTCTTATCTTACTTTCAGCGTATGGCTGGAAGAGGCAGGGGACGACGTTCGGATGCTGGGCAATCCAGTGGCACACATCCGGATGGCGTTTATATGTCTGCTTATCAGTTTTTGAAATTGTTTAGGAGCACTCAGCCTCCAGTTCCTCCTCGAGTATCTCCACCTCGCAAGTCTGCCTTTGCACGTCAGTGCAGTGATTTTTCTCATCTTGGAGGAAAACCGTTTAAGGGCTCCAAGTCTGTTCTTGAAGTCCAAGCTTGGCTTCGCACGTGCGAGCGTATTTTCTCTCGCATGGATATTTCTGACCATGATAGAGTTCTTGTAACTTCTAGCTTATTACAAGAGCGTGCTCTTGACTGGTATGAGCTTCTTGTAGCCAAAATTGATAAGTCTACTCTTTCTTGGACTCAGTTTCGGGGACGATTTGAACTCAAGTTCGTTCCTGAATCTAAAAAAGTTTTATTGACCCGTCGCTTCCTTGAGTTGAAGGAAGGGAAGTCTTCTGTTTCTGAGTATGTTGCATCATTCGAGGCTTTATCTCAGTATGGTCTTGAATTTATCAGCACTTCTTATAAGAAGAATTTGAAGTTTGTTTCTGGTCTTAAGAAATATCTTAAGAAATCTTTGTTGCCCCAACTTAAACTTTCTTTTGAGGAGTTGGTTGATTCGGCACTTCATCTCGAGACCGTCGAGAAGGAGTGTGATAGTGATGTTGATGTTGAGGTTTCCAAGAACCCCAACAAGAGGCCGTTTCCAATTCAGAAGTCCAGACCTTTTCCTTCTAAGAAGAAGAAGACAGGTGGTCCTAGTTCTCAGCCTCAGTCTTCCGGAACACCTTTCGTTCGAAAGTGTTTTAATTGTGGTTCTCCGGATCATATTATTCGAGCTTGTCCTAAGCCTCTCTTCTGCCGTTATTGCAAGAAGGAAGGTCATCATGTTTCAGCTTGCCCTACTGTTCCGGCTGGTGCTAAGTCTAGCAATCTTTATGCTACCAAGGCTTCTGAAGGTCCTTCTCAGCCCAGAGGTATATCTCCATCTATTTTGAAAGGTTTTATTTTATTTTATGACCATAGTATTCGAGTTCTTTTCAATACGGGTGCATCACATTCTTTCGTATCGAAAAAGCTCGTTGATGATTTATCTTTGGATGTTTCTTGTTTGGTTACTTCTTTAAGGATTGCGAATCCTATTGGGGGATCCGCGACCCTTAGCCTGCTGTGTGATGATGTTGAGATTGTTTTATGTGGTTTTTCTTTTCGTGTGAATCTGCACGTTATTTCTTGTTTGGGATTTGATTTGATTTTGGGCATGGACTGGCTAGTGAGATATGATGCCAGGATTATTTGTTCGGAGAGAATTTTGTATCTTCGACATCCGGATTCGCCTACTCAGTTATCTCTTATTCTTCGTGATGTGGATAATTCCGAAATGGCTTTATATTCTCTTGATTCGCGAGATGATGATGATATATCTCGTATTCCTATTGCTTGTGACTTTTCTGATGTTTTTGAACCTGTTTCGGGTTTGCCACCCAAGCGGGCAATTGAGTTCCGCATTGATCTCATTCTAGGCGCGCAGCCAGTTAGTCGTCCTCCCACGAGGATGTCTACAAAGGAAAATGAGGAACTCAAGAAGCAGCTTTTAGAGCTTGAGTCCAAGCAGTTAATTCAGTCCAGTTTTTCTCCATGGGGATCCGCGGTCGTCTTTGTGAAGAAGTCCGATGGAACTCTTAGGCTTTGTATCGACTATCGCAAACTTAACGAGTTAACCATCAGGAATAGGTATCCATTGCCTAGGATCGATGATATGTTCGATCTATTGAGTGGTGCTAAGGTCTTTTCTCATCTTGACCTTGCCACAGGTTTTCATCAATTACGAGTCGCGGAGGATAACATACCTCTTACAGCTTTCCGCACTCGATATGGTTCTTTCGAGTGGCTCGTTATGCCGTTCGGTTTGACGAACGCTCCTGCTTTCTTTGTTGATCTCATGAATCGGGTATTCCGGGAATATCTCGATAAGTTCGTACTTGTGTTCATTGATGATATCCTTATTTATTCTAAGTCTGAAGCTGAGCATGCTAATCACTTGAGAATTGTCTTGAGTACCCTCCGTCATCATCAGCTTAGAGCCAAATTCTCCAAGTGCCACTTTTGGGAGAATAAGGTTAAGTTCTTAGGCCATGTTGTATCTTCCGATGGCATTTCTGTCGATCCCTCCAAGATCGAAGCCATCCAGAATTGGAAGAGGCCTGAGAATGTTCATGAGATTCGTAGTTTCCTTGGATTGGCGGGTTACTACCGTCGGTTCATTAAGGATTTTTCCCGTGTTGTGCTTCCTCTTACTTGCCTTACTCGGAAAGGCATTCGTTTTATTTGGTCCGACAAGTGTAAAGCTTCCTTTCTGTCATTAAAGGAACTTCTCACTAATGCTCCTATTCTTGTGGTTCCCGAAGGGAATCATGATCTTGTTGTCTACACCGATGCTTGTGGTAGTGGTCTCGGTGCTGTTCTTATGCAGAAGGATCGGGTAGTTGCTTATGCTTCTAGGCAACTGCGTCCGAATGAAGTTCGCTATGCCACTCATGATCTTGAGTTAGCCGCCATTGTCTTTGCCTTGAAGATTTGGCGACACTATTTATTGGGCGAGCGCTTCATTCTCTATACCGATCATAAATCTTTGAAGTATTTGTTCACTCAGAAGGAACTCAATATGAGACAACAGCGTTGGCTCGAGTTTCTTGCTTCCTATGACTTTGATATCCAGTATACCCCTGGTAAGGGTAATCGTGTTGCAGATGCGCTTAGTCGTAAACATTCGGTTGTTATTTTTATGATGCTTGCCGAATGGAATATTCTTGAGACTCTATCTTTTTGTGAAATTCGTGATCGAGGTTCATCTTCTGATTCTCCTATTCTATTATTTAGTTTGGGAGCTCGACCTATTTTATTGGATCGTATTGCCGATGCTCAGTGGCGTGATCCTGATTTGTTGCATTTTATTCAGCTTTGTGAGTCTGGATCTTGTGATGAGGCGTTGCAAGATTTTAGCATTGATTCTCATGGGTGTCTCCGTAAGAAGAACCGTCTTTTTGTGCCTTCTGATTTTGCGCTTAGGCATGACATTCTTGATGACTGTCACCGTTCTAAGTATACCATTCATCCCGGTAGTAGCAAGATGTATGCCGATATGCGTCGTCTTTATTATTGGGAAGGCATGAAGCGCGATGTGGCGAGTTATGTGAGCAATTGCATAACTTGTCAGCGTTTTAAGGCCGAACATCAGCGTCCTTCGGGTCTTCTTCAGCCCCTTGAGATTCCATTGTGGAAATGGGATAAGGTTTCTATGGATTTCATTGACGGCCTACCTCGTTCGAGATCAGGTCATTCTAGTATTTGGGTTATTGTTGATTGCCTCACCAAGTCTGCTCATTTTGTCCCTATTAAGTCTAATAGGACAGCTTCGCATTTGGCTAATTATATGTCAAGGAAATCGTGAGACTTCACGGTGTTCCTAGTTCTATTGTAAGTGATCGTGATCCTTTATTCACGAGTCATTTTTGGAAGAGTCTTCAGCAAGCTTTGGGAACAAAGCTTAATTTTTCTACAGCTTATCATCCGCAGTCTGACGGACGGACTAAACGGGTGAATCGTATCTTGGAAGATCTTCTCCGTATTTGTATTTTTGATTTTGGTGGTAGTTGGGAGGATCACCTACCTGGTAGAGTTCTCCTACAACAATAGTTTTCAGTCTAGTATCGGTATGGCTCCTTTCGAAGCATTATATGGAAGGCCATGTCGATCACCTTCTTCTTGGTTAGAATCTGGGGAGAAGCTTATTCTTGGTCCAGATTTTGTCCGTGATTCTTCCGAGAAGATTGATCTTATCCGGTTGAGAATGAAAGAGGCACAGAGTCGCCAGAAATCCTACGCGGATAGCCGTAGGAAACCTCTCGAGTTCTCGATTGGTGATCTTGTTTTTATTCGTGTTTCTCCTTTTAAAGGGGTTATGCATTTTAGTACAACTGGTAAATTGGCTCCTCGCTATATAGGACCATTTTCTATTACTGAACGTATTGGCCCTGTGGCTTATAGAGTTTCACTTCCATCTCATTTATCTGGCATTCATGACGTGTTTCACGTCTTGCAACTTCGGAAGTGTCTTCGGGAGTCAGATTCTATTATTACTTCTCCTGATTTGCAAGAGCTTGAGGTCTCACCGGACTTATCTATTGTACAGCAACCTATTCGCGTGCTTGACACGGAGGTGCGTCACCTTCGGAATAAGGACGTGCCGCTCGTTAAAGTTCAATGGTCCGCTAATCCCAATGATTGTACTTGGGAAACCAGAGAGTTTGTCGAGCGATCTTATCCGGGTTTTCTTTCTTCGCTTTGAAACGGTGAGTATGTCTTTTCATCTCGAGCTTATTTCCTTTTCTTTTGAATGTTTTATGTATGTAGTTGTTACAAATATCGTCTCTAGGAATTGCGGAGACGCAATTTTGTAAGAAGGAGAGATCTGTAACAACCCGCATGTTTAACGATTATATATTTAAATGTTTTATTTAAATATAGCGTCGTTAGTCGGATTTTTGAGTCCGAAAAGCTACTTTTTGCAAACGGCCGAATTGGAGCTCGAAACTACCTCCATTGATTCCAAAATGGCGTTTGCGATCTTTTTGAGTATAATCTTTGATATGTTTGGAGTTTGTGAAATTTTGACACTTTTTCTATTGGGTTTGGGTTTGGGTTCAGCCCACTAACTATCTAATTAACCCTAACTCAGCCCTCTCCTCTCATTTACTTATTCCATTTCTTAAAACTTAAGCTCAAAACTGAAAATGGTGGAAGGTAAAGAGAAATAGAAATTGCAAGCCCTAAATCCATTTGCAAACTCCAAATTCTTGCTCCAAAATCAAAGAGAATCCATTGGTAAGTTATTCTTCATCTTCTCCAACTCTTCTCCTCTTCAATTTCAGAAAATTTCCTAAACCTAAATTGGAAAATATGTGTTTTATTCTTAGATTGAAGCTTGTTGAGTTGAAGTAGTGTTTGGTTGGTCTTCCCCTTGTTATTGAGCTCCATCTTCTTGTTTTTGGGTTAAGGTGAGTTTTGAACTCACATCTACTTCTCTTGATTTCATTGATGTTAGGTATGAATACCTATCACTTGTTCATATGCACTTGCTTTTAGATTGGATTAAATTGGTGAATATCCAAATTTTTAGTGTTTGGGTTCAATTCTTTGAAATCCTAACTTTTATGTTTTGATCATGTTTTTGGTGATGAATCGAAGTGCTTATAGGGCCGGGTAGTCGCTTGGCGTAAATCCCTAGCGTCCGTGCTCGTCAGATTGAAGGTTGGGAGAGTTTGCACTTCATTGGTAATAAGTAGGAAATGCAGGAAATGGGGTTCAGTCGACTGGATCCTCTGTTCAGTCGACTGAGCTGAAGCCCGAAATTTTTCTAGACAATTTTCAGTCGACTGAACAGGGATTTCAGTCGACTGACCTGCTCCTGTTTTCCTGTTTTGCCTATTTATGCTTATTTTGATTGGTTTTCCAGATTTTATCGATTCATATTGGTTCTTAGTGGTTGTTATTGCCTCCTTGACTTTGATAACTTATTTTTGACTTCATCCACCGGTTTTTATAAAATAATCTTTCTAATTATATTAAAAGCTCGTTTCTCCAATTTATAAATTCTATTTAAACACACGCACAATTTCGCACTTCGAGCGAAGTGGAAGGATGATTAAATGGTTGTGCAAAACACGGACCATGAATCTGTGCGTTTATCTTTTCGATTAATCTTCGACCTATTCAATTGATCGTTTTGACCTTCAGGTTTGGGTTACCGATGATATGAGGTGACTTTGTACTGCTTTGAGTGTGAAATTAACTAACGGATAGTAAACCGTTTAGTGCGAACGAGTGGTTATGGGACTCGCGTTACCACTTTTCGGATTCCTTTTTGAGAGTTATGACACATTCCGCCAGTTAGTGGTGTCCAGTACTGGGTCTCTGACCTTCACCACTACGGTTTGTTGCCTTCGGGTATGTGCCTTCGGGTTTGTTGCCCTTTAGTATCGCTTCCGATGTTGGTCGTTATGAGCCGCATGGGTGATATTGGGTTGCCCTTTAGTATCGCTTCCGATGTTGGTCGTTATGAGCCGCATGGGTGATATTGGGTTTGGAGTCTTCGGGCTCATGGATCCTTGTTTGTACAGTACTGAGCTCGAGCAAATTTTCCGATGTTTCATTCATATGTATATTCCCTTGGTATCGCCCTTCGGTGTTGGTCTTTTTGAGCCGCATGATGCGTAGCGTTTACCTTGTGGAACTTGTATACCTTATTGGTATTTGTTATGGCCTTTTGGCTTGCTTTGGGATATTCTTATCCTTTGTTTCTATATGTTGTCGATGACATGAGGCTTGTTCTATATGATTCATCTTTCGTTAGATGATTGTGTTATCTCTTTTAGAGATATCTATTATGCTTTGTAACCTTGCAGGTTTATTGCTGTTCAGTTTATCTAACTAATTTGTTTAGCTAGACTGACCTGGGTATTTCATACTCGGGTCAGACCGAGATGTTTCAGGTTAGGTGCTTTTGGATTTAGCATATTTTGCTTCCGCATGGACTATTCAGCTTGTTCCTTTTTGTCATAGCTTTTTGTGTAGTCCTATTTTATTGTAACTCTGATATGTGTATTCTTTTGACTCATCTGTATATTGTGGTTTGCTATACCACTTGACATGTATTGTTTTGTAAAATCTGTTATGTATCTGTATATGTGTATATGATGATCTACTGTTCTATGATGTATATTACATTTGAGTTGTTATATTCTGTTCTAATAGATCCTCCAACCACCTATGGTTTTGTTTTAAGTATTCATGGAGTATGTCGACCTGTTAGTATGATTATTTTCGATGTATTCAATAGATAGTTAGAGCAAGGCTATAGATGGTCGCTCCTAACCAGCCTTATTCTCCGTGTTAGTTGACGGCATTACCCTGTAGTGTCCTTGGCTAGCGTGGGTATAGAGGTGGGGCGTCACAAAGAAAGACTCTGGTTGAACTTCCTTATTATGCTGCTATCAGCGCTGTTCGATTTGATATGATTACTCAGGGCAGCTTTGCGCGTTGCGTGGCTAAGATCTATAGATCTGGTGTTAACGCAACCCAGATCTGTAGAATCGCAGCTACCTTCGCCATTAATAGATAAATTGCTGGTTTTAGGCACGAAGTTGGCTTGATTGATACTCTGATGAATGTTGGAATCAACTTGATAAGTCTTCGGATTGTGAAGATAATGCTCGATATGCTTACTGCCAGCCTCTTTTCTCCAATAATCAGAAAGGAAATTGAATCTGGTCTGATCTCTGATCTTTTTTTTTTGATTTCTAGAGAATGATTTTGCTATCATTTTCAATAATTTCCATCTTTGCTCTTTGGACATCTTAATATTGTTGTGAGTACGGTTATTCCTTTCTTTCCATAAATGATAAACTGCAGTAGTAAAAGAACATGCGCCATATCTCTTTCAAGGGCTTTACTTTTGAAATGATTGTTGATATCTCTGATGATTTGAGTTAGATCCATGCTGTTTGTATTATTCATCCTCAACTTAGATTTGATTTGACTCCATATATAATAAATGTAGCTGCATTCAAAGAATAAGTGAGTCATTGTTTCATTTGATAAATTGCAAAAGAAACAGAGTGAGGAATTATTTCTGCCCCACTTATTGATAATATCCAAAGTTGGCAATCTGTTTTTAATAGCAAAGTATGTGCAAATAGCCATCTTCGGATTATTCACCCTGTTCCAAATGCAGTTATACCATTCCACAGTAGGCTGTTTATTTCTGATGTGCTCCCAGGTTTTTTTGAGAGAAAATTTACCATTATTGCTAGCTAACCATTCTCAGTAATCACTTTCAGCATCACGATCTAAGGGAATATTAATAATATAATTTTTATGAGGATTATTAATTGGATGAAGTTGGAGTTGCCAGTGATTATTTTTAATAATGATATTTACACTAGCATTAGCTTCACCACAAATAGTAAGAGTATTCCAACCAACCTTATTAATAAAAGAGTCATTTTGAAACCAAGGGTCGAACCAAAGACTAGTTTCATGCCCAGCTTTAAAATTTCTTTGAATTAAAGATTTTCCCAAAACTCTGCATTTTAAAATTTGATTGGTTATTTTTTGGTAAAGTAGTCCAGAAGTTTTCATTTTTAAGATATTTGCAAGTCATCCATTTTTTCCATAAAGAATCACTACTTATAAATCTCCAAAAAAGTTTTAATTGACAGGTTAAATTAAGATCATTAAGATTTCCGATCCCAAGCCCGCCTTCATTTTTGGGCCTACAAACTTTGTCCCAACTGATTTTATGATATTTTCCTCTCCAAAGAAATTCAGCACATCTGCTTTCAATTTTTTTAATAGTAGCGGTAGGAATATGATGTGTTTGAAACCAGTATAGAATAATGGCATAAACAACAGTTTTAATTAGCTCAATTCTACCAGCAATAGATAGAAGTTTGCATGACCAAGTTTCCATTCTGTTTGGAATTTTTTCTATTAAATGGGAACAGTCACTATCTTTGATTTGATTAGCAGATAGAGGAAGGCCTAAGTATTTAATAGGAAGATTACCTTCACTCACTTTAAGAACATCCAGAACATCTTTTTTGTACCTGTAATATTTGTTGAAATATGCCTTTGTTTAAAATTCATTAATTTTAAGACCAGCATATTTGTACATATTTTCAAAAACTTGACTAATTGCCTCTGCATTATCTTTGTTAGCTTTAGAGAACAACATAAGGTCATCAGCATAAATCAGGTGAGTAATGCATGGTTGTACTTTATTTATTGGAGAAATGTTGTTTGTAATAGTTTCAATATCAATAAGGATAGAAAAATATTCCATAGCTAAGGTAAAAAGATAGGGAGAAAGAGGGTCTCCCTGTTTGATGCCCCTGTTGCTTTTGTTCAGGTTTACCTTGAAATAATATTGAGAAGTTGGGTGTATTAATGCATTCAAAAATTAACTTACAAAATTTATCAGGAAAATTCATGCATTTCATGATATGAATTATAAATTTTCAGTTAACTTTGTCATATGCTTTTTGGAGATCAACTTTAAGACACATTTTGTCCCCTTTTTTATTATTAAAATCCCTGACCATTTCATGTGCTAGCAAGGAATTTTCATATATTAATCTGCCAGGTATATAAGCACATTGATTTTCAGAAATTAAAAAGGGGAGAAACAATTTTATTCTATTACTTAAAATAGTAGCAATGATTTTGTAAATAAAATTGCAACAGGATATTGGTCTGTAATCTTCAATACAAGTTGGATTTTTATTTTTAGGAATTAAGGTAATAAAAGTGTGATTAAAACTTTTAAGCAATTTACCTTCATTCATAAATTCATTAACTACTTTAGAAATATGATCTTTGATATTCTTACAATGAGTTTTGAAAAATTTAGCATTGAAACCATCTGGACCAGGACTTTTGTTATCACCAGCATTGAAAATAATAGCTTTGATTTCATCAATATCAGCAGGAGCTAATAAGATATCTACAGCATTATCATTTAACACATTCCTACAAACAATATTGGGAAATTTAGTTTCATTTGAGTCAGAAAAATACAACTGAGAGTAGTAATTAATAGCTTCATTGACAATTTTTTCAAAGTCATTTATGCATTCACCTTTACTGTTAATAATTTTACCTATATTGTTGATATGCTTCCTGCAACTCATTTTAGCATGAAAAAATTTGGTGCACTCATCTCCCATAGTAAGCCAGTCTACTTTAGCTTTTTGCTTGAAATTGATAGTGTTTATAAAAAGTTCTTGAGAAAGCTTGGCTTGATTAGAAAAGAATTTGTCAACGATATTAGTATTATCAGGGTTATCATCAGCAAGCTTCTGTAACAATTTCCCTTCCTCTCTTAATTTATTTAAACAGTAATTTTCACTAAAGGTATTCTTGTTCCAGTTTTTAATTATATTTTTAGTGTTTTTAAGAAACATGCTGAACTGGGACTAAAAAGAACCATTATTAGAAAAAGTAAAACAATCTTTAATAATTTCATTATAGTCATTGCTTAAAACCCAACCATTTTTAAATCTGAAAGGGGTGGCTTTAATATTATTATTAGTTTGATTTTGAAAGAAGTTTATCAGTAAAGGGGTATGATCACTTGTGTTTTTCTCAATAGAGTAACAACAAAAATTTGGAAAAAAAGAACAAAACTTTTCATTAATTAATACTCTATCAAGCTTGCAATGAATGTTTTTCACTTTTCCAGATTTCCAAGTGTATTTATTGCCAAACATCTTAGGTTCAATAAGCCCAGTTTCAATTAAAAATTTATTAATTTTTTCAAGCTTACTGTGGGGAATTTTATTACCACCAAATTTTTCATTAACGTGAAAAACAGTATTAAAGTCACCTAAAATAATCCAAGGGAAATCATAGTTTTGACTAAGAGCTTTTAATCTGTACCATAAACTATTCCTCTCATTCTCAAAGTTACTACCATATATATTGGTTATTTGGAGGGAGAAACCACCAACATTTTTGAAATTGCAATCAATAAAGTGAATATCCTTATTGACATTAACTAAATTCCAAATATTAGAATCCCATATAACAAGGATTCTACCTTTATTACCACAATCATTATTGTTTATGGATTTCCAGTTATTGGAGAGTTTGAAACAGAATTTCTCAATATTGGTATCATCCATTTTGTTTTCAACAAGGGCAACTACAGATGGTTTGTAAACTCTAACCATATTTAAAATGTCAGTTTGTTTAGCAGGGGAATTCATACCCCTAACATTCCAGGCTATGATGATAGACATAATAAAAAAAAAGGATAAAGTGAAAAAAGTATACAGGGTTTCAGATTGAACCTGATAGACTGCTACCCTTACCCTTCTTCTTTTTCTCTGAGCTTTTAGCTTTAAGCCTTGTGGTCATTTCACTCCAGTCTGAATTGATTGATATGTATTTTTGCCCAAAAGCTTTCTTCTCTTTATTTGTACTCTTGTATTTACCAATTGCTTTGGTTTTGGGAACATGTAATTCTGATATATCAAATTACTTTTCAGATTCCACCATAGCATTATCAGATGTTGATGCAATATAACTCTCTGGGATTTGAATGCGAGAGATGTCAAACTCCTCAGCAATGCGAGGCAAGGTTGAGTGGATGCCAACATTGTCCTCAACTTCTGCAGCATTATCTGATGGAGGTTCACTCTCCATATTATATTCAGGACACTGGTTGGAATTCAAATACGGAATGTTGCTTGAGTCTTTATTATGATTATTTGTAATTAAACATAACTCTGAAATGGGAGGGATTTCAGAGTTAAAGACCTCTTTATTACTGATACCCTCCTTTGAGCTGTGTTGCGAACTATCTTTCGAATTTTCTTTTATGCTTTCTGAATGATGAACTTCCGAAGCAATGATCTGGTCATCTTGATCAGTGAGCAAATGAGACGTAGTTTCTTGATTGAAGATGACACCTTTCTGGTTGATTCGATCATAATTCTTTTGAATTCTTGATTCTTTTAGTATCTCTTCGTTGTGATGCACTTCTTGGAATGTTGTATCTGCATCATTTTCTTGATCAGTGACGGTTACTTTGCTTTGATTGTGACCTCTGGGTACCCACCTTTGTACCGAGACACATTGTTCTCTAATGTGTCCAAAGCATTTACAGATACTACACTTAGGTGGTACCCATTCATATTCAATCTTTTGAGTGATATTTTCTCCATTGTATAGTGTAAGATTTATTTCTTGAGGAAGTTCATCATCTGCAGATACCTCCACCAGGAGACGAGCATAATTCAATCTCGTTTTCAAGGTTGTAGCTGCATCCATTTTTATGGGTTTTTCAATAATGTCGGCCATTACATTGAACGCTTCACGATCCCATAATTTGAGATTTACATTGGCTAATTTAACTCATATTGGCATCGTACTGAGGAGGTCCCTATCCATTTTTAGGGACTCAGACCATCTTCTCATTATGATGAGCTTTCCATTATAAAAGAATGGGCCATTCTGAATGATTGAATTGCAATCTTGAACTTCTTTGAATTTGACAATAAAGAACCCATTTTCTCTGATAAAAATTTCAAATTCTCCAACAGGCTTCCATACACGTTGAGTATATGCTTTGAAAAACATATAATATGGTTTGGTACCAACAACATAAACCAAAATCGAATTGCTCCAGCAATCGATAGCTCTTTTACAGACAGATTCTTTTATCAAACCATATTTTTTACTGCTGATTTTGATGGGAGCAATAGTTTCAAGATTGCATTCATCATCATTTGGTTTTTTGGATTGCTCAGAAACGATTTCAGCCCAAGATTTTTGCCCCTGCTCCTTATTCAGAGAGAAATTTGCGGGTTTCCACGGTTGATACGATTGATTTCTCATATTCGGAGGATGGATGGTTGAATTCTGACCATCTGTCTTCTTCATTTCAGTATTATTACCCCTCAGATTTTTCTGATATCCGGGCATATAGGGTTGTCGTTTCTTTTGTGATCATGATTGAACTAGTTGGAACCCATCTTTATCTATGATGATTCCATTGCTTGATTCTCTGATGTGAGATTCTGGTGGTCTGTTTTGATGCATTGAGAATGAAAGATGAGAGAGATTTCTATGGGGAGAGAGATTTTCCCCCATGGCTGAGGAAAACCCTAAATTTTTATTTTTTTAACTATAAATTCAATATTGTTCATTTGGTGTTCCAATAGGAATTAGGTTTATGACTACCTGTAAATGAATTTGATGAATATTTGATCAATTAGTAATAACAAAATAGGTCATTGTCATCCTGGAAATTTAATAAGAAATATTCTCGGTCATTAATGAAAATTATGTTTCCTAAATTATAGTAACCATTAAAAGGATTTAGTTAACTTACCTAAAAAATTTCCACTAAACACCAAGAAAAATCCTTTGGCATTCAGTGCCATCCTACGAAAATTTTCCCAAACAAAAAATATATATTATATAATACAAAATTGAATAGCTCATAATTTTGAGACCAAATCAAAAGAGACTAATCTTTCACAACATTCTATTTTATTGATCATATGATATATTGTTTTACCGCTGTGTCTATAAACCACAGAAAATTTTATTTCAAGAACATGACAATGTCACCTACCCGCCTTCACCTAGTAAAAGATTCTTACACTTGCTCAACTTTGGTGACAGCATCACCACTGACCATATCTCTCCAGTTGGTAGCATTCGCAAAGACCTACAATTTATTAAGTGCTGAGACAAAATTTGAGTAAAAAATGACATTTATTACAAAAAGTATAGTATATACATAATGACCTACAGTTTATTAAGTGCTGAGACAAAAATTCCCTGTCAAATGCAAAGTTGTGCATGCCTGCATCAATGGTGGGCTTAAATTATAGGCTTAACTTTAGGTTGTAAACTACTAGTGGATAGTAGAATGTGTACCTTAGTTAAATGCGTAAAGGCAGAAGTTACATAACCATTTACTGCAACAATAAAAGAGCACTAGTAATCAAAAAAATAAACAAACAATATTACAGTTAACGGTACAATAAAGTCCCAGAAATAAGCACATACATCAAACTAACATCATGAAGTCCTCCAAGATCGCTTTCTCCACCTTTGTTCTTCTTTCCACCATACTCTTATGCATAACAAACGCTGAAAAAGAGATAACAACTACTAGGTTTTTTGAATGCATGAAGAGAACTGGGTGAAGAGAGCGTACCATAGCATATGATTGTTAACATTGAGATTTGGGATTTATTGAATAAGATCATGGCCAGAGGAATATTTGCCAAAATTAGGATTTGGGATTGGGGAGAAATTTGACGGCTATAAGATCGAATGGTCGCAACATTTCAGAGTGGGGAAATAATTGTCGTTGTGGGGTTATATAGGAGGAGGATTTGAGGTAGTAATGAAGAGGAGGGAAAGAATATAGAGCCAAGGTATGGATTGGGGAATCACCATATTGCTTTAGAAGAAATTAGAAAGGGAGCGGGAGGAAAAAAAATGGGAGAGTTTCATTTTGTGCATAACGTGTATTATTCCCAGGTTCCGCATTTTTTAACTAAAACTGAAAGTTTTGCTATGGCTCTAGGTCATTGCAATATTGTAAATGCCAATAGCTACTGCCAATTCTTTTAAATGCCAATAGCTACTGCCAATTCTTTTGCAACGGCGCAGAGCTATTGTGAATTTTTTGCATAGCTGCGTTGCAAAATTATCTATATGGTGTAGTGATTGCTTAATTTATGGTAAAGAATAAGATCTCTAATTAGTACACACATATACACTGAATACAAATCCTGGATTTCACACAAAATAATGATTATATATAAAGGATAACGATTAACAGAGTTGATTTAAATTATAATTAATGAAATCGATAGAAATTGTAAACTTTAATACTAATTAATTGGTAAAGGATATGGTTTCTAATTAAATAAACACACAGGTATATATGAGAATATCAACTCTGGATGTTGATTAGAATTATAATAATTAATGACATCAGTTAAAACTGTAATTAATTGACTTAAATTATAATTAGCAGCATTAATTAAGGTAACGTGACTGTTAGGTTATTAGAGGAAAGGGGAAAGGGTTTTGTATGTATGTAAAGATAATAATGGCATGAACGAAGGAATAATTTTTCTAGAAATAGACTTCACTTAATATATACAAAAAATATATCTATATATACATACACATGTAATTTTTAATACAAATATATGATTATCTGCTATATTCAATAATAACAAAGATGAAGGACATTAATAAATAATTAAGTGAAGGAAATAAATTTAAGTAAACGACCACTAATGGCATTAAAAGGAAAAGATAAAGATGTTATCTTCTTAAATAAAAAGAAAAGGAAATATATTTATCGTATATGTAAAGGTAAATAATTTGTGGATAAACATGTAATTTTTGCAAACAAGTTTTTAACTATAAACACTTAGCCAAACCTCATCCTTTTCATTTTAGAAACCTAGCCTCCATTTCTTCTTCTCCTTCCTCCTTAAAATTAAGCTCTTAAAACATTTCATATTCTCTTCCTTAAATTTTCCTAATAAAAATATAAAAAAATATTACACATCAAATAAAAGGAGAGAGAGAATCAAAATAATAGAGAAAGGGAGAAGGAAAGCAAATCCATAAAGGAGAGAAAGGTAGTGAAATCAAATCAAAAGAGGAATTCCTTCGAGGTGAGTGGGTTCATAAATAATATGGAGATTTATATGTAATGTAGATTATTTATATCATATTTGATCTTGAATTAGGTTAGGTTCAATCGGGAATATTATTTATCAAGTAATCGTGATAGATTGAAAATTGAACAAGAATTTAGCCTACTTGAATATGTTTCTTGTCTAATCTAAATCAGAGTGAAGTAAGTCTTCTATAAAATTTGATTTAGACCGATCTCACTCTTGTTAAATTAAACATGAATAGGTATAATCCCGTTAACCCTAAACCTAAGTCAAGGTGATTTATTGAAATTTTATATGAAACGAATACAAAATTGTTAGAAACTGAAATTGAAAACATCAGAGACTGTAGATTGATAAAATAGGGTTCATTATAGTTAATAGTCATTGTAATTAATAATTAATTATTATTAGAAGAACAAAAAAATATTAATAATGGAAGCCAACAGTCGATAGGCACACTAGAGTCGGTCGATGACACGGTCGACCACTCCAATGAACAGTGGTCGGTCAATTACCAAAAATCGGCCACGACTTGATCCTTGGTCTAAGGCCCAAGTTATAAATAAATTTTTAAGTGTATATATATTATGTATGTGTATATGGATGATAGTATAAGTAGGGAAATGAGTTCCCTATGTTAGCGATACTAGGACATTGCAGGCAGGGTAAATACTATTTATCCAGTTGCGTCGATATTTGAATGGGGTGATTCTATTGCAAATTGCACTCATTGGAGGGTCTATAGCGGATATGCAACACTGATGATGAAGCCTGGAAAAATGTGTGCTTTGGCACTAATGGAAATTTCTTTGGTATTCATCGTGACATGACATGATGTCGTGTTATTGATAGATACCGGCACAGTGCAATAAGAGGCATTATGTTACCATTAAGAGGTAGACATGGGTGCAACAACGATGAGACACTTTGGCGAGTCAGCATTTTGAGCTCCCCCTTAACGTGTAACGAGGATACGTGTAGTCGTAATGTGAGAAATGTAGTTCCATGATCGAAAATTGTAGGGAAACCTACGTGGAATAGTTCTAGCAGCTATAAGCTGATCATTAGTAGTCTTTAGGTTCGTTTTGTTATTCAATCCAAAGTATGAGCCTGTACAAGTCGTTAGTGTAGGATTGTATTGAACTAAAACCCTTAAATAAAGAAAGCTAGTGATTCATAGACATGCGTAGAACACCCTAGATCACATAGGTTGTAAATAAATTTAATTGCATGCGATCACCATATACTAATAATGTAACTTATTCACCGGAATTTTTTCCAACCCACTCCTTCCATTTTCTCCCACCATAGGAAGATAGGGCATCGGTTGATTCAGTCTACGCATAATACGTGAAGGATGGAGATAAGTACTGGAGTCCTAATATTCTTCATTATTCCTCAAACTGCTATTTATTATATTAAATGTTTATCAAACTCTGTATTGTACTTTTGATAAATTGTATGTGAATTAAATATATTTGGGGACCGTTCTTTTTTGAAATGTCAATTCCCAGTACTTATATTTTAATTCCCTCCGCTATGAGAGCTAAAAGTGTAGAATGTTTTAGATTTTATCATAGGCTATGTAATATTTAAAAAACCAACAACTTGCATTTCTTGGCATAACACGAGTCCGAAAGACAATTTAGGCTTTGGGTTAGTGTGTATGGAGGTGTAGACTGTTACGTATTTTTTATTCGATTTTAAGAAAAATGTTTTTTAAGCCATGAACCTTATAACTTTAAAATAAATTATTTAGTTATAGACACACATACACACATATATACATAATGTCCATGAATTTTCACACTTAATGGTTTGATGATATTTGAATTTAGAATGATAAAGGAGCAAATACCAAGGTCATGGATTGTCGAGTGCAAAGGGTAACAAGATGGTATGAAGAATAAAAGCTCAAAATTGTCTCAATATCATCTATCGGTACCAAATGATGGCGTGTATCGATAATAACCCTTATTTATACCTTGTAATTTAGTTAATTAACTTAATAATCAATACATTAATCGATAATAAAGTGTAAAAATGGAATGTTTGCAAATAAATGAAGTAGGGCTTGAAAGTATTATCATTGCATAGATTATGTTCGTCCATTGAAATGGACTATAAGCTTGATTTTGGAGTTGCAGATGCACAACATTGATGATAAAGCCTGGAAAAATGTGTGCTTTGGCACTAACGGAAGTTCCTTGGTATTCACGGTGACATGACATTATTTCATGTTACTGGTAGATCCCAACACGGTGCAATAAGAGGCATTACATTAACATTAAGAGGCAAACATGGATGCAGCGATGATGAGACACTTTGGTGGGTCAACATTTTGGGCTCCTCCTCAATGCGTAACGAGGATATGTATAGTCGTAATGTGGGAAATGTAGTTCCGTGGTCGAAAATCGTAGGGAAACCTATGTGGAATATTTCTCACAGCTATAAGTTGATCATTAGTAATTTTGAGGTTCGATTAGTTATTCGATCCAAAGTATGAGCCTGCACAAGTCGTTAGTGTAGAACTTATTAAGCTAAACCCCTTAAATAAAGAAAGCTGGTGATTCATAGATACCCGTAGAACACCCTAGGTCACATAGGCAATAAATAAAGTAAATTGCATGCAATCACCATATATTAATGATGTAACTTATTCATCGGAATTTTTTCCAACCCACTCCTTTCATTTTCCCCCACCATAGGAAGATAGGGCATCGGTTGATTTAGTCTAAGCATAATATGTGAAGGAATGAGCTAAGTGCTGGAGTCGCAATATTCTTCGTTATTCCTCAAACTGCTATTTATTATATTAAATGTTTATCAAACTCTGTATTGTACTTTTGAAAAATTGTATGTGAATTAAGTATACTTGGAGATCATTCTTTTTTGGGTGTCAATTCTCAATACTTATATTATAATTCCTTCCCCTGTGAGAGCTAAAAGTGTAGAATGTTTTAAATTTTATCCTAGGCTCTATAATATATAAAAACCAACAACTCATATTTCCTGGCATGACGTGAGTCCGAAAGTCATTTTAAGCTTTGGGCCAGTGTGTTTGGAGGTATGGATTGTTACATATTTTTTATTTGATTTTGAGAAAATGTTTTTTTAAAGCTATGAGCCTTATTACTTTAAAACAAATTATTTAGTTATAGACACACACACATATACATAATGTCTATGGTTTTTCACACTCGATGGTTTGATGATATTTGAGTTTAAAATGATGGAGGAGCAAATACCAAGGTTATGGATTGTTGAGTGCAAAGGGTAACTAGATGGTATAAAAGAATAAAAGCTCAAAATTATCTAAGTATCATCTATATGTACCAAACGATGGCATGTATCGATAATAACCCCTATTTATACCGTGTAATTTAGTTAATTAACTTAATAATTAATACATTAATCAATAATAAAGTGTAAAAATGGAATGTTTGCAGATAAATGAACTAGGGCTAGAAAGTATTATGTTTGTTATCCCACCTTTTGGCAAGGCCGTGATACCAAGGAAGTGGTCGGAAAATAAAGACGTTCTATCTTGGAGATCGATTGTACATAGGTCCACTATGGATGCTGGTAAATTTTGTTCGAGTCCAGATCAAGCTACAGTTGATATGAAACGACAAGAAAAGCAATGAAAGCCAATGCTTCGAATTTCAAGTCAATCGGAGTTCGTATGCTAAAGATATGATCGATGCAAATCAATCAATAACCTTGTTCGCATCCATCAACCAATCAGAGAAAAACCTCCTTCTTATCGATCTTGTTCGAATCCATCAAATGCGCATGGCTTCGTATCGATCAGGTGAGCACTAGTTCGTATCCATTAAGTGCATGCCGCTTCGTATCCATCACGTGCACTTCAGTTCGTATCCATCGTATTTGCTTTATTTTGTATCCATCAACAAGTCACATTTTGTATCGATCACACCAACTTAACTCGTATCAATCAGTTAACTTATCGATACAAGGCATACCTATAAAGAGAGCGATATGAAGAACGCATGCAGTAATCGATATGAAGTGCCTTCAAATCATCGATACGAATGAAGCCACATGTATAGATACGAAGCAATGTATATGTGAAGCGATACGAAGTAAAGTATAGGAGCGATACGAATGGAAAAGCAATGGACGGATACGAACATGACGCAATTAAGTGAGAGACTCGGTCACTCGGCATAAAAGTAGATCGAACCAAAAACTTAGCGCCACGTCATCAGACATCACGTGCCCAGAAGCGATGGGAATAGGAAGCGATGCGAATTCAACAGACTTCGAAAAATACAAAATTCCATCGATCATATCTCAAGATCTACAAGTCCAAATGCCACAAAATTTTCACAGGAGCTTGCATGCAACCTCGGGAATGTTCATGATCGATCTCGACTCGATTGGATGAAATCTCGATCGATATGAATTTCATTCGTATTGATCACGGATCGAGTTCAAACGACCGAGGATCGATCACGTGGGCCCACCCACGTGAGGGAAGAGGTCTTCCGAGATCTAAGCGAGATATTTACTGGCTACGCCTAAAAACAGCAGCTCAGGACCTACTGAAAAGGACTTTCGTCGCTTCTACGTCCACACTCTACCGTAATCACTATTGTACTCAAATTTTACTATTTAACTCGTTGTAACCAGCAAAAAAAATCAATAAAAATCAGTCATTTCATAGTGGAAGTAGGCCATACATCGAACCACTCTAAATCTGTGTGTTTCTGTGCGTTTTTCTTATTTATCGATCGGTGTGTTTGTTAGATCTGCCTCTTTTTCCATTTATGTTCTTCATTTGATTTCTTCAAACACATCTGAAAAGTGTTGTGCCCAATTTTTGTACAAACACTTTGGTGCTTTTACCGAGAAAACCCAGTTTTTCTCCTGCTTGTTGGATCTACTACCGAAATCGGATTGCAAGAATCTAAGGAGAAGATCCAGATTTCAAGTCTAAAGTTCTTCCATCCTATTCAAATTTGCACCAAGTCTAGGAAAGAGCTTCGCCATCCATCATGGTCAACACTAGGACTACTTCAACAGCTGCAGATCCAGAAGGACGTGATGGACAGAACCCCGCACAACTTCCTCCCACCGATCAGAAAGCTGCTGGACCTTCAGATCCACAAGGCCCTGTCACTAAGGAAGAATTTCAATTGCTAATGCAAGAGATGACTCAAAGCCACCAACAGCTTACTCAGCAATTCCGTGCTAATGCAGAATTGACCAATCAGGTGAATTGTCAAAGACGAAGGAGATCCAAAAGGGATCATGCTTCCTATTCATCTACCGATAGTTCAGCCTCTTCTAACTACCATCATAGATCCACATGCCCACGGTTGGACGAAAGCTATACACATGCTACTGGACATCAGCGCACAGTGAATCTTGGGCAACCAAGGGTTGGCCCGTCAACCAGCCATCAGACTGGACCCTCCTCCCGAGGAGGCACTATTTCTTATCATACTACCATGATCGCGTTGCCACCACTATCATCGATTTAGGAGTTGATGCCTAAATCAGATAGATCTGAACCATCGCCAACATGAATATACTCCAAAACCCTTGTCTCAGAAGACCTACAACCTAAGAGGCGAGATATGGACCATCAACCGCATCCGACCCATGCTCGCATTATGGAACCCGACAACACCTTGGCTCAGCATGCCCAGAACGTCCAGGTGCCGCATATCCCAACAATGATCCTTTAGATGATCAGTGAAAGTTAGGGTCTCACCAACAACGACTGGGAATCTCATGGAGTCATACCCATTGAATGATGATATACTTTATGCTAAACAACCTTGGCGATTTAGGATGCTAACTCTACACATTTATAAAGGGTGCTTTGATCATAACCAATGTATTTTGAAATACGAATGGCAGATGTACGCTGCACGATCCGATGATGCAGTTAAGTGTCCAAGTTTCCCGATCTCCCTAGAGGGCATAGCAACTATGTGATTTACTCGTTTACTACCCCAATCTATCTCGTGCTTTGACCCGTTGGCAACGAAGTTTGTTGAATAGTTTCTCATGCATGTCACAAGGCCAAAAGATGTTAATACCTTATCAAGTGTCACTCAAGCTCCTAGACAAACACTTATACGCTATCTGGAGAGGTTTCATGTTGCATGCGCTCAGATTAGTAATCCCAATGACAACTCAATTCTGATGGCACTAACTAAGGGGATTGATCCCAATTCCAAATTCGACAACTGGTTGGCCAGAAAACCCCCACGTCATTGGACCGTTTCTAAGGCAGCCCAATCCTTGAGAAGGGAGGATGCGAAGCAGTCTAGTTAAAAGGATAATGCAGGGCCTAGTGTGGATAGAATCTAAAGCAATGTTGCTGTTAAAAAACCGAGGAGAGTTCCAAAAGGATACAATTGAACATACAGAATCAACAGAACGACAATGGAAATCAAAAATGAAAACAAGATTGGAATCGTAGGTCGTGACGTAGGGGTCCTAAGTTTGATAACTATTCTCTCCAAAATACATTACTGTAATTGACTATTTTCAGACCTGCAATGCTATTCAGTATAAGAAACCCAATCCGAAGCATTCATTGGGGAAACAAATTCAAATGAGGAAGTTTTATAGATTTCATAATAGCTATGGCCATAACATGAATGAATGTCGTCATTTACCGGATATTATTGAGAAGTTGATACGTGAGAGAAAGTTGGAGCAGTCTGTACGGGCGCCGCAGTCCGGAGGTACAGGCCCATCAAATCAAAACTGTATACCGAATCAGGCGAGATTGGAGGAACCCGC
Source organism: Allium cepa (assembly GCA_030765085.1). Classification (NCBI taxonomy): domain Eukaryota; kingdom Viridiplantae; phylum Streptophyta; class Magnoliopsida; order Asparagales; family Amaryllidaceae; genus Allium; species Allium cepa. The sequence goes on from CM060940.1 coordinate 288,314,366, forward strand.
TTGTACTGGTAGGAGGTTGGTGATTAATACTGTTAGTGGCGGTCCTCATCTAGTAGACCGAAGCTGGAAGGAAATGGAGTCGTATGCCAGTTCTATTAGGCATGCGAGCTTCGAATGTTGTAGTAATTCGAAAGACAGGCTCCGGCCAAAAAACAGAAAATGATGGCACATGACATTGTATTTCGAGATCGAGATGCCGAAAGAGTCGAAGCCCCAACCATTGACCCACTTGTTATATCAGCTCAAGTAGGTCCTGCCAGGATGAAGAGGATCTTAGTGGACAGTAGAAGCTTAGTGAACATATTGTTTAAGCAAGCTTACGATAAGATGTAGATGGAAATAAAAGACTTGAAGCCTTGTCACTCTCATATTCATGGATTCAATGGGAGCACAACTATGCCCATTAGAGTGTTGGAACTACCAATGGAGTTGGGAATTAGAGAACGCAGGAGACTATAGTTATTACAGTTTGTTTTATTGGACATAGATTCGCCGTACAATGCTTTCTTGGACTGACCGGCCCTAGCTGTGTTTAGGGCAGCCATTACCCCTTGGTATCTGACTTTAAAATTCCCTACCGATAATGGACTTGGAGTTGATCAAGGAGACCAGGTTGTTGGATGAGCTTGTTATGTCGCCGAGCTGTAGGAAGTGCAGCGAAAAGAAAAAGGAAAGGACATAGAGGAATCTCTCTACGTCCGCTTTGTTGAGAATTGATAACTAACACCTGGGCCTAGGCCTGGGCACCCCAACCAATCTCCAAGAGATCTTGACCTAAGAAATATTGAAAGTGGAGATGAAAGTAGAGACATTCAAGTTTCCCTGACCGAGCTGACGATCGATGTTCCGATCGACGATAATGACAATTATTAAATGATAAAGATTCGATCTCAGTTAAGCCAAAAGATGCAAGAGTTGGTTGAATTTCTCCAGACGAACCTCGATGTGTTTGCCTGGACACATTCTGACATGTGTGGAATCGCCTCGGACATCGTGAGCCACACATTAAATATTGGCCTGCGGCATGTCCCAGTCAAGCAAAAATGATGTGGTATGGATCCAGAGAGATCTACCACCCTTAAGGACGAGGTAGAAAAACTCAAATCGAATGGGTTTATCCAAGATGCATTATATCCGAAATGGATATCAAATCATGTACTTATCTGAAAGCCAAATGGAAAATGGAGAACATGTGTTCATTACTTAGACTTGAATAAAGCTTGGCCTAAAGATAGTTTTCCACTTCGTCGGATCGATCAGCTCGTATACTCAATAGCTGGACATGAACTCTTATCCTTCATGGACACGTATTTTGGCTACAATCAAATACCAATGCATTTGCCCGATCAGGAGCATACCAGCTTCATAACCGATCTAGGACTTTACTGCTACAAAGTCATGTCGTTCGGATATAAGAATACCGAGGCAACTTACCAACGGTTAGTTAATCGAATGTTCGCCAACCAGATCGGAAAAACCATTGAGGTATATGTGGACGAAATGCTTGTGAATTCGCGATTCTCCACTAATCATATCAAAGACCTGGAATCGATGTTCAACGTCCTTTGAGAATATAGAATGAAGCTCAACCCGTTAAAATGTCACTTTGGGGTTGCATCCGTAAAATTCCTTAGGTTTATCATCAATGCTCGAGGAATTGAAGCCAATCCCAAAAGAACTGCGAATACAAAATCTTAAGACGCCAAGAACTATAAAGCAAGTCCATAGCCTCAACGGGAAAGTAGTGGCACCGAGCAGGTTCATTTCAAAATCCACTAATACATGCATTTCCTTCTTCGATCTGATAATAAATGGAAAACAGAACTTTGAATGGACTACGAAATGTGAGGGTGCATTCAGAGCACAAATTCAACACCTCTCCACAACACACATTCTGTCAAAGCCCATTGATCACGAGAGTTTGTACATCTACTTGGCAGTGTCAGAAAACGCAGTCAGTGCTGCCTTAATTCGAAAGGAAGATCGGATACAATGGCTAGCCTATTACATTAGCAAACGACTGACCGGAGCAGAGAAAAACTACCTGAAGCTGGAAAAGTTGGCTTATTGTCTTGTTATTGCTTCGAGGAAGCTCTGTCTATATTTTCAGGCTCATCCTATCACCGTCTATACCGACCAACTGTTACGACAGGTCCTTACGCGGCCTGAGACATCTAGTAGGTTACCTAAGTGGAATATCGAGCTGAGTCAGTTTGACATCACTTACACACCAAAGCAAGCCATTCAAGGACAAGTCCTAGCAGATTCCATTGCTGAATTCACTATCCCAGAGGACTTGCCTGAAACCATTGAATCTCCCAAGTATATCTAGAAGCCGTATACTAATGGTGCATCAAATGTCCGTTGCTCAAGCGCCGAGGTTGTACTTGAAACTACTGAAGGTCGATCTATATGCTATGCTTTAAAGTTTGGTTTTCACGACCAACAACGAGGCCGAATATGAAGCCCTACTTGCTGGATTGATACTTTCCAGAAACTTAAGAATCATTTCTATGGAGATTTACTGTGATTCGCAATTGGTCGTGTGTCAAGTTTGCGGGAGTACCAGGCCAAAGACCGAAGACTGGCTGCTTACCTTTCTCGGGTTAAGAAGATATTGAATTAGTTCCATTATTATGACATCTATTGCATACCCCGAGAGAGCAATCAGAAAGCCGATTTGTTAGCAAATTTAGACAGTATAGGTAAGGCACAACAGTAGGAATCATTCCCATGGAAACATTATCTTCCTCGAGCATCGATCAGATAGAAATGGATTGGGTATTTGAGGTTATTCCCGATAAGGAGTCATGGATGACCCCGTTCATAAACTATCTCGAGCATGGGACCCCGCTAGAATGTGGGAGTGAAAAGAGACAAGTTCTTCGAAAAGCTTCGCGGTTCACTATTCAGAATAGAGTCATGTATATAAGAAGGCACTCCATTCCTTTACTCCGGTGTATCGCCCACGTTGAAACCAAATGAGTATTGCATGACGTACATGAAGGAGAATGCGGTGATCACACCAGGGGGCAAGCTCTTACCAAGAAAGTGCTCCAATATGGATGCTATTGGCCGTGTGTAAATCGCGATGCATCGAACTATGCCAGAAAATGTGATAGATGTCAAAAACATGCTCGGATTCCACGAGCTCCACCTACCGAAATAATTCACATAGTCAGTCCATGGCCATTTGCAGTATGGGGCATTGACATTATTGGTTCTCTAACTCAAGCCAAAGGTGGTGCGAAATACGCCATCTTCACAGTTGATTACTTTACCAAGTGGGTGGAAGCTGAACCCCTTGCTACAATCACAATGAAGAAAGTGATTAACTTTGTAGTATGCAACATTATCTATCGATTTGGTCTCCCATACCATCGTCACTAACAACGGAACCCAATTAGGTAGTGTTGAATTTAAGAATTTCTGTCAATGATTCCACATCTAGAAGAAGTTCTCCGCAGTGCACACTCTTAAGCAAATGGATAGGTTGAAGCTGTTAATAAAGTTATAAAGTCTATTTGGAAGAAACAACTGGAAAAAGCCAAGGCAAATGGGTTAATGAACTTCATATGGCTTAGTGGGCTTATCGAACAACCCATAAATCTGCGACTGGCCACACTCCATTCTCTCTTTCCTACGGTTCAGAAGTCGTTATTCCAGTCGAGATGAAAACACCTTCTGATCGTGTGACATATTATGGTCCGAAAATGAATGCTATGCTACTTGCCGAATCTTCGGATTTATTGGATGAGAAGAGAGAAGAGGCTGATTTGAGAGCAGCCGCCTACCAAAGTCGAGTCGCCTGATTGTACAATGCCAAGTTCCGACCTCGAACCTTTGAACTCGGTGATCTTATCCTCAAAATAATTTACCTAGTTCCTTCACATATGAAACCGATGTGGAAAGGGCTGTAAGTTATCAAACGAAAGCTCGGAGACGGCACATTTAAATTATCGACCGTTGACGATCTCATTCTACGGAGGGCCTGAAACAGCGAGAGTCTTCGTCACTACTACATATAACAAGCTTTATTTGTTCATTTAGTCTGCTTTTCATTTGCAATTTGTTTCTGCATTTCGAAATTTGAATTTGTAATAAGACAACTGACTTTGCCGTATTTTTTTATTTCAACAATAAAACGCAATCTCTTCGAGCCAAAGATGTGATTTTTTGAAATGCATCATACAACCATCACTATGCGTGGAAAGCTAAGTTCCACCATATGGTGGGATTTTTCAAATAGGGAGTGACTGTGATACGACTGGTCACCCGCTAAGTAAAGCCCGAGCTCAGGGGCAAGTCATCACACTGAAGCCAAAAAAGGATTGATACATGACAATCCTCTAACTTACTCTAGATTCTCAAAGTGCGAAGTAGAGTATAAACTTATGAATACGGTTTCAAGGAGGGTGGATCAATATACCTAAAGACTTCGCCCGTATTCAAACCAAGTTCAAGGAGGATGGACCCGTCCATCTAACGACCTCACTTGTTAACTCAGGGTGAATGTGAGTCCACCATCCACGATCCTGAAAGATCTGTCGTTCTCGAAGTGCGAATGAATTTCTAAAGCTTAAACAGATGTGAATGACCATCTATCGACTAACTCTAGATTCCCAGAGTGCGAACCAGAGTATAAACATCAACTAACTCCAGATTCCTAGAGTGCAAACCGGAGTATAAACATCAGATAACTCTGGATTCCCAAAGTGAGAATGGAGTATAAACTCGACTAACTCAAAATCCTAGAGTGCGGATTGGAGTATAAACACAATTCGAGTGTGAAACGACCACCCAAAGGACAACTCCAAGCAACCAGAGTGCGGGTCGGAGTATGAGCGCAAAGTAGGTGTGACTGACCACCCAAGAATCAATCTAAGTCCCCAGAGTGCGGACGAAGTTCTAAATATCAAACGGGTGTGACTGACCGTCCATAAAATAACTTAAGTCCCCAGAGCGTGGACGTATTTCCAAACCTTAAGTGAGTGTGACCGACCACTGATCTACACATGCAATCCCTAGAGTGTGGACGCAATCACCAATAGATGAGCAAGTGTGATTTGACCACCTGAAATTGTCTTGCTTCAGTCTTGCTTCAGCAAAGTTAAGCTCGATGTATTAAAGATAAATAATGATTGTTAACCAATCTTTTCAACTTATCCCTAGAACTGAGGGAAGAACTTAAGTGCCAGTAGCTGATTGAGATAATGCAATATCGAAATCCAACTTAATGCTCGAACGTGACCCGAAGCCATAGCTTCGGAGCTTAACGACTAATCCCGGGTCCAATTCAAAGACTAAAACTTCATAAGTGTATTGAATGGAAGTTCGAGCTATGAAATACTTCAACAAATGAACACAAACTGAGCTGAAGACAAAATGGAATTTTATGCCAAATATTCTTTAGAAGAAAAGTATAAATACAAAATTATACCGAAAATCCAACTAGTAGGGGCCGAACTCGCATCTGTACACGGCCTACAAAAAAAGAACATACCTATCTATCCACCTAAAAATAAGCTGAGAAGATATGTTTATTCTCTAACTTTCTTCTTCTTCCTCGGTGTCGACCTGCTGGAACTGCCACTTAGCTGCCTCTTTGAGCCCTTGTCTTTTGGTGTCTAATCTCTAGTCGGGGGCATTATGTTAACTTCCTCCTCTAAACTCACATGGACTGGAATGCTTCTTGAAGGTGGAGTCGGAGGGATAGGATCAATGTTAGCAGGCGGAGGAGGTACACTTGTGTCAACGACCGTGCCACCGGGAGAAATCATTCATAATGGAGCTTGGCCAGGGCCCGTCATCCCACCACCAAATCTACTAGCCCGCGCAACTGCTTCCATCTCGACGTTAATTTCGACTATTATCTCCTCTTCGTGAATTGTTTGAGCATCGTCGGGAATTCTAGCAGTGGGGTCCGAGGAGCTGGTCACAAGTACGCCTCCACCCATGACAAATAATAGATCGGCGAAAGGGTCACTATGACGATCGAGAAGTTCCTCCATCATCTGTTCATCAAAACTAATTGTGCTTCCCTGTGCTCCATCGGTTGGTGCAGTAGCCGTTGTAGTGATCGCTTCTATTACGATGTTCTTGTGCTCGTGATATGGCTCCTGAGTTGTAGGAGGCGTGGCAGATGTAGCTCCTATCACTGAATATAGACAAAGGAAAAGTTATTAGTGATTGCTCAAAGTCCAGTTCAAATAACGCTTCCCACTTTGAATGAGTGCAAGAAATGTTCAGAATGACTTGTAGGCCGAACTGGAGCAGCTTCAGTGAAGTGCTTGTGAACTGGAGATAACCGTGGTTGATCGGGATTATATGCAGGAGCAGACTGAGGATCAACCATAGATGTAGATTTAGGCAGAGTTGGCATAAGAGTTTCAAAACTCGCATCGCAGTGCTCAACACTTGAACCCTCCCCACCTTCTGAATGCTGAGTATCAAGTTTCTCCTTTTCATATGAGATCATGATGTCGTGGAGAACTTTTATTTCATCTTCACTCGGCATTCAGTTCTCTAGTTCAAATTATTCGACTTATTTGGCTTGATGCTCAGCTTTCTCATCTTCCACCAAGCAGCCCCAGGCACTATATAAGTGTAATGGATAGTTATCAAGCCAGATTAGGCATCGGTGCTTCAAAACATTGGCGTTTTATGTGACAAGGAGATCTTCGATATCGACCTCCAACCCTGTCTCTGCCATCCTCACTTTGCTCTCAATATTTGCCTTGGCTTTCTGAATTTTAAAGGCTGTCGCATCCCTCTCATTCCTAAACACCACGGCTTGTTCACATGCTACCTAAGCTGACTTGTTTGCATCATCTTTCTCCTTCACAATTTCGGTGAATTTGGCCTTAAGCTCTTCAAGGTACTTTAGCACAACATCCCTTTCGGCTATAACAGTGGTGCTTCGGTGGCCCATCTCCTCAACCAAGGCAAAATGCATCTGTTGCATACTTTCTATAAACTGATTTGCCTCGTCAACTTTCTTATTGGCCTCTATTTCCGATTTCTTGCAAGATTCAGCCTTATTGTTAAGCACTTGTATTATGCGGTACTTTTGAGCGAGATCAACTTCTAATTTTTCAATTGTTTTTGCCCGCTCAAAGGCCAATGCTGACGCTTTATCCGCAGTCTTCATCCACTCCCTATATTGGCTGTAAACATCATGGATGTAATCATGCATAGTTTGTTCCGCCTCAACTAGAATTCTCTTTAAATGTGGAGGGAAGATGAAGCCGTTGAAACAAATGTTTAGAAAGTCTTTTTTCAACTGGGATTCCGATCGCTCCTTCCTCAGTGGGCTCGATGACAGCTTGCTCAGTGATAGTGAGAGTTTCAGCTTCGGTCATATGGCGCAGTGAATCGGACCTGGGAACTTGAGAAGATGTTTTTTTGCGTGAAGGCTCCAAAGGTTGTTTCCAATAACCGGATGGTAGTGTTGGAGCTCGAGGAGGTGGAAAGCGCGATCGAGATCGATGTCTATATTATCTATCTCTATCCCTCTCCCTTTCATAACGCTCCTGGCTAGAATAATCGTGATCGCGGTGTCTATCGGCTTCCCTTCTACGGGACTCAAAATATGAACTAGATGACGACGTGCCGAGCAAAGGCTTCCTAGCATAATTCTCGCCTAGTCATCGTATCTGTAAAATAGGAAGAAAAGCAGAATCAGTAATCTCCAGAAATGAACAACTTATGATTGAAAATCGTGCGGTGTCATGACGTGTATGTATGCATATGCTAAACCCCTCTAACCAACTGGTTATGTCGGCCACACTCGTAGGAAGTGACTCACTTATATCTAAAGCGCTTTGAAGCCTTCCAATCTGGTGTCATTATTCAAGCAACACATAGTTCGGAATTGGAGCGCCCTTCAAAAGGATTCTGTATTTGCAAAGGAGGAGCCTCCGAGATTCTAATACCAAATGCTGGTAAAGACAAAACCATGGATTTCCATCTCAAAGACTTATGATACTTATGTGCAACTGCCTTGCCTTTCCTCCTTCCCTCTAAATCTTGAGAACTATCTGGCGGCCCGGCTACGGGTTTGTTTTTAGTGGGTGTATCTTCGTCATCACCCTCCACAGCAATTATAATCCCGGGCGCTCTATGCTTAGCCTGTCTCGGCGGGGCTGCCCTAAGTGATCCCTTAAATCTTATGCTCTAGTTTTGATCAATTAGCCAAACAATCCTGAATTTTCATCTATCAGCACCGAGTCAATCTCTCTTATCTCACCCGGCACCTCTTGAAGGATCCATACTATTTCTTTAAATTGGGTGCCTTCGTGTCGCAGAATTGCGGCTGTAAAGGAAAGAAGATATTAGTTTCAATGTCAGTTATAACTGTCTTGCTAGCCACTAGAGAAATTACATCACTTACGCTCGACTAGCCACCGACGGGCAAACCCTGGAGGGCACCGAACGTAGAACCCCTCCTTCTTGAAGTATCTAAGCCTGATCCAGGATCCAGTCACCACTTGGAAATTCCTGACTTCCTCTAGGAATGTTAATAACTCCCCGACTCTTGACATTAAACAAGAATCTGACATCTTCTAGAGTCGGGGACCAAAAGAGATGTTCCATGAAAAAAATGAATAAACTGTTTAGCAATGCATATCCATTTGAATGTAACTATAATGGAGCGATTCTAAAGAAAGATAACACTTCTCGAATATACTAGTTGAATGGAGGAAGCGTTCCAGTTGTGCGTGAGTGTTTGTTAAAAGCGGTGAATCCTTCTGGGGAGCGTGTGGCTTGTCATTCGGTCCTGGTAGCAGAACGCCATCTAGTGGTAGACCATGTCTTAAGCATATCCTCCCTAGCATATCTTCAGAGATAATGGATGGAATGAAATCTTGTGGATTTGCGATAAAAATTGCTCCTGGCAACTCGTCCAGAGCTGGACTTACGAGTTCGGTTGCAATGGCCGGCATCTCAATTGTCGGGGGAAGTGGACTTTGAGCCCCCTGTTGTTGTGAACTTCCAGGTTCCACAACCAATCAACTCAGTAAAAGCCATCATTAGATAATAATAATCCCGTGTGCTCCCCAGTGTGAAATGCATGAAATGCATGGTGCAGTGCAGTACAATGTAATACTTAAGAAATTCTATAGAATTTGGGAAAATGTCTAAATGACAAGACTTCGAAATTCAACCGGAGTGACCATCATCGCTGACCGTCACACCCATGCCATCCAGACTTCGGAAATCGATCCAAGCTAAAGTTTGATAGAATTTTTTTCAAATTACAATTCCATCGACGAGCTTCAAAAGGCAGTCAAATATGTAGTGAAGCAATTAAGTCCAATTGTGTAAGGCAGAAGCTTGTAGGATTTAAATGTTCAAGTGTGAAAAGGATTTCATCTCATTAAGTTAAAGCTTGGATTAATCCCCAAATGGATAATTTGTAGCGATCACCCGTAAAGTTAGTTCATATCACTCGCTAACAGCATAGTTTGTATCCATCAAAGGTGGCAAGGATTCGTATCGATCATGGACCAACGCTATGTATAGACCACATAAAAGTCGCTTCGTATTGATGCAAAATTCCCTCTACTTCGTATCGATCACTGGACCCTAGATTTCATATCAATCGCCCTAGATCGATACGAAGGCCATCATTAGTTGATCGATATGAAAGCCCACCATCTATCGATACAAAATGCTTCTATCATTCGATACAAAGTTCTACTGCATGCAGATCAATCCATTTTGTATCCCCTCATCCAAGACTGATATGAGAGGCTTCATTTCGTATCCACCTACACTTCATCTTCTCCATTCGACTCAAGCAGCATAGGAACCATCTTTTTCTTCCTCAACCTTATTCCGACCATCTCCGACCTCCTCTTCACTAAACTTGGCTGCGAATATGAATGGAATGATGTTAAAGCTCAAGTCTTGTCGTTTCTAATGAGAGATTGTTGGTACCTATCTTGGGCAGCTAATTCGAAGAATTATGGAGTTAACTAATTTGGGAACGAAGATAGTTTCTTTCTCTTGGCCGTGCAATCGATACGAAGAGCTGGAAACAAATGAGCCAGTAAATTTTTTCTACGTACAAAATCGCGCGCGTGTGTGTATATATATATGTATATATATATACGAAAGACGAATGTCGATTCGTATCCTAGTGCGAACTGACCAGTTGAAGAGGTCTACACCATAACCGATACGAAGTAACCTGTTCGTATTCATTGGCCATCGATTCAGGAACCTCCTTCGTATCCATCAAAGGCTGATCTGAGGTGAAGCTTTTCGTATCCATAGCCATTTATCGATACGAAATGTTCACTTCGAATCCATCACTTTGAAGCACACAAAGATTCGTACCCGTTGATATGAAAAATGTCATGCAACTGCCGGTAGTCATCGGTACGAAGGCAATTTTTCAACTTTTCACATCGATCCAGGAGAGGATCGATACGATGAAAAACTCCAAAGCGATCGTCAGGCGTTGTTACAACTCAAATTTCACATCGATTCAGGAGAGGATCAATACGAAATTCGATGAAAGAAAACTGACATCGACTCGTGAACTTACGAACGTTAATGGAAGTTAGGGTAAAATATGATTTATGTGCAACCAATTAACATTCAATGTTCAAAATTTATAGGAATTGAACGATCGCCTGATGACAATTACGGCATTGAACAACAGTTTGCTATCATCCAACGCTCAATTACAACAATACATAGTACAATAATTGACAGTCAACAATTTATTATTTGTACTACTGAAGATCAATCAAAGGTTACATCTTCGATGGAAAGACAGCAGTCATTCAGCGAATCAGATAGGTCTTTTTTAGAATGAAAATTGCAGCTTTTCAAAGCACGTCATGTCCTCACAAGTCATACTTTATGGGGCAAATGTTTTCCCTCTTTTTGGCAATGCTGTGATACCAAGGAATTAGTCGGAAAATATAGATGGTCTATTCTGGAGATCGATTGTACATAGGTACACTATGGATTTGGTAATTTTGTCCGCTTCCACATCAAGCAACAACTGATAAGACACAACAAGCAAAGCAATGAAAGCCAAAGTTTCGAATTTCAAGTCAATCAAAGTTCGTTTGCTGAAGATATGATCGATGAAAATCAAGCAATAACCTTGTTCGCATCCATCACGCAATCAGAGAGAAACCACCTTCCTATCGATCTTGTTCAAATCCAACAAATGTGCATGGATTCGCATTAATCAAGTGAGCATTAGTTTGTATCCATCAAGTGCATGCCGCTTTGTATCCATCATGTGCACTTCAGTTCGTATCCATCATATTTGCTTTATTTCGTATCCATCAACAAGTCACGTTTCGTATCGATTACACCAACTTAACTCGTATCAATCAGTTAACCTATCGATAGGAGGCATACCCTTAAAGAGAGCGATATGAAGAACGCATGTAGTGATTGATATGAAGCACCTTCAAATCATGGATACGAATGAAGCCACGCATATGGATACGAAGCAATGTATACATAAAGTGATAAGAAGTGAAGTATAGGAGTGATACGAATGGAAAAGCAATGGATGGATACGAAAAGGATGCACTCAAGTGAGAGACTCGGTCACTCAGCATAAAAAGTGGATTGGTCCAAAAAGTTAGCACCACATTATTAGACATCATGTGCCCATAAGCGATGCGAATAGATTGATGCGAACAGGAAGCGATGCGAATTCAACAGGCTTTGAAAATCCAAACTTGCATCGATCATAACTCAAGATCAACAAGTCCAAATGCCGTTGAATTTTCATAGAAGCTTGCGTACAACCTAGGGAATGTTCATGATCGATCTAGACTCGATTGGATAAAATCTTGATCGATATGAATTTCATTCCTATCAATCATGGATCAAGTTCAAACGATCAAGGATCGATCACGTGGGCCCACCCACATGAGAGAAATGATCTTTCGAGATCTGAGCGCGATATTTGCTGCCTACGCCTATGAATAGCAGCCCAGGACCTACTGTGTTTGCATCAAAATTGGTCACAAACACCCAATAGCCGTGAAAGCACCAGTGTTAGATCCACAAAATTCACACACAGATCTCAGATCTAGGTAATGTAGAGAGTAAAAGTGAAGAAATAATAAAATTAAAAAGAAGAAAGCAAGAAACAACACAAGGTTTATCGTGGTTCGGCAATCCAGCCTACGTCCACTTTGAAATTGGTGATTTTATTGATGTTTGTTGCTGATTACAACTGGTTACAGTGGATAACAACAGTGGATTTCGAGTACAACGGTGATCTTTGAGTACAGATATGGTTTCAGCAGAGTCTGGACGTTGGAGAGCTCAAAAGTCCCTTTTCTGAAGCTTTTGGACTGCTATTTATAAGTATAGGTTGTTGAAGTCTTACAAAGATCTCGGAAGGCTCCTTCTCCCACGTGGGTGGGCCCACGTGATCGATCGCATGTCATCTGCATTCGGTCCGTGATCGATACGAATGAATTTCGTATAGATCAAGATTTGATCCAATCGAGTCGAAATTGAGCAGGAACATTCTTTAGGTTGTATGTAAGCTTCTGTGAAAATTCAGTAGCATTTGGACTTGTAGATTGTGAGATATGATCGGCACAAGTGTCTTTTTTATGAAGGCTGAATCGTTCATCCCCATCTATTCGTCTCCATCCTTTTATATTCATCACAATCGCATCGATGGCGTGGCTCGTAAACCCAGGAGAGATCCACTTTTGATGCCGAGTTGGCCATTTCTTCATTCAAACACATCTCCTTCGTATCGATCGAATGTTGCGCTCTTCGTATCCATCCACCTGCGCCTGTGGGCTTATTCATATCCACCAACTGTGCCTTTGTTTGCATCCATCGATCAAACCCCCTTCATGTCCATGTTGTTTGTATCGATCCAAGCTGTTGTTGTGGATCGATACAGACAAGACTGGTACGAACTCTACCTTCGTATCCATCCTGATCGATACGAAATCTTCCATTCGAAGCGTGCAGCTATTTCCATCCCGATCGATACGAACTACCACCGATCCAAAGCCAGGTGTGCTATCCACATTCATACCCATCTACTGACCCCCTCGATCGATACGAACTGTATTCAAACGACATCCATCGATCCGTAGTAACCCATGTTGATCGATACGAACAGTATTGGTTCGTACCATATTGATACGTAGGTATCGTTGCAAACCATTTCTCACCAACATTGATCCATCTGTATCTTAAGCATACGAACTTCGATTGACCAAAATTTTAAAACATAGCCTTTCCTAGCCTTGTTCACCATTCCCAATTGATCCTGTCTTGATTGGAGCTCGGCCAAATTTTGACGACATCGACCATAGCCTTGTTTCCAATCGGTCTCCAATCCTGATATCCGTCATTTCCAGCCAATTTGTTGATATCCCGGCCTTGACCAAAAGGTGGGATAACATTTTCCCCCCAAAACATGCTTTGTGGTAAGAAGGTGTGTTTTGAAAAGCTCCGATTCCGACATTTGAAGTCCATATACCATTCATAGTCGTACCATCTGATTCATAATCCAATCCATTACCAAGTCATCCTATCCGAGCTCTATATCCAAATCCTGATCCAAATCCACGACTGCTCCGAGTCAACATCCAATTTCATATCCATTTGAATCCGACAACCGAGTTCTAATCCATCCTTATCCAATAACTGTATCTAGGACCTCTCTGGGTTGATATCCAAATCCAGGACCACTCTAGGTCCATACCTAAACCTTCAGCTATTCATAGCTGATATCTGAATCCATAATCTTTCCAGGTAGATATCCAAATCGAGGCCGCTCCGGGCCTTTTTCCAAATCCAGGACCTCGTCGGGTTCATTTAACCCAAGCCGAAACCCGAATCCAGGACCTCTTCGGGGCGCGTTATCCTATTCCGACTCCGACTCTCCGATTGAGGGCTTTTATATTCTTCTGCCTTGGCTCTCCGGCCAAGAACTTTTTATATTCTCCAGCCTCGACTCTCCGGCCAAGGTGTTTTATATTTTCCGGCCTCGGCTCTTCGGCCAAGGAATTTTATATTTTCCGGCCTCGGTTTTTCATCCAAGGACTTTATATTCTCCGGCCTCGGCACCCCGGCCAAGGACTTTTATATTCTCTGGCCTCGGCTCTTCGACCAAGGACTTTATACTCTGTTTTGGTCCATTTCATCTCTCTCCGGCAAAGGGACTCGTTATTTGCGATTATTGCACCGTATCTCCGGTCGGGACCATAATCGCGGGACCTGTATTATTTATTACATTAATCCAAATCCATTTGTTACAGAATCCAGTTAACAAAATGAAAGTCCAAACAAATAGGTAAAACTAAATAAATGTCCACGCAACCAAAGAAAGAACTAAAGTTTGTAGGAAAATAGAAAGAAAACAGGATTTCATAGACTTGAGCAATATGGTTTGTCATTGTCTCAGAGCATGCCTAAGGACTGTCCCCGATCCCATACATGCATACGCGACTTAGTCGTATTAATTCAAGCACTATTACTTATTCAGTGCCACAAATTTATTTAGTTGATGATGAGCCAACGATTCCTAGATCCAGTGCCATCCTCGTTCATGGTGGACGGTGGCCGCTCCTATTCCACTGCCACAAGTAAATACCTTACATATTGTTGCAGATGACCATTCCTTATATGCTTCTCAACGATATCCTTCAAATGTCTACAGTCATTCGTGTTGTGCCCATTCAGCTCATGGAATATGCAATACTTTCCCGATGCCCGTTCGTATTCAGAAGTTTCCCTTCTTGTTGGCCTTCGATACTAGGGACATCCTCGAGTATCCAAGTAAATCCTTTCTAGAGTTTTAGTTATATCCGTATAAGAAGAAAACTTTGACTCCCTCTATGGCCTTTTCGAAGAGCTAACGTTGTCATTCACTTTCCTTTTTCCTTTATCATCTTTGACTGGGTCCTTCCTAGGTGGACCTCCACCCCTTACTGCATAAGCTTCAGCCTTTCTCCCTTCTCTCTCAGCCTGTGCATCTTCCTGCCTTAGAAATCTCCCTGCTTCATGGTTGAAACTCCTCGAGATCCCTTGGTAGGTCCCGTTCCAATGATATCTTCAAATCCGAATTATCTATAATTCCCGAAACCGTCGCCATCAGAACCATCGATGGACCAGGTCGATCCACCGAAGCCACTACCGCATTGAATCTGGTTAAGAAATCCCTGAGCGACTCTCCTTTCCATTGTTTCATTGATGTTAAAGTCATCACATTCTTGGGTCTGGCTATGTGGTCCCAAGACTGTCTCATAAACCTTTCAATCAACTCCATCCATGTGCCATAGATCCACTTTCCAGCTGTTTGAACCATAACGCCGCTATATCCATCAGATACAAAGAGAAGCATCGTGCCATGACCTCCTTCGATGCTTCCAGTACTTTCATATACCGCATATACCTCGTTAGATGAACAACAGGATCTATCCTTTCGTCTAACATCTCTAATGTTGGTAACTTGAATTCTAGTGGATTCCTGGCTCGCCTGATCATAGGAGCAAAGGGACCCTTGTTAACATCTTCTAGATCTCTATTCACTAGTCCGCCTCTCATGGCTCATCTGACCATCTCCACCAATCTATCATTGTTGTCAAGCTGTAGTCCTTGTCTGTTGCGTATGATCTGCCCCTCGAGTTCATGAGAGAATCTTGGAATCTACTCTCCTAGACGGCATCCATTCCTCTATCAATGCCATGTTGAACAGCTCCCCCTAGTATCCCGCCTGAGGTTGGATCATCATGCTCCTTAGGAGTGCCCCTAGCTCTGGAGCCGCTTTTGATGGTCCTCTCTGTTCTGGATTCTGATTGCTCCATGCTCCTGACCTCTGTCTCTAGAATTTCCTACTGTATTGTTCCCTTGATTATGCATTTTAGTTTATCCAACTTTTTGGAGTAGGTTCTGCATCATTTCTTCTTGCCTTTTCAGCATTCCCTCCTATATAGCTTCCATCATCATCTCCATCTCATCTTGAGTGATGAAGACTGAGGCTTGATTCGCTCTTGAGGAAGCCTCCTGACTTCCTTCATGCTAGCTTCTTTCTTCACTTGGTCTCCTTGCTTATTGCTTCACCATTGCTTTCCAGATCTATGCCCTTAAGCATTCAGATCCAAGATCCAAGTTATAGAATCCCTGAATGTTAGCTCTTTTCCGTTAAAGCACCAAAATGTTTGCGCCAAAATTGGTCACAGACACCCAATAGCCATGAAAGCACCAGTGTTACCGCAGATCCACAAAATTCACATACAGATCTTAGATCTAGGTAAGTAGAGAATAAAAGTAAAGAAACAATAAAATTATAAAGAAGAATACAGGAAACAACACAAGGTTTATAGTTGTTCGGCAATCCGGCCCATATCCACTTTGAAATTGGTGATTTTATTGATGTTTGTTTACTTATTACAACTGGTTATAGCAGATTACAACAGTGGATTCTAAGTATAACAGTGATCTTTGAGTACAAAAATGCTTTCGGCAGAGTCTAGACGCAGGAAAGCTCAAAAAAATCCCTTTTCTGAAGCATTTGGACTGCTATTTATAGGTGTAGGCTACTAATATATTGACCAGATCTTGGAAAACCCCTTCTCCCATATGGATAGGCCCACATGATCGATCCCATGTCATCTACATGCGATCCGAGATTGATAAGAACGGATTTCATATCGATCAAGATTTGATCCAATCGAGTCAAAATTGAGCAGGAACATTCTTTAGGTTGTACGTAAGCTCGTATGAAAATTTGGTAGCATTTGGACCTGTAGATTATGAAATATGATCGATGCAAGTAACGTTTTTTTGAAGGCTGAATCGTTCGTCCCCATCTATTCATCTCCATCCCTTTATATTCATCACAATCGCATCGATGATGTCGCTCGAAAACCCAGGAGAGATCCACTTTTGATGCTGAGTTCGCCGCTTTTTTCATTCAAACACGTCTCCTTTGTAAAGATAGAATGTTGTGCTCTTCGTATCCATCCACCAGCACCTGTGGGCTTATTCGTATCCATCAACTGTGCCTCTGTTCGCAACCATCTATCAATCCCCCTTCGTATCCATGTTGTTCGTATCGATCTAAGCTATTGTTATTGATCGATAAGAACAAGACCGATACGAACTCTACCTTCGTATCCATCCTGACCAATACGAAATCTTCGATTCGCAGCATTCATCTATTTCCATCCTGATCAATATGAAATACCACCAATCCAAAGCCAGGCGTGCTATCCACATTCGCACCCATCTGCTGACACCCTCGATCGATAAGAAATGTATCCATCGATCCGAAGTAACCCATGTTGATCGATACAAACAATATCGACTCGAACCACATCTATACGAATGTATCATTGCGAATCATTTCTCACCAATATCGATCCATCTATATCTTGAGCATACGAACTCCGATTGACCTGAAATTTAAAACGTAGCCTTTCCTAGCCTTGTTCATCATTCCTGATTGATCTTGTCTTGATTAGAGCTCAGAAAAATTTTGACGACATCGATCATAGCTTTGTTTCCAATCGGTCTTCAATCCTGATATCCATCCTTTAATAAGCCAATTTGTTGATATCCCCGCCTTGACCAAAAGGTGGGACAACATACTAAAAAAGGACTTTTGACTCTTCTACATCCAGACTCTGCCGCTTCATTATTGTACTCGAATTTTACTATTGTAACTCGTTGTAACCAGCAAGAAAAAATCAATAAAAGTCAGCCGTTCATAGTGGATTTAGGCCATGCGTCGAACCACTCTAAATCTGTGTGTTTCTATGTGTTTTTCTTGTTTATCAATCAGTGTTTTTGTTAGATCTGCCACTCTTTCCATTTATATTCTTCATTTTATCTCTTTAAACATATCCAAAGAGTGTTGTGCCTAATTTTGGTACAACGAACAATTGTGTGGATTATGTTCTTCTAATGAAAATGGACTATAAGCTAGATGCTTTCGGAGTTACAGAGCGAAAGTTATAAGAAAAATAAAATTTGGTGAAAAAGGGAGAAATTTATATTATTTCAACCCATTTCCCAAACCAGAGTACTGCCCCTCTATAGCATGCATGAAAGATTTGGCCATTATTCATTTTTCAAATCACATAACTTCCTATCATCATACTCTTCCATTACCCTAATCAAAATCCAATTGCTAAGGCCATAAATCAATCCATAAAATAATAGAATCACCAAAAGTCAAATCAAGGCAAGAGATACAAGCCTATATCGACAAAAAATGATTTGGAAATGACATTTTGGGTTAGATTGGAGAATTAAAGCTATGATGCATTTTTGATCAGATTTGGTTGAAAGAAGGGTATCCTAAGCGAGTGGGAAACTTACTCTTTATTAAAAGTTTCATGCATGCTTACATATTGATTTATACAAAATTAGCATCGAGAAATTGATAGAAACCCTCTTTGGTTAGTTTAGGGTGTTATTAACTATTGATTTATGATTCACTTACTTCCTGGGCACTTAAATATGTTATTTTAATCCATAAACACTAAATTATATGTTGCTATAATCATAGGGTTAGGGATAGTGAGATGGATTTGTATTTTTTTAGAATAAGAGTCATACTATATACTAGTAAGCACTATTTAAAGTCTTGGGGGTACAAATCCAAGTCCTTTAGAACCTTAGTCTAGGGTGCCTTACCCTTTGCCACTTGAGTTAGTAGTACATAACAAGACGGATGTGTATTTTATTCTGTTAGATGTTATACATTCATTTTATGTTTGATTTGATGAATGTTTGACATTTTTCAATTGTTATTTTGCTTGTATGATTTTATTTTAGGAAAACAGGTAAATTGGGATTACATTGGAGGCATCTGCTAAAATGCCTTAGTGGATGGATCAAAGCAATCTCTATGATTAAGTACATATTCTGTTTGTTGGTATGATCTAAAATGATCCACGGAAGATGTGTAAAAGATCGATGTTGGAGTCAATAAAATTAGTTGAAACCCCTTATTCTAACTAAATGGATTGATACAATCCATTTGGAAAGAGTTGGACAAAATTTGGGTAAGTCTGTTGATCATTATCGATTGATATCATATCGATGGGTACCGATGGATAGAGATGTAGATGTGGCACATGAAAGTAAAGTAAGGAAAATCATGGATGGGTTCTAGATAGCAGAAGATGGACGAAAATGTAAGGGACTTGAAGTTTTGGCTATGTCCATATATCAATCAGTACTGATCAATGTTGCTTCAAGGAAGACTTGGGGCAAAACTCAGGGTAACTAAAGGATTCATGGAGCTCACTTCAAGGCAGTTTTTAGTGATATTTAAACCTTTATATCTCCTTCTTTTGAAATTTTATTTTGATCAAAATTCGATGAATAGTCTTGGAGGGATAAAGACTATATTATATGGTGTTTTAGGGTAACTCTAGGTACTTAATTTCTGGGAATGTTGATAAGGTATGTTGTTTACGACTTTAATAGGTTAGTCTTCAACTATCAAACGGAAGAAGCAGTAATGATCCTTATTCCACATTGTATGTTAATCCAGGAATTTATATGTCATATACTAGGCACCAGGGAGATGGTGATTTCTTAAAAGCTATATAGGATAGGGCGGACCCGGTTATATGTATGACTTGATCAAAATAGTATAGTACCGTGGAGACACCATTGATCTTTCAAACCGATGATAGGGGTAGTTAACATTAGAATTGTTAGGATAGGTCATCCATAATCACATATACACAAGACTAAAAAAAAGGCCCATAACTCTAAGGTCTCGAAGTGAGTTATCATTCTATATTTATTTATGTTAGTCGATGTTAATTATCCCTTAAGGAGGCCTTCTTAGGAAATGTACCAATCCCTTAGGTAGCACTAGTATAGGGTGTAGATTTCGTATAATTACTGAAGGATATTGGTATGTTATATGATACCAAGCAACATGGTAGGGACACCTTACATTCTTTACTATGCTTAGTTACTTGTGATAGGAATTTGATTCTTGTGTTTTAACGATAGAAACCATATAAATACTTTCCTACCAAACTAATTGAGTTATTTCAGATATAGTAGCACTTATATAATTGATGTGATACAGTGGCGATCGTTATAAGCTCAACAAAGTCAGGTATAAGGAAAGTATCGAAATAAATCACAAAAGATATACAAAATGGATAAAAAGCATTCAAAGAAATTTAATGGTGTCAACAATCTACTTGAACACAACAACGTCAAAGAAATACTCAAAGATAGGTAAATGGGAGCAAAGGTCGAGTGTGTTATTAATCGAGTCCTTTTAGTATAAATTTGTTAAAATACCACAAATTACTTCCAAATCACTCAAATTATAACAAAGTATTCTAGTCATTCTAATGTATTTTGCGTACTTTTAGAATTTTTTTGGAATAATAGAAGTGGCAGAATTGAAGGATGAAAGGACAAACATCGATATAAATCCCTAGGTCATAGGTTAACCCTTGAGACTTCACAAATCGACATGTGGATTCCCACATGTTGATGGGTGAAGTTTGAATGAAAACCTATGGATGATTGGAGCTTGTAACACCCCGTAAAAGGAACCATAAATATATAGAGTAAATTTAATTAAATATGATAATGGTTGGATAAGAGAATTTTATAAAAGTTGGAATTTGATCATGAAATTTATTCTACTGCATTTGTGGCGAAATTTTGGTCTGTTTCTATATATAATATGGTCAAAATGGAGCCCAAACAAAGAAGTTATGAGCATTTGAAGTTCTCAGATTTAAGTTAATTTAGTTTAAATTCAAATGAGAAACAAAATTTATAATTTAAATTTCAAAAATTAGCTTGAGGGTTAAGTAAATGATTAACTAAGGCTTAATGTTATAAATTTAATTAGGGAATAAAATAACTCGGCAATGGAAACAAAAATAAATGCCCTAAATAAAAGACTGATCGATCTAAATAGGTCAACTGGTCGACCGTAGCGGTCGCCCAAGGGAAGTTGACCGCTTGACAACAACAGTTGCCAGTGGTGGCTAGGGTTTTATGTTATGTTCTATTCGGTTGTGTCTCCAAATTTACCGTTTCCTACCTACTTCTATTCTATGGTTCTAGTGCATTTCGACTCCTATAAATAGAACCATATCCCCTCCACCTTTATTCATATTATTTTAGGGAATACGAAAAAACCCTGCCACTATCTCTCTAATAAGATTCAGAAATTCCGTAGCAGATTTACGGATTCAACTTATTTCCTATTTGTTCCTTCTTCCTCCAATCTATTCTTTTAATATTATTCTCTAGTTATTCCGAGTTTAATGAATATATATACCTCTCACCTATTTTCATTTTGAATCGAGTGTATTTTATTCTTTACGCTTGGTCAGTCTGAGTATTTCAGTGATTCGAAGACGTTGTTCTTGAAGATGAAGTTGAAGTCTGGATGATCGTATTTACTAGTATTGTCCCGATGCATTATTTTGGTATGTTTGTTAATGATATAACTCTGATTATATTATAAAAATGAAACCAAATGTATATTTTTAAAATATCTTCATGAATTATTTACGTAATCATTATTTTTTGCAATTCTGTTGTGAGATTCTGCGTATTTTGTTATTCTATTTCTTATTCTTTAAATCAAAAACCTATTGATAATCTGCCTTTTGGACTGTTTGAGTTAGACATGTGTGGTACTTAAATCGTTCAAAATGGTGGGTCATCACAGTTGGTATCAGAGCTTGGTTGAGCAAACACCTAAGCCTGTTGAGGGTAAACTCATTAGAGATAAGGCTTGTAATACCCTAGAATGAGTTTGAAGGTATATATATCTGAAAGTGCACATTTCTTGGTGTTATAAAATTGTTTTATATCTTGCTAGTTTATTCAACAAATGATTTATAAATTCAGGTCAATACATGGGACACCAAAGTATCAGTAGGGATTTCTAAATACTTAAATAGGGCAAACCGGCACAGAATTGTTTTTGAAATTAGGTAAATGAAACAATTTTACCTAGGATTATATTTTATATATAAAAGAATTATTTTCATAAAAGGATATAGTTCTTTGTGACATGTTTGTTTGTAGAAATGATAATATTTAATATTTAGTTTTTGATTAGTTATGCTTGCCTAGATTGTGAGATTTTACTATTGTGTGTTAATTTTAGAATTGGTTCTAACTAGTTTATAAGTAATTTACCTTTTTACAACATGGGAAGGGTAGATTTTTATTTAAGAGAACAATAAAAATGAACACCTAGTGAAATAAGTTTCATAATTTGACTATAAGGCGTTCGGTGATAATTTAATTGTAATAGATGTTGTTTAGCATAATCTTAAAGAAAGGTAAAGTATTCTTAAGATAAACACTAGTGTAATAGTTTATATAAGAAAGTGACTTGTATAATTATGGTTTATAAATGTTGTCTATAAATAAAAAGGATTTTAGCTGAAAATGTAAGAACTTAAATCTCGGTGTTTAAGAAATTGGCATTCTAAGATTTTGGAAAATAATAATAGTATTATTTAAAAGTAAACGATTAAGAAATTGTTTTATGAAATTGGTAACATAGTACTTAGTAATGTTCATAAAGTATTTGATACTATTTTGAAATTATTTTTGATTAAATCTGAAAAGTATAGTACTAAACTCACTTCTGTCGTTGAAATATAGTTCTAGTGATGACTGCAGCATCATCGGCATTTATTTTCGAGTTTCAAAATGAAGGATGCAACTACAGTAACTATGCTACAAAATTGTTTGGGTAAAATAAATTTTTGATTTAAATTTCAAAAGTATGATTTGGTATACAAGCATAATAAGTATATGTTATTTTTAAATGATTTGAAATGAATCCTGGTATGTGGTTCTTAAGTTTTTGGTTAATTTATATTATGGACGCATGTATCATATGCATTTAGGTAGTTTGATTGTGCATCTTGTTTGGTCTACTAATTAGTAGTTTTCAATTATTGCAACAAGAAGGAATTTTCGATAATTTTGGACAGTAAAAAACTTTCGAATTAATATAGGAATTGAAATTGTGTAATTTTGAAAAATTTTAAAATTTGAATTTTTATAACCATAATTTGAAAAGACAATAAGTAAAATAATTTTAAAAAATTTGTTAAACATCTTTATTAAGTGGAACTTTTTGGTGTTATTGGGCCAACTAATACAAGTCGTTACCTTTGGATTGTCTAAGAGAAGTAGACACTAGTCATGGATTTGGATACTAGAGTTTGACTCTTCAAAACTACTTGCCCAACACGACGGATGAAGAAGTATAGAAGGTTGACTCTGTAACAAGATCTAAATTATCTCATACCATCATCGGAATCTTAAGTAAATTAAAAAAGGTTTTAAATTGATTTAATATCTAAGTTAAGTAAATGAATAAGATTGTGTGTGTATATTCTTAGTATGTAATAGAGTACTACACAATTATAAACTTAAGTCTTGAAATGTTTTAAAGTGAAATTGTGTTTGAAGAAATGCTTATAAGAAATTTTTTCTGTAAAATGTTTATAGACTTAGTTAAATAAATTTATGAAATTTTTTATAAATAATTTGGGTAGTAAAAGAGAATACTATTCAGATAAAAAATATGAAATTAAATTGAAATGATTTATAAGTAAAGTCCCGTCTTTGAAATTGTTTATAAAATAAAAAGAAGTTCGCAAGAAATGTTTTATAATTAAGGTTATGGCTTTCTGGGATAATTATAAACTAGAAAACTATTTTATAAAAGAAGACAAGCCTTTATAAAAAAATTATAAACTTAAGAAAATATTTTAGGAAATGATTCATAAATAAATTTAGTATTAAATGAGAAACACAATATTCATATGTATCGTTTTTGTGTTGTTGTTATGTGAGTTCTAATTGATATAGTTATTACGTTTTGTTTCTGAATTGATCTTGTAGCCACCATAGTAGTGTATTAGATAGGAATTAAATATGTTGAATATTCGAGATGAAATGAAAAATATGGAGTATAAATATCGACATACTTAGCTCTTTCTAATGCAAGACTATGATGGTCGCCCTTAACCAGCCCTATTCTCCGCATTAGCAGACAGAATTACTAAGTAATTCTCTTTCTTAATGCGGGTCTCGGAGTGGGGCGTCACAATGTAAAAATAGATGTGATTTGAAATGTAGAGAAATGTAAGTTATGTTATAAAAAATGATTCACTCGTGATTTCTAAAATTAAATGAAAAACTAATTTATGTAAATAAATATTAATTAAAAGAGATAATATTTGTGTAAACAAATGGGATTTATAATGAATGTGAATTAAGAAGTAATTGGTATAATAATGAAATCAATTGGAGTAGATACGTAAGTTGTATGTAGATCATTTTATTTGCATAACCAATTTAATCTAGATTCGAGGACACGATTTCGAGGTGAACTACTCCAGTCAGAGTTAGGATTTTTCACTCGATTTTTGATGGTGAACAGTAGATACTGATTTTTGGTTTGATTCTGAAGTTTTCTATCATAGTATATCACTGTGCAAGGAGAACGGATGTTTCTAATCGGGGAACCTTATCGGAGTCTGCACTATGCAACTTGGATGAGCGATACTAGTTCAGAAGTGAAATTTATATGATCAAGCGAGTGATCGGATTTGATATTGCGTGAGAATGACATATGTACATCGTATGTACTTTGATAAAATTGATATGCTTTTAACAAAGGAAATGCAAGTTGTTTGGTTGGATTTCATTTTTAATTGATATCATTTTACTAAATTATTCTAAAAGCTTAAGGATTGAGTGGGGGAAATCTAAGTAATAAGTTTAAATGTTGTATAAGTTGATTATTTTGATAAATCTTATAAAAAAATGTTGGAACCTTTACTTCATTCCTTTTCGAGGATGAAAATTTTTAAGTGGGGGAGATTATAACGATCCTTATTTTTAACTATCTAAAAATACCAAATTTAATAAAATATTTGAATAAATTGTTAAAAATAAAAATTATTATGTTCTATTAATGTAAATTTTGTTAGAATATAAGTTGTGGTCTTAGATTCTTAAATGACAAATGGCAATAAGATAAAAGGTGGTAACACATATTAGAATACGATTTTATGATATTGGTCTGTAAATAATTAATAACAGGATTTGGAATAATAAATGTTAATTTTAACAAGGAATAGAATAAGTGTTTTCTTTATTTAAGGAGAAATCATATGTTTATTTATTTGAAATGGTTCATAGGTTAAGATTGATTATAGAAATAAGAAATCAATTATTTAGTAAGTAATTTATAACTCTTGTTTGTATACAATAATTTATAAATATGTTTGAATTTCTATGTAAAGGAAACAACTGTTTTATTTCTCTTCCTATTTAATAAAGTCCGTTTAAAATTTAACTTTGAAATTTATTGCAGAAGGAGGAAAGGAAGACTAGTTGAAATTAATGGAGGTAATAAAAGAAACATATGTTTTAATAAAAATAAAAGGAAAAGTTTGGACTAATGAAAAGGAAGAATTTTAATCAAAATAAGAAGAAAGTTTTGAGAAAGATAAAATAAATGTTTTCATTTTGAAGGTAAGTAAAATTTTATAAAAAGAAAAATTATTTTTAAAACAATATTTTTCAGCCATTTATAATAGTCAGAGTAATGACCTGAAATTTTGTCATGTTAATTATAATTTTTTATATAGTTATTTAAATTAGAAATTTGATATCAAAAGAAAATTCGAGTAGAATTGTATTTTTTGGATTTTGATAGTTTCATAAATTTTAGAAATATCGAAGATGTATATTTTGATACATAGGATAACATGTTTTTTTTCCGAGGCGAAACAAGTTTTTGGTCCTTTGTGACCACTTTGGCGTTATAAGTATATTTTTATAGTGAACCCTAGTAGCCACCATCTAATTCTATCCCATCTTTTTTGGATGCAAGTCTTGTAGGTTAATGAACATCACCCTTAATCCATGGTTACTGATTACAAATTAATTAAAAATCAAACTGTCCAAACCTTATCAAATTATATATTGTTAGAAAGCTCTTGACAAGTCAAGAAAGTGTCTATTAATAGTTTTTCAATCTTATGTTCCGTTAGACCAGAAATTTGCAGTTTATTCACAGTCGTCCATTCTAGGGTTTCAGGATCAACGGTGAAATGATGAACTATTGACGATCAGGAAATGGGATGATTCCGCAGTTCAAGATAATCTAAGATATCGATGAGCTGGCCAAAATAATTCACAAAATTGGCGAAACTCTAGCGACGACGGATCCTAATTGACCATGACGTGGCTGGTAGGGTGGGGTCGGTTGAGGAGGTGGCGGTGTGCTGTGGACGGTGGTGGTCTCGGATTAAGCGTCAGTTTGTCAAAGCTAACGGCAGCGACTCGTCAAAGTTCATGTTTGATGGGTTTGGCATCTATAGGCAAGTAAGAAGATGATAAACAAAATTGATTAATATGTTGTTTAAATATGGACCAATCAATATTTTAATAGTATTTCTTGTAACTTGAATACCTCTTATATATGAACTCTGATTCACAAGCGGATTTCTCAATTGGACCCATTTTGAAATTCTGGACAACATGAAACTAGTTTGGAGACAATTGAGAGAAGTGCTTTTGTTTGGATTTTAATGTGCTAAAATGTGAGTGTTAAAACTTTCAAAATACTAAAATTTCTACTGTAAGTTAAACCGAGTCATAACGTGATAAACTTTATTGATTTCCTCTTTGGAAATATAAATTGACTTTGAAATTGAGTACCCTTACTAGTAAACACCCAATATGCAAAAATGAATATTGTTGTGCTATATGTTTAATTGGTCAATTTGGATGTTGATTGCATATGTATGCCTATAGTTGCTAATGGATGATGTAGTGTTTATATGGATGATATTATTAATTGTGGTATATCCCTTCTAACACCCTGTATGTTATTATAGTCATTTAAATTATCATATGGATCATTTGAGCATTGAATACCTAAATTAAGAAATTGGTTGAAATGATATATATATATATATATATATATATATATCTGTGTGTGTGTGGCATTTAAATATAGGTTGAAATGATATATATATACCCACGTAATTAAAATTTAAAATAAAATGATCACTTGACCATAGGGTAGAAAATTAAATAATGAACATCAAATTTAGTTAAACGAAATGGTTTTAAATTTTCAAATTTGAATTCGTTTTAATGAAATTGCTTCAAAGAATTTGAGTTGAATTAATTAATTTTAAGTCTTAAAGTTAAACTTGAAATTTAAATTGAATTAATTAATTTTGAATCTTAAAGTTTGAAATTGAAATTCAAGTTTGAATTTATCGAAGTTGAATTATTTTAAAGGTTTAAATTTTGAAATTAGAAATTAAGATTTAAAATTGTCTAAAATTAAAATTTGTTTTAAATTGGAATTTGAATTTAAGATTTGAAATTGTTTTAAAATTTATGTTGATTTAAATAGAAATTTGAAATTGGTTTAAACTAGAATTGAATTTTGAATTTTTATTAAATTGAAATGTGAAATTTGAAGTTGTTGAAATTTGAAATCTAAACATGAGTGTAAATTTTTGGAAAAATACTATTTTATTTTAAATGCAAAACTATTTTGAATTCAAAAAAATTTATTTTAAATTAAAAGTAATTTTGAATTCGAAATCGTTTTAATTTTAATTTGTATAATCTAAGTAATAATAGTTTAATATGAAAATACGATAGGTTTTCACGAAATTTAAAATGACCAAACGGTGTGTAAAATGATCGATTGGTTATTAAAGAAACTGGGGATGGATACTGCCATACTCTCTTTCAATATCGGAACCACTTTAACAACTATGTACATGGAGGAAATTCCAGAATGAAGTGGTTGGATTGGCAAACGTTTACCGGAATGAAGTAAGAGAATGATAAAGGGGGGCCTAGACACTTGTTTCAAATTCGAAAAGACTAAAATAGGAGCTTTATGTAACACCTTGTAATTGGGTGAGTAGTTAGTTAAAAAATTAGGCCCCAGAAATAGAATTTTTGCAAACGATGGAATTTGACCATAAAGCTTCCACCATCGCGTTCATGGTGAAATTATGAGCAATTTTCATATTTAGAGTTTTACAATCAGAGTTCAAACGAAGAAATTATGAATGGAGAACAAATTCGAAACGAAAATAAATAAATAAATAAGAAAAATTAACGTTTATTAATTAATCGCCCGAGCCTACAGACCAACTATCATTAGGAGCAGTTGATCCCTAGCGGTTGACCAGTGCTCCATGTGCGGTCGACTGGTAGCCTTCATGCGGCTAGTGATGCGCACGTAAATGTGCATATTTTTACCACCATATTTAATCTATTTAAATAAACAATCATATTGGGTATTTTAACTTGTTTAAACTGAAATTCAAATTATTTTCAAACTGTCACATATTCATTTTCACATAGGGTAAAATAGTCACTTTTGTGCATAAATTATGAAAACTTACTTGGAATTTTCTATGTTGTTTTGTAGGAAATTTGGTGAATTTTACAAGTTGTTTCATGATGATATATGCATGCACAAGATTGAAGACAACAAATGAAGATGAAAATAATTCAAAATGATGATCACAGAGGACCCCACTTATTCACCTACCTTAATGTACACTTAGGATCTAATGCACATGCTAAAAGACCATTAAATCTTCATGCATACTTAATGGATGATTATTGGATGCTATTGGTTACTTGGCCACCACACTTCCCTAAGGGGTAGTTTGGGAATTCCCCAAAAATATGAATTTGGGTTTAACACATGTATAAATACTCATTATGTTTCATGTAATACGCTTCTTTCTTGGTCTCTCTTTAGTTAGTATTTGGCTTACAAAATAAATCAAAGCTCTTCTCTTTCTTTTCATGGCTACTTAGCCATTTCTTATTTCATGTAATTTTTTTATGCAACTTTAATCATTGCAATTTTCTTTTCTTGTTTATTTCCTTTCATGCTAGTAGTGTAGTTTGATTTTAATGCAAGTAGATTAGTTTTATTTCTTGTTAATTTGCTCTCATTTTCTCTTCTTTTCATTCATGTTGCAAGCTACATTTGTTGATTTGATAATAAATATGAGAGGTTAAACTCCTTCAATTTAGAGGTAATGAAGCTCTCTAATTATGTAGCTTCAATATAGTTTGATAATTAACGCTCTCTTTTTGTGCTTCATGGAAAAATGATGTTTATGTAATTTTGTGTTTTGAGTTTGATAGCTTATGTTGTTCAAAACAAATAGGCAATGCTTAGTCAAATGAATCACAAATTGCCTCTTCATCTATATATGATTATTGCAAAGAAGTGAAGTTTAAATCAAAATTTGATGGCCTATATTTCTAAAAAAGGCCATGCTTAAAATAGATTTTCATTTTCAACTTTACTGTCATTTTTCATGAGAATTAAAAGTGGCTTAAAGCTTGTGTTATAGGTCGATGTCTTATGTTGAGCTAATTAATATCACAAATGAGGCATACTTATGATAGAAACATCATTTAAATTCACTAATGACCAAAAAAGAGAGATCATAATTTCATGTGTGTTGAACTATGTGATCTAGAGAGTGGATTTATCTAAATTATCTTAACACTCTAATATTTTTATAAGTTTTCTTTTGTTACTTTTCTACATTTTTAGCTAATCACATTTTCAACTTTGGTTAATTTGATTGAATAGAGATTTAAAATCTAACAATTTTTTGCGGATCGACCCGTACTCTCAACGTAATGCGATAGTATGCCGTGCTCTTGCAGTTATTTGAGTTAAAATTAATCGACGGGTTTCTAACTCGATAGAAATTTTGTCGTTAAACAGCAAGGGTTGGCTTTGGCCCAACCGCTCTGATTTAATATATTTTGATCTAACGGTTCTGGTTGATTCTAGCGCCTATAAATTCTGGCCTAGCCCTCCCTTCTCATCTCATATTTTATGGAGGCAGTAGCTAAGCTCTGCCATTTCTTCTTCTCCAGTTTCTTTCTAAATTATAAAAATAAGATATTTGTATTTATATTCATACTGATTGGAGAAGAATAGAAATGTAATAAAAATGAGAAGAGAAGAGAATCATCTATATGCGTACTTCAGGTAATCTATTTATTTGTATCTATTTTCTCTCCTAATCCCAAACCTCTTCTTAGATCTACAGTTCTAATGTATTTATATAACCTTTTATACATATTTCTTTGATTAAAAAGGATTAGAAAATGAATCAAAGGCTCTACTTCAGATCTGAGGATTTGGATTGTTTTGAAAGGTAAGTGGGAAATTTTATAGATTATTATAGTATAAAATTATCCCATTGGTGTTTATTTTATTTTTATGCCTAACTAGATAATTGTACATAAGTTGTAGGCAACAAATTGAATATAATTTGAATATAATAAATATCGCTTACATGTTCCGGTTTATGAATTGATTTAGAATTTTTTACAACCTAATCTGGAAATCAGTCCCAAAAGTATGAATTTATAATATCGATTTGAATGAAATTTATTCCAGATCTAAAATAGGTTGTATGATAATGTTATAAATTTGGATTATTACTCTAAACTTGTTGGAATGTAAACTTTTCTATGTTTGTGTTATCCCGCCTTTTGGCAAAGCCGAGATACCCAAAAATTAACTAAAACCCAATGATTACAAGTCATGAATGTCGATTATGCATTGTAGGTTCACTATGGATATCGATGAATTTTGTCCGAGTCTGGATCAGGCTACAACTGACAAGAAACGACAAGCGAAGCCATAAAAACCAACATTCCAAATTCAGGTCAATCCGAGTTCGTATGTTCAAGTTATGATCGATGCAATTTGGAGGAAACGGCCTTGGTTTCGTATCCATCAATAAGCTCTGATTTCGTGTCCATACAGTTCGTATCCATCGCTGAGCCATATTTCGAATCGATCAGATTCGTACCCCTCCTCGTGTCCTCGTTCGCATCGATCAGTTTCGCATCCATCCTCAAGCAACTGTTTCGTATCGATCAACTCCGCATCCATCAACCAGTAACATGCTCCATATCGATTCTCCCATTGACTAGTTCATACCCGTAAAGGAGGTGTTTATTCGAATCCATCAGGTAACTTAAGTTATCCATCACAAATCCACCGTCGATACGAGCTAAGCCATCTACCTCGATTCGAAATAAACATACCGTGAATCGATACGAGGTGCACATGGTTGATTGGTTCGAACTGTGCATAGGCACTCGATACAAACAAGGTGAAACTCATGGATACGACACGGTCAACTCGGAGCAAAAAGAGGATCGGTGCAAGAAGAGCGTGTCACGTCGCCGCATGGTCACGTGCATTATCGATTCGAAGTGGGTCGATTTAAAGCCATGGATTCGAACGAAACAATACTCCGAGGAACATCATCTTGTATCGATCATAACTCGAGATCCACTAGTCTAAATGCTACGAAATTTTCACAGGAGCTTACGTACAAGATAAAGAACATTTCTGCCAAGTTTCAGCTCGATTGGATCATTTTTTGGTTGATACGAAATCGATCCGTATCGATCACGGATCGAGTCGAAACTTGGTGGTTCGGTCGCGTGGGCCCACTCACGTGTCAGAAGAAGTCTCCCGAAGTTTGAGCGTGATATTAGCCTCCACACCTATAAATATCCCCCTGAAGCCTACAAAATAGAGGATCTTTTGGCTATTCGACGTCCAGACTCTGCCGGATTCAATTCTATACTTCATCACAACTGTTTTACTCGAATTCCTCCATTATAATTGCTGTAATCATCGGTAACTAGCAAGGAAAATCAATAAAAGATTATCATTTGAAGTGGACGTAGGCCGGTGATAGCCGAACCACTATAAATCTCGTGTCACTAACTATTATTTGTGAATTGCTATACTTAATATTGCTAAGATCTGAGATTTGTGTTTGGGATACTGCTGATCTATATTCATAACTTGGTGCTTACATGATATTCGGGGTTTGTGACCAATTTTGGGGCAAACACTTTGGTGCTTTCACTGAGAAGAACTAGCACCCGCTACCCCAGATTTGAAATTCAGATTTAAAAGCTTGAAGAATTCAGTCTTTGAGATGATGACTCGACAAACAAGCAGAAGACAAAGAGATGAGAGAAGCCAACAAGGAGGGAGTCAAGAGGCATCCTCTGGAGCTGGAGAAGGACAAGCCTCGATCTACATCAGCAGGGATGAGATGGAGGCTATGGCAAATTCAATGCATGGAAAAATAATAAAGAGTCAGTAGGAGATGCTGCAGAACATTTTCGAACAGATGAGAGCAGCGAATGTGCAGAACCTTGGACCAACTACAGCAGCTGCGAATGCTGAACAAGGAGTTAGGATTGCAAAAACCAACGGAGGTCAAGCTCAAGGTTAGAACGCAGAACCAGAAGGCAATCAGCAAGGACTTGGGGGCAGACCCTCAGGATCCGATACTGGAAGTCCAACGGATGGAGCTCAACAGGCTAGAGCCAATGCTAATTTTAACGAGCCACACGAAGAGTATGTACCAGAATTCCCTTCAAGACTTGGGGTCAGGATAGAAACATGACAAGGGGGCAGCCCTCGGATGGAGATGAAAGAATGATTGGTCTAGTGCGACGAATCATGAGAGGAGGATTGTCGAGTGGAGGATTGGAAGAAGTCCGTCAGAGGCCGTTCACGTCGAATATCAGAAATTCAAGGAACCCTCCAAAGTTCAAATTACCAATGCTGGACCCTTATGATGGGAATTCAGACCCGACCATGCACATTACCAGGTACATCAGACATATGGAAGTGCTAGGAGCATCTGAGG
Source organism: Allium cepa (assembly GCA_030765085.1). Classification (NCBI taxonomy): domain Eukaryota; kingdom Viridiplantae; phylum Streptophyta; class Magnoliopsida; order Asparagales; family Amaryllidaceae; genus Allium; species Allium cepa. Next base: position 288,347,149 of record CM060940.1, read on the forward strand.
AAGTGATGGCACGATGTTTTCCTTTAATTTTATCAGATTTGGCTGCGCTTTGGTTCAGACAACTAGAGACTAGATCGATCATAACACGGGGCGACCTCCTAGATTGCTTCATAAGACAGTTTAGGGTCTACGTGATGCGACCCAAGAGTGTGATGACTTTGGCTTCGATAAAGCAAATGGCCGGAGTGTCCGTAAAAGATTTTCTACTACGATTCAATGCAATGGTGGCTTTTGTAGATCGCTCGAATCCATCGATGATTTTAAGGGCGGCAATAGCAGGAGTTGGGGAAGGCACCGAATTCAAAGATTCTTTGGCAAGAGACCCACTACAAGATCTTGGATAATTCTATCATGAAGCTAAAAGATTCATTCGACTGGAAGAATCAAGAGCCGAGAGGCGAGAAACAAACGCTGTGCAGGGCGAAGGAGCCACCAGAGAACAGTCTGGAGCATACAAAGGAAAGAGAAAGCAGGATGACAGACATGATGATCCTGATAAACGGACGAAATTTCGAGAGCCCGGATTCAGACAATACACAGATCTGACGACGAGCGTGGAACAGATTTACACGGAAACTCGGAGGCAACTCCCTTATCGAAAACCACCCAGGAGAGATCCCACAGAGCGGGAGCGTAGAAGTGGAAAATATTGCCTATTCCATGAGCTGGATGGACACACTAACGATGAATGCCACCACCTAAAGGATGAGGTGGAAGAACATGCCAGGAGTGGTAGATTGCCACAGTATACCAGGGAATGGGCAGTGGCTGTGAGACCTGAACAACTACCGCATGCTCCTAACAGAACTGATCCTGGATCGGGATCGAGACTCGTCATCAACTGATTATGATGGCAAGGGCTAAGTTCAGGATTTGAACTTTGGTCGGTTAGATTTCTTAGACTTGATTTTAAAAATAAAACAGCTATTCCACTTACACATGTATGGGAACCGGAGAGATCCCTAGGCATGCTCTGAGATGGAGATAGATCGATCTACCTGGAGAGGTAATGTCTAGTTTCCCTAATATTGAGATTGAACATCTAGGATTCGAATTCAATAAATGAACTTGAAATTCTTGAAATAAACCTTTGACCGAAGAGTCAAAGGATGACTATTATAAACAGTTTGAACACGATCGCTTTATGACCCTACTCAGAGAGGATGGGTTCGGAGTGCAAGAAGTGAGTTGCTTCGCCAGAGAGCGACAGGATCGACTCACTTAACGCCGTTTCCCAGTCACCAAAGAGTGATTGGATCGAGATTCGATAAGAGCCCGGAGAGGCTATGATCGGCCCATGATTTAGGCCTTGACATTGCTTAATGCTTAGATACACTGAATCAGAATGCAAGAAGTGAGTTGCTTCGCCAGAGAGCGACAGGATCTACTCACTTAACGCGGTTTCCCCTTCACAGGAGAGTGTCAGGATGGGATCCAGCAAGAGCCTAGAAAGGCTACGATCGGTCTAGAATGACCAAGACATCACTATACGCCCTAACTAGGGCCAGAGTGCAAGGGATAGAAGTCAACGCCGGAGTGCAACAGGATCTTTCTATTCGATCGCTAAGTCTGGAATGGACTTGGTAAAGGTCCAGAGTGACCACTGATAGTCCGGAGAGACTGTCGAATTTCATTCTTAACTTCCACAGGAAGAAATGGATAATGATTTGGCTTCAAACAGCTGCAAACTTGATTGAAAAGGCTATTAGCTTTGAATAAAACATGGACTCACTACATTCGATTTGAAGCTATTCAAAACATACCTTTTGCCAAAAGGTATGTTTTGGGGGGCAAAGTGTTATCCCGCCTTTTGGCAAAGCCGAGATACCCAAAAGTTAACTGAAAACCAATGATTACTAGTCGTGAATGTCAATTATGCATTGCAGGTTCGCTATGGATATCGATGAATTTCGGTCCGAGTCCGGATCAGGCTACAACTGACAAGACACGACTAGCGAAGCCTTAGAAATCCGCATTCCAAATTTTAGGTCAATCCGAGTTCGTATGTTCAAGTTATGATCGATGCGATTTGGAGGAAACAGCCTTGGTTTCGTATCCATCAATAAGCTCTGATTTCGTGTCCATACGGTTCGTATCCATTGCTGAGCTATATTTCGAATCGATCAAATTCGTACCCCTCCTCGTGTCCTCGTTCGCATCGATCAGTTTCGCATCCATCCTCAAGCTACTGTTTCATATCGATCAACTCTGCATCCATTAACCAGTAACGCGCTTCGTGTCGATTCGTCCAATGACTAGTTCGTACCCGTGAAGGAGGTGTTTATTCAAATCCATCAGGTAACTTAAGTTCGTATCCATCACAAATCCACCATCGATATGAGCTAAGCCATCTATCTCGATTCGAAATAAACATACAGCGAATTGATACGAGGTGCACATGGTTGATTGGTTCGAACTGTGTAACGGCACTCGATACAAACAAGGCGAAACTCATGGATACGACACGCTCAACTCGGAGCAAAAAGAGGATTGATGCGAGAAGTGCGTGCCACATCACCGCATGATCACATGCATTATCAATTCAAAGTGGGTCGATTCGAAGCCATGGATTCGAACAAAACAGTACTCGGAAGAACATCATCTTGTATCAATCATAACTCGAGATCCACCAGACCAAATGCTACGAAATTTTCACAGGAGCTTACGTACAAGATAAAGAACATTTCTTCCAAGTTTCAGCTCGATTGGATTATTTTTTGATCGATACAAAATCGATCCGTATCGATCACGGATCGAGTCGAAACTTGGTGGGATCGGTCGTGTGGGCCCACTCACTTGCCAGAAGAAGTCTCCCGAAGTTTGAGCGTGATATTAGCCTCCTACACCTATAAATAGCCCCCTGAAGCCTACAGAAAAGAGGATCTTTTGGCTATTCGACGTCCAGACTCTGTTGGATTTAATTCTATACTTCATCACAATTATTTTACTCGAATTCCTCCATTGTAATTGTTGTAATCATCTGTAACCAGCAAGGAAAATCAATGAAAGATTATTATTTGAAGTGGACGTTGGCTGGAGATAGCTGAACCACTATAAATCTCGTGTCACTGACTATTATTTGTGAATTGCTATACTCAATATTGCTAAGATCTGAGATTTGTGTTTGGGATACTGTTGATCTATATTCATAACTTGGTGCTTTCACGATATTTGGGGTTTGTGACCAATTTCGTGACAAACAGTTTGGAATTGTTGGAATGTAGAACCTTTAATATTTGTGAATTAATTTGATTTCTTTTCCTTTTAGAAAAATACAACGTTTGATCTAACAAGGAAAAGATGAAAATAGAAAGAGAGAGTGTGTAAAGTGTGAATTCATTGTAGTTTACACTGTCCCTTTCAGTAATAAAATGAAATGATTATTCCTTGTTATTTCATACAATGTAATCATTTAAAGTTAAATCTTTTGTTTTGGTCTAATTTATGGAAATTATAGCAGGTAATCTTTTTAGATATGATTCTAATAATTGTACATAGAAAAGAATATTTTAGTGAAGATATATAACTAGAATATATTTGATAACAGTAGGTATTTGTACATAATTTACCGCGCTTATATTAATAAAACTTAGTTAATAACAATGCCTGCATGTAATATCCGCATTTAGGATAATTAACTAATGGAGATGGAATTTAAAAGGTTGCAACTCCAATAAATGTGAAATAAATGGTAATAAATATAGGAGTTGTAATAATTTGATAGGGTAAATGGGTTATTGGAATCGATAAAAATGAAATAGCTATAAAAGAATTACTAATTTGAAATTAGTAATCATACATAAATATTTTAGGAAATGTCCGTTATGATTTTGTGGACCAATTGACATTTATGAGCATAAAAAGGAGATTTATGGGTACACAAGTATTTTAGGTAAATCTTATTGCCTTAAATAAGAAAGGGAATTAATAAATAAGCCCAATGTCTACCTAAGGTAATATAAGTAAAGACTTAAGATGGTTATTGGACTTAGTAGGTTAGTGATGCGAGGTTAGTAGAATCACTTAATGGAAGGAAGCCAGCAGTCAGATATACTTACTACTGATTTGAGATACCAATAATCCTAGAACACTTGGCGACTTGAGAGATTGGGCCTGATATCTTAATTGGAAAGTCTTAAATGGACCAAATTTGGAATTAGGAGTGACGAGGGATATCTTTATACAGATTCGATTCTGATGTGAGGTATTAAGTAGCTGTAGGTCTGCTTTTCTCCTAAAAAGAAGTATTAAGTAAACTATTGAGATTCCATATAAATAATGATGTCTAAAAAAAGGTTTACTTTAGTGTTGAGGTATCAAGTGGTTGTATGGCCCACCACCCTGCTGAAAGAAGTAACCTATTGAGACTCCATATTTATAAGCAAGAGTGAAAGTAGACGTCTCAAAAATGGTTCGCTTCAGGTTTGAGGCATTAAGTGATTGTACGATCCATCTCTCTCCTAGAAGAGAAGTATTAAGTAGTCTAATGAGATTTCCAAGCAATATCGGCAAGATAGTACCAATAAGGAGTCTGCCTTAGGCTTAGGTATTAAATGACAAAGGTCTACCTATAAATAGGTGTTAAATGGTCAATGTTCTACCTAGTCCTTATTAATGAGGTATTAAGTGGCATGGGTCTACCTTGGTTGAGGTCTTCAAAGGTAGAGTCTGCTTATTTCTCTTTGAAAGTATTTTGTGATGATTATAGAAGCCCGCTTCATATTTAGAAGTATTAAGTGGCAATGGATTTGGAAGTATTGGGTGGTTGATATGGCTTCATCGGCATTTTGTACCTTGTGAAAGGGTAAGTAAATAATCGTGCATGCAGTACAAGGTTAGATTAGAACTACTAACCATAATGAACAAACCATTAAATGAAAGTGAATCGATATAAATATATGTTATGGACAGTTTATAGATTTCACAGTCAACAAAACATTTTTTGATCGCCTGCTCATTACAACCAATAGGAAAGATTTAGAGAAACAGGTCATTGGAGCTAGATGTTCTTTATATTAGCGAAGTCTTCTTTTTCTCTCACGTTCGATGCTGATGCAACTATCTACTACCCAAAGAATATCGTTAGCTCCAAAGTAGTAGTCATAGTCGGTATTCTTATCCTATTATTGTTTCCGTTGTAGGTTAAGATTTCTATCAATCTCTCATAATGCTCATGCTTTTTTGCAGGTACCAAATCCTACGATCTATGCTTTAATGGAGTTGGGTATCGATTTTTGTCAAAATTTAGGCCCACGGAGGTATCGGTTGTTACATTTGGTATTAGAACCTTGGTTAGTAGATCAAAGGAATTAGGATAAATTGAGGGAACATACTCATAATTTCCTACCTAGTAATATTGTACTTTTACGTTGGATTCTAAGAGTTCCGACTATAGAAGTTGTTGCACTTCCACTCTGAAGAAATGAGCAAAGCAACTATGGGTTAGAAATAACTTTGAGTTAAGATTTTCATGCCAACTCTGACGTACCCCATAGAGCGTTGGCGATGCGTAAACCGCTGTTAGCGAAGAGCATGAGTACGACATATGGCAGAATCCTGAAGAATAGAGGTGTTCAACTTGATGGTTAAGATTTTAGTTGCTTTTGATTTTAGATTTTGAGTTTTAGACAGAGACAAACATTTATTGCAGATAGTCGATAAATTAGAGTATATATGCCGTAGTTGTCCGAAAGCAAGTTTTTTCTATGGTGCATTATTGATCACCTCTTTGATGGAAAATTGGATTTTTATTTGGAGAATTAATTTCAGTTCCTTGGTCTAAAACCTTTGAGAGAATTTTTATAATGTATGTTCTACAAATGCCATAGATTTTGGAAAAAGGGTTTTCAAAAGATTTCTGTTTCTAAAGATTTATTTTGGAAATTTTGCTTTGGGAAAGTTTTGAAATTTCAATTTTCAAAGAAACATGCATACTACTAGGTTGGTTGTGTTAATAAATTTTTAATTATAAAAGATTAATTTTTGAAATCCTTAAATATTTATATGTATATATCAGTAAAGCCTTAGTTTAATTTTTTGCGAGGAAATGATTTTTCCATATGAGAAATTTGTGTTTTACAAGAAGTTTTTGGAGACCCTGAAATATTTATGTATATTACTTTGAAGCATTGTCTCTATTATTCAGAAACAAGTATAAAGGAGCACAAAGTTAGCTCTGTAACTTTTCGGTTTACAAACTCAAGGTTTTTAAATCTTCTCTTTAAAGTACATACAAAATAGGAATGACGTACAATTTTACTAGGGTATGCAATTGAAGTTTGTTGTAACCACCAGCTATTGGGAAAATATTTCAATGCGAAATAGGAAAGTTATAGCAGCTAGTTTACTTTTTGGCTTTTAGAAGTGTTGTTGGTCGTAACAGTTTTGTTAAGGCTATCACAATCTTGCTGAGGAGCTATCTACATGGTAAGTTGGATACCACCATGCAGAAGCTGGAAATTTTCTGAATGAGTTAAGCTGAAAATGGTGTGCAAAACAGTCATTAGAATATTTCTTAATTCAAACCGGCCCTATTGGGTACAAGTTCAGGCCGTGTCCAAATTTGGGCTAGCAATTGATCGCAAGCAGTCGACCGTATCAATCGATCGGTTGACCACTAGGTGGATTCGGGCAAACCTAAACCTAGAATTTGACTATAAGTCACGTCCAAACTGTCGCGGCCCCTCATTCTCTTCCTCCTCTCCATTTTCAACTGAACCCCATTTCCATCGCCCTCTTCCTCCACTTAATCAAAGCCTCTCACCTCCATTCCTCCACCAAGTAACGCCAAAATTCCTACGTATCAGATCCCGCCCCACCACCACTCCGGATCTAAATCATTTTCTTCCTTTTTTCAACTTCTCTCAGCGCATAGTACCACCTTGCACATGGGGCTCTTCCTCTCGTCATCCCAGCCTTACACCAAAAGACGCCGATTAGCCTGATCGAAGCAAGCAGAAGGTCGCCACATATCTTGGAATGGCGAACATCAATTTTCTCCATGGACAACGGTGAAATTCAATGATTTCACCGCTCTTAAGATTTAAGAGCTTTTCATCGTGGCATGACTTGCACCGATCCTTCGCTTCAAGACTTATGAATGGGAATATTACCCAGGCTACGTCTGTCTTTTCAATGCATACATGGCATAGAATTTTTATGATAGCAGTAGCTATATTGGATCTGAGGTGAAGGGAGCCTGGATTAAGATGACAAATGATGATCTCACTAGGATTTTGGAGATATCTGCAGTAGGTGAAGATTTGGATCACATAGAGATGATTGATCACGAGATTCTACATCGGATCTTTTCTAGAAATTTCGATGATTGAAGGACCAAAAATTTGTGAGCGGTTTCCCGTCTCACCATGCACATTATTCAGCATAAGATCATTCCCAAGGCAGATGCCTCTACCTTATCTATATCTTCGTGCGTAGAGCCGCTTATTAACCCCAAAAATGGACCAACACCCTGGACTGAGTGTGAAAGCACCAACCTTGTTTATCAAGACAAATAAAATAGGAAAAGCAAAAGAAAATCGTAGAAAAAGTAAAGAGACAAGAGATTTTTATAGTGTTTCGGCTGTTAATGAAGCCTGTCCACTTATAGGTTATGTTGATCAACTGCTGTTGTAAGAGAGTTTGAATTAAAATATGATTCCCCTTCTTCCCGTTAGATTATCCACCATTGTTAGAAACTAAAGAAGGATCTCAATTGTCTCTTAATGGCTATTGTGGAGGAGAGGAGGAGCGAAGAAAGAGTAGCAGGCTTTAGCAGAGGTCAAGTGCGAACTCCTTTTTTTGTTAAAGGTAAGATGGTATTTATAGGATCTAGAGAGCACTTGGATCAGAACCATTGCACCAAAAGCATAGTTGTCCATAGGAAGAAGCACAAAAAATTTGGAGTGATACCAAGCTAACTAATTGGATCGGTACTGATCCAATTGGATCGGATCGGTACTGATCCAAAGAAATGTGCAATTTTTGCATAACTTCTTTCCGGCTAGTTGATTTTGAGGCTCTTTATGTGATTTCATAGTTTGTTGACTTGCTCTAATGATGGTTCACTCACGGGTTTGACTGAACTTTAGTTTAAATCCAATAAGTCTTTACTTCTCGAACTTGGATGCTTGGATTGTTACCAAGCTTGGTAGATAGATTAGTAAAGAGGTATAAACATAACGCAAGTGGTTTAGAGGAACCTCAAGTCAAACTTTTGGATCAATACCAATCCATTTGGATCAGAATGTTACCGATCCAAATTGTTGGTGTATTTTTGGGTCAAACTTTCAAGGTTACTTTGTCTCATACTATCCAATCACATCTCGAGTCATTCTGGCCTAATTTGAATGTTCTAATTCCTTTTGTATTCTGCTAGTTTAAAAACCCGATTAACATTTGCCCCTCAGAGTATGCCTTCATTGAAAATAAGGTGTGATCTAGAAGTAACCGCCTTTGAATCTTTACTTTAAAGAGTTTCACTCATCGTAACCGGTCACCTTAAAGAACTTCCTATAATGCACCAGCTAACCGTTAAGTACTTAGTCGGAATCTCCATTACTCGTAATTGCAGAATGACCTTGATTCTATAATTTCCATCATGTATATGACGTCGAATATGCCGCATGGGGAAGATTTGCGATTATTTAAAGAAGTAAGATCGAATCAGTACCGATCCAAGTACTTGTAACTTTTGAAAACCTTCTTTCCTCCCTTATACGAGCCGACTCCCCTGATTCGTATCATTTCTACACACTCCAACTTCTTTCCTTCTAGCCGATTTGATCCCATCTATAACCTGCCATGCCGAACTGGTCACTTCATCCAATTGAGAGCTACCATTGATCCTTGCTTCCATACCACCAGTCGTTGCCACTAGAAGCTACTGCCGCCATTCTATTATTGTGGTTTCTTCTGATTCGAGGTGTCACCGATCTATCACTACCCTAGTTTGGGTTTTCTTGCATCAAAATTCGGTTCGCTTTTTTCCATTTTTAAGGTTGATGCTTTGGATTTTGGCACATTATCAATGATTGGTGATGAAGTCATGTTGGTAATGGATAAAGTGAAAGATGCAACCTGATTGTGAATTTGTGAAAGAAGATAGTAAATAGAGCCTTAATTTCTTCCCAGAGTGAAGTTAGGGTTTTACCTCAGTGCTCGACATGTTTTGTTATCTTTATCCATAGAGTCAGAATTAACTTGATCGAGTATCACAGTCGATCTTGGCACGACACCCTGTCACCCTGTAGAATGATTTTGGTTTTTCACGGAGGTGATAATTGCTTAAGGTAGTGTCTTGTATGTAGCTCATGTTATTATCACTTCTCATAGAACTAAAATCGACTTATGTTGAGAATCCTCTTCCCGATTCGGACCCATCGATCTATAGTTGCTCATTTTGGACTGGTCCTGTCATTGCACGGTCGGTGTACCTAGAATAGGAAGAGCTTTCCATGTTACTTTAGACAATGGATCCTCATCGATCGTTGGTCGATAATGGGTAAGTATAGAAGAAAAGAAATTAACAAGCGATGTAGATCGCACTTTCTGTTATGAGTGGGCCATCTACACAGAATGGTTTGTTCACTGTGCTCGGGTTGTCAGACCTCTTCTCACTTAGATTACACATCATACAACCATAGTTAATACTTGGAATCCAATAGGTGGTTGGTACACATTCATTATCTTTCGAATTTCAAGTTTTAACTATGCTAGGGTCTGTAGTTTAGAGATTTGACACAGTTGACTATTTTGAACAAAAGCTTTCTTATATAGAATGACGTACAAATCTTCTCGGTGCAACTCAGTTGAGGGAAGCTTACCTATTTCTGAAGCGAAGTCTTCATCGATCCCAGTAGGGTCCGCTGCTTCCATAACTTTAGGTCAATATGATCGTCTAATTCCAATTGGCCCTATCATCAATTGAACTCCTCCTAACTTCAGAATCTTGATTGATCCTCTAGAGAAAGCTCCTTCTATCCTTACACGCCAGATGTTTCCAAGCACCTGCTCGCAAAATGGTATCCCAGAGGATGATGTGCTTCTATCGTCGAGACGGGAATTCGCTCTTAGGCCACCTTTGGGATATTGGCTTATCATCACTAATGTGTATGTATGGGGTTGTTCCTCGCTTAATCATTTCTTGGTGATAATGCTTTAGAATATAGCGTTGGGCCCAATCCAAATTCTTCTAAATGAGTTTGCCATGCTAACATGCTTATATGTTATGTTTATGTGGGCGCTTAATCGTGCCCCAAGCTTTGCGGAGTTATGGTATCCCTTATTATTCAAAAAGAGAGACACTAACCCATCACTCACTTATATTAAGGAACAACATAGACGGGAACTCATACTTTATCTTCCCAGCTAGGTTCCCTCATTAGATAATAAATCCTTCTTTGCTAAATGTCTATAGGGATTCACCCATCTATGGACCACGGGGGGTAAGTTTCTTTTATCATGCTTGGAACTTCTTCTAATTGCTATAAGTCCACTGATTGATCGTATATTCCTTACAAATCTTTCAAAGATTAACAAGGATCTTGCACTTAGCACTATTCTTAGATCCCTGAAAGCGGTCGATGCTGAGGAGTGCACAATGATATCTTTGCTCATAGATGAAAATCTTCGCCGATGTGGGCACTTACATCCTGGGAGATCTGTTGGATTTGTTAGCATTCCTTTCCACTGCAGAGCTTGTACCCACTCCGTTTCATCTTCCTATGATTCCATTGAATATGATGATGATGATGAGGAAGAAGAAAGTGACCCATCCGACGGGTCAGAGAAGACTTCTGAAGAGATCCGTGTTTAAGTCAGGGTCGATAATCTACTCAAAATGCCATCGGTCCTAGAGAAGAAAGAAAAAGTGTTTATTCAATGGGCGGGCAAGGCTTCGTTGATTAAAGGGAAGGAGGAATAAGAGATCGGTGAGGGGAACCCTTTAAATGCAAAAAGAAATAGATTGGGGTATAGGCAACAAAGAAGGTTGTGTCCATTTAGGCATCACGGCCTCACAGTTGAGCCCTGAAGATACATACTGAGGAGGCTCTCCCATGAAAGAACCCGTTCCCGGCCGTTTGTTGGAATATGCTGATATTGACTTAGAGATACGAGCAACATTTTTGTAGATATGGGTGATTTGACGGATGACTTCACGTCAGAAGGATTGCCTTCCCGGCTTACTCAAATCATCCCTACAGGAATCGATACCTTAACACTAGTCAGTGACCAATCTAGTTCATGCATTCTACTAGGTTCGTCAAAACACACTTCACTAGCATCACACACTTTATGTTATTGTTATTTTCTAGGTAATTTTAGTCTATTAAATGCCTCTTTCCTAAAGCCGTTTACATCATGCTACAGGAATCATATCTCATGGCTTCAACAGTGATCTCGATTGAGTACTGGAGTCTCAACATTCATAGAGACATTATTCTAGGTATCATGCTTCCCAGGAGACTTATGAGGAAAGGAAGAAGAGGAAGTATAGGGAGGTGGAAGAGCTCTACTGTGCTGATAAAGATCAAGACCGTGATAGAGGAAGTGGCCATGAGAAGAGGAAGATCTCGATTGAGCAGGAAGATTCATCAGAGAGTCTGAAAAATACCAAGGGCAAGAACTTTCCTCACAACTTCCTGCCTCTGCTGGAATAATAATTTCTACTTCCGTTGTCATAACCTCCTCTACTCATGCTGCTATGACCGCCTCTCTCCTAGTTTCTAGGCATGCTGCTTACATTCTCCCTGCTGGTCCCCCTTAACTGCAGGCTACATTTCACAACTTGTTCTTAAGGGGGTTGTTTTCTGTAAGCCTAATTTGAAATTGGTTTTTGCAAAGTCTTATTCACCACATCTCCATGCGATTCAAAGCAATTTTGAGCAAGACGAGGTATGGGAAAAATTGTACGTACAGCTTTCCACTGTTAATCGAAATAATTCAAAGAAATTCTCTCATTTGAGTCCAAATAGGATGAGTATGAGAAGCAGCTTGCGGATCATGACGTGGAGATAGAGAGGCTGAAGAAGGAGAAGGATGATGCCCTTAAGAGAGAAAGTAAAAGTGCTTCTTTATTTAAGGAGCTAAAGGAATCCACCGATCGGACCGCACTCATATTTAGAGATGAAATAAAGAAGTGCCACATTGATGAGGCGACTTTGAAAGAAAAACCGAGGATAAGTGAGACGATGGTTGAGACAGTGAAGAGAACCATTGCGAAATGGGTAGAAGAAATTGCCTCTCTTCATGAGTAAATTTTGACTTTGCATGTTGAGAAAAGCCAACTGGCGGTAGAGAAAGCTAGCATGGATACCAGCCTCTCAAAGCTTCAAGACACCTTTGCAAAGGAGAAAAAAGGCTTAGTTGCTACTATTTTAGGCTTTTATGTTAATTTTGTGCTACATCAGGGGAGCCTAATTTACATGGGCCCACTTTCCCTCGCACTCATGCTGTAGTTTTATAAGAATTTTTGGCCTGATTTCAAGATATGGGCGGCCGTTACACCAAAAAAAATTGGTTCAGGCATACGTGAACGACGAATCCCACCAAGCTTTAGCGGAAGGCCGAAAAATCTTGAGATTGAAGAGGGAACAAGAAGCCACTGATGTCATGGCCACCACTAAGGCTGTTGCTGAGCGTTTTCCTTCAGGCCCGGGTAAGCTGTCTTTGCATTATCGTGCCAATAAGGGGGTCATTTCTGCTTCCCCCGTAATTGTGCAGCCAGCAAACAAGAGGTGACGTTGAAGGCTTTGAAGTTGTGATGCACGAACAGACCCCCACGGTAGGTAATTTTCTTGTCTCTCCCATGCTTAAAGACTTCCAATTTAAGCCTGATGAAATTGCTAAGATAACCGCCCATTATTCT